>CM077913.1:30654591-31309182 GCA_039766575.1 Serrognathus titanus
AACGTGTAAGAGAACTATGAACGAGTGTTACCATGGGAAATAAATACGTGAAATAAATGAATCATAAGATGAGAATAAAGGTCTTTGAGGCCATTAATTTCTTTGGTTTTTCGCTTATCTTTAGGCGTATACAAATACCTTATTATGGTGTTCCACTTATGTTCATGACATGTAGGGTGACCGAAATTTGTTGCGCCAGTCGATGTTATAGAAAAAATATAAAAGCCATTATATGTCTCTTAGTTTTCGAGATACATATAATTAATCAAGAATAGGAAACTCCACTAACTCATGCGTACAAATGCCCTACAGCATACCATTAATAAAATTTAGAATTAGTTAACACAAAATAATTAAATCGCACTTCAGGCGATCCCAATATAGAAATACAAAACAATTTATACAGGGTCATGGTATCTCAAGCGCCACATAATAGTTATTTAATGGTTCATGATCATTATAAATGTTGTTTGCTAAAGTTGTTTAGAACGTGTTATTTTATACGTATCTATCGGTTCTAATTTTTGACAATAGTGTTTCTCGTTGGTCATCTCTCATGAAAACGATAATACTTGCAAAGCAACACATTGTATTTTATCGACAGTATCTTAACATGTTTTAAGGTAAATTTTTAATTCGTTCTGGTTTATTTATCCTTGTCTAGTTTATTTTTCCATATTCGGCGACATAGAATCTCTTACTGGTTATATGTATTTCATCGGATTTGATAAGAACAGAGCACTCTGTGTATGCGGATTTAGAACTAGGTAATCTAGAGAGCTGATAATTATATGCACTAAAAATAAATAACTAGAAAAAATGTAATTACTAACATAAACAAAGAAGAAAACAGATTTTTATCGTGTACATACAGCTTGAGTGAAGCAAGTAGGTTAGCGACTCGTGCCTCGAATGTATTCGAGGCGACCGGCCTTGTCTCGCATTAGGAAGCGAAACGATGAACACGCATTTAATAATTTTATTTTAACTAGGATTTCAATAATTCTTGTTACAATATTGTTATAATTGCCGCAACACATTTGCATAACGCAATTATTATTGTTTGTAATTAAACAATACTTCCACAAACATTACAGAAATTAATAAATGAAAAATCTTCTCTGATAATGGTTGAATTAAAAAGAATTCACGACGATAATATAAAAACATAATATATTATGAGAGAATCTTTTAAGATTCTCTTGTAACAGAAAAACGATTTCTCAAATTGAATGAAAGATTTTATAGAATGAAGATAAAAATAAAATAAACTTAAAGTAATTCTGGTCAAGAAATAATAAATATATTAAATATCTTCCAAAATTTTTATTAATTCTGCGGATGGTTGTAGCAAAAGGAATTGAACGATTTACAAATCCTTCTCTGAATAAATTAATTCATTAATACCCTTTATAATTTGTACTTTCTTAGGTACACTATAATTCATACTGAATTTTTGTACTGAAGAAAAATAAAGAACAATTAAAATAAATATTATATTATAATAAAAAATATATATTTGTAGTTCAAAAACAACTCTAAAACCTGCACACTTCGAACTGGAGGCGTGAACTGATACACGCTAGCGCAAGAACCCCCTCAATACAAATAACTATTACTAGACCAGAAACTGTCATTTTGGAAGTGCGAGTGTAGTTTGCGAAGGCGAGGCGCTAGCCGAGACGTCGCAAGTGAGAGTACTTACAAAACAGTTTCGGGCCGTGTGATACACACTATTTTTTGGTCCGACCAATTTTAAATTGTCTCGGAAGTTTAAAAAAAATCAAATTGTTTGCGCTATGGAAGTTACCTGTATTCAGGTTGGCAACTCAATGTCCAACGCGATGATTTCGGATTTGAAATTAAAAATCAAGTTACTTACAGTTTTTACTTTTTGGACATTTAATAAAGAAGTCATACTCACGTTTGATAAAATAAGCTGCAAGCGTATTATACATATAAATTTTCAGTTAAACTCCAAATTTAAAAAAATAATACATCAAATATTTACTACGAAATCAAACCTCTTATCATTTAAGAAATGTCAATCACAGATGTCAATATTGCCAACATTTGGTAAATTTTTGATGGCCTAGGCCTTCAATAGGGCTGTTTCCGGACGATTTTGACGAATACAATACCAAAATTTCTGGCCGGAGGACCAAAAAGCCTATTTGCAGCACCCTGGGCAGTCCGCCTCTGAATCCATAATAGTAGGGATCGGAATAACATATTTTGACGGTCTTACTCTCTTAGTATTCATGTAAATACAACATATTTTTTGTCTATGATAATTATGACATGACGTATAGTCAAAATTAAAAGTAATATCTTCTCAATGAAATGTCAATGCGTGGTTTTATGTTAATGTTATGTTATGTTGTCAAAATATTAACCTTCACTTTTAATTTTTTGCAAAATCAGTATACCATTTTATTGAATTTTGTAATTTGTAATTACAAATTAATTATTGTTAGTTTAGTTAGTAATTACTGAATTTAATAAAACAGTATATAGATTTCACGAAAAAATTTGAATAGAAAGTTAACACATTGCATATCAGCATCCCAGAGGTAAAGTGTGTTAAAACACATTTTTTAGAAAAACTACAGACAAGTCACTGTTTAAATATTGTGATTAGAAAGGTGAATAATACATCTATGGAAAAGAAAAACATAGAAAATGCTCTTGCCAAAGTCGTTTGTTCCTGGATACTAATTTAACTTATAAAATATTAAAAAAATTTGGTTTTTGTGACTTAACACAATTAACCTCTGAAGTGCTGATATGTATATTCCGAGCTATACTGATCGCCATAACAAGCAGGTGGACAACCAAAAATCGATGCGTGTCAGTCCACTTATCCGCCTACTCGTTTTAGTGGTCAGAAGTGATTAGGACGCAAATGAACCTTTTATTGGGGTGACATTTCTTTTAATTTTGATTTCATTCTAAAACAATTGTAAAATGTGAATCAAAAATATAAAAATATATAATCATCTGTAAAGACTAACTAGGGGCATTTTTCTGAATTTATCGGTAACTGCACTGGTAGATTTTGTTTTTGGTTCCAAAACCGTCAGAATCAGTTGCCCACCGATATAATGATCGATTTTGACGACTTTATCATATAACTTTGATGAGTGCATGCTTTTGACGGTTTTGAAACTATCAGAAAATTATGTAAGAACAGACCACTCACCAACATACACCTGTGACATTTACCGAGATTTTATTGGTGAATTCTGAAAATGCCCTAATGAAAAAAATTAATATTTTATTGAACCACCATTCTGTTCCAACACATCAACAAGCATTCGGTTCATTGATTCTACCAATGTTCGTGTGTAGTGTAGAATGAGAGTCTCCCACGCATGTTGAACTGCCTGAATCAGTTCGTCCCTCTTCTGTAGCCTAAAATCATTCCTATAAATTTTTTTAACGATGTAACCCCAAATGTTCTCAATCGGGTTAATATCCGGACTGAAACGGTCACGAATTTGATTTTGAAAACAAATCGCGTTTGTTTATTTGATTGCTTAATAACAAAGAAGAAAAATTTTACAAATCGGAAACGACGCGGTTTCCAAATTTATAGTCTTTTAGAACACTGAGATCGTAAAAGGCACTTGAAGCATCGTTGCTGTCATATTATAACTCAGGACCGCTTTCAAGGGTTGTCTTTGTACAGTATTGGAATTTCTGAAAGTATTTGTCATGCAAGCACTCGAATGATTGTAAAATTTAGAAAAGAATTTGGCTTTTGTTTGATATCGTTCGACAAAGCTCAGGAAGTAATAAATGTGTCAATGGACACTTGTAAGCGTCGCGCTGGTTGAAAAAACTTAGAAAGTTAGAACATGTGCAAGACCACCGGGGAACCCAGTGTCTGTCGCGCAAATTAGAGGTCGAAATTTATTGTGAGTACAGGGAACGAGAGAGAAGCGTGAGTTCTTTTCTGAACTAAAAGCGTTTATTAGTCAACCGTATTTTTTAAAGTTTGCTTCGGGGGATGGGGAGGAGTCTAATTTGTCACTCGCGAAGAAAAAATTAAAAACTGTGACAGAAATATCCTGATCGTTCGAACGGAAAGTTGCATTTTAATTTAACTCGAGAAGTTTTTTTCTGAGTGCTTGAAATTGGTTTCATTTGGCTTTCATAATTAGAATTAACGGGACGGTCAAATATAGTGTTAAAAGAAGGGCAATCAAATAAATAAACGCGAATCGCGCCGCGAATTCACCATTCGCGAAGAGATTATATATAAAACAAGTGCGCGAGTGTTTGTGAAGTGCGCATCGCGGAACGGGGGTAGGTATAATTGCATGAATTTATATTTCTTTTCACATACTTGGTGGTATAAATTTGTTTAAGAATTATTTTAATTGGCTCATCAATCTGTGACTTGAAAAATCTGTAAAGTTTAATCTTTGCATTGCTTAGGCAATTTTTTGTTTAATTTTGGTACTTGCGTTTGCTTGGAATCAAAGTTAAAACTTAATAAATTCAGTAGTTTGCGCGATTTGTGGTTTAATCAACCAGAGTAAATTAACTACACCTAAAATCTATTGCTCGATTTCAAATACAGTGTATTTTTTTTGTAATTTAGTTCTACCTTTACACACGCTATCGGTGTTATTTCGATTTGTTCAGGGAAATCTGCAGCTCAACCCACTGGCCAGGTAAAGTTATATCTGCCGACGAACACAGTGCGGCCAGCACAGTCTAACTCAGAAATCAAGACAAATTTAATACTCGTTACGAATTCCGTAGAATTACGAGGCCAACAATTTGAACTACCTATCATCTTCTTAACAGAAATTCACTCACACCCTGTGTGTGTGTACTAAAGTGTTGTCTTTGCTGAAAGATTTGCAGGTTAATTGAAAGCAATTTGTCGAGCGACTGAAAGTGCTACAACCGCAAAAGCGGAGTGCTGAAAAACAGTCAATTGGGTCCTTGCGCAAACAAATTAGTTAGATAATAGATTTAGCCGACGAAAAACGACGCAGAGGGATCTGAAAAAGGGGGTACATTGTACCACCCTCTGGACTCTGGAGAATGTAGTTAATGCGATCCTACTCACAGAAGTCTAATTAATTAGGTTAACGAGCTGGGTTAGTTCTTCTCACCTCTGAAAAGAGACTGTGAAAAACTAGCGGCAGTTGCTGTTAATTAACGTGCAAATTGCCAATCGCCAGAGCGGCCTTTTGTCCTTTTTAGGAAATCGGACGCAGAGAGTGGTAATGGGGGATGTAATTTTTGACACTAAGAGTGTAATCGTCGGAACTCCACAGGGATCGATCCTGTCTCCAATTCTTTTCTGTTGCTTTATAAACGATCTTATAGAACATCTGAATAGTAAGGGCAAAACAATCGTCTACGCCGATGATACAAACATCCTCTTGAAAGCTCCTGTACTTCTCCGAACATCAAATTGATCAATTAATAACTCCCATTAACAATGTACACTGTAGACACACTGTCACACTGTGTGCTGGTTGATTATTCATGGCATCTTCGAGTACTATCTCAGGTGGCAAACACGAGTACCAAGACAAAGCTGTTTTGAATAAAAAAATAGACTAATTGTTGATCCAATTTAAGTCACTAAGTTGCCACAGCCATAGCGTGTCCAACAAGCCACCAACTGGGTGAATTGAGATTAATTAGATCGCTACGATATTCGACGTGAAATACGTTAAGCGAATTTTATTGTACTTCTTTGAAAAGTGTATATTTTATATTGGTTCCAACGAGGTTTTTATGCTCAATCTCCCAGATCCCTTAGTGGCTGGTAGAAGGAGTTTTTACCTTTTTTTACAATAAATAATTAATTAAATTTCAAGTCTCGCATTTTATTAATACGTATTTAGTTCCTTTAATCTCTCAAATTTATTCACCGTCTCACCAGAATTAAAATCCAGTTACGACAACGCAGGGTCCAGTTTTAATTAGACGATCACGAACAATAGGCATAAAAAGGGTTCAATTGCGGAAGTTTCCGACAGGGACGCCGCAGGTAGCTTGTAGGTCAGTAAGGTATATTGCTTGGCACCAGTCATAAAAGTAGGTAGCGTAGTCAGCGTCTAGACGGTAGGAATTGCATGGGGTGCTTAACAATACCATTGGCGACCTTTTCGAGATTTTTAGCAAGTACATCCTCGGTAAAGAGGCGTTTATTGCTTCATCGAATGCAGTCAAATTCTTCGGTCTATTTAATAACTTAATTTGTCAATAAGTTTAGTTTGTTTTTGTTTGGACCGTGTTTATTAGTTATTTAGTTGTCCGTAAAGTCAACAAACAAGGTAGCACGTCCGGGCGACGCCACAGGACTTCTTAAGTTCATTTTCTGCCACTCAATCTTGCACAATTCTCGCTCTATGCACAGGAGAATTATTCTAGAAAATGGAATCCTTTAGTCATTTACAATGAAATTTTAAAAAAAGAACACGTAGTGTTATGCTCAACCTGCTGATGCATAAAACCGTCATAAAATTTTTCTCTAACAAACGGAAGCATCATGCCATTCAAGAATTCAACATATTCAGACGACCATCTATAAAATGAATTCTACCAGGGCCCTCACTCGAAAACTAATCCCATACATACATGGAAAAACGACCACTCTGCTCTTCATGGTGTAGGTATCCTTGATTATATCGTTGATTTCGACTGCACTATACCCTTTGTCTGGCATTATTTGCTGATTGAAAGAATTTTTCATTCGTGAAGACAACTGTTTTCCAATGATTCCATGATTCCTTTTTACGAACATATTTGCAAACTTTATTCTTCTTAATTTATTTTGTTCTGTTAGAAAACCTGCTCCTTTTAAACGTTTCCTAGCAGTATGTTCTCCAGCAGGGAAGTCAGTTCTTCGTTTAGCCTCTAAATCCGTAGAAAAGGGATGGTTTCTCACATAATTAACAAGATCATCGTCTTCATCGTGTGTTATCTGACTCGCACCAGAAATGCGGGCCAACGAATGCGTTTCCTCCCATTTCCTCTTGAGGTTCTGAATAGTGGTTTTTTTGAATCTAGATGATCTGCTACTCTTTGCAAAGAGCGTCCCTCTTCCAGCTTAGAAACGGCAGTTGCTTTTTCTGCCTCCAAAAGAATCTTGTAAGGCATCTTAATGACTGACTCACTCACTGACTTTTGAAAGTAACAATTTCAAAATTTATAATAATTTTATATTTTTAATACGGAATCGCATAAGCATAAGAAAGTTCTATTTAAATAGAGAAAATCTGCCGTAGCAAATATTTATCTCGAAATGGTACATATAAATGTTGAATGTGTAGGGAAACGATGTTTGACAAAGAAATAAACTGAAAGAAGAAATTCTGAGATAAACGTCGATTAAAAACTATTATAATAAATAAAAGTTTCACAATTTTTTTACTATCCATTAATTTTGGCCCTCTCCCTCGATGAAATCGTAAATGATTTATACTCAAAAAAGTAAAATTAAAATGAGTTGTTTTACATTTTTTTTCTGAAATCCTTTCCGACTGCCACTGACTCGTATTTCCGTGTTTACCAAAAACACTGGGCGTCAATTCGACGCCGACGCCACCGGGCAGGCGGCGTCCTGCCTATATTTTGAACTCCCGCTTCGATGCCACAAAACGTAACGTAACATCACGTAACATTAAACATTACGTGAAGGAAATTGTCCTTGACCAGACTCCGTTGTTCTACTTTGGACGAATACGATTATACGTGTTCAGTACAAACCCGTTCGTTGCCGTAGTGTAGTGCTGACAAGTCAAGTAAAAATTAATTAGTGATTTTTAACTAATCGCTAATAAGACAAAAGTCATACATAAGCTGTACACATAGTCCCACGTACGCAGTTTAAAATAAAAGTGATCCAGGGTACACTTCTATCATGAGCTCTTTAGAATACGAACCGGTAAGATTCTTCTTTTTGTGCGGTATTAATTTGCATTGGTATTTTACACCATCTTCGATTCAATATTTAGATAGATAATTAATTAACAATATAAACTTAAATTTTAGATTTATAAAAATCATTGTCACAAAATTGAAATCACGCTTTTTAATATCTTTCGTGATCTTTGGAAAAAATGTTCAATATTCATTTGGTTTTTTTTTTGTTAACGAGGCAACTCCTCTGTAAATAACAAAGCAACTCCTCTGTAAACAATCAATATGTATAAAGTAGTAAACAATGAAAATTAATTTTTAAAAAATAATGTAAAATTTGCAGAATAGACAATGGGTATGAAAAATAAAATGAAGCAAATCCTTTTGCTTCAAATTCTTTAATGGAAACTACAAATATAAGAAGAAAAATGAAATTATAAATAATTCTGTCTGTAACATAATAAAAAAATATATAAAAGGGTTTGTATAATGATAAGCAAATGAAATTTTTGCAAACAGCTAAGCTTTAAAAAATTTATAACAGAAGTAAAAGCATTGCTTCGTTTTATTCATTTGGCTCAATATAATAGATCTGATATTCCTTGCAGTGACAAAACAAAAATTTTGCTTTCAGTGATTTTTTTATAATGCACTAGAGCATTTATTACCTATGTGCACTTTTTTAATAAACTTTCTAATGATCTGTTGTAACATAATTTTATGAATCATTTTGTTTGCAAAAGCAGCACGTCATTATTTATACCGGATCATGTCAGCCTTGTTCTATTCACAATGTTTTCCAGTCATTTCTGAATCATTATCGTTTCACACTGCGTGAGTTCTTGATAATTTGAGTTAAAACGCTTCCTGTCGAGAAAATACTCACATATTTTGATTGATTATACAGGGTCCCGCAAGTTAAGACAATATGTGCTGTTTTAAGTCATTATTTCTGGTTATGTCAACTGTCTTTTACCGACCGTTGCCCTCAAATTTTATTCTCAAAACTAATTAGTTGAACACCTAACGGCTTAGCTTATTATTTTTATTCATTTTTTCTCAGTAAGTTAAAAAGAGCTTTGTTAAATATGCTCTATGACACCATGGCCCGGTATTTCAGTCACCGATTAACTTTTATCTTCAGTTTATTTCCATGGTAACAATTATAAAAAACAATTATTTTTAAATTGAAGATTAAAGTTAATCTGTGACTGGCCTTTTAATATATTTTTTTATTCCTAAACGTTTGTTAACAATTAGTGTTAGTAGTGTAAATAAACGATTATTATTAATAATTGTTTTTAATCTTAATTTTCTTAGTCATTTGCGGTTTCCTGAATTGTTTAAATAGTGATAGAACACTTTTCTCGAAACTTATGGCATTGATAAATAACAAGAAGTAACCCTATTTATTCATAACATGACACAATCGCTGCTTACCTAACTCGAAAGTTGACTAAACACCGGTTACGATAGTGACGCAAAGGGTTTGCTTAAGACGCCATCACTTGAAGGGGAAGTTATAACCAGTCGCTTAAAGGCGCTTGGTTAAAAATATTTTTGACCGGTAATCACCGTTTATGCGCTTAAAAGCAGCTCATGTATACCTATTGATTTTGTTGAAATTTTGCGAAATTTTAATTAATTCAATCGAGTTAAACGTAAATTTTCACATTTGTAAATGGTTGCAGATGTTTTAAATTTCTAAATAATTAAGGCATTTCAACATTATGCGGATTGTTTCATATTTCACTAGTAAAGTTACAACTTTCAAACAACAAAAAAACTACTCCCTTTGCCCCAAAAATATAAATAATATTATACAGTAGACCTAGGTTATAAGGTCTCGGTTATAGCGATCTACCGCTTATAACGAAGTCCCGTCACTTTTCTCTAACAATGTAAAAATTTAGCGATTATACTGAACTCGTATATAATGAACTCTCGGATATAACAAAACCTCAAAAAGCCAAAATTAATGAAATTTTTGTCGGTTATAACGAACTTGCATTACAAAGTAATAAACTGAGCCATAAACTAACAGGGATAAAACATTGAATCGTGTTTTATTCGATGGGTTTTCGATGTAGTTTTACAGTAAAACTAAAAAAGTACATTTTCGTTAATTTTTTCACAAACTTTTTTTATCAGAACAATTTGTTCGCGAAGATGAATTGTCCTTAAATCAAAAAGATATTAATTAACTTTGCAAAACTGTTTTGTTAATTTAAATTGACCGAAGAGTTTATGAACTATATGTCAATTTTTAATGAACAACATTTTCTCCATAAAAAATAAGCACTTCCGACTCTCACAATATACATATATGTATACATTTTAGGCTTTTATCGATGAAATCTCGTCTACTTTCCATCATTTTCGTTTGAGCACTTCTTTTTGGGACAAGTTTTGTAATGTTGCATTTTTGTGTCATCTTCGCTTATTACGGACTTCGGATATAACGAACCGATTTTGAAGGTCCCTTGAAGTTCGCTATATCCAAGATCTACTGTACTAATAATAAGAATTTTATTGTTCTTGAAAATTAATAAATATTCTTGCATTTTTTAGACACCTACGATCTTTCCCGCCGTCCCCTTTGATCCCGTTGGAGATGCCGAAACTCTAAGGGGTGCAATGAAGGGTTTTGGAACGGACGAGAAAGCGCTCATTGATGTTCTAGCCAGAAGAACAGGCGCCCAGCGTTTGGAAATCGCAGATCAATTTAAGACCCTTTACGGCAAAGTAATACTCTTTCCTGTTCAAAAAGTAATAATTCCCTATGACTCACAAACAATTTTCTTTAAATAGGATTTAATAGAAGACATACAGAGCGAAACTAGCGGAAATTTGCAAACCATTTTGGTTGCTTTAATGACCCCTCTGGCGCAGTTGTACGCAAGAAATATCCACGACGCCCTAAGTGGCATTGGCACCGACGAGGAGGCCCTTATTGAAGTTTTCTGCATCATGAACAACGACCAAATTGAAATAATACGCACTGTATACGAAACAGGTGAGTTTCTTAGTATATTCTATATAAATTTTAAAACATACAAATTTTCTAGAATTTGAAACTAGCTTGGAAGATGATCTTAAGTCCGATACTTCCGGAACGTTTGAACGTTTGATGGTGTCCCTATGTAATGCTAATAGGGATGAGAGCAAGGTCAAGAATCCCAGTGAAGCAGTGGAAGATGCGCAAAAATTATTTGAAGCTGGTAAGAAAGTATTTCATGAAATAATTTCAAAAGCACTTTTTATATATTTGTCAATAAAAGTGCATTGGGATTAACTAATATAGCCCAGTGGCGGCTCAACGGAGTGGGCAGGGTGGGCACTGCCCACCCTGTTAAAGTTTATCAATGCAATTTAATCTTTAAAATAATTTTGAAATATTTTTTAAATTAATTTTCTTATATTGCTCTTTATACTATGATAAACACTGCGAATGCGGTCCTACTCCTTGCAATCTTGACCAAAGTGAGCTGCAGTACTGCATGTAAAGACATTATCCTTTCAATCAATGTGATAGAAAGAAAGAAATGCTACACGTAGGTTGTTACGTTACCCTCTCTTTCATTTTTCCGATGGGCTGTCCCATGGGACAATATTCGTCTGAAAGATACAATTACATTATGTTATGTATTGTATAACTAAAAACAAATAGAATAATACTGGATTGAAATTATATTAAAGACAGATTCGTCTGTGTTCGGTTGTTCACGAGTTCTATGCCATCCGAGTTAATACTGTTAATGTCAAGGCTTTATTATTAATTTAACTAAGGTGATATGTTTCGTTATTTCTGGATAAATCTATTTTTCATGCAGTGTGTAATATACTATACGATTTATTGAAAACAGGCTAAAATGGGCCATGAAATATCCAAACTTACATCTTAGATAAGATTATTTTTAAAACAAACGTCCAAATAATTTTACCTATGTTAATGTCAAAATTTCACAATAATAATGATTACCGATTAACTTTAATCATTAGTTTATTCCCATAGAAACAATTGTAGGCATGGGTTAAAGTTAATCGGTGATCAAAGTACTGGCCATAATGTTCGAAATGTTGTCCTGACATAAAACGAATTAATCAAATATCATAACCAGACTTCGGGGCGTTACCATGGTTACGCAATGCGAGGCCCAAAGAAAAGTGCCCATTCATTAGTAGCCACGGCAACGCTCCGAAATGTCCGAAGTCAGATCATGACGATAATACTTATTCATTAAAATAACTTCTAACCTAACAAAGAATATCTTTCAGAGGGGTAACTTTATAAAAGGTTCTTTTCATGTTCAAATGGTGCTCACCCTCTGTATATTTGGAAGAGCCGCCATTGTTGTAGCCAAATTAGTGATAATTCTCAAATAAATTTCATAAATATATTGTTAGTGTCATTTCTTTAAGGAGAAAATCAATGGGGCACCGACGAATCCACGTTCAACATGATCCTGTGTCAAAGAAATTACGCTCAGTTGCAGCTGATCTTCAAGGAATATGAAAAAATCGCGGGCTGCGACATTGAGGACTCCATTAAAAGCGAGTTCTCTGGCAACTCTGAAAATGCATTTCTGGCGTTGATAAGAGCCATTAGAAACAAGCCTTTGTATTTTGCCAAGTGTCTGAATGATGCTATCGCTGGTCTGGGTACTAATGATAAAAAACTAGTCAGGATAATCACGACACGCTGCGAAATCGATTTAGGCAACATTAAAGATGCATACATGCAGCACTTTGAAGAATCTCTAACTGACGCTGTGGCGGTAATTAATTTGATTACAATAAATCTGAAAAATTATTTTATTAATTTTTTTTTTTAGGGTGACACCTCTGGAGAGTATGAGTATTGCTTGTTGGTACTTCTAGGTGCAGCTTAAATATGTGTAGTTTTGCATACATGATATACCTACTTTTTACATATTACTCAAATTTTGCTTCATACATATAAAACATCCTCAATATAGCTTCTCATTTAATCATTAAATAATAAAATAAAGTATCTGTTTTAGTTACACTTGTGATAGTAGTAAATAGTTAAAACCAAAACCTTTATTCTATTCCATTCATTCCATTCATTAATTTTTAATAATAAAGGATTATATATCTTTTTTTAGTTTTTAATTGAATGTAGTCGTTGTTATTTTCTTCGAATTTTGTTATAAATTGTAGATGTATTAAAAAGCCTTTGAAATTAGTTTAATAAAATCCATTTTTGAATAAAAATTCTCCTAATAATTATTATATCTACAGGGTTTTTTTTTATATTTTGCACCCCAACTAGAGAATTTATTTTAAGAGTTTGAGAAAAATTATAAATGCAAAAGTTGTAGGAATTCATACGTATTATCTTTTAGAGTTATCAAAAATAAAAATGTACATCGTAAAGTGGAAAATAAGATGAAAGATAATTCTTTCCTGATTTCAAAAACATATAACGTGTTGATATTTGAATGAACCATATCGATGCTATGCGATGAAAACCTCGTAGCTCCATCAATCCGTGAAAACCACGTTAGTCCACCATCCAGCGCAACAAAAATTGAAAATGTTTAAATATGTTCCAAACATAAATAACCAAGCTTAAACTTTGTAAAAAAATCCACAGCAACTGATTTTTCTATCGTTCCATACAGATTTTTAAATCAGTTAATTGTTAATCCTGTAAAATTTTCAAGAATGGATTTACGAGGTTTTCATTGCTTAGCATCGATATGTAAGATATTTAAGTTTAAAATATCAATAAAATAATATTCTAAAAATCAAGGCGGCCTTGAAAATTATTCGTATATACTTATGCAAATATGAAGTGTCAAAAACAACCTACATATTAGAGTAAATCAAATAATACGGAATTGTTTTTATTTTTGGAATAAAAATATTTTCGTAAGCATTTAATTCCCTTTAACTTGGTAGTGTGTGTACTGAAGATGACAGCTTAACTACCGAAATACGTATCTACGGATATAAAAATTTATAATTATGGCTAAAATAAACAAAGAAAAATCATTCATCTGCTCCCTTTTGTTTACATTTTTTTTTTATTTTTACAGAGTATTAGAATTTACTTAAAAATACCTTATGAATTTTGATCTTCCAATAAATAATTTTGTATACGAAGAAAACTTGCATTGAATTGACCATTTTCATAGTTAAATATATATTTGCAGAGTTGGGCAAGATTTATTCAAATAACGAAGAAAGATTAAAGAAATTATTTGTTATTCGTGAATAACAAATAATTTAACAAATCAGACTTATTCGTCATTCCCATTAGTTATAGGTTGAAATAACCGTTCAAACTTATTCGTACAGGTAAGATTTGTGGCAAAACGAATGCAGCTAATATAGTTTATTTGACAACATGAAACAAGATATATTACTTCCGGTTTAAACGGAAGTGGTTTGTATATTTTTGCATTTTTGAATTGTAGAGATAATTGATTCATTAAATTAAGTAATTATTTTCTTCCGAAATAAATTTAGACCGAAATATGATGTAAAACATCAGGGTGATGAAATTCGAGGACCGTCTGGGGTTCTTGCTTGTTACATATAAATGAGAATTAATTAAATGGTGGCAAAGTTGCCAAATTTCATTCTGATAAGAAATTTGAAATGTTTCAAAGGTTTTTTCGCAACGGAAAAAACTAAAAATTGTAACTTTTGAAAATCAAACATAACTTCTTTATTTATGACTTTTTCTAAATTCTGTGAAAACATTCCCGAAGCACATTTTTCTACTTGATTGAACGCCGAACGAAAGTACTGAAGCAATTCGTTTTTGTTTTTCCAGAGCCATGGGCGCGATTTTTGTTCTTTGGGAAATAAAATAGAAATTAAAATGCTACAAGGATACGAATACCAGCCTACTACTATTATTTGGTAATTACTTATACTGTGCTAAAATACCATTTCTGTTTTCTTTTTATTTACATATTTAGTTTATAAAAATAAAATAAAACTACAAAATTTACATACAGTCAACTCCGGATATAGTGAACTCATTTAAAGTGAACTTCCGAGTATAGTGAACGTTACTTCGCAGTACCGAAAAATTTTTACATAAGACCAATGTAATTATTAACCGGCTATAATGAACCCGGCTATATTGAACCAAATTTTATTGATGTAGAGGAAACTTTTCCGTTTATAGTAAATTTTTTGGCAACCTCCGAGTGATTTCCAGTTTTAACTTACGACAAGAGCACGTTGACCACATGAGCATTTCATATTTTACTGTGAATTTAGTGAAGTTTACGAGTTTTTTGTGTCCTGCTGAACGTTCAGATGAAAAAGCAAAAGCGTAAAGCTTTAACGCTGTTGTGAAATGAATTTGTCGAAACTAACCGTTTCTGTACTTAGGAAAAAGAGAAGAAATTTTATCATCATATGACAAAGTTAATGCCACGTGTAAAGGTTGAGAACATTAGCTCGTGAAGAAGTTGAAACCGGCCTTTTTTTTGACAAACTGACCCCAGATAAAACATTGAAATTCGTAGGAGAAAAGTGTATTGGCGGAAAAATGTCCAAAGTCAGATATACAGTTTTGGTAGCTGTAAACATGTCTGGAATAGAAAAGAGGAAACTGTTTATTTGCAGAAAATCGGCCAATCCTAGTTTTAAAAATAAGACATTACCAGTCAAATGCAGATCAAACATTAAATCATGCAAGGCATCAAAGTTGTTTACTGAAGAACTAATTTAATAAGATGCAGAGTTAAAAAAAAAACAGGAAAATTTTACTTTTAATTAATAATTGTCCAGCGCATCATCAAGTTCCACTAAACCAAATAAAATTGGTTTTTATTCCGCCTAATACCAGTGCAAAGCTACTACCTATGGATCAAGGGGTAATTCATTCCTTAAAGAGTCGTTGCAGAAAGGTTCTACTGATAAAGATGTTACAAGCAACCAATAATGGACATAAGTTTTTCTGATGAGTCTTTTAGACGCTGTAAACTTTATTGATCTGGTATCACAACAGGTTAACAGAAAAACTCCAAATTGCTTTAAGCGCGCAGGAAATGGAAGATGAATTTCAATTCTGATGATATTCATAAATTCGTTGAAATAAAAATGAGGAAGAGATTTGATGATTTTGACTTTGAAAAATACATGAGAGCCGATAATGTCATAATTTCAACTGAATCCCTGACAGAAGAACAAATTATCCAATCAGTCACAGCAGATAGCATGATAAATGCAACTTTAGAATTAAAACTAAACCTGTTATTTTTCAGTGGAAATAAATGATGATGAAGAGAACAAAACAATGAGAAGGAGTCTGATGAGGATACTGTAGTCCAGGGGTGAGCAACCGTTTTAATCAACGGGCCAATTTAAATTTTAAAATTTTTTGGCGGGCCGCACATAAAGTAACACTTATCAATAATTTACAAAACTTTATTTATAATAAACATTAGAATAAAAGCCGATAAAGTAAATTCAATTTCCAAAATGCTTGGCGGGTCGCATAAACATGTTTAAGGGGCCGCGTGTTGCTCATCCCTGCTGTAGTCGATGTTTCCCTCAATGAAAGACATGACACAGAAAATGACAGAAATTCGCACTTTTTTGTAATCACGTGAAATTCCAGAAGTTTGGAATAGTTTTTGTAACCTTGAACGATAAACCATGCCTTCAAATAAATTCCTCTTTCAAGGAAGCTATGATTTTTTTATAAAGTTCAGTACAAGAATAAGAGACAGTTGTCAATAAATGTCAGTATCATATTATCTAATCATGACATCACATATGTGTAAACTAAAAATTCAAAGAAACACTTAATTACTTCAATTCAAAACAATATTAACGCTGAAAACGTTATCCTTCATCTTGAATGCACAAACAGGTTGAGTGTTGAGAGGTTATGTTAGCACAAACAATTAATTGGACAGCTGTCAATATTACTAACCTTTAGGAGAAAAAGCACTAAAGTCATGGCCTACTTCAAATAATGAATTTAATTGAAGGCACGGTATAAGTAACATGAGTTTTTCTAACAGACTTGTACAAACCGAAATATATGATTATCTTATGTAGTTTATGTGTTTATTTTTTATATGTATTGTACCCATAAATATGTAAATACATAATATACGTTCACGATCTTTTTAGATTCAGAGTAGGTCATGTTTGTGTGACATTTTTGTTGTTATCACTAAAAAATATATTTGTCAGAAAATTGATTGACGTTCATTTTTAATTTTATGGTTAATTTTTGAAAACTACCATTGTCAATGTTGCCAGTTCGACTGAAGCATTCCGTGAAAACGAGGAATATCGTCCCGAACAATTGATAATTATTTATTTTTTCATTAATAAAGTATTACATGCAGGTATTTAAATAACATGATCTTCTTGCTGTTTTATAATTTGCCCTCACCAAACCATGCACTAAACCTCATTTAGAATTCTGTCTACTTTCGCTAACTCCTTCAATACACACACTTTCAGACTCTTTTGCTAATACCAGATTCTTCAAATCTGCTTATATTTGCAGTGCATGTACGTGGTATTAGTTTGGGTTGCTCACCACTTTTTGCATATAAGGTTTTACAATACATGGTATCTTCTACACTATAAAACTTTGATACCAAATTAAATGTTCCCTTTTCCATTAATTCCATAGAAGAATCTGATTTATCATCAATTTTTGTTTCTGAATCAGATTCTCCTAATGCAATAATGAAAAGAGGAATAATTTCAAACAAAAAATTTCCTATATATTTCGTCAGCCTTCCGAAATTAATTTTTCACAATGATTACAAAAATTTCGATAATAGTTGCCAATTTGTGTACTTATTGTAAAAGCCTTTGCATTGCCCCCATACATCGCGAAATCTAAAATATTAAATATTACAAAATAAAGTTGACTTAAATATGTAAAATCTTACTTCGTGTATATCCGCCAACCTGCTTATTATTTCTTCATTTCTTAAAACTGGACGATCCTTTTTGTAATAATTAAACGCCTTGCCCATTGAGCGCTTAGTTCCTCCACTTATTGTTCTAAGTTACTTTTTACTTTAATCATGCTACCGTAGTCCACGTTATTTATGAATTGGCAACGCAGCCAGTATAGCTAACGTGACACTGTCATTATTTTTTTCATGTCAGATTTTGACTTCCATCAAAATACATGCACGTAACTTAACGAAAAAAAGCATAGCCCTCTAGCCTAGAGTCTAAAAAGATCGTGAATGGAATATACATACATACATAAACTAATGTATTTTACGTCATTTAAATGTAGGTCATAATAAAAGCACATAATAAACATAAATAATGTTATATTTTTTTTTTCATAACAGACCTCGGACATATTAAACCAATTTTGATGCATTTTTCAAGATCACAATATCAAGGGTTGACTGTACAGGATGGGCCAAATTCGACACTTTTAATAAGAAACTCCTATTTTTGGACGAGTTAGACAAAAACTGACCTCGGTCCCTGGAGCTCGATTTTTAAGACAAAATTAATGGTGAAGACCGCGTTTCGATATCTTGTATCGTATAGGAGCTACAGGGCGTTTTTCAAAATTCTACGGTTTTTAAAAACCTTCATAACTTTTTTGTTTATGAAAATTTTTGATTTCTATAAAGACTTCTTTAAGGCACTTTCAAGTTATTTTTTTCCAAAGTGCTCAATATTTGAGATATTAGCTAGAACTATGATTTTTTATATGGAACACTCTATATATTTTTACATTTCTGAAAAGAGCATACAATTCTATTCACAAAAATATAAAACACTTGATATTTTATTCAAAAGATTTTTGAGTTGTAGAGCATTCATGTTTTAATTAAAATTTTGATGGTTATTGAAGCATTCAAGTAGGCTGTGAATGACGATAGCTAAATATCTTTGAAGATTCAAGGAGCCATAAAAAATATTACTTAATTTTTAATAAATATAACGAAGTTATAACGAATAAATACTGATGTAATCGAAATTGCGCAAAAATTACATAAAGTATCAAATTGTCGGCCATTATGTATTAAACATAAACGATTCCGTTTTGTTATGGTTTGAGCTGACATCACCAATTCAAGGACTGGTAGTGGTGCATTTTTCTTATTCAATAAGGTCAGAATCTTTGTTTCTTTAAAATTCGTATTGCAAAAGTTCTTGCTAAGATGTTTGCTCCAACTGGCGTCGGTCATTTTTAATTTCTCCCAAAACTATGATCTCCTTTAATTCTTTATTTCCGTTTTGAGATTCATAATTTTTAATTTTTATCAGTTTAAATGACTAAAAATTTATTAATTTGTTTTTAAATCTCAAGAATATATCTCTGAAGGATTGTCTTTCAGGATACTTTCATGGTAAAGATTAATCGCTGATTCTGAATTTTCGCCAATTTCTATAAACACTTTAATATTTAATATTAGTAAAGAAGACAGTGGTTTAGAAATAACAAATCAAAAAAGTTTATATCCTTAAATATAAATCAAAATAGATTGTATCCGTAGATACGTATTTCGGCAGCTACGCTGTCATCTTCAGTACATACATACACTTACAAGTTAAAGGCACTTCATGAAGTCTTGAGTTGGTATAAATATTATAACATGTCGTATTTCTACTACTTTTCGTACATGTTTAATTATCTCCCTAAATCTATTTTATAGAGGTAGTAAAATTCAAAAGAAATGCAAGTACTGTAAAAGATTGTGTCAAATTTTGATAGCCGCCTACCAGAAAGTTACAAAAACTTAAATCGCTTAGTTATCGTCATCCATAGTCTACTTCAATGCTGTAAAAACAATTAAATTTTTGATTAAAACTTTGAAACTCTATATTCCACAAACTGTTTGAATAAAATATCAAGTGTTTTATATTTATATGAATGAAATTTTATACTCCTTTCAAAAACTTAAAAATATATAGGGTGTTCCATATAAAAAATCAAAGTTCTTGCTAATATCTCAAATATTGAGCAGTTTAGAAAAAAATAATTTGGAGCAATGAATTCTGCATGAAAAAGTGCCTTAAAGAAGTTTTTACAGAAATCAAAAATTTTCATTAACAAAAAAGTTATGAAGGTTTTTAGAAATCGTAGAATTTTGAGAAACGCCCTGTACATCCTAAGCGGTACAAGATATCGAAATGCGGTTTTCACCATTAACTTTGTCTTAAAAATCGAGCTCCAGGGACCGAGGTCAGTTTTTGTCTAACTCCTAAAAATAGGTGTTTTCTATTAAAAGTGTCGAATTTGGCCCACCCTGTACATTTATTGAAAACATTTAAATTTTGAATCTATGCGTAATTTTCATACGAATAAAAATTTTAAACACAAACAATTGATGTATAAATAAAATTATTTATGATTCGTGAGTATCGAATAATTTGTTATTCGCGGATAAATTATTTCGCAGATAAAAGTTACGAATAAATTTTTTATTCAAATGATTATCTAGATAAAAAATTATTCAAATAATCCCCAACTCTGACTATACACAAAAAAAATCAAGGGGAATAAGGTCGGGTGATCTCGCAGGCCATTATACTGGTCCATTATTTGAAAGCACTCTCTCATTAAAATTTTCTCTCAAAAAATGTACGTCACGAGTGTTATGAGCCGGGCCACCATCCTGCTGGAACCAGAAGTTTTGCATGTTATCAGGATTAATAATTTGTCTCAAAGCAGGTATTATCTCGTTTGTTAGCAGCTCCAAGTATCTGTTACCAATTAAATTGTAATCAAAGATGAAAGGACCTATTAAGTGATTATCTAAAATAAAACGAAAGTCAAAAAACAAAACAAAATTGCATACCAATTAAACCGCACCAGACATTAAAACCAAATAGAACTTGAAATCTCCTTTGAGTTACCAAATGTAGATTTTCAGTAGACCAATGATGATAGTTATGTCTATTGAACTCTCCACAATTGGTAAATCGTGTTTCATCTGTCCAGATTATTTTCCTAGGAAAATTAGCATCATCTTCACAATTTTGTAGATACCACCTACTAAATTGTAATCTTCGCTGATAGTTATTATCGTTTAAACCTTGTACAATTATTGGTTTGTAAGGATGGTATTTGCTTTTTTTCAAGGTTCTGTGAACAGTAGTTCTCGGAATTCCACAGTTTCTCGAGCCACTCGGCGAACTGATGTGCTTGGATTGTTCATAACATTTTGCAAAATATTATTTCGATGTATATCACCATTGTTAACTTCCTAATTACCTCTTTTTTGGTCGAAGCTTCCAAAGTTCAATAAATTGCTAATTATTTTTCTAAACATTGTACTCTTTCCGGAAAACGCTCAGCGTAATTCATGCAAGCATTTTCAGAGTTCCTATTTGCTTTGAAACACACTTCCAACATATCAACTTTTTCTTCATTTGAATATTTATGTGCCATTATCAATACTTATTAATTTTAATACTTAAAAATAATTACTTAACAATAACTACGAGTACAAAAGGTTTTTAATTAGGTAACTAATCTGATTAATCTCTGTACTTTGACAACTTATTTTGTTTCACACTGATGTTTAAGTCCATGGCTTACTAATTTTATTACACAGTCTGTTTGTTAATATGAAATGAAACGTCAGTATCGTTTCGTTATTTTATTTCATACCAATATCTAAAGTGACATTTCTCGGATCATTTATAGGACAAAAAGTGAAACTTTAAAGTCCTAGAACTTTTTGTAGATTGTAGCGGATTCTTGTATTCTTTCCAAAGTAACAATTCATTCAATTTCGTTGCCATTTCTAAACACGTTCCCATCCTATGAAAATTGGTTACCGTTTACTACATTTTTACGAATTATTTATGCTTTGATCCAAACTCAAAATTTCTTTCTATAATAATTTAACTCATCAAACGTTCAGTATTAAATACAATTTTGTATTTATCTCTGCCAAAAAGATTTTTTTAAAGATACTCGTAAGTAATTATAGCCTCGGCTGGAAACAACTTGCTCGTACTTTAAATCGTCACTTTTCGTCCTAGATTAATAAATAACTATTATAGTAATACTTAGCATATCAGTAAGCTTGCATTTCTCGCTGCTGTTTCATTTAATAGTATACTAATTTCATATTAGAGATTAATTTGTTTTTGTTAATATCTCCCCTACAAATAAAAAATTTTCGGGCATGTTGTACATCGTTGAAAAGCTCTTTTTAAAGACTATCTAACTAACCGAAAATCCAAAATGGCTGCCATAAGAAAAACAAAAGTTAGCACTAATAACTTGAAAACAAATGACAATCGGGGGTTTTTGTTTATGTCAAAAACTTTGTCTTAAAAAAGTATCTGAATATTGTAAAACTTTAAAAGAGGTCACATTAAGTATTATCGAGTTATCAAGAAAAATTGAAATCCGAAATTTTGGTTTTTTAAAATTATCTTAAAATTTAAAAAAGTTATGGTGAATTTGAAATGAGATTTGTCGCGAAGATTGAATTCTGCAAAACATTCCCCATTTAACCATTCCTGTATCTCTTCTAATAACCGAAATACCAATAGTGAGCCTCAAAATCGAGACACTGTATAATGAACGATTTTATTTATTTTAATGAACAATATATATTTTTGATTCAAAAAATACTTAATTAATTCAAAAAGAGACTCTCGTAACATGAGTAAGTCTATTTTGAATCGAAAGTAAAGTAGTTTTAATTCAATTAAGTTGATTCATACATCATATTTAACCAAATTTTCTCTCCGTGTAACTGTCGTGCAAATGACTAAAATAATTACAAGTTAATATTTTCATAAAATTTTAGACAAAAGTAACTAATGAATTAAGTAAACCTCTTAAATTTATCTTGGACTTATATTTAGTGCATAATTTTTGTTTCTTTCAATTTACAAAACAAAAATCTAACTTACAAAATACAAACAAAACTATAGGTATAAAAACAATACCATATATTAAACCATAATAAAATTCTCCTGTCTTTTTATTCATTTACATGAAGTTTCAAAGTAATCCATGTCGCAAGTTATCATGTCACATTTAAGAAATCTTAACCTTCTTAATATTATCTATCCTATTAAAGTTACAATAAAAATAAAACACACGCGCACCTCACACTTTAACATCTTTCGTTAACACAATTTTAAATTCTTAAGAATCATTGTCAACGGGATCATATTGATGCAGTTTCAGTCTCCACTGTTTTATCAAGCCATCCCAACCTCTTCGTGAATATTTTCTGTATTTGGTAGGGGTCATGGGGTCACCAAATTTCCTCTGATTCCTGCAAAGAAATAAAAAAAATGTACATATCTCTGCTAATTAAAATTTACAAAAAACTCACCGTGGAACTTGTTTGATGTAATTATCATAACCAACTGTATTTTTGCCATAATCAATCTGCTTCTGGCGCCTTTTTAAAGTTGCTGGATCACCTTCTTGCCTAAAAAAAATAATTTCACAAATAAATATCTTTCTACTTGCATGAGTGTGTCAATTTATCTAAAATCAAAGTTAACATTAACCCACTGACAAGTTGCCAATAATATACTATAGGCTGCTGCAGCCTGTCAATTACTAATGTATCACTTATGTAAGAAGTGTAGTAGGTTACCAAGAGGACTGAAAATAATCAAAATGGGAAAACTGAAAAGTGAAGTAGCAAAAAAATTTGTTTGGGTTATTCACTCTTATGCATGGACAGGTTGAATGTGTTAAAGAAACCTATAGGTAGAATGTATTAAGAAAATTGCAACTTACTCATATCGACACTCTAATCTACTTCGTTTCACGTTGGGTGATAAACTTCTGGGAAAACTCCTTTTAAGAGGTGAATTACTCGGTGGTTTTTCATCTCTAGCATATACTGAAGTTCGTTGCTTCAGAATCGTCCTCTTTTTAGTCTTAAAACTTGTGAGCTTTCCTCCATCCCCGGAAGCCTCGTTTGTGTCATCTGTATCAAACTTTAGCTTTGTTTCGAAATCTAACCTTTCCTTCTTAATTGGACTGGCAATGGCATTATCACAAAAATAGTCTTCTCCTTGCACCTCTTCTGACTGATTTGTGTTTTCATCGTAATCAATTTCCTCTTTTATAGTTATGTCTAAATATTCTGAGGGATCTTCATTAGACGAACTGCTACTACTGCTGCTTTCAGGTTCAATTTTCACTTGTGCTGTTAGGCCCAGGGGGTTTGTAGAATCCCAAGAGTCCTAAAAATATATACATATTATACTAAAACTTGCTTTCATAACTTCCTCAAAAATTGTACATCATCGAATATCCGGGCGTTTCTAAGCGATGTATTCATGGACACTCTTCTGAAATGGGTTGACATTGTGGTTGACTTCTACGTTTTATGAAGTTCCTTAATAATACTTAGATATCTTATCCTATTCACTTATAACGGATTATTTCATTTCCACGAAATTTTTTCAGCTTTGTTTACTCGAGAATAATGAGACACAAACACCAAGCTTTTGACAGATCACACTGCCGCCAAATTTTTCGTGACGCATTGAAAATTGAGTGGTGCCAACTTAATATCAATGGGCATTGTCGATATTTAGAGCGACAGATATGTTCCTATGATTATTTACCGGTCATCGGATTCCGATGAGTGCTAATCAATTTTTTTCTCACGGACCTAGAGACAACCACGAGACGACCAAGTTAATAGTAAAATTCTATTCTTCAACTAAATTGGTCCACTATAAAATGAAAAGTGAATGCAGAGGGCGTTCAAAGTAACGAAGCGCGAAAATTTGAATATGTTCTTATTAATTTTTTATTTTCAAATTTATTTAAAGTATATCGTCGGTATCTGGCGCATAAAAATGTTTAATAAAGAAATAAGAAGTACAGCTGCGGAATCATAAAGCGGGACAGTTTAAATGTTACTTCTTAATTCTGGTAACTATATGGTAACTTAGAAACCTTTGTGGTTCATAATATAATTAAATAATATAAAATGTAAAAATCTTATCATATAAATAAGAAAAAAATTAAACACTATCGAAATAATACAAAATTTTGCTGTAAGACTTATCCCACTTTATGATTCTGCACTCAGAAAAAAAAATGCATTGAATTAACAAAAAAAGGCAAATTTAACAAAATATTTTTGATTAAATACAGTCAATAGCAATTTGTGTTTGAATTAATAATATAATTCAGATTAAGAAAATGACATTGCCTTAAAATATTGTAGATATTAAGCTAAAGTATTCACTTATTTTAAAACAACATAAATAATTTTTTGTTTCAATAATAATTAAAGATTGAATAGATATTAAAATTATTGTATTATATAAAAGAATTGATTAAATTAATAGTTTTTAATTTTATACCAACCATTTCAAAATATTGGACACACATAAACAATTGTTTAACATGAATAAATATTCACATTTAAATAAAATTCTATTTTTGTTAGTTTATTACATAATAAAAACGTTGATTTAACAAAATATCAATTTCATATCAACATTTTTTTTTGTATGTTCTGAACGTGTTTGTCACCTTGATTTAACAATAAAAAAGCTGCTATTGACAATATGAAAACTTTATTTGAACATAAGAAGTTTAGTTAATTCAACATGAATTTTTCTTTACTGGAAACAAAAATTATTTGTGCTATCAACATTTATTTCTTTTCTTTTTTCAATATTAAAATATTTTTGGCTTCAGTATATTAATGCACGTGTAAATTGTCTAGTAGTGCCCACTTTTCTTAATAAAAAAATTATATAACAATAATATTTTAAAGACAAAGTTAATAAATAAAACAAATCAATTATATTTTTTGATGTAATATATTTTGTGTTTAAGTTATAAGTTTTATAAAACGATTAAAACTAAAAACTACAATAAAACAAAAGAACTCTTTCATTAACACTATCAATACATATAAAAATGCGTGGTACTTATATTCATAAAACAAAATTGGAAATGCATCTTCTGCCGTCCGATAATACATGAACAATGAAACTATTATGAACAATTAGCTCTTCAATATTAATAAATTTCGTTTCATTTGTTTCAATAACAATATAGGATTGAAAATGTTCATCAAACTGTATTGTTTCATATATTTGCAATATGAAGAAAACGTCTCTATCATTTGGGGTCACAATATCTTTAATACACCCAAAAATTGGGCAAAAGTCATTTAACTCAAAAGCGACAAATAAACCAATTTTAAAATGTACACCCATTTTTGTAAACCATGATATAGAATAAATATATTCAGAAATATTTGGTAATGAAATATATGATTTTAAGAGATCAGTGTACATAAAACCACTGTAATTGATACATGCAGTTATTGGTCCTACCGCAGTATTCTCTTGTAATCCAGTTTTTGACAAAATTCTCAAATTGAAATTAAGTTGATTTTTAATAGTTAAAGTGTAAGGAATGTTAACTCTTGAAGTAACTGATTTAGCATTTAATTTAAACATATGATGTTTACCCTCGAATCTAATGCAAGATATATTTGCTAAAGGTCCTACTGTAGTCATAATTCTTGGATAATGTAATAAGAAATGAAATTTCGGTTTCAAGTTACCAAAATATGTAACGAAAATTTGATTATGTTCAGAAATTAAAATCTTTAATAATTTTGAATCATTTACAGTAACTGACGTCTGCTCAACAATTCCACATATTTTTTTAAGTAATTTATATAATTCCCAAACAGGTTCATTTAAAGGCACAAATTCTCCTACTAGTACGCCAAAAATACAAACAAAAGATTTCATTTCAGATGCAGAGAATATTATATATTTTTTCTGTATTTGTGATTTTGAGATTTGTGGAGGTTTATTTTCATTGCCAAAATTAAAGTATTGTAATTTTTTATTAATGTGATATAAGGTGAAATATTTTTTCTGAAAAATAAAATACCATAACAAATATCCTATATCATACCGACAAACTCCTTCATATAAATCATGCATAATATCGCAGCTTAAGTTTTCTATGCAATGAAAATGATTTAGTTTATTAAAAATACAGCAATTTTTTATACCAAATTGTTTGTGATGTAAATCTGTAGCATAATTTTCTTTAGTACGCAATAAATCTATATCTTCTGTTATTTGATTAGAAGTAATATTTTTAGGTGTTTTACAAAAACGACAAAAGTAAGTGGCATTAAATGATTCATTCCACCCAAAAATTTTGTGAATTCCTAGATTATCTCCAACAACCAAAACAAGCACAAAGTAAATATTTTTATTTTGATTTTCAATAGACACCATAATGCCATCTCTTTGCAACTGAATTAAATTTTCCAGAATACACTTAAACACTGATTGAACCCCAAATTTCTGCAAATCTGCTGTATGATGAATTTGAGCCAAAAATATATTATCCAATTGGGATATATATTGAGGTGGTAAACAAGGTATAGTATAATAAACTGCACCCATTTTGTGCACACCAGAATGACTACCTAGAGGATTATTTATTTCGAAATCGTCATAATATAAACATAAAGGTAATACTATTTTTCCAGTAAACTGTTTTGCAATTTTTTTCCACAGATTTGTTTGTATTATATTCGAAACTAGATAATCATTGGTCAGAGAATTTACATACGTAAGTATATCTTGGAGAACGTTCGGTAATTCTAAAAACGTTTTCAAAGTCATTGTAAGTGAAACAAAAGATGCTGTAGATTTTTTTATGTCCAAAGCGACTGAAAGAGATGTTTTAGTGTTAATATAGTTTTCACCAACTATAAAAGATACTGGTCTAATAAACGAGCCGTTTTCTTCAAAATATTTAAGTCTAAGATATTCTGTTTTTAACATAGAAAATGGTTCACGTAATAAAGGTAGCATATTTCTAAATTCTAACAAATTTTCAGAAGTAACCTCATTTAAAATTTGTGCTAATTTAGTTTCAAGAATTTCTGTCGTACTTTGGAACATTAATGAGACCTCTTCTATAATTTGTTGTACAATATTACGTGGCAAGGAAAATGAACCATAAAACTTTGAAACAAGTTTTTTTGCATGAATCTGTAACACCTCAGAAAACTCTTCCACGTTAATATTCTGGTTAATCTGATGTGAATTACTAGTACTTTCTAAAAATTCTTTTGTACATTGATTGACACTATTTTCTATAATTATTTCCGAAGATGAGCTTTTAAACAATCCCAAAGGATCTTGGACAATATCGTCAGAAAAACTTTCCACATTACTATTCTGATTAATCTGATGTGAATTATTCTCACGTGAATTAGTTTCAAAAAATACTTCTGTGCATTGTTCAGTACTATCTCTTACTATTATTTCAGAAGATGAACTCTGAAATAACTGCAAAGGATTTTGAGCAGAGTCGACATTTTCCAAAACTTGACAATCATTTGCATGCTTGTTAGACATGTGTCTCTGATAGGAGTATATGTTATGATACAACCTATGACAACCTTCTTGGCAACACTTAAATTTAGAACAAAAAATATGTTTTAATTTTATATGTAAAAATAAAGCCTTAAGGGCTACATATTGTACATTACATTTTGGGCAAGAAAACATTTTTCATGTCATAAAATAAAAGTAAAAAATTGCACAATATTTTACATACTATTCTCTCCAATTCCCAAGTCCTGCGATGAATGTGTCCAGCATAGGAATTTGTTTATCTCTAGATGTAGATATGTCATATATCGCTTTTTGTAGAAACAACCATAATTGTTCACATTGAACAGGATACTTTGTATGAAAAACATGGAAAGCCTTGAAACATATGTCTATTGCTTTTAGAACAGACTTTATTTTATAGATATGTTGATCAATGATCACATAAACACTTCCGATGTCATGTTGCGATGTTCCAACTAGTAATACGTATGGTTGCACTTCAAGTCCAAATTTATTTAACTTGTTTTTCCTTTCTTCAGTAAATGTATGTATATCAGACACAGTCTGAAAAAAGAATAAATTTTATTATGAATCAGACGTAACGTAAAAACTTACTTTAACTTGTCCTATAAAGTTTTCCCGACTTTCTCCAACCGATGGTTTCCAACGGCTGCCTTTATGATGTATTCTGGCTGTCGGTGGTAGTAATGATGCCAATAGATGAAATTGTAATAAAGAACGAGAATCTAAATAAATTTCATATACTGTCTGTCTTATGAAAAACGCACCACATAATAACTTAATTAATAATCTGATTTCAGTACTTGAAAAATCACATAAGGCTGAATTGTAAATATGTACTACAAAAAGAGTATCATTTTTGATTTTTTTTTAGTAAGACATTTTTGTCAAACGATAGTCAACTTCTTTTTTTCAAATAACGGCATATCTTTTTTCATTCTGTTTAATAGAGATTTTTTTCTTAATTCAATGGTCTATTTCAACTTAAAAAAATCAAAAATAATACTCTTTTGTCTTATGTGTGTTTTGAATTACTGAAATCGAATTATTATTATTGTTAATAACAGTTATAGTACGGTGCGTTTTTCGTAAGACGGTATGTTACATACATAGAATCACTAATATTATCGTAATTCATTATTTTGTTAGACCATTAAAACATATAGTTTTTAAAATTTCATATCTCGAGCGACCGTGTAATATAATTTCATGTCTTAAGACTGTTTTACATTACACTAATTTTTGTTACAATGAAATAGTACAAAAAAAATAATAAAAAATGTCATGTACACATTCCACTTCTATACTATTATTCGTTCAAAAACTTCCACGTTTGGAGCTGGCCATGACTTGAAATAGTAAGAAAGGCGATGCCTTTCTTTTCTAGTATAACTTTCTATGATAATGTAAAACATGCTTTAAAGGCGAATCGCAATTATTCGCCCTTATTTATGATTATATTTAATTAAACTACATTCTTGTTCATTGAAGATTTGTTTAACAATTTCGTTATAATTGGTCAACGGACAGTATAAAAAACAGAACTCCCAAAGTTTCGCTTAAACGCTTGACAGCTGTTAAAAGATAACGAAATCTTAACATTTACGCGATTTTTAAGCTATTGCCGTCGAGCTATAACATAATGAAGTTTTTATTATTTATTGTTTATACTTACTTTCTGATAAATCTGAATTTAACTGGCTTAATAATTCCTTATTTTCTTTATCCAATTCGTTTTTGAAATTTCGGTTTACTATTGCTTGGAAACACTTCTCCCAACTTGTTAAGAAAGCATTTCCACAAGAAAACTCTGCATTAAAATCTTCCTCAATCTGAAATAAAGTAATCAGAAAAGCGAATTATAGAAACAATTAAAAATGCAACGTATTAAATTACATTTTAGAGCAGATATATACATATACAGCGTCCAAGGAAGTATGCAACAAATGTAAAACTTTTTTATTACTGATTTCTCAGAAAATTTTCTTCTAAAAGTTTGTGCTTTATCTAAAACTCATGAAAGAAGCTACCCTTCTCAGAAACTTGTATTAATTAATTTTAAAGTATGAAATTTACGTTGAAATACTGAATCACTGCACATTCACTATGTGCCGATGCACCATCCTGCGTAAATCAAACAAAACAAAATTTACAGGATTGGCGGAAAAATAGTCACTTTTCTATTCCACACCAGGCAAATTAATTTTTAGCGAATATTGATTTTTAGATACAATTTTGAAATTTGGATTCTCAACTGACCACCCACGACAGTTCTCTGAGCACTCGTTTGTACTAATCCGTAAATAGAATTTTTATTAACAGTAAATTATAAAATGCTTGTATCTTTTATATTGAAAGTGGTACGGCATTTGTTTTAAGTTTTTTACTTTTATATAGAGTAAAATTGTATCAGAAATGTATAATAAATAAATTTCTCGTTTGTTGCATACTTCCTAGGACAAGTCTTATATTTTTTAATGTAAAAAAATCATATTTAATAAAATGAAACTTACAAGAAATTGGGCTTCATTAATTTTTAATATTGGCCAATCGTTTATAAATTCCGAAATAGTCTTTTTACCAGAGGATTTTCTCAGATTATAAGTCGTATGCCAATGTTTGATAACTTCAGTCCACGGTTCAAAATTATATTTTAGCCACTCTACGCTATCGTTTTGTTCCACTGGAAGATCAACACTTTTAATTCTGCGTAAATTTTGTTTTTAAAATTAAATTAAATATAAAAAATTAAATTAAATATAAAAAATTAAATTAAAATATATTTTAAAATGTTCACAGAAATATAGACCTTACCAGAGACTGATGCCACCTGTGAATTATCGGTCCCGGAATGAGGTACAAATTTGTACAGTCTCTGAATGTTACGATATTTATCTACTAGTTTTCCTTTCGCATTTATGGGCTTCTTCAATGGAGAATTTTCTTTTCCTAAATACGGGATGTAATATGTGGCTTTAGTTTCTGTCGGGAATAAATCACATATTTTCGACGATAAATTTTGAAAATCTTCACCAGTTAATCTATTAATTTATGAATTTATTACATTGTAAATAGTACTGTTCATGTTCAAATTACATTAAAAAGACACTTACTTTCCACAATCATTTACAGCCTCTTTTATGAGAATTTCTACTAATAAGTTTCTCATTTTCCTGCACAATGTTTCTTCTTTATTGTAATAATTTAAAATATATCTTCCTGGTGAGGTTGATTGTAAAAACTGTTTAAGATCAACGTTATAAGTTGGTCTGAATGCTCTTTTTAAATTTTCTTCGCCATAAAATGGGTAATTCCTTTTTGAATTTTTGTAAGCATTAGATGAATTAGTTGGGTCATCTGAATTGTTTCCTGTTTCAATATTTTCGTCTGTACTTAAAGTAGATGTAGAAGTGGTTTCATCAAGCGTGACTTTTGCGTTATATATCATGTGATAATCTTTAAATTTAGTTAAAAATTTCACTCTTGTTCCGATTAGAGGAATAATTTCCTTAATTATTTCTTCCGTTAATTCTAGAAAAGCTTCGTGGTCAATTTCTTGCTCTGTTAAACATTCAAGAGATATTATTAGAAATATGTATTATGCTCTTGTAAGTTTATGTTTTTTGACAATAATATTCCATCAAATACTTATTTTTATTTTCAATTTTCAATAATAAATGCAGTTTATTATAATCAATAAAATTATTAAATTAATAATTAATATTTATTTCGAAGTTTACTATAATGTCGTGTTAAGTAGCAATTTTATATCCTATTTATTTATCAGAGTCTAAAAGCGAAGATTTTAAAATAAATCAAGATTAAAGATTTTTTTACTTCAATGAAGTCAAGAAGCTTTTAACATCGTGTTTCAACCGGATCTACACCTTTTCGAAGTGTAGTCCAGAAAGTAACAGATTAATTTCAGAAAGTTTCAAATGCAAGAAATTAATTTTAAAATCCTGAAACAGGTCAACTTTTTAATTTTAAAAAGGTACTTGTTTTCTCGCTGTGACATCATCATTAAATTTTTTATGGCAAACCTAATTTTTTCATGCAGATTTTGATCGTCTTGATCGCAAAATGGTGATATAACAAAATTAGTACCTTACACAGCAAGAAAATGAATATTACAATTCAAAAATATAATTTTATTTTAATGATAATTTTGAAATTGAAAACAAAAACGTAAATATTAACAAAAGTAACGAAGCTGTTCCCCATGAACCAATTTATTGTTCTGATTTTCCTTGCAGCATAACAAATTTTTCACAAAATTCCAAAAGAGTATCTATTTTTTTTTCCAAGAAACTTGTGAAAGGTATTAAGATAATATACCCATTTAACTGACAAGAAAGATGATTAAAATCTGCATGGAAAGTTAGGGTTGCCATTTAAAAAAAATTAATGATGACGTTACAACGGAAAAACAAATGCCGATCGAGTTTTTACATTAAAATGTGTCCTGCAGACAGTAAATAAACAAATTATGAGCTTGGTGCGGTATTTTATTACCACTCTGTATATGTTCATATATACAAATATTAAATTTAATATATTTTTTTTTAAATTGTTAATAAAAAATATAAGTTGATATTTTGGTAAATCATAAGATGGAAATTAATTAAGACAAATACAATTCAAACTTAAAAAACCGTGAATTGGTCGTTTTGTTGAAATAATGCTTTTAAAGTTTACCGTCATACTTGTGAGATCTTAGAATTTATTATTATTATTTTAAAGTTTAAACTACTTATTCAATTACAAATATTATATTATTCCCTACGCATTTTAAATTAAATTGTACGTATGTGTATGTACAAATTTTTATGTTCAGTACCAATAGTTAATAGCAACAAAACAATAAGAATCATTATAAAATTATTTACTTACCTTTAAAAATCGGGACCAGTTGACCTAAGTTCCATTCCTCTAAAAGATTTGATACAATTTCGTCAGCCATATTTAGGTAACTATTAAGTTATAGCACTTACAACGAGTAACATAACACTGCGACGATAAAATTGGTACTTCCCCGTAAAACGCAAAAAACGAAGACAAAACGAACGCACTCATAAAAATGGGATTGGCTCTATAACACTAATGACCCCTAACATATAGTGTTTGTACTAACACTTTTTTTCGTTAAAATTACATATAATTGTTTTGTCTTAATCCCCATCAATTATCATTTCAACATAACTTTTTTGTTAAGTCAAATTTTCTTTTTATTTGTTAAAATATGTAAAATTAACAAAATATAATTATTGGTGCAAGGAGTTTGGGAATTTTCTTTTTACCTGTAGGATCTTTGTATTCCAACAAAATTATTTTAATTAACTTAAATACAAAAAATCATTCATTTTCATGATGATGTATGTCTAATTTATAATTCAATCAGAAAATAACGAAATTTTATTGTTGTTGTATTAAAATATTATTGTGATTGTTTTACATAAAATAAATGTTATAACAATCATTCTCTAGATAACCAAAGTATTGTGGTAAAATCAACGCATTTTCTTTTCTCTGTGTGCTGGTGGTGACCAAGCACGCGCGCGCATTCTTTGACTCCAATCAGCAGCAAACAGAAATCCTGAAATTGACCAATAACAGTTAGCCGCAAAGATGCTACAACTACGCCATCTACGTTCACCTTTCGTTTTGTAAGACAAGAACAACGCATACTGCAGAGATATGCGATAGACAGAGATAGAGCACAGCTGGCAAAAGCGAATAAATTTTCAATATGAGTTGGACGTTTCATGGTTGTTCTGCTAAAAATCATTCAAATTAGTATAAACGTTCTTTTGTTATTAGAAAAATTACTTTTATTTTAAATAATTTTGAACCAGAATACTGACTTAACGAAGCATTTGTGGATATAGATATGTTGGGTTCAATCGTCTTATCTTAAACCCAGGAATCTGTGGTTAAGTATGTCCATAAAATTAGCGACATCTGTATATACCCTCTCACTCTTAACTTGATATCGATTTCTCCTTGTCTACAGCGAATTTACCACTTATTACATCAGTGATAGAAAACATAACCCAACTTTGTCTATTAGTAAATTACAGCATGGCTAAAGCCAGAAATAAGGGCAATGCAGAAAAACGTAATATTTCGACAATATCGAAAAAAAAGATAACATTAAATCCCTTCGAAATACACGTGAACAAGGAAAAGCTTCGCGTTTTGGGACGAAAAGCGAAAAACGACAAAGGTGCACCCGGTGTATCCAGGTTCAAGGCGCTCAAAAAGCGCAAGCAGACGCTATTAAGAGAATATAACGTACACAATAAATCCAATAAATTCATTGACAAACGAATCGGAGAACACAACAAAAGAATTTCGGAACAAGATAGATCTCTTGCTAGGTACTCCGCCTTAAAAAAGAAAGCGCATAAGAAATCAATTTTTAATTTGGCCGATGAAGTTTTGACTCACCGAGGTCAGACTTTAAATGAAATAGAAAACTTCGATGATCCACGATCGGACGATGATGACGAAAGCACAGATGAGAATCACACTGGAAAGTTAGACTCCAACTTTGTAGAGGAAGCTCATTTCGGAGGTGGTTTGCTTAAACGCACAGGAATTAATGGAATGAAGTCACACAAGGACTTAATAGATCAATTAATAGCCGAATCAAAGAAACGCAAAGCAGAGAAACAAAAATTGAAAGAGCAGACACTGGAACTCACCGAGAAGTTAGACACCGAATGGAAAGACTTGCTACCTCTTGTCAATAAGACATCAAAAGCTGATGAAACTATTACCAACATAAACACAAAGAATGATTATGATAAAGTGGTACAAGAATTAAAATTTGAAGCACGTGGAACTCCTTCTGATCGCTTGAAGTCCGAAGACGAAATAGCCAAGGAAGAACGAGAAAAGTTGGAGAAATTAGAACGCCAGAGGCTAGAGAGAATGAGGGGATTCGTTGAAGAAAAACCGTCGGGTAAAAACCATCGTAGTGCAGATGATTTGGCAGATAATTTTGCATATGATTCTGAACCTGAAGTTATTTTGTCTTATAATGTAGAAGGAGAATCAAATTTGAAAATTGAGGCTGAGTTGCTTGAACAGCAGACTGGCAAAAGTGCAAGTGAATCTGAAGAATCTGATGATGATACGGACTCAGATTCAGAATCTGATAAAGATAATTTATCGGATTTGAAAGAAGATAATACTGAAAGTGAGGAGGAAGAAAGTCAAGACATTAGTGCAGGTAATTGTCTGAATAGGTTTTTTTTTAACTTCTAAATAAAAGATTACATTATATAAATTTATTGTTTTGTAAAATTATTTGTTGATTATTAACTTAACTCTAAAAGATTAATTTGATTTAAATGTCATTTCACCTTATATGATATTGAATACAATTTTGAACATTTGAACAAAACTTTGTTATAACTCAATTCTATCTGAAATTTGTGTCAATTATAAAATTTGTTTTAATATTAATTAAAAATTAATCTCTGCCCACAATAATTTTTATATCCATAGATACGTATTTCGGCAGATACGCTGCCATCTTCAGTACACACAGTACCAAGTTAAAAGCACTTCATGAAATATAACAACCACCTAATCATACTCATAATTAAATGAATAAAAATAATAACAGAAAGAAAATAATATGTAATCAATCAAATAATACGGAAATAAGTATTGATCTATTCTCCTGAAAAAAAAATTATTCTACTGAATAAAGAACTTTTGTAAGCATTTAATTCCCTGTTATTTGATACCACCTTAAATATTTTTAAATTATCCGTAAAAAATTAATAAATCATTTGCATTGGATATATGAGAAGAAGATGATTCTCCAAGATAAATTTCTTGAAGTGCTTTTAACTATTGGTGTGTGGATGTGATCTGCTCTAATCTGTAGGTTGTTTTTTGACGATTTATATATACCGAGTTTCGGTCACGCGTCGTTGCGCTCGGTTGGTTTCTAGTCTGGCTTTTTGTTGGTCGCACCGGTAGGCTGGTTCCTCCCCCCAATGTTCTCGGCTTTGTCTGTAATGCTGGTTTCCACGGTATTGGTAGTCGTTGAGTGTCGTGTCTTGTGTTTAAATTCTTTGGGTGTTTTTCTATTTCTATGGCTTCTCGTATGATCCTTTTGGAAGTGTGTTGCATGCTGGCTATTGTTTTTGTATTGTCAAAATCTACTTGTGTGATGTGGCCGTTACATGTTGTGCAAGCAAAGAAGTTTTTTCGTTCTTCTTGACGGCATTGCGGTGTTCTTCTCTTCTCACACTAACTCTTCTGTTCGTCTGTCCCACGTAAACTCTTTCGCAGTCCTGGCAAGGGATTTTATATACTCCCTGGCTTTCCAATGCTATTTTTGTTTTTGGAATTGGCAGGATGTTGCTGATTTTTTTATCTGTGTTGAACGTTGTTTCGATCTTATGCCTTCTGAGGACTCTGCTTATTTTGTCTGTTGTGCCTTTTACGTATGGCAAGCAGGTTCTTCCAAGTGGTTTCTCTTCTTCCTTTTCTTTTTTCTCCCGACGTGGTCTTTGCGCCCTCTTGATTTGCTTTTTTGAGAAACCGTTTTGAAGCAGTGCTTTCTCCAATTTCTCCATTTCTTGCTGTTTATTCTTCAAGTCTGTTAGTCTCTGTAATCTTGTTACGAATGTCTTCACGACGGACTGTAGTTGCGCTGGATGATGATGCGACTGAGCGTTCAAGTAGCGATCTGTGTGTGTCGGTTTGCGGTACACTGAATATCCGAGGCTTCCATTCTGTTGCTTCGTTATCAGAACGTCTAAGAATGGGAGGCTGTTGTTATTTTCTATTTGGTCTTCGGGTGTATTCCGTTGAGATATTCGTAGAATCTTCGTGATTCTTCTCCATGTGTCCATATAACGAAAGTGTCGTCGACGTACCTCAGCCATAAAAGTGATTTGTGGCTTGCTGCTTCTATAGCTCTTCCAACTCTTCCATAAAAAGGTTGGCTATTATCGGTGATAATGGTGATCCCATAGGTGCTCCTTCTACTTGTTTGTACCGTTGTTCTTTAAATATGAAGTATGTATTCTTCAGACAATGCCTCGTCAGGTTTATGGTATCTTCTGAGATGTGATATTTGCGTTGTATGATGTCCACTGCCTCTTCTGTTGGTACGTTAGTGAAGAGTGATACGATGTCGAAGCTTACTAGTAGATGTCCTGGTTCGACGGTGATGTTCCTTACACGATCGATGAAGTGGCTTGCGTTCTTCACGAAAGATTCCGCTTCTTCGGCGTAGGGTTGTAGCTGTTTCGCCAGGAATTTAGCTAGTTGCTGCAACGGTGATCCGATGGAACTGACGATTGGTCTGAGTGGAACACCTTCCTTGTGTATCTTCGGCAGCCCGTACAGTTTGGGCACTTGGACGATTTTTCCCTCGGGATCAGCTGGCGTTGTTCTTCTTCATTGATGGAACTTGCTTTAAGTTTCGCTTTTGTTGTCTTCTCCAGGTACGTTGTTGGATCCGTAGCGATGGTTTTGTATGCTGAATCTTCTAAAAGTATTTTCATTTTCTCTTCGTAGTCTTTCATGTCCATTATAACAGTTGCGTTGGCTTTGTCTGCTCGTAGCACGATAATATCTTCGTTTCCCTTTAGCGAACGTAGAGCTCGGACTTCTTCTTGAGACAAGTTCTTCTTCGGTGATTTCGCTGTGCATAGTATCCTTGATATGTCTTGTCGTATGGTTTCTGCGGTATTTTCCGGTAATTCAGAAATAGATGCTTCCACGCTGCTTGTGATGTTCTCCACTGGTATGCGTGAAGGTGCCACGGCGTAGTTGAATCCCTTGGCTAATACGCTTCTCGTTGCTTCGCCCAGTGGAAATCTTGATAGGTTGTGGACAACCTTCTCCACTTCTATCGGTGCTATTGTCTTCTTGGGTCTCTGTTCTGCTTGCAGTCGTTCAAACTTCTTCTTCTGCTTCTCTCTTGTTAGTTCCGTATCCGTTTCTGCTCGGAACTCCATAAGTTAGTCCAATATTGCCCATAATGTTGGATGCAACATGTTGCTCAATTCCAGATGTAGTTTCAGGAGTTCGGTGTTAACTTTGTTCGATTCTCTTCTGGTGTCGTGTATGGCCTCCCTCACCAACGCTAGACTTGCTCTACTGAGGATGTTGCTTGTTTGGTGGCTCTTCTTGTGGAACGTCAGCTTCATGCTCTTCGGTATGATGTTTACATCGCGGCAGCGCTCCAGGAACGTTAGCCAAGAAGATGGAGAAGCCAAGATCAAGAAGAAGCAAGTTACTCTGCAGCCTAAGGTTCCTGGAGCGCTGCCGCGATGAAAACATCATACCGAAGAGCATGAAACTTACTGACACGAACGAAAGCACCTTAAATGTCTAATCAGAATCACACAAAATAACACTCAAAAAATAATAAACAAACAGTTGATATCACCGATCACCCCAACTGTTTGACATATGTAGTAGCAAACTGAAATTCTTACGTTCATGCATTTAACAACACAGACCTCTGCAGTAGTTTTCACTAACTAACCAATTTACTTTCTCTCTCTTGCAACTTAAGTTCACATTTGCAATTTAACTTCCCTACCCATGTTTTAATTTTATGGTTATATTTTTGAAGCAAGACTAAAGCATTCCGTGAAAACGAGAAGTATCGTCCCGAACAATTGTTAATTATTTATTTTTTCATTAAGAAAGTATTACATGCAGGTATTTAACTAACAGGATCTTCTTGCTGATCGATCAAAACATGCACTGAACCTCAATTAGAATTCTGTCTAATGGTTCCATTTCGATACGCGTCTAAGTCATAAATTGTAAATTCGCAAATCCCTACTGCGACATGACTGGCCGACGCACAAAATAGGCTGCCCGGCCGACGCACAGATTAGGCTGCCCGGCATAGAAATTGTGTCATACAAAAAGAGACCGGTAATATGAATCGTGTGTCTTCTCAACACTAGGGTTTTATGATTTAGACGCATATCCAAATGGAATTAACTATACTTATTGTAAAAGCCTTTGCATTGCCCCCATGCCATCTCAATAGGATTGTATTGACAACGGTATGGCGGCAATCTAAGAACTTCATAGCCATGCTCCTTCAAAATTTCGTTAGTCGCGTATTGTTTTGTTGCTTCGTCTGTTGTAAAATGCTTAATTAATTCCCATAATTGTTTTTTTTTTGTAATTTTGCACTCAATTTCGACATTGTATTTAACCAACCACTCCTACATTTGACTTTTTTTACAGGAAAATGTGGGTGGTTTGTCTAACTGCACCGAGTAATACAGTGCATTGTCCATCACCAGCACACATTTTCGTTACAACTTGCCTAGTGCAGGAATAAGCTGATTAACCACCCATTTTTGAAAAATTTCTGCATTCATGTTTTTGTGGTAGTCTCAGTCATTGTTCGTCGAATCAAGTAACAAGTCACACCCTTCCAAAAAGCCAAGTTTTGTTCCCACGTGCAAAATTGTAAAACATTTCCCTTCACTTTTAATTTTACTTTACTTTTCAAATCTGTTTCGTGTATCCATCGAAGAACCTCAGACCCTTTTGATAGATCAAGGTTTCGTCTAGGTACACGAATATTATATTTTCACTAGAATTTTGAAATTGTAAGAATTTGCTTAAAAAAGAAATTTTGGATGCAACGACGTGTTTTTGTATATATTAAAAAAAAAAAACATCTTCAAAGTAAGCAATTTATTGAAAAATTTGGTATATTAAAATTTTTTTTCTTTTCGACCTCATTGATTAATGTACAAAATTTCATTGTTATTCATAATCTGTGCATTTATTTAAATCAACTTTCAGATAATCTCGATGATCAAAGCAGTAATGAAGAGGAATCAAATTCTAATAAAACTGATGAAGACACTTTACCCAATGAAAATGTTAGTGAAATTCTTACTTTATAGATCAAATTTAATATTAAAATTAATCGTTTCAGGTTACTTCGTGCAAAGTGATAACCACACAAAGCCATGAAACAGAAAGTACTCATCCACAGCAACAAATAAGATTAGACTTGTTGAAAAGAAAAGAAGTTATGGACCAAGCTAGGAAAGAACTACCATACACCTTTGATTTGCCAGAAGATTATGACACATTGCGAAGGTTATTAAAAGATAAATCTCCTGTACAGCAAGCCATCATACTTGAACGAATGATCAAATGCAATCACCCAAGTCTTGCAGAGGGCAATAAAAAGCATTTAGGCATGCTGTTTGTATATCTACTTCAGCACATAAATGACCTTTCACCAAGTGACAGAGAAAGTACACGAAAATGTTTCCAAGTTTTTAGTTTCATTGTTCCATATATGTACGATCTGGTACAGTTTGACAAAGAAAATTCACATAACGCCATATTGGAAGTAATCAAAGAAAAACAGGCAGATTTCAGGAAGAATCCCCGCAAGTTCCCTGAAATAGAAGTGCTCTTGTTTTTGAAATTAGTCAGTTGTTTGTTTCCCACATCGGATTTTCGTCATCAGATTGTTACACCATCTCTCGTGTATATAGATCAGATGCTCAATAACTGCAGAGTCAAAAATAAAAAAGACCTTGCGTATGGCATATTTTTAGTGTCGCTCATATCAGAGGTAAGCATTTTCTACTGTAATTAAAAGCAGATAAAACATCAAGTAACTTTTGTTTTAGTACACTTATCTATCAAAGCGGTATTTACCTTCTGCCATGAATTTTTTGGCTGGTGTGTTTCATAGAGCCGTCCGAAAAACTGGCGTACGCTTGGTGAAAGTAATACCACCTTTTAAAGCGTTCGATAATGATTTAGTTCTTGAGAAAAACATGAACAAAGAAACTTTACTTTTACAAATTGATGTTGGAGATTTGTCAGAGACTGATATTAGTGACGAATTCAAAGTACAGAGCTTGTATACTGCTCTAAGCTTACTTATAAATTTTTTAGATCAGTTTCGAGAATTACCTTCCAATTGTGAAATTTTTAACAATTCGTTCAAGTACATGAACATGATTAAAATTAATAATTACCCCGAAGAAGTTCAAAAACAATATGGCCTATTAAAAGATCAGATAGAAAGTTTACAAGTCAACAGAAATTTAGATTACATTGTGCCAGAGAAAAAGAGGCCGAAAGCTTTAAGATTATATGAACCTAACATCCAAAAAGTGTAAGTATTTTCAAATTTTGGTTGTGCATGAGCATACAGATTTACACAAATCTATTTTAGGTTTGATGGTAAAAGGCATAAGATTCAATCGAAAGAAAAAATGGAACGTGCAAAGCTTCTTCAGAAAATGAAGAAAGAACGTAAGGGCGCCTTACGCGAAATTAGACTTGACAGTGCATTTTTGGGAAGAGTCAAAATAGTTCAACAAATTCAGAGGTTTGTTATTAAATATATGGACTTACCTCATCTTATAACTGTATTGTTTTCAGTGATTTGGAAAGGAAGCAGAAAGTAAAGAGATTATTTGCAGATGCATCTGTTCAACAAAGTGAACTTAATGCAATGAAAAGGAAGAAAAAATAAAAATATATACTTTTTGACCCATTGAATGTTAAATATATTTTTAAATATTGTATAGATTTTTTAACATTGTGATAAACATTAGAGTCTGATGATATAGTATCAAAATTAAAATCAATTTGTTAAAACTCGATTTGTAGAATCAATCTACGAATTGCATCGAGAGTATAGGATTATAATTAATTAAAGAGATCTTATTAATTAACGAATATAAAAATATTCTTACAAATTCGGGGTACACAGACAATTATCGTTAATTTAGAAACACTTTAATGTTCACACGTCACTTTCGCAATAATATCTAATATATATAGTTTATTCAACTCCGTTCACTCTATTTACTATTTGCACTTTTTTGATTGTCTGTCTCACTTTTACATGTATCAAAACGACATCACAAAACCAGGGACAGGATACTTTTGTGTGAGTTCGGAACAAATATCCAAATAATAACGTTTTTTTAGTAAACGTCTAGAACCATCCAGCGTTCAATTCGAAGCTCACTGGAATAATCGTGACTGGCTAGAATAAATTGTTGGCGACTTGGACACAACAATATAATTAAACTATAAAAGGTTGCACTATTTTTTCTTCTATCCTATCTATGTAAATAAAGAAAAATTCGCCTGAAACATTCTGAAAAAAAATGTGCAGTTTGATGATAAGCTTTTTATTATGTACAATGTTATTATACATTTTGAATACTTTTTAACAAATAACCAGGAACTTTTGGTTTATCAAAACACAAGCGATTCCAGACGAATGGTTCAACAGACACGTTCATTTCATCAGACTCTTCATCGCCTAACGTACTTTTATTTCTATAAATTTTATTTTCACCAAATAAATTCCAATTTTGACTCTTTAAAGAAGCAGAACTTTTACTACATATGACTTTCCTCTTCCAAATTGTGAAATACCTCTGAGCCAAAATGAGTTGGTATTCAACAATTTCCAGAACTCGATTCTTCCTGGACGATTGTTTTTTGTAGGCGGTTGACAATATTACATTTAATCCTTTTTTAATGAGACGTCGCTTATAAATGAGCATCGCTTTCTGAAGTTTACTTTTGTAATGAATTCGATTTTCAACAAACTTCTTCCACTTTGTGATGGTGACATTTACTAATAGAATTTCTCTCGCTTTTCTTTCAGTCTTCTGTTGTTTTGCATGTTGCTTTAGAGCAAGTACTGTTTTATTCATCAGTCTTGTTTCATATTTTCGAATAGCCAGTGATATTTTAAATTGCTTTTGTAACTTCATATGATGAAATAATTTCCAAGTCAAAAAATAATCGCATAGCAACTTTTTTTCTCTTTTAATTAATACAACATTGATTTTGTTATCATTATTCACCTTTTGATTATGATAGAATGTTAAACAATTTTTGAAACAAACACGCTTAACTTTATTTTCATAATGATTCGCAGCAATTTGCATTTTTGCTTTCTTTATTTTGTGTATTGTGCTATACTTTCTCAGTTTTTGAAAGGTCTTATCTTTCATTTTATGCTCGAGGTAATTATTGATTTTAAGCAAAATATCTCTTTTCCTCTGCTTATGATTTTTATACTCTAAAAGATTATTAAAGCACTCTCTAATGATTTTGTCAGCATAAAATCCTTTTGCCAAATCTGTTTTAAGTCTTTGCCTGATTTTCGAATGTGTAAATTCGCGCAAACAATTCAAACATTTGGCTTTCAAATTTGTTTCGTAAATGTCCCGTACCATAGCAAGATTATTATATTTGGTATACCTATAGTTTTTGTATTCATGCAATTTTAACAAACAACGATTTAAAATGTTTTTCTTAAAATGATTAACAGCTAAATGCAGCTTAAACTTCTTTAAAACAGATTTCGCAGCATAATTCCTCCATTCTATGAAAAATGAGCGCAACATCTCAGGATAATTTTTGCTTTTGAATAACAAGTGAGCTCGCATGAGATTATTCTTTTCATTTATCTGCTCGTTTGCATGATTCACGAGTTTGTTGAAGCATATTCTCTTCTGTTTGTTAACAACAAATTCATTCAAGTAATACTTCCGCTGTAAATCGATATATCTATACTGAACACTGATTACCTCCAAACTTAAACAGTGAAGCGCGAATTGTTCAATCAAATTTTTTCTCAGAGTTTCAACATGTTTATAACATTTTATGTAATAAAGTAATTCTTGCAAGTACTTGGTTTTTAACTTTCTGACATAAAAAGCGGAAGCAATTTCGAATTGAATTCTCTTGGTTTTCTTTCGCATCAAATGTAGCTGCCATTTCTTGAAGGAGCTCCTTTTTAAAGTGTATGCATAATGTAAATTTGCTCGAATTGTCATGCGCCATCCTGCTCTCTGATCCAACCATAAACATTTCCAAGTAGTGAACGTTCGCTTCTTTTTGTTCAATTCGTACACCTTTTCTACTTGGGACGGTAAAATCGGCGAAATTGTTTTCCTATAAAACATGTAACCGTATTTCCTCAATACAATCTTCTTCCTGCACCATTCTAATTCCATCTTTTATATTGTGATTAGGAGTACTTTCTATTTTGAAATCTATGCCACTCTTTTCAACAAAAGGAAAGATAACGTAAAGCAACAAAATTTTGACACTTGTGAATATCTTATAATCAGTAATCTATCAAGTCAAAAATTTTATTAGTGCTTTTTTTAAAGCTGAGTTCGATTATTCACACGGTGCGTGTAGGGATGAGGAAAATTAGAGTGAGAGTGAATAAATTTTAATTTTTAATACAAGTAAGAGCGAGACAAAAGTGCGAAAAGAGTAAATATAGTGAACGGAGTTGAATAAACGAACGCAGCTTAAGTATATAGGAGGAGTCATTTAGAACTTGCCCGTCAAAAACTCCCAATGTTATTGATTGTTCCGACAGTTTCACACAACCCTTCAATTCAAATACAAAAATTCTCATTATTCTTATGACAGTTTCTTCCGTCATTTTTCAATTTTGATGCAGAAATTAGAAGTAAAATTTAATTTCAAAAAATGGCTATACTTCGTTCCATTTCGATACGCGTCTAATAAGTCATAAAATGTAAATTCGCAAATCCTTACTGCGACATGACCGGCCGACGCACAGAATAGGCTGCCCGGCATAGAAATTGTGCGATACAGAAAGAGACTGATATGAATCGTATGGGTTTTATGATTTAGACGCATATCCAAATGGAACAAACTGTATTAACTAATATTTCAAGAAAATGAATTAAAAAAAAATTTTCTCTTAAACAAACAATGCTATAAAAAAGGTGCTTTCTAAAATAAGAGAAAACGGAAAGGGTGTTAGAAAAACGTCACTTTAGGGTATTCCGAACTATAATACCAGCTAAATTAAAAGGAAGGGTTAATGCGAATAGTAGCGCGTCCAATATTGTTAAGGGATGAAATTGAAAAAGTGGAACTGAGGAAACAAAAAGGAAAAATCAATAAAACACAAAAACAAATGGAGGAATCTAATAAAAAATGAAAAGTCCACAAAGAAAATGGAGGAAATTCGCATACCACCAACGAAAATATCATAACCATCAACAAAAAGACAGCAAAATGCATCTTGTGTGAAGAAGATGTTACTGCCATCAATCCTGGTTACTATGGCCGCAGAATTTATAAATAAATTTAAACAAGCATATAAATGATAAAGAGGAGAAATGTATTAAAAATTAATAAGTACACTGCCACCATCAGAGTTTAACGGGCCCCAGACCCTTTTAATATTTAATTAAATTCCATGTATCCGAATGTATTGCAAAACATTTTACATAGGGGCGGTTAGTCGGCGTTTAAGCCAGCAAATGAAAACAGACATTGCAGAATATAAACTCCTACCTGATAAGGTAGACTGAAGACTCAGCAGCAGAGGATCTCTTTTCTCGGCATTTATTCCTCGCATCGTTCCCTGGGCGAAAGGTCTTATTCCCGACACCGCCTGGAGGGTGGCGATTAATTTAGATAAAAAATTTTGACAGTGAATAAGGGAGGGCACAATCATTTGGAGAAAAGGTTTAGCGAACATTTTATAAATATTACGTGTCTAATCGCGATAATGGTTCGGTGAACCTTAAGAATTTTTTGAAATCTCTTAGGAACCGCGAGGCTTAATCAGCTTATTATTTGCATTCAAAAGGCAAGAAGCCACTCATTATCATTCTATGGTATAATCAATTTTGACCGATTGCATCTCGCCGCGCATAGGTGTCAGTTAACCGTTCTCATGCGTTAAGAGATATTTATGGATCTGATTATTTACTTTACCGTACCTTAATAGTTACTTATCTAAGAAAGAGTCATTATTTTGCCCAGTCCATTTCCTTGCGTGTATAACTTTTATACAATTCCGTTAAAAATGTCGACAAAGTTTACTCAACAAGAAGTACCAACGAACCAACTGATGTTTTCGCTTAACGTTAGATTCACATTAACACTATATCACGAATTACTATCGTTCAAAATTTACAATATTTTTCAAAAGATCAGAAGAATGTATTTAAAATGCCGTAGAGAACGCTTTTTGGCATATTTATATTTTGTCTCTGTAAGCACCCGAAAATTTTCCATTTTCCATTTTCCTGGGTTTTTAAATTCATCTAGATTAAATTAAATTGCAAGCCGTAATGTAAACAGTTCCCAGGCCCGTAGCCTAAACATCCCCTTAAGAGCCATTAGGTAACGCTGAAATAAATAAATCTATCGTCGACAGAATTTTACGTGTGGGAGAAAAGTAACGCTGACCCTGGGAAAGATAACTAAAATCGGGCCAAATTGAAATTTGCTCATAAAACAAAGTTGAAAAGACAATCCTACAAGAGGGCGACATTTCTCGGGAGGAGATTCCTTATCTAATGAAAACAAATACGGCCCCGATTTTAAAATTAAGAGGAATGTTCGTTTAACTTTCGAAAGGATAGGTTGTTTTTTTAACCCTCGTAGTTGACGAACGTTCAACTTAGTATAAAACTTAGTAAAAAATTTATTATAATATTAGCCAAAAATAAGCTTTTGCATGAGCTCTCGAAAATTCCGCGAAATTTGTGAAAGCCCCGAGTGTTCCTGTAAAGGAGAAGTGTGGAGAAAACCCTTTTGAACGTCATCCCCGAGAACCCCTCATAGGGAAATCTACGAGGTCCTCTGCTGCTGAGTCCTCCTTTCGACCACCGAAACCCTTATAATATTAATTTGTCTCCTTCGAGATCAATATATTAATCGTAGCCCCTAATATTGTTAGAAATCGAAGCGACGCCGACGCCTGTGTATGCACATGCAATGTTAACGTGATTATATAGTTAAAAAACAGTTGTATAAAAAATTATATAAATAAAAAGAGGTTTTTGACACGTACTATTTTTCGGTTCATTTTTAAAGTAAAAGAAGGCAATCCCCAATCTATTCATAAACTAAGAACGAGTCTTACACCGGGTAGGTGATAGATTCGTTACATTTTTGGCGACCGTGACAGGACTAGATTTCCTACTGACTACATTCCGATATGGAAAGATTAAGGAGAGCCCTAGAAGTTCATCGCAACTCATTTTGGAAGATCTATGAGGCCACAGGAACGGCATTGAGAGAAATAGATCCTGATATTTGCGAAGTTCAAGGAAATATTCGTTTTTTGGACCAAAAAGTGGAGATGCTCAACGAGCTGCATAAGAAAATGATAGACATCTTATTAGATGAAGATTGTACCGAGACAGATCTACAAGTAGAAATAGAAAAAGCTGATGACTTAGTGAGAAAATTCAGTAGAATTAAAGTAGATGCAGAAAAACTGTCAAGTAAAGAATCGCTTGTTGAAGTTTCTAGTAATCGCTCAAATAATTCGACTAGTACTAAAAGAATGCTTAAGCTTCCGAAAATTGAATTTAAGAAATTTGGTGGTGATGTTAAAGACTGGTTACCTTTTTGGAATCAATTTAAAAGAATTAATGATGACGAACAAATAGAAAATGAGGACAAATTTCAATATCTCATACAAGCAACGATACCAAAGTCTAGAGCTCGACAACTTGTAGAAAGCTACCCCGCTAGTACTGACAATTATCCCAAAGTAATTGAAAGTTTAAAATCTCGTTTTGGAAGAGAAGATGTTCTTATAGAAGTGTACGTGAGAGAACTTTTGAAGTTGATATTAAATAATTTGAACAATAGGATGAAACTCAGTACTTTATTTGATAAAGTAGAGTCACAATTGCGAGCATTAGATACATTAGGTGTTACTACTCTTGTCGAATCTAGTTTACCGGAAGAAATTCTTCGAATCTGGCAGCGAAGTACAAATTTCGAATCAGAAAATTCTTTGAAATGTCGACTTGATAAGCTGATGGATTTTTTGAAGAAAGAAGTCGAGAACGAAGAAAGAATTTCACTAGCAGTTTCGGGATTTGATGTTAAACAGAAGAAAAAAGAATTTGTTTGTCAGGAAAATAACGTTGCTACTGCTTCTGGCTTAGTGAACTACAAAAATGTTCCAAGATGTATTTTTTGCAAGAAAGAACATTCTACTGAAGATTGCAAAGAAGCAGAATTATGGTCTTTTGCGAAGAGAAAGAACATTTTGACAAAGAAAGGTTGTTGTCATTTGTGTTTGAAGTTTGGTCACATAGCAAGAAAATGCAAGTGTGTCGCAAAACTTGAGTGTCGAAAATGTAAAGGAAAACACGCAACATTGATGTGTCTGAGGGACGCCGATTCAGTAACTCGATCTTCTGAAACTCCTTTGATATCGAACTCTGCCTCGGAAGAAAATTTAGCAAATAATACTCACAATGAAGTTTTGCTGCAAACATTGGTAGTAAACCTTATTGGAGAGAAAGAATCCCGACGACGTGTCCGAGCTATTATCGATACCGGATCGCAGAGATCGTAAAAGTAAAAAATGCTGCTGTTGAAATGAATTATGTTCCACTACGTCAAGAAAGAATTATACATGCTCTTTTTGGAGGAGCACATTCAGAAACAGTAAGTCATATATGTTATCGAATAAAAATACAAAATCTTAATGAGAAATATACATGTAATTTTGAGTCATTGGATCAGTCTGTTATCTGTCAAAATGTGACATGTATCAAGCAAGGACCGTGGATGGCTGAACTGAAGGAACTTGGTATTGAAGTGAGTGATACTGAGCAAGGACCAATTGAAGTTTTGCTTGGTGCTGACGTTGCTGGAAAATTGTTTACTGGTAGACGACATATTTTGAAATGCGGATTAGTTGCTTTAGAGACAACATTAGGTTGGACTTTAATGGGAAAAATTGCAAATGCAACATCTACAACTCAGAAATTGTCTTCAATGATAGTAACTTCTTTATTTGGAAAAGAATCTTCAATATCTGATTTGTGGAATTTAGATATACTTGGAATTTCAGACCCTAATGAACAACAATCGACCAAAGAAATTGAAATTGCGATCATGAATCATTTTTTGAAAACCGTGACTATTAATGAAGAAGGTAGATATGAAGTTCATATGCCCTGGATAGAAGATCATCCATCTTTACCAAGAAATTTTGATTTGTCGAAAAGAAGATTAGATAATCTTATGAAAAAATTGGAAAAGGACGGTTATTATAAAGATTATGATCAAGCTTTCTCAGAGTGGTTGGCTGAAGGTATCATCGAAGAAGTGGAAACTGAAAATTTACGAGAGAAAGGTCATTATTTGCCACATCGACATGTAATTAAGTTGAGTAGCACTACCACAAAACTACGGCCTGTGTTTGATGCATCAGCTAAGGAAAAGAATTCTCCTTCACTAAATGATTGCTTAGAGAAAGGAGTAAATTTGATAGAACTGGTGCCTTCGATTTTGTTACGATTCAGGTTTAATAAGGTAGGCGTGATTTCTGATATTAGAAAAGCTTTTTTGCAAATTAGTTTAAATAAGAATGAACGAGATTTTTTACGATTTTTGTGGTACGATAAAAATGGTCAAATGAAATGTTATCGCCATGCTAGAGTGGTATTTGGGGTAACTTGCAGCCCATTTTTACTGAGTGCAGTAATTGACTACCATCTAAAAAATGTTATGAGTAGAAAGTCTCGCTACTCGGATAATATTTTAGCAAAATTAGAGAAGAGCTTTTATGTTGACAATTGCATCACCAGTATAAATGATAAAGAAGAACTTCAACAATTTATTGAACAGTCTCAAGAAATAATGGCAGAGGCAAAATTTGATTTAAGATGTTGGGAGTATACTCTTTCAGATGGTAACGCAAGTGTACATGATAATTTGTCGTCTGTGCTTGGTTTAAATTGGAATAGTTGCACAGATCCTTAGAAATTAATTTTGAAAATTTCAGAAACTTCAATTTTGACAATGTCACAAAAAGAGTAATTCTGTCAGCTGCTAATCGTATTTTCGATCCCATTGGATTTACTTGTCCAGTTTTAATTTGTCCGAAATTATTGCTTCAGAAAACATGGATGCTGAAATTAGGATGGGATGCTAAAGTTACAGAAGATATTGAAAAACAGTTTTTGCATTGGTTGAAAAATATAAATGAATTAATAAAACTGAAAATTCCTAGATGGTTATTAAGAGAAAATGATGCAAAACTGGAGAAATGGAGCGTTCATGTGTTTTGTGATGCAAGTCAAGATGCTTATGCTGCAGTAATTTATCTTAGGACAGCGATAAAGGAAAATGTTTGCGTTCAATTAGTGCAGGCTAAATCAAGAGTTTGTCCTGTAAAGAAATTATCTATTCCTCGCTTAGAATTACTAGCAGCTACAATTGGTGTAAGATTATTGACAGCTTTTTTATCTGAAGTTGAAAAAGAAGACATATCTATATACTGCTGGACGGATTCTACTACAGTTTTATCCTGGATCAAAAGAGAAGATTATTGGAAACCTTTTGTATGGAATAGAGTACAAGAAATTCGGCAGTTAACGAATAAAGACAATTGGTACCATGTTCCGGGTCATCTAAATCCAGCTGATCTTCCTTCTCGAGGATGCTCTGCAAAACAGTTATTAAAATCTAAATGGTGGGAAGGTCCATCTTGGCTGTTGAGAAATGAAGAACGGTTGACACAAAATTATGAAGTCGATGAAACATCTGTATCTGAAGAGAAGAGAAAAGGTATATCTTCTTTATTAACAAGTAGTAAACCGGATTTTTCTTGGTTTTGCAGATACTTTTCGAAGTACCAACAAATTCTACGACTTGTTGGTTGGATGAAACGATTTGTTTTCAACTGTCTTCATCATGCTGAAAAGACTAGAGGTAGCCTCACTTCGCAAGAAATGGAAGCAGCTGAAAAGATTGTCATTAGAGCAGTTCAGCAAGAATGTTTTGAAGGAATTGAAGATAAGAAGCTTTCTTCACTATGCCCATTTATGGATGAAGATGGAATTTTAAGACTTAAAACTAAAATATCAGAACGTCAAGATTCAGAACAATTTCGTTACCCTGCGATATTACCATCAAAGAATCCTGTAGTTGAAAGACTTATTTACGATTGCCACATTCAGAATTGTCATATTGGTGTGCAAACTTTACTCAGCATGATGCGCGAGCGATTTTGGATAATTAGTGGAAGAAGAACTATCAAATCTGTTCTTTACAGGTGTATTATATGCAAGAAACAAGATGTGAAGAATTTAGATACTCCTCCTATAGCATTACCCGAACATAGAGTAAAAGATGCAGCGGTTTTCGAAGTAACTGGAATTGATTTTGCTGGTCCTTTGTTTCTGAAAAATGATCAGAAAGTTTGGATATGTATTTTTACGTGTGCAGTATACAGAGCAGTTCATTTAGAATTGGCAAGCAATTTGTCAACTGATTGTTTCCTACAAGCATTGAGAAGATTTGTGTCAAGAAGGGGCAGACCATATGTAATTTACAGTGACAATGGCACAAATTTTGTAGGAGCGGAAAATGCTTTTAGTGCATTAGATTGGGAAAAAATAACTGATTACAGTACTGCTAAACGGATTTTATGGAGATTCAATCCACCTGCTGCAGCGTGGTGGGGTGGATGGTGAGAGCGATTGATTAGGTTAATCAAACAACTATTACGTAAAATTTTAGGAAAGGCTTATTTAGATTATGAAGAACTGTTATCAATTTTATGTGAATGTGAAGCAGTGATTAATTCTCGTCCATTGACATACATTTCAGAAGATAGTTCCGATTTGTTACCGTTAACTCCGGCGATGTTTTTACAAGATATCAAGGAAGTTGGTGTTCCTGATATAGATAATGTAGAAGCTAAAAGTTTGAAAAAACGTTTGAGATACAGGCAGAAACTTAAAGAAGATTTGCATAAAAGATTTCGCAGAGAATATTTGGGACAACTAATTTTACGACCTAAATATTTTCAAAACAAATCTGTGAAGGTAGGAGATGTGGTATTGATTGAATGTAATAATGTAAAACGAATTAATTGGCCACTATCACGAGTAGAAGAAATTATGGCTGGAAAAGATGGAAAGATTCGTTTGGTTCGATTGAAAACTGCTTCAGGCTTATTATTGAGACCAATTCAGAAAATTTATCCTCGGGAACTGGACGATGCTGATGCAGTAAAAGACAGTTTTCTCAAAGAACAAGAAACGAAACAGAAAATACCTGTCACTGACGAAAAGGTTGTCACGACTACCAGATACAGACGGATAGTAAAACTCCCAGATAGACTGACTTTCTAAACAGATTATGTAAGTCACTGCACGTGACTTAGGTGGGAGAATGTTAGAAATCGAAGCGACGCCGACGCCTGTGTATGCACATGCAATGTTAACGTGATTATATAGTTAAAAAACAGTTGTATAAAAAATTATATAAATAAAAAGAGGTTTTTGACACGTACTATTTTTCGGTCCATTTTTAAAGTAAAAGAAGGCAATCCCCAATCTATTCATAAACTAAGAACGAGTCTTACACCGGGTAGGTGATAGATTCGTTACAAATATCGTCTTTTTATTTCAAGTAGATTTTCGCGTTTCTTTTTCTTTTTTCTGCTCGTTGCTTTAAACAGCTCCTGAGTCCAAGAACACGCACGCCTTCAAGAAATGAAAATTACAAGTAGTTAAATGAGGATTAGTTTTAGTAAAGGTATAAGTGAGGGGTCGAGGGGGTGAAAGATGAAGTTCTTCCCGATCAACCCTTCTTACTGGGGTAGCGGACTTTTAATAATAAAATGAGGAAAATGATATTGCAAATTAATTTCGCTGCCACCACCGATGGTTAAAAGGGCACCGGACCCTTATGCCCTTACTAACGTTAAACCTCATTTAATTATTTTGTAATTTTTATTTCGGAAGGCGTGCGGATTCTTGAACTCAGAAGCTGTTTAAAGCAAAAAGAAGGAAAAAGAAACGCGAAAATCTAAGTGAAATAAAAAACGATATTAGGGACTACAATTAATTTATTGATCTCGAAGGAGACAATTGATATAAGGGCACCTACCGGTTCCGGTGGTCAAAAGGGAGACTCAGCAGCAGAGGACCTCGTAGATTTCCCTATTAGGGGGTTTCTCGGGAGGGTTTGCCTCACTCTACTTGGGGTTTCACAAATTTCACTAATTTTCGGGGCTCGTGCACAAACTTATTTTGATTATTATTATAGTTAAATTTAAACTCATTTGAACGTTCGTCTACTTCAAAGGAAAAAGAAACGCCCGAACTTTATGAAAGTTAGACGAACATTTATTAATTTTCGAAATCCCTTTCTTCCGCGGGATCGTTTATGCAAATAAGCCCTTCCCGAGAGGTGCAAATTGGTCCAATTTCGACGTTCTTATTATTTTTCTGCGTGGGAGTGAACCCCGTTTTCAAACGGGAGATTTGCTGACCAAACATTTATTTATTTTAGCGATACCTAAATGGCTCTTAAGAGGATGTTTAGGCTACGGGCCTGGGAACTGTTTACTTAACGATCGATATTGAAATTCCTTTCGTTTGGTCAGCTTGAAATTTAATTTAATTTAGATGAATTTAAAATGAAAAAGAAATGGAAATTTTTCGGGTGCTTACAAAGGCATAAGGGTCCGGTGCCCTTTTTAACCACCGGTGGTGGCAGCGTAAATAATGTGCATTATTTTTCTCAATTTTTATTAAATGTATAAAATCCTCTTTTAATTAATGTAAGACCCGCTTGACAAATGAAAATTTTGCGGAAACTTTTGTTTCTCTTTTTTTTATTAAAAGTCCACGCCCCCAATAAGAAGGGTTGATTACGTGAAAGACTTCATCTTTCACCCCCTTGACCCTCGCTTACATTTCTACTTATTATGCAAAAAATAAATGAAAACAATTTTTATTTACTTGTTAAAAACGCAATGTAACAAAGACGTGTCTTTGAAGGCGAAATTTCTATTTTTTGTGAAAAGCGTCCTATCTAAAATAATTTTTGTATTTGTCTTTGTAAATAATAATAATAATAATTTTTATTGGTCCCATGTATACATTGTATAAAGGACATGTCAAAGGTGGTTATAATTTAATACATATTAAAATTTGAAAATTCACAATTTTGACGCATCACAAACATTAAAGTATTACAGCTACATTTTACATTATTTTATGTTTGGGGAGACAGACATCACAGAGAAGCCATTAACATTTCGTATTCTTCTCGAGAATAAATAGAATTATCGAGTACCTTTTCTTTTAATCGGATTTTAAAACAATTGTAATTAGATGAAGCTTTTAAATTGGGTGGCAGCAAATTGAACAATTTAGGACCAATTGTAAATGGGTTTCTATATGTAATATTGTTTCGATTGGAGGGGGTTATGAAATAGTAGTATAGTAATAGTTCATATATGTATAGAGCAGATAAAGATAATATTTTATATTTAATAGAATATGGTCTACAAGATTCAGTGGATTTGATATTAGAAGACGCTTTTGCGCTAAGAAAACTTCTTTGGATAAAACCGAGTAGCCCCAGAAGCATATTCCATATAGTAATCTTGAATGCACTTGCGAAAACTAGTATGATAATACATAATTCAACCTTATTATATATTTTAAGTTGCGAATCTGAAAGCATGATGAATTCAGTCTTCTTATCAAGCTACAGCAATGTACTTTCCAATTTAATTTTTCGTCTATGTGAAGCCCGAGAAATTTTAAAGCTGATTCATGTTTTAAAGTGGACCCATTAAATTGAATATCTACAGTCTGATATTGAGCACTGGTAGAAACAAATATTATTAAGTTTGTTTTATTAGGATTTAAAAAAAAGTTTATTTACGTTAAACCATTGACTTTATTCTTTTAGCAGTAAATTTCCTTTAAATATTAACTCCCTGAAGTCTGTTCTAGAAAAAATAGCAGATTTATCGTCAGCATACACAGTTAATATATAATTTACAAAGATAACAATATCGTTGATAAAAAGTAAAAAAAGGATTGGTCGCAATACTGATCCTTGTGGGACACCTATATTTATCGGTAGATTGCAGGATTTCGCTTCCATTAGTTGATCGCCTTTAATAAATTGTACTTTTACTTATTGACTGCGGTCATTTAAATATGAGGAAAACCAGTCTAGAGCAATCCCCCGGATAGCATATAATTCCAATTTTGATAACATTAATGAATGATCTACGCAATCGAAGGCTCTGCTTAAATCACATAAAGTGTGGTCTTATGTTTTTATTCATACACAAAAATTATTTCATATATAAAAGATGTATTGCCGTAATTGTAGAATAGCCCTCACGAAATCCATGTTGCCTATCAGTAATAATATTATGTTTATTTAAATGATTTAAAATACAGATCAAAGAACTAGATAATATTTGTTTTTAAAAAATCTCCGTTTTAAAACCACATAAAATCAAATTCCAGAAAAAATTAATTTTGGTCATAATTTTAGCAAAATATTGTACTTAGGTTGTTGTTTACACTTAATTTTATGTGAATGCATCGATTCTAGAAGTAAAAAAAATCCTTTGAATTATCGCAATTTTCATTTTCGAGCATTTCTATTTTTTAAGTTTTCAACCAAATTTTAAATGATTGGTTGTATGGAACTGTATTGTATTGTATTTTGATGCACGATAATTCCTGGTAATTTTATTTCGCAAAAATCGATAGTAAAAATTTTTCTTTGTTTAACTTGAAGGCTTCCGCAGCCTTTGTCCATAACTGAATTGGCTTCCGGTTGGACCCACGTCACGACTGCTTCTCATCAACTAACGAGAAATAACAGCAACACCACCCTGAGGAAGTTCTTCTGCAATGAAAAATGAAACGTCGACAGTAAAAGCAGTCGTGACGCGGTTCCAACCAGAAGCCAATTCAAAAATTTTTCCTATTTGATACGAACTTTATAAAAGTCACTGTAAGTTTCTTATCGATGAAATCTCATCTATTTTCTACCATTTTCGTCTGAACACTTATTTTTGAGACACGTTGTATAATTCGGTATTAATTTAAAAGAGTAAGATTATACGACCACACTAATCGTCCTGTCCTTGACGCTTGTTGCCTGGTACTTTCTACATTTTTTTTTGTTGTTAATTTAGAACTTTGATAATAAATGTAAAAGAAAACTCTATTTCTCAAATATTCAATTCTATTTATTTAAAAAAGACTCGAAATGAAAATGTTATTAAATGTATTTGAAGTGTTTTATTAATTATGCACTGATGTATGATGATAAGCCTACCGTCTTTTTATTTATCTGTGAAACGATTACTTTAGCCGAGTATTTCAGAGAATTGGTTGTGTCAGTAGTGGATTTAGGTTAATGACAATATAAAATAATTAAAACAACCCTTACGTGCTCTTATGATCAAATAGTAAGTAAACAAATCTAATTATTAAGGGTGCATACGGTAATTAGGTAGCAAATTGTAATCTGGTTGTGGTTGCAAATTTTTCATTTCATAAAACCTATCTGGCGGCTAATTTAAATTTCTTTAAATCTGTGGCGGTAGAATTTCCCGTTTATTATTAATACTTGTGCGTACAACTTGACACAAGCGTTGTTGTTTACCAACCCGTAAAAAATACTTAAAAAAATTATTCTTATTTCGCCCTTATACTTGCAGAAAGACAAAACTGCAACACCAAAACCGAAAGAGGTGCGTCGATGGGATTTACCCTGTTTATTACTAAACCAAAAGAAGTACGTCGATGGGATTTGCCCTGTTTATTACTAATACTTGTACCTACAACTTGACCTAAGCATTATTGTTTGCCAACCCCTGGAACAAACTTAAAAATAATAAAATTCTTATTTCTCTTACGTCCAGAAAGAAAGACAGATATGCTGTCTGTTACTAATACTTGTGCCTAGAATACGAAGCGCCGCTTCTAGCCTTATTATGACCTCTTTTTTAACCAAAAATTGCAGGATGCGAAATACTTTTACATTCTGAATGTAAAAGTTTTTTACGTTCTTCGCATCATACCATAATAGTTTTCATGTAAACAAAAATATAAAAAGTATATCTTATATTTTACGAGATCCCCCTTCAATTAGTGGTAACCCTGTGTAGAGTGTTCCATTTCAAGAAGCTCTGCTACAAAAAATACATTTTCGCTATAATACGCTTTTAATAAAAAAACATAATTTGTATATCGTTTATTTCTTTTAAATAATAAGATGAAACAGTAAATATGCTCTTTTTTATTATGCTAAAATATTCTTTACTGTACATTTTTATTTTTGATATTTTAGAAATCTTATAAATTTCCATATGAAAAGGTGCTTTTACACAACGAAGTGGCGTGCAACTTTGAGTTGTGCTATAAAAGTGGTATCCTGTGTTTACACGTAACGTAAAAGTTGCGCGTGACATACAATTTTCTGTACGACAGTACGGTAGACAATTCGGTGAACGACAATTCGGTGTACGCGATAATTCGGTGTGCGCATTTCGGTGTCCACGACAATTGGGTGTACAACAATTCGATGTACGACTATTTGATATACGACAATTCAGTGTACAATTCGGCGTACGATAACTCGGAGTATATATCGATAAAAATATATATAAAGGATTTCTTTTGAAATCTTAACTATTGCACACACAATAAAATTTGAGACAATTTTTCACATTTCTTGTTTGCGGCTTTTTTACTTTTTTAACTCGAAAACTATTGGCATCAGACTCGTCATGCAACCCATCAAATCTATTTAAAAATACCTAATGGTTTACATCTTGAAAACATGATGCTCAATAGTTTTTCTAAGAACGGCTTTCGAAACATTGGAAAATTTTCTAAAACTTTTGTCTGCAACCCTTTTTTGTAATTACAAAAATAAGGGCGGCAAAGGAGGGAGAGACTTCAGTTCACAGCAGAAAGCACTTGGGTGAATAACTCGGAATCTATTGGCATTAAAATCATCAAATCGGACTAAAATTTAATGGAGATTTCAAATATGAAACAATATACATAATAAATTTATAGATCTATAAGTCTAATTTCATTCATTCTCTTGCACGTATATGGTGCGATCACTGTGTATTATACCTATATCAAATTGTCATACACCAAATTGTCGTACATCGAATTGCCCTTCACCGAATTGACGTGTACATCGAATTGACCCATACACCGAATTATTGTACCCACAATTGTCGCGTACACCGAATTGTTGCATACCGAATTCTCACATACACCGAATTGTCGCATACTTGAATTGTCGTTCACCGCGTAGTCGTACACCGAACTGTCGTACACCGAATTGTCATAGACCCAATAAAATGAATTGCACGGTATGTTTACACGAAACAAGCAATTTAAGTGTATATACACAACTTTAATGCCTACATGCAACTTTTCTTTCGTTCACTTTTCAATCACTCTGTAATGTACATTTGCAGACCCAGCGATTAATTGGACATTATTTATAATAATTATTTTCTAATATTCGGGCAGCCTGACAAATATTAATTAATTTATTGAATTTGTCAGATATTATGAATAAACTACGTTCCCTTGGGTCATTTTAATTTTCAAAAAGAAATTTCAAATTTTCCATTAATTATTTATTCTTTTGTACGTGTTTTAAGTGATGCACTAATGTCCATATTTACATTAGCATTTTTTCTCGGTTTCTACAATAGATATTTCTTTACAATTTTAGGAGTGTTTCCCATAAATACAAGAGCACATTAAAATATGGCCATTTAATAATATGATATTTTGTGAAATTATATGATTTTTATATAATTTAAAATCTTTGAAATTTAAAATAATTATATATATATATATGTATATATATATATATATATGTTACGACGTAGGTTTCCGCGGGTGTTATATGCTGCGTTGTTCTTCCGGGTATTCCTCCGCGTAGGGTTCTCAAAAGAACCTTTGTTGTCTTGACGACGTTTCGGCAGAATCACATCTGCCATCTTCAGGTCTTCTCGGCTGCTTTCTTCGTTCTGCTCCTCGTTGTTATGCGAGTTCCAGCCGAGAAGACCTGAAGATGGCAGATGTAATTCTGCCGAAACGTCGTCAAGACAACAAAGGTTCTTTTGACAACCCTACGCGGAGGAATACCCGGAAGAACAACACAGCATATATGTATATATGTATATAGTTATAATTCATTATTTTAATTCAAAGAAAGATGCTCCAGCAAAAATCAAAAAAATCTGGGAAAATTTTTGAATAAAAAGATAATAATTTGCTAAGTTAACAAAAGCGACAAAATCAAACTAGTTTGAATTTCTAATAGACACGCAACTTTCCCTCCGTTTCCGTAAAAATGTTGTTTGACACTCAACTGCGAAATGGTTTTGCATTTTCGAATGATCGAAACCTTTCATTCTCAAATGCAAAAGAGTCATTTCACAATCTAGAATCAAAAACAATTATTCTGTGCAATAGGGCGTCAAATCTAAAATGGGTTTCATTAATGTTTTCAAAGCATTCTATAATCTAAAAGTAGATTAAAGTAAAAAATCAGAAAGAATTTAATTACTAACATAAACAAAGCAGAAAACATATTTTTAGCGTGTAATAATATATTTGAATTACCTACTGACTAATTATTAAAAAACATCTGTTTCCTTTTTCATATACAGCGTGTTTCATTGAAGATGCATCAAACTTGAGGGACACGTTTCTGACATTATTTCAAACGAAATATTTTAATAAAAAATTTTAATCGGAGCAAGTTGAAATTGTTGGAGTCGATGTTTTTTGCAATACTGTAGTACGCGAAATCGTGAAACAAAACCGGCGATCTAAATTGCATTTATGAATGGCACACGGCTGCAGGGGGGTAATAAATCCATAAACAAAGCTCGGTGTATTTAACTTTGCCACACGTCGAATGCACCAGCGATGTGAAATCGCGTGGATATTTAAACTTATTTAATTTAATAATATGTTGTCGCACATTACAAATTGTTATTAAAATAAAATTTGTCGAATCTTATAAATAAAAAAAAATATTTTTATTACATTATTATTATTACAAGAAATGTTCAAAAATGCATCCTTCTTACTGTATACAGTGAATGTGAACAGTAAATTCTTAAATAAGCGCAAACTACTAAATGTTTGAACAATCCTAAAATTCTTCAACTAACAATTAGAAAATTCGTATTAAATGGAGAACAGAAAATAAACGATTAATTATTATTTTTATTGATTGCCAACAACCATGATGTTTTAAATGTGTTTTGCCGAATCAACTGGGGCGACATTCTAAAGGCAATTGACCAATAAACCGATTTCGTATGTGACTGAGTAACAATCCATTCATTTTCATTTAATTCCATCCTAAAAATATGCGACTTTGCTTTCCCTTCGATTTTCTCAAAATTTATTCATTGCAGAGAAAACTTTACAAAGAACTTTTTCTTTCTTTTCCCGACATCTACCCGCATACCAAGTTTGATGCATCTACAATGAAACACGCAGTATAAACAATATTTGAAATGTATTCGGCCGTAAAAAAAATGTTGTATACAACACGCATGTGAACGTATTGTTTTAATCTTGTGCTAATATTTTTTCGCATTCGATTAAAAGGATATACTTTACACACTAGTTGCATAAATAACTATTTTATACCTACACATTTTAATACATATCGATTACGAATAATTCCTATTTCAGTTCTAAACAAGTCTTAGAGTTTGAATATGAGAAAATAAAAATAATATAATTTTTAACATTATGCTTTTACGAATTAATACTCGTTAAACGTATGAAAATGATTTCTTTTTTGCAGTGGAGAAAAGTCGTGACAAATGTGAGCCCAAGGTATGTTTTTACTTGAATAATGTTATCATTTAACAAATTAAATCAACCAAATATCCGATTTTCTATAGGAATATGAATTCTTGAAGGATTCCAACGTAACTGATAAATTATATGAGAGAAGTTGGTTCGCTCTGATGGCTCTCAGAGGATGTCAACTTGATGTAGAAGACATGTGGATTGGTTTCAACATGTCAGACTTTAACAAATTTGGCGATGTTATCATGTACTGCAAGAGAAAGAACGCTCAGGAAATTATCTACTGCGCACAAGTGAAAATGAAGACAGGTAACCTGCGAGAGCAACATTTACTTGGGGCTTCGGGAGATTTTTCTTTGTCGTCATATCAAGAGTCTTACGAACGAATTAAGAAAAACATAAATGAGTTTATGGAACGCGAGGTCGATTTTAAATGTGGCTTCGTAACTAGCATATCTGCCAATACAGATAGACCTCAGTCGTTTCTTTTGCCTTCTGATGATGATTTGTTTCATAGCTGTGTGAACAATAAAACATTCCGCCTGAATGTTGAGGAAATTATCAATAAAACCAGTGGACAAGTGATGAACCAGGAATACCTTTCAAGCGTTTTTGTCAGCACAGATCAAGTTAGTGCACCACAAATGGAAATCGTTATTCAGCAGGAACTCCAGGCTCTATTACAAACCCAATTTCAATCCTTTGATGCCAGTGAAATTGATTTGAGTCTCATTACCAATAGCTATCTATCTTTTATAGGTAAGTGGGTGCAAGGAGAGTTGGGAAATTATAGCACACTGACCAAGACGGTAACCCTTTACAAGTTGGTTGAATTAATAACGGAAAGGTACAAGATGAGTTTAGTTGGTATGCCTGCTCTCGTGGATCTTAAAAGACTTGCTCCAATTTACACCTGGAATTTTCTTACTAATGGCAAGCGCTTAATCGCTTTAACAGCAACAGAACATAACTTAAAGTTCATCAGCGATTTAATACTATACAAGATTTCCAAGGTTTATGCAGAGGCAATAAATAAGACTTGGACTGACCAAATTGAAAAAGAGTCCTTCTTCAACACTTTTCCGCAAGGAATTATCAAATCTGAAATGCTGAGTTGCGTGGGCAAACTTGGTGATATATACATGGAAGATTTACACAAAGTATTGTGGAAAGTTGGAAGAGTTCCTCTAGTATTGCGAGTTGACAGTGTTGAAGATTACAGAAATGTTTTGGCCATTCTACGACTAATCCATTTTGCTGTTGATGTCATATGCTTATCTACCATTCCTTCTAGTGAGTTACCTATTTTTGAAAACACTCCAGTGATATCCAAATCCGTATTTGATTTAGATGAAGCTGCAAGGAATTTTGCGTTCAAATTAAATATTAATCTTCAAGGTAAGGGTCCTTTGAAAGCACAAGATATTATCGATACCACTGATTTTTCTGTCCTCCAACAAATATCACTCAATGATTTAATCGACCTAATACATGGCAATTTTAATGTGGGCAACAATTTAGAAAACTTGCCGGAAATTCATATAAGCAGAACCGTACCGAGAATAGGACTTCAACCGAATGCTTTAAAGTACCGTGGCGAATCTTTTCTTATACGTGGCACTGACGAATCTCTAAAGAATTATCTTGAATCATACAGATTTCTGATATTCGATTTTTTCAGTGAACAGAAAATAAAAACTGAAGATTATATATTTCGTATCGAATCCGACGAGTTTGATGAGCACTGTACGGATTCCTCTTCAGACAAGGCTTTGCACCTTTTGCTCTTACACGACTCCAAACATGTAGAATGGATTAAAAGTCGAGGAGGGGTTGAAAATATAGGCCAGTTTAAAGAATCCTTAGAATTAGAACCTATTCATATTGAAGACGTATCTTCTCACTTCAAACACTCAGTGAACATTATCAGCGCTGACCCGGGGGCGGGAAAAACTATTTTAATGCGTTACCTCGCTTTGATGAGCACAGGATGCATCTGGGTGGTTCAAATAGATTTGAACAAATACATGAGTTATTATGACTCGGTAGGTTTCATGGAGAAAACTGCGGAAAAACACCTACGTTATTTCAACAGAGAAATTTTGAAAGCCTCAAAAAGTTGGAATACCTTAAACGTACTAATTTTCGAGAGCTTTCTGAGAAAAAAGAATATTTTAGTCCTTTTGGATGGTTATGATGAAATTGCTCCTTTATATACGAATGAAGTCACTGCACTGGCTCTGTCTCTGAAGAATAAAGGATATTCTCTGTGGTTAACTACGAGACCAGTCATGAAGAAACACGTAGAAACTATTTTTAGCACATTCTCACTCACTTTAAACTTATTCAATGATGAGGAGCAAACCGTTTTGCTTACGGGCTATTTTAATGCGTACGTAAAACCTAGAAATTATCGCGAGATAAAATCGGTGAACGATTTTGTTTCTACAATTTTGATGAACTGCAGGCAACACCTCAACGATTTCGACAATAAGTTCATGGGAATTCCCCTGCAGATATTCTTGCTAGGGCAGGTTTTCGCGCAGAACTGTCGCGAATATGTCACTACTGGATACATGGGTGCGCTCAACTTCGACTTATTAGATCTCTACAACAAATTTACCAAAATAAAAATCAATGTAGTAGTGGACAAGTTCGGCCAGGGAGTTAAATTCACACAAAAAAGCCTTCACGAAAACCATTGTTTGTATGCACTGAAAGTTTTGTTTTCTAAGGAAGATCTCTCCGACATGAAAGAATACTTGGATGAAAAAATGACTGTTTTTATGGGTGATATCAAGGATTTTATTGATAAGGCAGGCATCGTTGTAGCAGATGTGAATTTGAACTTCGTGCATCGATCGGTGTCTGAATATTTCGCTGCAAAATGGCTCTCAGAGAACTTGCATAATTCGGAATTCAGTCTTGTAGCGCCTAAGCTGCTTAGAAAAATTATCGACCCCAACTTTTATGTTATTAGAAATGTTTTTGATAGAATTCTTGCAAAAGAATCGCCCCTGCTAACAGCAGTGATCAACCAAAATGTTGCTGTTGTTGAAGATCTGATTAAGAGCCACGCGGAAGATAGTGATAGTGAAGGCAGAAATATTTTGTGCATTGCCGCTTCATGGGGGGAACCCCACGATATACCGATCATGGGCAAATACACAGAAACTTTGTATACAGTGAAACAGAACTCAAATGCATCAAAAATTATGGCGTTGATATTAGAGAGGAACATTGTTTATTCCGCAGACTCACTCCTAGGGTTTTTTCCCCTAGACTGGGCAATAAAAACAAATTCCCTGTGCGCCGCCAATCAACTATTAAGTAAATATAACAGTGAGAAATTAAATATAGAAGGCTACATGATTAACAACTATATTTACGTCTGCGCTAAACATAATTACGCAAATTTAGCTAAAAAAATTCTCGAAGACTGGAATAGTCCTCTTTACTTACAAATCGATGCTTTCATCGAGGGTAAAACACCGTTACAGTCAGCCAGCGCACAAGGAAACGCGGATATGGTCAAGCTCTTACTGGAATATAATGCAAATACGTCATTAAAGAGCAAGGGAGGTTTTACAGCTTTGGATTACGCCAATCGTAATGGACACATACATATTTGCATTTTGCTGAGTAACGATTTAAATGTGACTTCATCTTCTGTAAACTCCAATCACATTCTACCTTCTTCAATTATAAGAATGCGGAGACTTCAAGAAATGAGCGATCGAAGGGCGTTACAACGTAGTGCCAAAATAGAAGAATTGAGAGAAAAATTGAGAAACAAAGTTAAAATTTTAGACTAAGAAAATATTTACCATTCTGAGGCATGTGAAAACACAGTTGACTATAAACATAATCTTGTGTTAAATATTCCATACAGTGCAAAACGGAATTTAGTAACTGACATGGTTTACGAAATCAAATATTTAACTCTAATTCAGTATATCGGGTGTCCACTTTGATTACGTATCAGAAATGCATTTTTTATTGTAAATTCCTGCTTACTTATGGAAGTTATTGTTATAAAGAACAACATACCAAATATAAAGTATATAAAGTGGTAAAAAAACAAAATTATTACGTATTTATTTCACGTTTTAATTACATCTGCTCCAAGGATTAATTAGTGACTCGATTAATTAGGATTAATCTTTATTAAACATTAGTCAGCCATATTACAACTGTGTATTAGATTTACAAAGAATGATGTGTTTCTAACCTACATATACATTAAAATATAACACATAACATCTGCCTCTTTTTTTATGTAGTATAATCTCTCAAATAAAACGGCTTGCTTGCAACTATTCCTAATAGTTCTATAATTGTTATTAGGTACTCAGTTTATATTACTTAGATTAAGTCTACCACTATTTTCGTTAATTCTATTTCTAGTCTTACTATCATTAATATCATTATGGTTAATCAATTTAATTTTCACCTCCTTGTGATACTGCCAAAGTAATGTAATGCTTCAACCTTTTGGTGAGGAACTGAACAAACATAATACGTAAATTCAGTTGTTTCGCAGTAATATCGCGCTGTATTCGCAATAGTGTGAAATTGTGCCGCATGAATATCGCTTTGCAGTCCCTGATCTATCACGGAAATTGTCAGCTTCAATTCCCATGCTCGCCACATGCCTGAACTCAAGTAACACCGCGGCACTACTGCGACATTTGTGGTTGTCTGGGTAAGCATGAAAGGTCATATGTTTCGAGGAACTTTTTGATTTCAAAGAGTCTGCGATTCACTTCTTGATAATAATAATAATAGTAATAATAATGTTTTATTAGACACCCCCAATGAGTTAACAAACTATTCCTAATATAAATAATAATATCGTAGTGGATAAAAATATTAAACTAATAAAGAGATGAAAAACAATATATATAATAATGTAAGAACTCTTGTGTAGAACCCCTCCAGACTGTCTTTTCTACACAACCAAAGACGACTGTTCCGCGGTCATCACCTGTGGGGAGGGCCCCTCTATCTCTCGAATCCCCCTCTCGGGAGTCTGGAGGAGGTGCTCCCCTCCAGGTGTTGGCCAGCCCTCGATTGCCCCCTCCTCTACCAAGGGACACACCACAATCTTCCGGCGAAGTTATTAAATCCCAGATCGACACTTCCTCGCACAGCTGTCCCACCTTTCCTCTTATGAAGAAGAAAAGAAAGCAGTCCCCTCCTTCTAATGAATCCGAGATATCTGACATACCTTTGTCTCAAATTGCTGGTTGTCGGAAAAAGAAACCAGGATGGGAAAAGGGGCGCCCAAGGAAGGGAAAGGCCCCGACCGACTCCTGATTTCGATTATTAGCCACAGGTACTTTATTTTGAGCTACGAACCATCTGCCCTGTTCTACCATTCTCTTATTACATCATGGCATATAATCTCATACAATGAAACTGTAATGGATGCAAGAAAATCTCGCAGCTCAATACTTACCCTTTACTTTTTGCCTACAAGAGACGCATTTTACCCCTGATGATTATTTTGTTTTCAAAGGCTATACAGTTTATAGAACGGATGTGACCCCAGCAGGCCGAGTTAAGGGTGGTGTCGCTATCTTGATCAACAACCCAGTTCTTATTCAACCGATTCTTTTGGCTACTGATTTATAAGCTGTGGCTGTTCAAATCTCCTTGCCTAACTTCCAATTATGTAATGTCTATCTTGCACCGAACATGGAATGGGAACGAAGACATCTAGATATGTTGATCGCTCATCCTTTTCTTATCCTTGGCGATCTGGCGGTAAAATAATCGAAGAAATTTTGGATGCTGCTGAACTGACCTTCCTGAATTTAGGTCAACCCACACATCTCTCGGCGCGATCCAACACCTTCTCGGCTCTTAATTTATCTTTTTATACCCCGCAATTAGCCTTACGCACGGAAATGACCACTTCCCGATTCTAATCTTGACACATGTACCTATGCCTCACTATTCTTACCCTCCTAGATGGAAATTGAATCACGCCAACTGGGACATGTATAAGACGAACTTTATCCTGCCCGAGCGCACGAACGAAATAAATCTCTCCCTGCAAAGATTAAACCAGGCTATCATCTCGGCTGCGGATGGCTCTGTCTGTCGCTCTGGTGGTGTACTACCACGCCCTAGTGTGCCTTGGTGGAGTGACGAGGTTAGTGAGGCGATCTCTGCAAAAAAGCGTGCATTAAAGATTTTCTATAGAAACCCATCAATGGATAACTTGATTTGTTTCAAAAGACTTTGTGCCTGCGCTCGACTTACCATTCTAACAGCAAAAAGAGCCTCCAGGAGATCTTATGTACCTTCCTTAAATCCTACTTCACCCTTATCAGAGATCTGGAGGAGGATCAGAGCCATCACGGGGAAAGTGACTAAGAAACGCGGACCAAATCATTGTCGACCCTGCTCAGGTTTCCAAACTTTTTGCGTCCCATTTTCAAAAGCAGAGTACTACTCACCCATTTTCAGGAAAATTAAGGACAGAGAAGAGCACTGGTTAAACTTCATCTTGTACCTAATCAGTGATTTTTCTTCTCTCTCTAACATTGTTTGCCTATGAGTGCTTACTAGTTGTAGGTTAATGTTTAGTTTTTTTTTGTTTGTTTTGTCTCTCGGATATATTTTCCTTTATAGTCAAGGTTAAGTTGAAAAGCAGATGAGTTTTACCCAAATCTGAACTTCGCCTTGTGCTTGCTCATTTTATTTTAGTTAGAAAGCTAATATATAATTTAAAAGAAATTGAAGTTCATCAATTAATACTGAATTTTGTTATGTTATGTTGAGCAATAAAGACCTTTATTATTATTATTATATGGCCCCGGAGTATATCGAGCCCTTTTCCATGGCTGAATATAATTATGCCTTAAGCTGCTGTACCGACACCTCTCCGGGAATTGACGACATACCCTATGCTTTTATTAAGCAATTCCCAAATGCGTATCACTAAGGACTATTGGCCTTCTTTAATGATATCTGGCTGACTGGTGTCTATCCCGACACATGGCGTGAAACCGTAATTTGCCCTATACTTAAGAATGGGAAAGACCCTTCTCCCCTCTAGTTTTCGGCCAATTTCTCTGACCTGTGGGACGAGTAAAATATTAGAAAGGATGTAAATTACCGATTGCTGTGGTTTCTTAAGTCCAACAATCTGATTGCCGCACATCAGATGGATTTCAGAAGGTTTCGCTTAACAACAGACCATCTGGTCTACTTGGAGAGCGCGATTCAGGACACTCTCTTTTCCAACCAGCATCTTGCTGCTGTTTTTTTTTTTTTTCGACTTAGAAAAAGCTTTTGATATGACCTGCAGGGATTCACTGCAATCAAAAGCGATTTACAACAAAAGTTTTTAATTCTTTCAATATGCTTTGACAGCACGATTGGCCGCCTTGTTTGGGAGGACTTATTAAGTAGCAAATTAGTTGCAATTTGTCATTTCCTGTACAAAGTTGTGTCAAAAAGTGATCGCAGAATGTCGCAATTCAAACTATTGATTATTATTACATCGCATTTGTGTATAACCTTGGACAGTCTCGAGCTACGCTTCTGCTGACGAGGCCCCATATAGGGCCGAAACAGCTGTACAGAGGATACTCTCAGCTGTACAGAGGATACTTCACTGCAATCAAAACCGATTTGCAACAAATTTTTTTATAATATTTTTAGTTTACGAAAAGCATTTTGTACTGACTTACTGACGTGTTTTTTGAATGTTCGATATATTGTAAATTTTTAATATTTTAAAAAGATTATCTAAAAAAAGAAAAATAAATAAAATCTTACCTTTGGTGTATCCTTATTCATAAGGTCATAACAAAATGGTGATAAGTAGGTATGGTCATTTTAGTCCTTGCCGCGGGATTTATTTGAATAATCAAAAGCTGCGTCTCTCATTCAACTTCAATCACTCTGTTTAATATTTTGGCACTTTTGTCTCACTCTTACTTGTATTAAAACTTATTCGCTCTCACTCTTTAAAGAGCGAAAAGAGTAAAAGAGTGAACGGAATTGAATAAACGCCACAACTAAAATAACGTGCCACCAACGGCTGGAAAATACAAAAATATAATCTTTAGCCCCTCAGTTCACTTTTGCAAATAAATACAACTCTTGTTAAAAGTGGGTTAATAATTGTTTTCTTTTTGCAGTGGAGAAGTGCCATGACAAGTGTAAACCTAAGGTATGTTCGTAGTATGTCCCCACCTAGAATAATAATTATAAAAATCTATTTACAAACTAAATTAATTATATTGCTATTTTACAGCAATACACTTTCTTGAAAGACTCCAATGTAACTGGCAAACTATATGAAAGGAGTTGGTTCGCTCTGATGGCTCTCAGAGGATGTCGACTCGATATAGAAGACATGTGGGTTGGTTTCAATATGTCAGACCTTAACAAATTTGATGATGTCGTCATGTACTGTAAAAAACACGATGGTTGCGAAATTATCTATTGTGCACAAGTGAAAATGAGGGCAGGTTACCTACGAAAGCAACACTTTCTCGGGGCTTCTGGAGATTTTTCTTTACCATTATATCACGAATCTTATGAACGAGTCAAGAAAAACTTAAAGGAGTTTATGGGACGCGAAATCGATTTTAAATGTGGCTTCGTGACAAGCATGAACGTTAACACAGAGAGATCCGAGTCCTATGTTCTGCCTTCTGTTGATAATTTGTTTTATAGCTGCGCAAACAGTAGAACATTCCGCCTGAATGTTGAGGAATTTATCAAAAATTGTGATGGACCAGAAATGAACCAAGAATATCTTTCGAGTATTTTTGTCAGCACAGATCAAGTTAATGCACCACAAATGGAAATCGCTATTCAACATGAATTACAAGCTATATTACAAACCCAATTTCATTACTTTGATGCCAATGGAATTGATTTGAGTTCTATTATTAGTAACTATCTGTCTTTTATAGGTAAGTGGGTACAAGGAGAGTTGGAAAATTACAACACACTAACCAAGACGGTAATACTGTATAAGTTAGTCGAGTTGATAATGGAAAGGTACAGGGTTAGTTTAGTTGGCATGCCTTCTCTTGTGGATGTTAAAAGAGTTGCACCCATTTACACCTGGAATTTTCTTACAAATGGTAAGCGTTTCATCGTTTTAAAAGCAACCGAACATAATTTCAAGTTCACCAGTGATTTAATGCTGTACAAGATTTCCAAGGTTTATGCAGAGGTATTAAATAAGACTTGGACTGACCAAATTGAAAAAGAGTCCTTCTTCGACACTTTTCCACAAGGAATTATCAAATCTGAAATGCTGAGTTGTGTGGGCAAATTTAATGATATATACATGGAAGACTTGCAAAAGGTATTGTGGAAAGTTGGAAGAGTTCCTCTGGTGTTGCGAGTTGACAGTATTGAAGATTACAGAAATGTTATGGCCATTCTACGACTAATCCATTTTGCTGTCGAAGTCATATGCTTATCTACCATTCCTCCTAGTGAGTTACCTGCTTTTGAAAACGCTCCACTGATATCAAAATCCGTGTTTGATTTAGATGACACTGCAAGGAATTTTGCTTTCAAACTAAATATTAGTCTTCAAGGTAAAGGCTCTTTGAAGGCACAAGATGTTATCGATTTCACTGACCCTTCTATTCTCCAACAAATATCACTTGATGATTTAATCACTCTGGTGTATGGTAACTTTAATGTGGGCAACAATTTAGAAAACTTACCGGAAATTCACATACGCAGGACCGTACCTAGAATAGGACTTCAGCCATCTGCTTTAAAGTACAATGGTGAATCTTTCCTTGTTCGTAGCACTGACAACTCTCTACAAAATTACCTTGAATCGAACAAGTATTTTATATCCGATTTTTTAAGTGAACAAAAAATAAAAACTGAAGATTATATATTTTGTACCGAATCAGATAATTTCGATGAGCAATGTAAGGATTCCCCTCCAGACAAGATTTTCCATTTTTTGCTCTTACACGACTCCAAACATTTAGAATGGATCAAAAGTCGGGGTGGGGTTGAAAAAATAGGCCAATTTAGAAAATCCTTAGAATTAGAACCTATTCATGTTGAAAACGTATCTTCTCACTTCACACACTCAGTGAACATTATCAGTGCTGACCCGGGGGCGGGAAAGACTATTTTAATGCGTTATCTCGCTCTGATGAGCATAGGATGCATCTGGGTGGTTCAAATAGATTTGAACAAATACATGAGTTATTATGACTCCGCAGATTTCATTGAGAAATCTGCGGAAGAACACCTTCGTTATTTCAATAGGGAAATTTTGAAAGTCACAAAAAGTTTGAATGTCTTAAACGAACTAATTTTCGAGCATTTTCTGAAGAAGAAAAGCGTATTGGTCTTATTGGATGGCTATGATGAAATTGCTCCTATATTTACTAACGAAGTCACTGGCTTGGCTCTATCTTTGAAAAAGGAAGGTTATCCTCTGTGGTTAACCACGAGACCAGTCATGAGGAAATATATAGAAACCGTTTTTGATACGTTCTCGCTCACTTTAAACTTATTCAACGATGAGGAGCAGACCGTTTTGCTTACGGGTTATTTTACAACGTACGTAAAACCTCGGGATTTTCGCGAGATGAAATCTGTGGACAACTTCGTTTCTGCAATTCTGATGAACTGTAGACGTTACTTCAACGATTTCGACAATAAATTCATGGGTATTCCCCTGCAGATATTTCTGCTGGGACAGGTTTTCGCGCAGAGCTGCCTTGAATACGTCACTACCGGATACATGGGGGCACACAATTTCGATCTGCTGGATCTCTATGATAAGTTTACCAAAATGAAAATCAATATAGCAGTAGATAAGTTCGGCCAGAGCGTTAAATTCACACAAAAGAACCTGCACGAAAACCACTGTCTGTATGCATTGAAGGTCCTTTTTTCTAAGGAAGACCTCTCCGATTTTGGAGATTACCTCGATAAAAAAATTGCTGTGTTCATGGATGATATCAAGGACGCTATTGATAAGACAGGTATCGTCGTGGCAGACATGAATGTCAACTTCGTGCACCGATCGGTTTCTGAGTACTTCGCTGCAAAGTGGCTCTCGGAAAACTTAAACGATTCGAAATTCAGTCATGTTGCCCGTAAGCTTATAGGAAAAATTATCGACCCTAACTTCAACGTTATCAGAAACGTTTTTGATAGAATCCTTGCAAAAAAATCGCCTTTATTAACAGCAGTAATCAACCAAGACGTTGCAGTTGTTGCAGCTTTGATTAAAAATCATGCGGAAGATGTCGATAGCGAAGGCAGAAATATTTTATGTATTGCTGCCTCATGGGGGGAACCCCACGATTTACCGGTCATGGGAAGTTATTCAGAAACTTTGTATTCAGTGAAACAGAACTCAAATGCTTCAAGAATTATGGCGTTAATATTAAATGAGAATATTGCTTACTCCTCAGAATCACTTCTAGGATTTTCTCCTCTGGACTGGGCAATCAAAACAAATTCCCTGTGCGCAGCTAATCAACTATTAAGCAAATATAACAGTGAAATATTATATATAGAAAGCTTCAAGGCTAATGACTATCTTTACGTGTGCGCTAAATACAACTACCCTAACTTAGCTAAGAAGATTCTGGAAGACTGGAACAGTCCGCTTTTTTTACGAATTGATGCTTCTGTCAAGGGTAAAACACCATTACAGTTAGCCACCGAACAAGGATTCATGGATATGGTGAAGCTTTTATTGGACTATGGGGCAAACACATCTTTAAAAAGTAAAGATGGTTTCACGGCTTTGGATTATGCCACAGGTAATACGCATATACCTATCGATATTGCCCTGAGTGGTCACTTAAATGATACTTCTCCTTCTGCTCATACACCCCTCTCTGCACGTGGACGAATGAAGAGGAGAAATGAAATAAGGAATCAAAGAATGGTGAGACTGATCCATCGTAATACAAGATTAGAAGAATTACGGCAAAGAAAGTTAAATGATAATAGTTAAAATTTAACTAATTTTGTACGAAAACAACAAATTCATTACTTTTTTCACGATGTGCTTTACTAAGAAATGCATTAAATGTAACTAAGTATTCATATCGCGTGATTAAATACAAAGCAGTGATCAAAGTAGTTAACTTTCTTGGAGTCGTTATATTCGGCATTGTCTTTACTTGTATCCACAAAAGAATTTCAAACTTGATTTTAAGGCAAACAAATTCTCAGGCGAACGATAAAAGTTAAGCCAAACATTCTCCTTAAGTGAAATAAGCGCGAATTTTGATAAACTAAAACAAACCAACCCGCGATAAGGAAATCATGAGTCCGCGGAGTCCGTGAGAAAACGGAGCTGGTACCCACGCGTGGTGTAAAGCTATTCATCAAAATTAATTAACTCTAGCCTTATACGTAGCCAACTTAAGTCACTCCAATAACCTAAATGAACAATACTGGGGAAAAATTTAATGAGTTTTTACCTAATCTACTTGCAACAAAATTTTGAACATTTTCAAATATGCCGCCTTGTGTGGAATGATTTATTATAAGCAGCAAACAGCTGCAATTTATCAAATCTCCCATATTATTTAGTCGAAAATCGATCGCAGGATGTCGTGATCCAAACTACTCATTACTAATGTATCATAATTTCGAATAATTAGGACAGGTCGGTTTGATCGCAGTGGAGTTCTCAAGCTACGCTTCTGCTGACGAAGTCCCAAATAGGGCCGAAACAGCTATACAGAAGATGCTTGGGGAATCCATTACAATCAAAATCGACTTGCAACAAAAATTTCTAAATTTATATTTATTTTTTTCCCATTGTTTTCTATGTATTAATTTTAAATGTTTTAAATTTATTCGCGCGGGTGTCTCGTTTAAAATCTTGGTGTGGGTGTAAGTGAAGGTGTAAAAGAACCCTTCACCTAGAGCTCCTTAGCCCCTTACCCAAAAGAAGCCAACGAAGCCCCAGAAGAGAATTCTCTGCTGCTGCGTATCATCCTCCTAAAAGATAGAAATAATTTGTACACCCCATATATACATATATTTTCAAATTGTACTTTCTCATAAGTGGACACCTCTGGTTCCTGAAATATGTCCGCTTAATGAATGTGTCCACTCAGCCGCAGACATCGAAATTGGCCATTTTACTCGACCTTGTTTGATGAAGCAGTACATACATTCTTTTTTATCACTTCAAGTACTAACCCCAAGCTTTCACAAAAGAAAATCACAACTGACTTCGATTGAATATTACGATGTTTGTAAACTTTCAATTTTACCGTCTTGTATAACAAATAACTACTTTAACCATTTCAGTACTATAAAATAAATTGCAAAAGTTAACGCAATATATATTTCATTACACTTAGGAAGCATACGCGCGGGGATTCTCCGCCAGTAAGCGAAGCAGCCAATTTTGAGAGTGTGTAACATAAGAGGTAAAACTTCAAATAATAAGATATTTGGTTAAACAAAACTTTAGTCAATACACTGTGACGCGCCCGACCTTGGTTTTTGACTTTACGGATAACAATATAACTAATAAACACGGTCCAAACAAAAACAAACTAAATTTATTGACAAATTAATTAATTAAATGGACCGAAGAATTTATTGACTGAACTCGACGAAAAATAACCGCGTAATTACCCAAAGGTTCACTTCGGAGGGATTCCAAAAAAAAGTCGACAATGCTATTGTTAACAACATGCAATTCCTAAACGTCTGGATCCTAACTACCGGCTATCTGCTACAGTTACGTTTTACATCTGGCGCCAAGAACAATCCTCTACGACAAATACTACCGTTCGACCCTTTTGGAATCCCCACAATTAAAAACCTTCTAATGCCTATTGCTCGTGATCGTCTAATTAAACTTGACCCTGCGTCATCGTAACTGGATTCTAATTCTGGTGAGACGGTGAATGAATTTGAGAGACCAGCCACTGAGGGATCTGGTAAAATGAGGGTAAAAGCCTCGTTTGAAAACAATATAAAAATCAATCACAATAAAAGATACGCTTATCAAGAAGTATAGTAAAATTCGTTTAACGTATTTTACGTCGAATATCGTAGCGATCTAATTTTTTCAATTCATCCAGTTGGTGGCTTGGTGCCCACGCAATTAATGGCTGTGGTAACTTTGTAACTTAAATGAGATCAACAATTAGTTTTTCTTCAAGCTTTGTCGTGTTTGCCACCTTAGATAGTACTCGAAGACGCTATGAGTAATCAACCAGCGCAGTGTGACAGTGTGTCTACAGTGTACTTTATTAATGGGAATTATTAATTGATTAATCAGATGTTCGGAAAAGTATGTGGTACAAAAGGCCGCCCCGGCGATCAATTAGCAAGATAATTAACAGCAACTGCCGCTAGTTTTTCAAGGACTCTTTTCAGAGGTGATGGAATAATCCTATCTCTACCTCATTAACCTAAATAATTAGCACACGGGGTAGGATATTTGTCTACTACATCCTCATGGCTTAGAGGGTGGTACAATGTACGCCTTTTTTCAGATCCCTCTACGTAGTTTTTCGTCGGCTAAACCTATTACCGAACTAATTTGTTTGCGCAAGAACCCAATTGACTGTTTTTCGGCACTCCGCTTTTTCGATTATGGCACTTTCAATCTCTCGACAAATTGCTTTCAATTAGCCTGCAAACCTTTCAGCAAAGACAACACTCTAGTCCACGCACAGGGTGTGAGAGAAGTTCTGTTAAGAAGATGTCTATTTATAGGTAGTTCAAGTTGTTTGGCCTCGTAATTCTACTATCCTTTTAATGTAAATAAAATGCTTACTTAAGCTTTAATTTGTAATGGAATTCGTAACGAGTATTAAATTTGCCTTGATTCCCGAGTTAGACTGTGCTGGCCGCCCTGTGTTCGTCGGCAGATATAACTTTGCCTGGCCAGTGGTTTGTGCTGCAGATTTCCCTGAACAAATTGAAATAACACCGATAGCGTGTCTCCGAATTGCCAGAGAATATCGCAAAAAGGTAGAACTAAATTTTAAAAAAATACACCGCATTTGAAATCGACCAATAGATTTTAGGTGTAGTTAATTTACTCTGGTTGATTAAATCACAGATCGCGCAAACTACTGAATTTATTGAGTTTTAACTTTGATTCCAAGCAAACGCCAGTACCAAAAATTAGCAAAAAAAAATCCTAAGCAATGCAAAGATTGAATTAATCAGATTTTTCGAGTCACAGATTGATGAGCCAATTAAAATAATTCCTAAACAAATTTATACCACGAAGTATGTGAAAAGAAATATAAATTCATGCAATTTTACTATCCGCGTTCCGCGATGCGCGCACACATTCACTCACGCATTTGTTTTTATATAATCCTTTCGCGTCGTAAATCGCGGCACGGTTCAAGTCTTTTGTTTGTTTTAATTACCTTTTGCTTAACACTTTATTTTGACCGTCCCGAAATAATATGATTTAATTCTAATTATGAAACATGCAAAGCACTCAGAAAACTTCTGGAGTTAAATTAAAATGCAACTTTTTGTTCGAACAATCAGAATCTTTCTGCCCACAGTTTTTGATTTTCTCTTCGCACGTAATAAATTTAACTCCTCCCCAACATTAAAAAAAAAACATTTGACCAATCCGCTATTTTCGTTCAGAAAAAAAATCACGCCTCTCTCTCGTTTCCTGTACTTACAATAAATTTTCGAACTGTCTGGTAGACACTTAGTTCTCCGGTAGTCTGTTCATGTTGCAACTTTCCAAATTTCTTGAAAATAACTGGACACTATACAAGTGTCGATTGGCATATTTATTATTTCCCGAGGCACGTTTAACAATTTCTCAGACAAAAGACTAAATGGCAATTTTTTCTACGGTCGATTGTAATATGATCCTTTTTCTAAATTTTACAAAATTCCAATACCGTACAAACAATTTTTAAAACGGTCTAATTTATGGCCGACAGCAACACTGGTACAAGTGACATTTGGACAGTACTCTATTATTTATGATTCGCGCTGCGATTCTAAAAAGACCGTATTTTGTAAACCGAGTCGTTTCCTGTGGCGTTCTCCACCTCGCAAAATTTCTTTTTTTGGTATTTACAATTTAAACAAACAAAAAACTCGATTTGTTTTTAAATAACAAATCCGCGACCGTTTCAACACTTTATTATAAAAATAATTTGCATCATAGGATAGGATGATATTCCCGAAATGTATTTTTTGGCAAACGCTTACATGGAGCGGAACCACAGTGCGGCCCTAGGAGGAATAATTTGAATTTTGCCCGCCAAGAACTCGCAAAGTTATTGGTTTTTTGGTAGCCGATTTTACACAAACCTTCAATTTAACCTAATACTTAACATCTTTCATAATTCATAGCTTGTAAGCAAATCTATTGCTAAAACTGGTCATTTGAAGAGTTTATAAAAAGTCAAATTAATTTGTGATTTAGTGTTACAAGTCCTCCTAGTTTAAAAAGAAACTATATAGATTCTTGTCCGGTGAAATTGTATAATGAATTATCTCAAACGGACACTGAAAAATGGCACAAATGCCATTTTTTAGTGTCCGTTTAGTTATCAAGCGATAGTAAAACGTTAAGCATTTGTGCCATTTTTCAGTGTCCGTTTGAGATAATTCATTTATTAATTAGGTTAGGTTGGGATGTAACTTTCATGAATGTTCTATGCACGCCACAAATCGGCAGCTTTTCGTTCTAACCAGGGGCGTCAAACCGAAGTTGAGTCGCGTTAGACAAGTAAAGAGCGCCAAGTCTAAGAGATGGCGCAGTAAAAAGCCGCCAAAATGATTTTATTTAAGGTAACTATAGAAACCTCACGTTTAAAATTTTCAACTTTCATCGTGTCAAAAATTTATGATTTGTGACTTCTTTTGCAGGATGCAAATAATTTAAAAATTTTAAAGCTTCTAACTGTAATTTACATAGAAAAGTGCAAGTAGGTAAATTTAATTGTGCCCGAAGCCCATGCTAACTACTTTCTCAGTGGTTTTACGCACTTACGCGTACACATATTGTGGTTTGTATCGATCAATTCTAATTATTATTATTAATTATTTCGTACAGGCCTACGTGTATTTTATGATAAAATACGTTTTGTTACAAAATATTTTAAAATACGGTCTTTTTTAACACTAAATATTGTTGTGTTTGATTGATTATATACTAGCTGATAACGTGATAACTATTTACGGGACCAAACATCGTTCAACTTTGAATTTGGTTCTATTTTTTGTCCTTATAATTGTTGGTATGGGAATAAAACAGAATTCAAAATTAAACTATGTTTGGCCAACTCGTTCTATACTCGTTTATGACTGAAAAGTATTTAAATTTGGCGCCTATTATTTTTAATAAGCGCCAAGTATAACAGATGGCGCCACGCTTTTCTGGTAACATTTAATGTATAGGGATTTGCTTTCTCTTAATTGATATATTCTGTGCTTCTAACCTTCACGTGATAGATATAATTATTGATGTCACGCTCACGGAAAGTAGTATAGGATCAGGACAATCAATTTCGATCTTCCTGTATTTTCATAACACTAATTTACAAATTACCACACCAGGCAGCACTGAACGAAGAAAAGTGCATGTAGTCTATATTAATACAATAATCGAATTTTATCTATAGCACTTTAAAGTCCATAGAATTTTAGGGTTTTCATTTTTTGACACCAGAAAATTGGCAGAAATATAAAACAGATTGACAGTTGCGTATCAAATTTTTGTATGTGTCACAAATTTCTTACTCTGTTAATATGCACTAAACATCTAATTTAACTAATACCGACTAATTCTATACAGGACCATGGCATTAATTCGACCAAGCGTGTAATGACCGCCTTGTGACATTTGCTTACGAACCCGAAATGGATGAAATACCAGAGAACGAACAACCTTCATCGTCATCGAGTGTACATAGCTCTACAAATGCGAACAGACTGAACGTAGAAGATGAACCACCAGACGATCACAATTCATCGAAAATATTACCCGTGAAAAGTAAAGAGTCAGCTAGGTATTGCTGGGTGTGTTTTGCATCTGATGAAGATGATTTGGAAGCTGCATGGGTTCAACCCTGTAACTGTCGAGGAACAACCAAATGGGTACATGCGGTAACTTTTGTTTGCATTTCTAAATGATGATGCTCGCTGTTTTATTTTTAGGTTCATCAAGCCTGTTTACAAAGGTGGGTTGATGAGAAACAAAAGGGCGGTAACATAGGCAAAGTAACATGCCCTCAGTGCCAGACAGAGTATATCATAGTTTTTCCAAACATGGGAGTTCTGGTTCTCCTGATGGACACAGTTGATAGCTTCATTTATAAAGGCTGTCCATTTTTAGCTGCTGGCATCGTTGTAGGAGCAATCTATTGGTGTGCTGTAACATATGGGGCTATAACAGTTATGCAGGTATTTTCATCTGTATTATTGAATAGTGTGATAATCTCATTCACTGAAATAAAACACATGTAATGAGATGCATGTTTAAATTTCTTTTTAGGTAGTGGGGCAAAAAGAAGGTTTAGCTGTAATGGAACAGGCAGATCCACTAGTTTTATTAATTGGATTACCTGCTATACCAATCGCATTAATTGTAGGAAAGTTGATTAGATGGGAGGAGACTGTCCTTAATTTTATGCGAAACTATTTATCAAGAGTGCCTCTAATAAAATATTTTTTACCATTTAGGTTTGTATTCACAATATTCCAAGTATTTTTTTTAACTTTGAACAGACAATGTAAATACATCTATGTTCAGTTTAAAAAAAAATTGAGTCAATGCTATGCAAGGGTATGATGAAACAAAACGAATTTCAGTAGAGTAATTTTAAGATTTGTTTTATTAACAAAAACTTCATAGTCTAGTGAAACTTGGATATAACGTGGGCCCAAGGGACCACGGTTACTACTCTTTATACAGGGTAATCGTTAATTAACCTGACAAAATGAAACTACAAAAAGAAGTAACGTCCGGAGTATAGGAAAATGTTTAAAAAATTCTTTCTATTTTAGTTTTAGAGAAATAATTGAAAATTAGCCCCCAAATGACGATGTGCTCCTGGTTAAAAAGTAGAGGAACAGCTGAACGAAATAAATAAAGCTTTTTATAGTTTTATGATACGGCGGTGTGGCATCGTGAACTGACCTTTAAGTGGAATTTTACATCTACTCCGTTTTTAGGTCAATGACCGATGCCGTGAAATACGAACGAAATACGAATATTTACTTGACAAATTCATGCAATGCAATCACCTGAAGTAGATTTTTCCATACAAAGGATAACAACAACGCTACTTTGAACACCTGCTTTCACAGGTAAACAAATCTACCACTAAAACAAAAACAATTCAAATCGCCGTGTTTAGAATTTTTAGTATTTTTCTTTAATATTAATTTAAATTCTATCATAAACAAAGTTTATTCCCACAAGCAACATATCGAATTATTAACAAAAATCTATTAAAGTTTAACAAATTCAAGTCGCACTCCCTACCCTGTGTTTTTAACGCACTTATTCGCATTATTTCGCCAACTGCCTAAAGCTGTGTACAGACTTCAGCAAGAACGCGAATTTCCTGGGCGCGCTTTTCTAGAAAATCCGCATGAGAAGTGTTCACCGTTGATCCATTTGTTAGAAGTCGTCAGTAAACGAGCTGAGGTCCTACATTTCTAGGCATGCTAGTTGCACCCAATTTAACACGTCTATTAGCAAGGTCAAGTTTTACAAGCTTCTCTGAGTATATATAAAACGTTTATGACAGACGTACGCTATGAATTTATCGTTTTAATCTAAAAAACTACTTTTTTCGGAAACTTATAATTAATCAATTACAAACTATTCTATAGAATTTGTATAAATTTTCTCATAATCTAGGACATTCACTCTCGGACATTTCGGGTCGTGCTTTAATCCCCTAGATTACTAGTTTTAAAAACTGTGGATGATGCGGCTGGTACATTTCAGCCTAATAAATAATCCGCAAGAATTAATAAACAATTATTTGCGAATTTGTTCCTCTTCATACGCAATTCCTGTTATTTTACTAATTACTAATCATTACGTCGCGTAAAAGAAACAACTCGGATTTCCGTTCTCAGTTAAGCATGTAATAAAACAAATTGAGATGAGTGTCATTGTGGAAAACAGGTAGTCAATAAAAAAGAACTTATAGTCCTATTATACTGCGGCATCTAACGTGGTGGCGTATTTCGTACACAATGTCGGAGCTTGATTTTAGGGTAATTTTTTAATTAAATATAAACTACTTGGAAGAATTTTTTTTAATCTTTCCCATATCCTCGGACATCGCTTCTTTTAGTGGTTCTATTTTGTCGGGTTAATTAACAATCACAATACTCCTTATAAACGAAAAAATATACTAAAAACCGATTTGCAAAGAAATTTTTAAAAACTTTCAATATGCTTTGAGAGCACGCTTGGCCGCCTTGTATGGGATGACTTATTAAGTAGCAAACTCGCTGCAATTTGTCATTTCCTATACAAAGCTGTGTCATAAAGTGATCGCAGGATGTCGCGATTCAAATTAATGAAAAAAATACGTATAAGTACGAGAAACGGGACTTTCCAATTTCCTCACTATATGTAAGTTCTTGTTATAACCAGTGCTCGTTATAAATAAATTTCACTGTAAATGTTCGAAATGTCCTTCGCGTTTTAAAAAATGTGCTAAGCAATTATCAAAAACTTAAAAAGATTTTCTTAAGGTTTTGGGATTTAAATCATGATATTTCATAATTAACACCGACAGCACATTTATTTTGTTGAAGTTTGCTAGATAGGAGCTTGCTTCTATATCCTGCAAAGCATTGACATGTTTTTTTTTAAACTTAACAGGAATTTACGTTGTATGTTTATAAATATAAAAAAACTCATAGTATTTTAATAAATGTGTATTGTTTATATTTGTATTTTTAGAATTGATGTCAGCCCTAACTTTACCAGAGCTGAAAGTGATCTTCCACCATTGACAGACCCTTTCTCTGCGACAAGGGTCCTCTGTGGAGCACTGTTGATGCCTACGATTGCGAACCTCTTCGGAAAATTCTTTTTCGACTCCGTCAAATCCAATTTCCATAAGACTGTGCTGGGTGGGTTGGCATTTATTGTGATCAAAGGTTGCCTGAAGATCTACCACAAACAACAGCAGTACATCAGGCAGTGTCAAAGAAAAATCCTGGACTACACTGAGGCAAACATTTCCACATATTTGAGAAGGAATCGACGAGAATAGAATTATGGTTTTTATCATTTTGTATAGTTTAAAAAATAAATAAAATAAAAGAACAGTCGATATTTACAGCTTTTAAAGTCACCTCTTTATTTACACATAACACATTAAAAATTCACATTCTTAATATTAAGTATATCTTAACTGTAACATGTGAGATTTTTACTGTTATATATTTTCTAATGATCATTTCTGTACTTGTTAAATCTTAAAATATTTAGTGTTTTTTTTTTATTTGAAAGTTATAAATAAATGAAATAGTTTGTTTCATTTTGTCATTTTTCTTTAGATTTCAGGGTTACATTTTGTCATTTTTCTTTACATTTCGGGGTTACATTTTGTATTAAACTCTACGTGCACCTATAATTTTTCATTCTTCTATTTCTGCTGTGGACAAGGATTAGGGTAAAATTAAAACACATGATTATATCATTTTTAGAAGAGTAAGTGCTATAATCGAATATTCATCATTTATTACATAAATATACAAATATGAAACATTACATTAGAAATGATCAAGAATCACAGTTGAAAACATTTAACATGTTCATGTGCTTTATATGCAGAAGCTCCGAAAAATGAAACTAATTTCTACACCATACTGGTATAGTGAGTCAAATTAATAGAGATGAAAAACAAACACAATTACATTAATACTTTAGGTACTGCTTTTTAGTGGTTTTACAGGATACAGTCATGACTCATAAAAAAAAAACTTGGACTAGAAATTGACTATGTAATACTTCAAAGAATAACATTTTTTTAATTTCACATGTGATAGATTTTGGTACTAATTATACCAAGTGATTTTTTTTTTTAATTTTAATCAACTCTTGCCATGAAATAATGCTGTTTTAGAGTAAAACTAAGACATGCCATCAATTCCAGAGCAAGAGTTGATCAAAAAAAATTTAAAAATCAGTTATTTGGCTAATTTGACAACACAGCCACAACACTAAATAGAAATGTTAATTAATATACTCTGCTGACTTTGCATTTTAAATTAAATAATAATCCAAATCAGAACTGAAAGGTGAAAATGAATGGGAACAATAGAAATACTGATTTATCAAAACTGTACTTTTTTCTTATATGGCAAAACTTCAGGTCCTTCATACTGAAAACTATCACTCCAAAACCAAGAAGGTGGTCGAATTTCCTTAAGACGAAACAATTTTTCTGTTAAGCGTTCTACCACAGTAAAATAAGTACACTTTCTCAATTGTCCAGTTTCAGTCTCAGTTTCATACGGAGGTGATAATATATCTAAAAATGCAGCAGGCCCATCTATACTTTCAATTTCATGAATATTATTTTTGCAAGGTTCTAGAATACACGTTTCTGAGGCAGCATCAATGATTAATTCAGGATTTTTCTCAACTTTTAAACGTAAAGGAGAATTGAAGTATCCAGGTGAGGTTTCTTCATTGATAATAGAAAAACTTGTTAACTTCATCTTGCCGGCCAGAACTTTGATCAAACCGTACATTTGTGGATGATCATGGAGTGGAATCTTCATGCCAGGGCTGAGGATAAAGATTCCCACTGTGAGCAAGTCATTTTCTTGTATATCTATGTAAGTGACTGGAGCTTTTCCAGGTCTCTTCCATAACGCCTCTGTCAGAAATTGAGGATTCAAACCGACATCGGCGGCGGTGAGTTTGTCGAGGAGTGTCTTAAGGATTTCCAGATTTGGATGGAGAAATTCTTTGCTACATGAAAACGTCATAACCGCTTGTCGGAATAACGTATTCACATGATTCATAACCATTGTCAGTTTACTTTCAAAACCGTTTTATTTAAAACATCGCATCAAATATTATTTGTTTCTACCAAAATTGTACAAAACTTACTTGACATTTGACGTTTCAAAACTAGTGATTTTTGATTTTCGAGTTTACCAACAGTTTACAGCAAATTATTCCTAACAGAAACGTTAAAAGTTAAAAGACTGGAAAATTGGACCAAATCCATGATACTACGAAGCTTATAGCACAGAACGAATTTACTTAAGATATTTCAACAAGCTTAAAAATCAGTAGGAAGGTGCCCATAAGAACACTGAACGTAGAACCGTGCGTCTTCCACTCTGATGTAGCCAGAAAGAAATAATGTAGTCCCAAAGGGAGGAATTCAATAAATGCGCTCTCTTGCACTCGTGCACTTACGTAAAGTCGTCCTGCTTGCTTTTTTATGTCTGATATTAAGGTTTATTTATTTTTTTAACAAAAACGTAATAATATTTAGTGATGGGACGGAATCGGATGATAATCGGAGCTGATTCCGATTCTTAAAATAATCGGAAGGTTCCGATTGTAGATACGGAATCATCCGATTCCATATTGATTAGCGTTTGCCTTCCATGCTGATTTGGTATACAGTTTTTTTTTTTTCTATAACACCTGTCAGTGTCAAAATTCTAGGGTTTCTGTTGGAACCCTGCTTTTATCACTAAATGTAGGACAGAAATTTTTGAAATTTCCTATCATTAACGGAAACATTTGACAGAAATTTTAGAAAGAAAAAACGGAATCTAATCGAACTTGGAACGTTGAAACCACTAGCCGATACATTGGAATATTGTCCTCGAGTTCTGAATTATGATTTAACTTTAAGCACTCACAGTACTTAATCTGTTCGAATTGGTTTGCAAGCAAAGCGTGTTTTCACGGGCCGATTTCAAGCAAATTAAAAATCTCCCTTTACACACGTGTCCGACATACGACATCTGATTGTACGAAACGACTGTCTATTGGTTGAAATTTTTAAAAATAGTTTTGGCGGTACATTAATCCGATGGTTTTTAACTTTCTTCCAATATCGGATAAAGTTAAAAATATTTCAACTTTTATCCGACGTCGTCTGTAATTTAACTTCACTTTTGCATGTTTTGAAAAATGAACAAGATAAATGAAATTATTAATCAAGATTTATGTGATTAATGACAATTTTCATCACTGAAACACATATACGATCCGTATATCGGATGTCGGAAATCGTATACATGTGTACCCAGCTTTAGTGAAGCTTTAGGTGAAGTCAGTTGATTCGATCGAAGTAGAGTGTATTTGCTTTAAAAGAATCGAAAACTGTTAAACGAACAGATCTAAATAGGTTACACATTCACTTTCAATGATCGCGATCGTGCTGATCAAATCTATCTGTGTCTTTACAGTTCTATTATTCTATGCACTAAATTGAATAGTGCATAGTGCATGAAATAAGTAAATTACTCATCTCATCACGGACATTACATTGCGGACGGCACATTTTATGAGCGTTTTTATCGCAATTCAGAGAGCCGCAATAAGAACCAAATTCAATTTAAGAAAGAAAACAAATTTATTAATACACTTTTTGAACGGAACAAAGGAAAACCATAAGTATAAGTAAATGTTTCTTTATATATCAATTTCTTGGATTAAAATTTTTATTTTACTTTCGTGGAATTTGCTTTAAACGTGGTACTTAGAGATTTCTGAGATCACTTCTCATAAACAAAAGAGTTTAGTCATAATTCCGATTCCGATACATATTCCGATTATTCCTGTCATCCGATTCCGATGATTCCGATTCTTGAAATCATCCGATTATGCCCAACACTAATAATATTCAAAATATCCTTCTTCACGTTTTTAACAATGGGCGCGTTTAGCGAATCAAACATATTTAGTTGCTAACGTCGCTGTATTCGCTTAACACCGTGTGCTGTAAGATAAGCGCAGGCAGCAGCTGATCTAATTTGCAAACGTAAAATTTATGCGCTGATCGTGCAGCGGTTAAGAATTTCTAACCTAAAGTGACATGGGATGCAAAAAGCAAAATTAATAAATGGAAGTTTTAGGGCACGGTTGCGATACTTTCGAAACATAATCTATTTTCATGTTGATTCTGATTAATACCGATGTCCGCTACTTTTTCGTTTAGCGAATGACGTAGTGCTAACCTAACAGCGTTGTCATCACTGCTTAACGCTAACTGCACGCTGCTGCGTTCGCTAAACGCGTCCAATGTTAACAATGCTAAGCAATTATGAAATACTTACAAAGTATTTCTTCAAAGCTTCAGGATTTAAATCATGACATTTCATAATTGATGCTAAGGGCATTATGATTTTATTGAAGCTTGTTTGCATATTCTTTTTAAAATTGAACATTGGTCACCATATTTGAAATCGCTTTTTAAAAAAGTTATGTCGCTAACTCTAGCTGCAGCATTGTTGTTTTAGGTTATGTCTGAGCATATAATCACAGTCATATAATTGCCAATTGATATTGCTGCAGTGAATATTGAAAATTGAAATAAAGTTTTCTATTATACATATTTCTAATAACAGTTAGTTATTTGTATGTGGGTTCTAATTTGTATATTAACTTTAGAATTAACCTTAGGACAAATAACATAGGCTACTGTTTATCAGAAAATTTGGACATATGAAAGTAATGGAGCAAAACAAAAGAACCTGTTCGGCCAATTCTCAGTTAACTACATACGCTACAAATTACCGCTCCGTTACATAGCAATAGTTGTAAGCGCTATCTTTGACGGAACCCACCTAAGTCTTTTCAATGAACAGAAAACAATAATAATAAACCATAGAACGGCTGTAAGATGCTTCAAAACTGTGACATGTGGGCGCCATGAGAGTTGAGGTCAACTCGCAGTGTAAAGGTAGGTTTTTTTTATTATAAACAAACGAATTTTACTAAACTTTTACAATATACCGAATGTTTATTTTTTAATTATTACTACATTTGCTTCTTAAATTCAGTTTATTATACAATAAACAAAAATAATAATTCCAGAACTCTAAAGTAAAACGTTCCACTGTAGCGGTTCAGAACCGGTTCGAACGATTCCAACATTTTTGTCGGAACTAATAGTTCGAACTTCGAATTGTCAAGTTTTATAATAGATTAAGTGCCGGTACTTTCATCACTGATTAACTTTAATCTTTGGTTTATTCCCATAGAAACAATTGTCTTTACAATTGTAGGCATATGGGAATAAACTAAGGGTTAAAGTTAATCAGTGATGAAAATATCAGCCCTAAGTTTAAAATTAATTGACTGCCTCGTCATAAATAAAAAGTAAGTGTATTCTATTGTTCTTATTTAGTGTTTAGAATTATAAATTAGCTGAAGCTTTATTGTAATCTTAGTGGATCTTTAATTAATAGGTAGAGTTTGCGCCATTCTTAGTTAGAAATGCAATCGTTATAATACACAGTATTAAAAAATTGTCGAAATTTAGGCGTTAATTTTTAAAATTGTGTTTTTTCCTTTCATTCTGAAATATTCACTACTATTTTTATTGTATAATTGTGCATATATAATTTACATTGAACTGCTGGAAATAGGTTTAACAGTAATCATGTAGCTTTGTAGATAAGTTTCTTATATAATTTCAAATTACAAATTACAAAATGTCAGAATTGTCGTCATCGGACACCAGTGATTCAGATGTTGAAGAATTACTTGCTGAAGAATTTGATTTAATAAATGGTCTTCTTGTAAAAAATCAAATGTATTGACGGAAGTAATCATTCATTTAAATCAACATTTGTGAATACGGGCACATATGTTTACCGGGTGTTTATATCTGATAAAAAAGTGTGGTTAGAATTTTGTACACAACAAAACAATTTGCGTTACACTGATATTAGGCGCTTTCCAATTACACGTTTGTGCTACTCGGAACTAGTCCGGAGATGATCCGAAGCGTTCCAATTGTAAGAGCGTGAAGCACCTGAACTAATCAGTTTTTATTTCCCTCTTCTCCTCAAGCACCTGTCATATCGTTTGCATTTCGAGCACCAAAAGGGTGGGGAAAGGGAATACATGTGGCGCGCAAATGGTCAGTTTGACATATACGTCACAACTGATGCTTGCTAGCGTTCCCATTACGATTTCTAAAGTGTAGTTCGGATCAGATCAGTTCAGGTGCTTAGAGTGCGCCTATTAGTTCTAGGATTGTTTCAGAACCGTTCTGTTACGTCATATGGATTCAACTCATAGTTCTAGAACCTAGTTTGAACTGGCGAGTGGAACAAACCTAATATATTCGCGTCTTTTTTCTTCTATTGCTGCAATTTATAGCTGCACAAGCAGCGGGCATTTTCTGTTCGTAGAAATTACTCAACAAACAATTAGTTTACAATTCTGTAGATTAAACTATGTAGTTATAAGCAAATAACGTTAAACATATGTAATTTTTATCATTTAATTGGTCGCTTTGACCTCAACTGTCATGGCAAATGCTAATACCACAGAACACATCAATTAAGAGAAAGCAAATACTTATACATTAAATGTTACCAGAAAAGCGTGGAGCCATCTGTTATACTTGGCGCTTACTAAAAATAATAGGCACCAAATTTAAATACTTTTCAGTCATATAAACGATGGTTTATATAGGTACAATTACAGTTGGTTAAGTTAAGTTATGCTCAGATGATTGGCAACACTGCACATGACAGTGCCTGACATACAATCAGTGTTGACAATTTGTAGGAATTTTCCTTTTCGTGGGAATTTCATGCCTTAAAAATTACAAAAAAAAGGCATTTTTTTTGAGAGAAAGGGAATTTTTGAAGACAAAATTACTTAAATTTTAAGGCAAATCTTGACAAAAATAACTTAAAATTGCAATTTGAGAGAAAAAAGTAAGCATAACAGGGAATTTCTGTTCTAATGTGAGGGAAAAGTGAATCTCAACGATTGCCAATACTGCATACAATAACGTTTGAGGTTATACTTATTCTTGTTCAGTGTAGTGCTTCTTTAGTAATGTTGAAATATACGTATATTAATACTTGTGGGTTACATATATAACAGCTTAGAATTTAATAATTTACTCGGAGATTTGATTCCACAATGTGTAGTTTAGGAGATGATGAAATAGAAATTGAATCCCTGAAACAACTACCAGAGCAGTTAAACCTCAATATGTATGTATGATTAATATTCAATTAATCGATTTAAATAATATTAATCTTTGCAGAAATGAGAACAAATGCAAGAAATGTAGAGAACAGCAACCAAAAATAGTGTTACGTGGCAAAGATGTATATTGCAAAGCATGTTTTTTACAAGGTGTCTTGCACAAATTTAAGGCAGTGCTTGGTAAACATCGTTTTTTGAATAACAACGATCGGGTACTTATAATTTATCAAACTGGGCATCCCAGTACAGCTCTGCTTCATTTTGTACAAACAGGATTAAAATCTTCTACACCAAGAAAAATTCAAATAGAACCTGTGGTTTTATACATTGAATGTAAATATGTTTAATTATATTAATTATAGGTGTAAATAGTTGTATATGTTGAATTGTGTGTTGAAGGTCATGATAATTTACCAGTTAATGAACGAAGACAGATTTTAGAAAACGTTGAAGTCCAAGTAAAATCATTTAATTTTACTTTGTGTTTTGCATCCCTGACAAAATACATTTTAAAAGAAGATTACCTTGTGGACGACTTTAATCTGATACAATTGGAAGAGAAAGATAGAAGTAAAATGAATATAATAAGTTCTGAGGCAAGTCAAACAGTGAAAGATGAAGCTTCAAAAATATTTGCGTAAGTATAATTATTTTTACAATTTGAAGCTAAATATCACTACAGTTAATAGAATTAGTAGCTGTATTTATATCATTTGGTGATAAAATGACCTGATATTTAAATATGAAGCTTATTCAAAGTGCACAAAAATATCAATTTCAATTTGTAGACGTCAACTTATTATTGATGTTGCTAAACATATGAAATGTAAATGTATTTTTACTCCTGACTTGGCAGTTGATGTTGCAGTACAAATGCTCACAGATGTTTCATTAGGAAGAAGTGCTCAGTTACCTTTAAATACAGTAAGTACTTTCTTCAGTTCAGATTGAAGAATAATTTTTTATGCATATTATTTTAACCATGATTAAAATTTTAAAATAATATGTATCCAACAATTATTGTAATCCTGGGTGGATGTGAAATCAAAAATGAAGGTCGATTCTTACTTTGCCTCATTAGATTCATGTCTCAAATATTGACTGTCAACCAAATAAATTCCTGTTTAGGTATTTAATGTTTTATTGCAATTTGAAACTATAATTAGTTAAAAATGTTTGCTTCAACAGCCACCCAGGACTGCAATAATTATTGAACACATGTTATTATTATTCCTGAATAATAGCAATCCTTTCTAGTATTTTCTTAATTTTTTGATTTCTTTTAGGGAGTTTGTGATTCAAGGGATCCTTTAGTTAAAATAATAAAACCTCTTCGTTTGTTTGATATGAAAGAGCTGGCACTTTATAATGTCTTTAATAACTTGACACCTCTTTTTTTTAAAGAAACTGTGAAAAATAGATGTTCAAGTGTACAAAGCCTAATGAAGGATTTCATTCATACCTTACAAGTAACTTATCCTTCTACTGTTAATACAATTGTGCGCACAGGAGATAAATTGACATTACAAGAAAATTCTTCAAAAACCAGCAAATGTTCTTTATGTCAAGTAAGTACTCAATGTCCAAACATCAACAAACCTTGAAATTGGCTACTTTTATCTCTTAAATGTTATATTGTTGAAAAAACATTCATTACAGGCAAGCATCGAAAATAAGAGTAAAGAAATAACATCAGCAGAAGCTACTCATTTTTCACATTGGTTATCTACACAAAAAGTAAACCATGATATTCCTTCTACAGAAAGATACGAAACAAACATTGCTTCGTTTGATGCTCTCAACAATCCTCAGTACTGTTTTGCTTGCAGCAGGATAGAAAGTTACTTAATAAAACACTAACTGCCATAGAGAAGTTTTATTGGATATTTGTCATGAATGATATAATTAAATAAGTTTATTTACATTATGTAAATTGTACTTGCGTCTTACGATTGGGAATGTATTGCGTGATAAATAAAGTACAAGAAAGTGCTCGTAATATCATTTTGTTTGCATCTGCGTGGTTATTTTACCTGTTACATTCTCCCAAGCACTAACGCTTTTTTTATAGAAATCAATCTGTTTGTTTACAAAATCAAGTAGAATTTTCCTTATGCACTGTTGTTTCTCAGCTTGCCACTGCTCCAAGTCACTGCGCAGTTGTTCATTAGCACATTCCAGATTATCTTGGTTTAATTCAACTTTTTTAACAAGTTGGGGAATGAACGTTCCTAAAATGTTAATTTTCTAGTATTTTGCTGAAGATTTGATATAAAACCCATAACTCAAATTTCAAAGGACTGAAAAATTACTTTGAGCTATAGAGATTTCGAGGTAAAGAATGAAACCAAAATTCAATGCAATTATAAAGAGAGCACCAGTAAATTTCCACTTACAAAACATTTCTAGTTGTGGAGGTTTGAAAAATAAATTATTCACAAAAATTTTACATTCAATTTCACATCAAAAATCAAAAACATATCTATATATGTACCTTCTATAGTGTCATATAATTTTAAGAATAAAAAAATAAAAATAAATATATAAAATAAATATCTTGTTCAAAGACGACGCTTTTGATTTACATAAAAAAATTAATTTGTTAAAAAATCGAAACGTGGGTGTTAAATTTACATCCTCATTATAGGAATAAAAACAAACACTTTCAAATTCATCATAACAATGATGTAGCTAAATAATTTCACAATTTTATAGCTATATTATTTTTAAAAATATAAATTATGGAACTTACCTAATTTTTCTAATTTATCGTCAAAACTGGGTTGTCGCCATAAAGAAAACCCGGAAGTTGGAGTTAGAGTTTGAGAAGCAGCAATTAGCTATAATATAACATAAATAAACTTCTTGTCTATACACTTGAAAACATACCTTATCTTTTTCAGATCTTTTTTTTGTTAACTCTTCTAGTGACGATTCATACACTGACTGGCAAACTTCTCTTTTCTGTAGAATATCTAACACCACATCTATGTAAGTAATAAATTCTCTGACAGGATTACCAATTGTGCTCGTATAACTAGAAATAACACCGTTTTGTGCATTTGCTGTTTTCTCCATTGCGGAGGAAATATTTTGCAAGATTTTCCCCAACTCCGGTTCAGTAGCAGCCCATGTGTTAAATATTGGATAAAAATATTGCAATTCAGAGACCAAATCTTGCCTTTCTTTATTTATGCGGCTGGAGATTCTCTCGATAGACATCAACTTATCGCTGAGCACATTTAAGTATGTTTTCATTTTGTCAAATTCCAAATGTTGGTGTTTAACTGAATTTGAATAAACAGTAAGGCCTGGACGTGTTGAATTTGTTCTATCTGACAACGATCTTTGCCGTCGGTGTAAGTTGAAGTCCTAAAAGGGTTTATTAAACAGAAAGTGTGTTGTTCTCCTTCTTCAAACTTACGCTTTGATTAGCTGTCAAGAAAAGCTTCAGATGATCATTGCAACTCAAAATTGGATGTTGTACAACTCTGGTTATGAACACATTAAGGGCTTTCATTCGCATCACAATGAAATCCTTTGAATATCTATCTAATTGTCCCATTAAGGAATGCTTTCCTGGCAAAGGCTACAGAAAAAGAGATTCAACCATTATAAAGAAGACCTAAATTGAGAAATTAATTTTCATTTTTGGTAAGGAAAGTGGAGTTTCATTTTTGCACTTTATTTCAGGACAGTGTACTACATAACCAAAAACGTAGTAAAAGAGAATATTGACCAAGGAAAAAGTTATCCGCTTTATTAAATTAACTTGAGAAAGCTGTCAACATTCCAAAAATTATAAATTATTGCAAGTTGCTTTCAATAATTTCAATTTGTCCTTATACTAAATTATCTAAGGCACTTCCACTATACCAAATATTTCTTTTAATAATGAATAAAGAAGTCTAGGAACATTACAATTTGTACTTTTTAGGTAGTTACCCACTTTCCTCAAATTTTGTAGTCCCTAAAATACAAGGATAAACACCCAGAGGACTTGTATCCCCAATTTATTCAGATTGGTATTAAATGAGGATATAGTGAAAAAAGAAACTTACAGGAACAATACAGAAAGGATGGCTTTCAATTAGTTTCTGTCGCAGCCATAAAAAATCATTGTATCTTCGCCTCACTACATATTCATTCTCTGAGAACTCTATTCTTGCAACTTTTGTAGTAATACGAAATGTAATGTAAGTCTCTAAAGTGTCTAGATGCTTCTGAGGATTATCAATTTTGACATAGAAATCGGTATCCTCTTCCATGTTTAACTCCGACAGATTTTCCACGTCCTGAATGGTTGAGAAACTGTCCAAGCTAGACGACTGTATCTGCAAACATGCTGGACTAAATTGTTTTAATGCTTAAAATATCAGATCTCTATACCAAGGAATTTTCAAGCATTGAATTAGTGCTAGCTGCTGAAATATCATTTTCTTTATTATGCTTCAACAATGAAGCTATTTCTTTGTTTTCTGTTGTAACGTTCAAAACAGCTGAATTATTACATGCCATTTTCACCATTACATCGAATGACGTGATAAGTAGTAGACACGCCGTGCCAGTGTTGTCATATTTTGAAAACCCAATTATCGCACATACATAATAAAAATATCGTTTTTTGGAGAAAGTTGTACAGTATACAAACCTGTAACTTTTTGTTAGATTAAAAATAAATAGAACCTATTCATTTATTATTATTAACAATATTTTACATATTTACGAAAAAGTTATATATGCGAAAGTGAGGAACAAATAAAAAGCAAACACATATAGCGTTTTCGATTGACCGACTAGCGCGCACTGAGAGTATCTTTATCTCTTGTTATTACATGAGGTCAAAGGAAGATGCAAATCCACTGAATGCAACCAGTGCAGGTGAATCGAAAACGCTAATAAGCTCAACGTACACCAATACAATATTTAAAAATTTTATGGTAATGACTAAATTGATTCAGAAGAGGTTTATTTTACCAACTGAACAAATAATACGTATTCGGTTTACTGCTTTTATTTTTCTTCCGAATCACTAGAGGACGATACTAGGTATAATTATAATTATGCAAATGCAAAATTATCATAAAAAGTACGTACGATAATAAATCATTATTGCTTATCGTGTAAGGTCTCAAATTATCGTAATGTACGATAAAACTCATGCATTGTGCCTTATGTGTCCTGCATTCTTGATTGATAGCATATGGAACAAATGGCGAGTATCTGTAACGCTAGCTCATGTGTGCGATAAAGATGTCAAATCACTCAAACCCTATGTCACGTGACTTAAGTCTAGTTCACGTAAAACCAAATTTCGTGAATAAAAATGGTGGACGCGGATTTCGCAAAAAATTGGAAATGCTTGAACTGTTTGCGAATGTCAATTGTATTCAGAGTTTCAGAGTAACTTATAAATTATTCAGAAAAACGTGTTTCACACACAGTAACAAACAGCTACATTTACTTCATAAAGCTGTTACTAAGAAAAGAATTAAGAAACGAAAGGAGAATTAGAGAATTCTTTGAGAACAGAAATGAAAACATAGGTTATGTTTGGTTATTGTATTTTCTTCAATATTTGAATTTTCAAATAGAAAAACCTAAAATTTGCCAACCTGCAACTGCTATATATTCCTAGCAAGTTTTATAACTTGAACTATAAATGAATCGACGAATTTAATTTTACCGAATTCACCAAAAAAAAATTCGCAATCGTTACTGTATGCACTAGCCTTTAAGGTACGAATCCACGATGAGATATTTACATGAGAATTTTGTTTCACGATTACAAAATCTCAGCAAAACTTAAATTTTGTGTCTCGCGACTGTTTCCACTTAAATTTTAATTGGAAACACGCACAAAATTTAAGTTTTGCTGAGATATTGTAGTCATGAAACAAAATCCTCATGTAAATATCTCATCGTGGATTCGTACCTTTAGACTTAAATGAAAACACGTTTAATTACTCATTATACAAACTTGCCTCTCTAAAGGAAACTAAAATATTAGTGGCAATATTTTTCTAAAGCAATTTCTTGCCCTCTGCAAGTTCCTTATTATTGTGAGTTTACCGGTTTAACGTGGTATTCGTACTGATTCACGTTATTGTTGTGAATCGGTAAAAAAAGAACGGTAAATTTCCAATGTTACCGGTAAACTCACGACCGAAAAAATGGAAACACCTGTTTTTGTACTTTGTAATAATGGTTTCTGGGGTCAAACAAGTACGAGTAAATTTCACATTGACAAGAATTTATTTCAAAATTGTAATGCTATATGCAAAATATGCATAATTCCAAAAAGAATTGTTTTTTAATTTTATCTTTCGATTTATTTCCATAGTAACCATTGTATAAATAATTGTTATTATGGGAATAAACTGAGCTAAAGTTATTTGAAAGTGAATAAACCAGCTCTGTGTTAAGTAACCATGTCGATCTCTGTGTCTTCGATGAAATGTCATCTCAATATTCAAACCACATTCACAATGTTTAAAATTTATAAAAATTGATCACTAGATTTACCTTGTTTCTACTTTTTCGGTCGCAATAGTACAGGTGTCGCGAAATTACAGTTTCCTGGCTCAAAATAAGACGTTTGAAAAGTAATTTTTCTAATAACAAAACAACGTTCGAATCAATTTGGATGATATTTGGTATGAAGACCCATAGGAACCCGAGCCACCTTTCCAGATGATTTTAGTAATTTAAAGTGAATAGCTAGTGTGAGAAACAGGATTACCACAACACAGATCTTGCAATAACTTTTTTGAGGTTAAAAAAATAACTATAATTAATAAGTTTTGAGAAAGGAACATTCATTAGGAAACTTTTTCATGTCTTAGTAATTGTTGATAATTCTTACAGTTTAGTTACAAAATTTTTAGTCACAAAATAGGAAAACCTAAATGTTTATTGGAAAAAGTAAGAGATACCTGAAGAACAAATGCCTCTTACATACATAACTAATTTATTTTTAGAAAACGTCATTCTTTAGTAAACTTTTCTGTTTGCAATTTTGATATCTTTTATGGTTTAATCAAAAAACTGTTTGCAAGAAACTCTCTGTAGCCACTTAAATTTTTCTGTTTTTTTACTAAGCTATAACGAGTATAAAAATTTGCAAAGGTATAGAAAAGTTTGATAGCACGCTTGGCCGCCTTGTATGGGATGATTTATTAAGTAGCAAACAATTTGTCATTTCCTATACAAAGTTGTGTCAAAAAGTAATCTCAGGATGTTGCGATTCAAACTATTCATTATTAATTACAGTTAATTTCTGAACCTCAAAAAAATTATTGCAAAATCTGTGTTGTAGTAACTGTTTTTCAAACTAGTTGTTCACTTTAAATTACTGAAATTCTTTGTTTCGTAAAGAGAAATAAATCTCTATCAAATGGATTACAAATATTTACTGTTAATAAAAAAAAAACTGGTTGAACATAAACATAACAGAATATTTGCCAATTTAACCTAATTTCTAGAAACAAAAAAGTTAGCAATGGTGAACGGTTGAAACTGAACACCCGTTATATTTAATTTACTCTTCCTATGCACTTTATTGGCAACTTCACATCTCTTATTGGATTTTCAAAATCTCACTTCCCCTCCTTTTTTTTAATTTTCCAAAAGCTATTAATTATTGGCAACATTCGTCAGATAGCAATAGCAAATCAATAAATGTTGCCTGAACAAATTAATTATAAGAACATGTAGGATTGAGAGCCTTTAGTGAAACATATACATATTTATTCATATTTTTAGTAATTTTCCTTCCTAATAAATAAATAATTATTACTGAAATATTCATTAAATTTTATCATATTTTTACAAACTGAAAACCATGCCTTAAGCAAATAACAACACTACTAGAACTAGTAATTTTAGCTCTTACAGAATGGCTAACAAATTTTAACTTAAGAAATCTCAGAAAAGGCAGTTGTTAGCATAAGTATCCTTCATGCATTCCCTATATGTTTGTCTTTTAAACTTTAGTTAGTCCCTATGGTCCCTATACATACAGGTTAAATTGACTGACAAATCATTATTTCATCAAGGAATCCCTTGCATAGATTTCAAAATAATGAAAAGCGCATCTACATTTTAAAAATATGTTAAAAGATGAGTATGTCAAAATACAAGTAAATGCAGACATTAAATGTTTTATTGATTTGAAAATAAAAAAGATTTGCATCAAAAAACAATAAATTATTATATACACAAAATGCGTTTAAACTAATACAACACAGCACTACAGTTATGCACTGAATTAGACAACTCTTGAAGTCAGTGATAAACGAAAAGTAAATAGCGAGAGGTTTGAAGAATAGTATGCAGGCAATGATTCAACAAAAAAACTTTCAGAATTAATATGAAATAAGAAAGGTGTTAATGTGTGCCTACTATTTTCAAACATCTCTGTAGAAATAAGGACGCAGTAATAATATTCACAGACACATTTACATAAGATAATAAACTAATATCACAAAATTTTTTGGTCCGATTCGAAGTAATCTCATAGTTAAAGCTGTGAAGCTTCCAGCAACTGAGATCGTCCCTCAGTTGTGGAATTTTGTTCGAGTCCTTTAAGAGCTGCTACTGCTTCATCTAGGGAAACAGACGTGAACATTTTGCTACCCTGATAACAATATTTACTACTGTCTAACTTAAACCTGAGACCAAGGACAATATTCAGAGCAGATGTGTCATAGCTGTGACAGCCTGAGTACCTGTACTGTGGTTTTTTATCGAACCGACAACCACCTGACTGGGCCCCGATGGGAATAATACAGTCTTGAGTGATTGCACATTGCACCCAGGGCATCATTATAGTATTGTGAATATTTTCAGTATTGATGACTAAAAGTACACTCCCAGACATCATAGGTACGAAAAGAAAATTGTCTGCATCGGAGTGAAAATAATCAAACATTTTTTTGTGTGTAAGACTGGACACTGCACTTTTTGATAGCATCGGCCAGGCTAATATCCCACCTTCTTCCAGTACCCTTTCATATATGCGATTTATTAGCTCTGCGGTAATTTCTCTTGTGAATCGTTTATTGCATTCAAGAAAAAATACTGCACCTGTACGTTGTAAGGCATCCTAAAAACATAATTATTACCATCATGTTTCAAGCAATATTGGTGCTGATTTACCTGAATTATAAGGGGCCTATAAGCATGTAGATTATCATCTTCAACATGTGATGGAAATTCATTTAAATTGAAAGTGACAACTTGACAGTGACTATGATTACAGTAATTTAACATCTGGAAAACACATAAAGTCAAACCATGTAATTTAATTCATGTAATCTATTTGGCTGCATAAAAATGCAGGAAATCAATAGGGAAGAAAAGCAAGGGCAGATCAAGAGAAAGATGGATAAATGATGTGCAAGAAAATTTACGTAGAAGGATAGTACACACTGTGTTTATAAAGAAATTGGTGAAAATGGATTTAAATGGGGGAGCCACTCATGCGATGTTAAATTAGTAACATATAAAACAAGGTAAATATAAATGTTGTGCCCTAGACCTCTGTGGCCTGCAGAACTATTAAATTAAATTATCAATGGTAGATTATGTCAACTCTTCAGGATAACTATTTTATTCCTCAATTATTCTTAGCTTCAATAAAAAAAACGTTCTTTTAACTTCCGGTTGTACCATACAATTATTTCTTGCCTTTCCTGTAAAAGGAATTCCTTAGGGCTGCTGCTATGGTACAACCAGAAGGTAGAAGATGAGCAACACCTTTGAAATTAATTAAAGAAAAACGTTATTTACCGTTCTTAAGCCATAATTTCCTAATCCTAGATTATATACAAGTATCATATTATTTGGCAGTATCTTGCTGACATTATTTATAACACCAACAGCCTGACTTTCTTGCCCTTCCATTACGTAAGTAACGAAAACAGGAAGAGAGGTATTCTGTAGAGTGTGTGAGGGAAACAATTTCGGATTTTGACCCAAACCAATCGGTGTCAAATATTTCTCATCTGAAATGAAAGTTTTCGTTTCGGCATCTCTCAAACTGTCCTGAAAAGGTGAAGACCAATTAATAATCAGTTCACATTTGTTTTAAACATTACCTTAGTGAAATTGCGTATCTGCTGTGTGGTTGTGATGATGTTTTGCAGGGAAGGTTTCTGCTGTCCAAAAATTATCAAGACTACGCTGATTGTTACTACACTGCACAGGAATATCAAGAAGTTTTTTGTCCTCATTTGTATGATGAATTCGATTCTCGATTGAAACGTTACTTATAAGTACAATTCTCTTGGGTAGGTGAGGTCACATGGATGAAATTTTATAATGCTAATGAAAAAACAAAACTCAAGCACATTTAAATGCTTACGCGAATATTTTCTTGTGATTACATTTTCCGCTCATAGGAATTTTACGAAATCATACTTATCAAATACATAACAAAGTATACAATATCTCAAAACAATAGTTGCCACAACCACAACAAATAAAAATGCTTCTAATTTACACACATATATTAGTATCAACGTTGCCAACACCTTCAAAGTGAATTTCCCAAAGTGTTTCTAGAGGAGTGCCATAAAAACTCCCTAGATTTGGTGCCTGAAAATTCCCCAGTTCAGCAGGAGTATGTTTAGAAAAAGTTGGCGGAGGGAGCGGAGTAGGGATTACGTGACGATTACCTTCACATAGAGTTTTTAAACGGTTAATATTATGGGGACATGAATTCCGAATATTTTTATAATGTTCTCAATTGATCTTACATTTTCTATCACACAACAGCATTTTTCTTGACTGAAACTGACGTCAGTTTGACCACAGAATAACCAGAAGTGATATTCCGCTTTCCCGCGAAAAAGGAGTTAAGCGCGCGAGAATAGGTGATCCCACCGAAAATCTGGCGTAGAATTCGATCATATGATCTTCTTTACCATTTTATCTCAGCTATATTTCGTATTTGTAAACGTATATTATCTTGTGATTAAACATTCATAGTTTAACATTAAAATGACACTTCGTAATTGAACTATCATGAATTAATATATTTCAAAATAATTAAAATACCATGAAAATATTTCAAATACTAAGCATTTAATAAAATAATTGAACACTTAATAGTTTTTAAGCGTAACATTTTCTTTCCATTAATTCCAACTCAGCTTATATTGTTCTATATTATGCAATAAACGGAGCGTTTTCCATTTATCTTATAGCGTTTTCGATTAGTCGCACTAGTGCGCACTCAGAATATCCCCATCTCGTTTTATTACATGAGGTTAAAAGAAGATGCAATTACACTGAGTGCAAACGGTGCAGGTGAATCGAAAACGTTATAACTTAGGTCCCACCAAAAACATGACGTAGGTCACCAGTCGATGTTTAAAAAGATCAAAGTGCCGACAGCGACTGTCACTTATTCTGTGGCAAAAATTTTAACAGTGTTGCAAACACTAAATAATAGGATAATCAAGTTACATTCGTTTCAATTTTCCCAGTTGTACAATTGTAAATATGTGAGGTTTTCTTGGAAATTACACAAAATCTATCATATCCCACCGTCAATTCAAAATGACATGAACATGTTTATTTTGCTTAATCTGGCCACTGTTTTATGCAAGTTTGCTATTGCGTTTATGTCAAAAAGGATTGCCAGGTTAGTAACAATGAATTGTGAAAATGTAGGTGCCGTCAAAAGCCGATTGTTACAGCATGAGTTCTAAAGATAAAGAAAACAAGTCTATTCAAGACAAACTGAAGAACATATTCAGAAAGGCCAAAGAAAAAGGCACCACAGGTATGTATTGCTTTCGTGCTTTCTCACTTTTTTATATTAGGCTGTTTCAGGTCATTATAAACCTCGAGAATTTGTATTGAATGAGGACATTCAAAAAGAACTGTGCGAAGATTCACCATTGTCGATTAGAGTTAAGGCTATTAAAGACCTTTGCGAAGTGGTTACCAATAATCAATTAGAAGAGGTTAGGTTTCTTGATTTTTTTGGTGCTGTTGGTTTTTTGTTTAGAATCAAATAAATGTATAGTTTACGATACTCAGGTTCAAATTTAAAATGCTGGGCAATGTAACGCAAAACATGTCAAGGAGCAATCTATTTTTTTGTTTTGTTTTTGCACTAGTTTCGTTATTTAATTGTTCATGGAATGTGCCATGAATTTACAAAGGCCCAGTATTATAAATGCAAGTAAACTTTAACCCTCAGTTTATTACCATAACAACAATTGTGTTCACAATTGTTACCATGACAATTTCTAGCAAAAAAAGAAAAGCAATGCTAATGTCAAAATATAAATTATTTTAATGAGCATACTTTTTTAATAGCAATGTAGTTAGTTGGTTAGAAATAATAAATCAAAAAAGTTTATATCCGTAAATGTAAATCAAAATAGATTATGTCCATAGGTGCATATTTTGGCAGCTTCAGTATAAATACACTTACAAATCAAGTTACTTCATGAAGTCTTGGGTTGATATAAATATTATAACATGTCATATTTCTCGTAGTTTTCGTACATGTTTAATTATTATTTATTGTTATAAAACTTAAAAATATATAGGGTGTTCCATATAAAAAATAAAAATTTTTGCTTATATTTCAAATATTGAGCACTCTAGAAAAAAATAATTTGGAGTATTGAATTCTGCATAAAAAGTGTCTTAAAGCAGTGTTTACAGAAATCAAAAATTTTCATAAACAAAAGAGTTATAAATGCTTTTAGAAATCGTAGAATTTTGAAAAACACCTTGAACAAGATATCAAAATGCAGTCTTCACCATTAATTTTATCTTAAAAAAATCGAGCTCCAGGAGCCGAGGTCAGTTTTTGTCTAACTCTTGATAGCTGTTTCCTATTAAAAGTGTCGAATTTGGCCCACCCTGTACACATGAAACAAATAAATGAGACAGCATCATCGTTAGCAATTTCCTTTGAATTTAAATAATAATTGAAACTAACAAATTTCCACAAAATTTCTTGAATCTGTTTACAAAAATAATAACATTGCGTGAAAGCGTTATAGTTAGGAGGTATGGTCAACCTACTCCTATTTCAAAAATAAAAAATCACAATTTATTGTGAATCACTATACGCAGTATGTTAGGAAATACCTATTGTGTTCTTTGTAAAAAATGTGTTTTAAGAAACCGTATACATAGAAACGGTTTCATGATATAAAAAAAGTAGTTGTTTTAAAAATATATATATATGGATGTAAAACGTCTGTCAACATTAAAAATTATTATTAATTAATACGAGTCCATATTAATTGACGACGAAGATTGGGATAGGTTCTGATGGTGGCAGAAAAAGTTATCGATATAGACCACAATGCTTAAAACGGAAGAGGCAGCGCCTAGACAAGATGATCCGATTAAAACGTTAGTAGCACTATTAATCCAAGAACGTCAGGAACGTGAGGGACGTGAGCACCAAGATCGAGAGGAGCGCGAGCAATTGATGGATCAATTACTTCAAGTGACAGGTAGTGCAACAGCAGTAGGTGATGGCGCCACAAAGGCTGGTGAACATTTTGTTACAACCAACGCGCCTGTTTTTACCAGCGTTTACTCCCAATGATGATTGGAATACTTACTTCAATCGCCTGCAGCAGCATTTTACATCCCATCAAATTGTCAACAACAACCAGCATCGTGCGTATTTTTTATCATGGATTGGCATGACACGTCCAAACTGTTGCAGAAGCTCCACGGCGATCACGATTTGGGAAGCATCGGTTACAACGAACTAACGACAGCCTTGACAACATATTTCAAGACAACGACACATGTGTTGATGGTGCGTTATTAGTTTAATAAATGTCTTATGAAGCCAGGGCAGACGCATACGCAGTGGATAGCCGACTTACGTGGTCAGGCAACGCCCTGCTATTTCATCTGTCCACGCGAAGGCTGCGGACAAACGCTTGTTGATGAGTACATTTGCGGCATGCTTATTCTTCATACGCTATAAGAGCATCTTAGAACAATTGCGTTACAAAATGCAGAACCAACTCTAGACAATGTACTAAAAGTAGATCACGTATGTGGGGCTATCCAGGCAGCAAAGCAGCTTATGGGCACTGAAGAATCGACCACGAATATCAACCGAATGACAGACAGTTACAATCGACTAGGCCGATCGAAATTAAGAAGACGTAACGATGAAAACAAGCAACAACATCCTGAGGGCCAGCCAAGGATCAAATGACAATCTTGTCCAAATTGCGGAACCAAGCACCAGCGAGCAGACTGCGTTCATCGGAAGTCGAAATGTCATAATTGGCCACATTCGAGCGGTTTGTCGATCAAAAGAAGAATGTCAAAGACGGTACGGTTCAAAGTAGTGAGGTGACGGTGGTGGTCAACAGCAGCTCCACCAATTGTTCAGTACCAATGGCAATGGTCAATTGGATGAATCAGGGCCATGATACCTTGTCAGCGTCATGGTCAATGGCTGTCCAGTAAAGTTTTTAATGGATTCAGGAGCGTCGACTTCAGTGATTGGCTGACAACATACGAAACGTTGGGCAGTCCTAATCTTAAGCCGATTATCATCTGCGAAGCGCGGATTGGGCAACGAGTTCGATCGACAACTTCGATTGTTGACAGCGGACTCTTTTGACGCCAGTAACTTATTTGGAACGCCATGGTTCAAAGCGTTTGGTTTTGAAACCAGCAATCCGACGATGGACGTTGACTTCATCAACGCCGTTGAGCTAAAACCGAGCAGACGCCGGCTCAGCAGGTCCAGGTTGGTGAAATCGTCATGAACGTTTATTTGATGGTCATCTTGAAAAATGTACTGTAACTAGGTCGAGGTTGCATTTGAAGACAGATGCAACACCACGTTTCTTTAAGCCACGACCGATTCCATTCACGCTGTAACATCAAGTGAAGACTGAATTACAGCGACTTCAGGATAACGGTATTATTCGTTCAATTAAGTTTAACGATTGAGCAACTCCAATTGTTGTTGTCCCAAAACCTAATGGACAGGTTCGAATTTGCGGCGACTTTAAAGCATCCACCTTGCTTGCCTTATGAAATCGACAATTGCCTTGTAGTAACAAGTTTCTTTGCAATAAGATTATGGGAGTTTTACTTCTAGAGCAGTTTTTAAACTTTGGATTAATTTCCATTGACCAGTTGGTACAATCCTACAGATCCTCTTTGTCTGTATTTTCTTGATCCTTTCTTTTTTAAATATCAGTATAAAATAATGAAAATTAAATGCACCATGAAAAGAGTGAAGAGCAGTATCGTATATTTTCAATCGTTTCAACATCGCATGGTAAGAGCATCATTTACGGGGGGGGGGGGGGGGCAAAAATTTGAAATTCCGCCACTGCCGTAGACCTCTCCTTTTATGAGAGACCTCCTCAGCATACTTAATACTCCTTCAGCATCCCAGTTACCCTGTTACCAACAGTTTTTTTTCCAAAAAATTGTGTTTTGGCTTTTTTAGTGGTGGAGGGTCTTTATGAACTTACTTCATAGATTCCTGTTTAGTAGGATGATCCCAGTGATATACCCCATTGGGTGGGTCATTTGTATGAAAAATTTTTCTTTTTTAATATTTTTCTCATAGTGTTAAAATGCTGTCCCTTAATTAGTTACATAATAACTAAACTGATTTTATGGATTTAATAAAGTTATTCTGCCTGCACAATGACTTATGATTTTTAAGAAAAATATCTCTAAAATTCAAATATTAAAAATAGGACACTCATGTGCGTGTCTCATTCTCTCCATCATATTTAAATAACAATAGAAGCTCTCAGTTAGAGTTTAGAGTATTCTTGGTTAATACTAGCGTGATAAATTGTGAAAAGTAACGTGTGTCCAAAAATGATTGTAGTTGGGGGTTGTGGAGTCAAACATACATTCTTACATCGCATTGTTGAATTGATGACTCAAACAACAAATACATTCTTGTTTACAAAATCAAGTTTTCTTGCCAGATGAAAATTATGAAATTAATTAAAATTTTTATACATGTATAAACTCTTTCCTAACACTTTCTATATTGCCAGTAACACAATTTTAATTAATTTCATTCTTGTTTACGTATTTAATGTTTTATTGTAAATTAAAACAGTAATTAGTTAAAAATATTTCATTCCACAGCCACCCAGGACTACAGTAATTGTTGGATACGTATAGTTAACGTAACCTTTGACAGTTATGTTAAAATTGTAATTAACTGTGTGATTACAAGTAAATGTTCGAATTATACGCAATTTTTGTGAAGTTTCAAAGTTAAGTGCGCGGGGCATTACAATCAAAATAATGAATAATCTTTTACAGTTCACTTATTGAACTTAATACAGAGCATTTATTTAAGCACTACTAGAACACGATGGAAAAGAAAAGGAAACCTTTGGGACTTTAGGAATAATGCATTTGATTAGCCAATCCTCCATCGAACTCAAATTAATTATTCAAAAATCTCCGCTGAACTTGGAAAATACTTCAAAAAATGCCCGGTCCCTTGAAACTTTTCAAAAAGAAAAAAAAATTGAGCCTTATACCCAAGTCTCATCCCCAGTGATAATTCGATAATCCCTTTCCAATGTGCCCAAACTTTCTTGAGAAAGCACTATTATTTCTTTATTAAGGCTACTTGAATGGTATAAGCTACATATCAAGAAAAATAAAAAGAAGTAATAATTATTTAGAAGATATTTATTTTTTTAACTTGAATATTAAAAAAATAAATTCACATTTAAAGATTTTGCTAAGAAATAATTTTCCATTTGGAAAGAGTTTCTTTTTCAAATATGTTTTAGAGAGCCGTGGAAAAACTATGCCACTACACATCTGACTTGTTAACAAATCCATCTGCTGACGTGCGACATGCAACATTTATTTTCTTACACTGTTTGGTGAAGGGACAAAGTGAAAGACTGGGAATGCTCAGGTCTCACTTTTTCCGGATCGTAAAACAATACAACGAAGATGTTCCTCAACGATTCGAATTATTGCAAATTTTAACGAACAATGGCAAAGAAATTTTGTACTTCGAAGAAGAAGTAAGTTACATATTGTTTTTTAATCACCTTATTGATTCTCTGTCATTTTTTGGAAGGTAAGAGTTATAATGTAGCTACTGATTTATATTTAAGGTAGGTCCGTTCTTGCTGAGTTGGTTTCCAGATGTAACAAGAGCAGGAAAAATTGAAGACTTCCTGTGTTTGTTGGTAAACATCATTAAGTTCAATGCTGCTTACATAGAAGAAGATGTAGTGACTGGATTGGTTCAGTATGTATACCAGTTAGTTAAAATTTTTGATCGTGTTTATTGTGAAGTTTTTTTCAGACACATTTGTATATTATGCTGCAATACGAATCAACAATCGGTTGTAATGGCCTGCCTGCAGATATTTGATACCATAGTCGCATACAGTAATTTACCACCTGAGAGTTTACCACAGTTTATTGGCGCCCTCTGCCGCACTGTTAATGGAGAAGTATACTGTCAGACCAGTTGGAAGGTGAGATGTAAATATGGGTCAAATAACTTCATGTTGGTGTGAATGTTGCAGATAATGCGTAATTTATTAGGTACACACTTGGGTCATTCTACTCTTTTAACGATGTGCAGTATTCTGCGTGAGACTACTTTGAAAGAGGATGTTAGTCTACTGCGAGGGGCAATATTTTACATTAGCATGGCCCTGTGGGGTAAACAACCAGTTCCAAATTTAAAGTGTCCACCAAGTGCAGTGTTGCCATCAATTTTACAGGTGTTTTTTTTTTGTTACTTTATATTTACTACTAAGTAATGCATATTAATGTGTCGATTCTACTCATATCTGCAAGGACTGTGGGATCGTTAAGTCTCCAAATTCAATTATTGAAATACGGAATTTTAAAGTTCTCTGAGAGATATGATTTCTCCTAGGTCTCTAGGATTACTCGTAAGTCTCTGTGATATTATATTAGAGACTTACAAGAAATCGTATCATACAGAGAACTTTTTAATAGTTGAGTTACAGGTCTACAGATCTTATGATCCTTACAGATATGAGCAGAACCGGCCTATTAATCTAACAAATCTGAATCTTTTTAAAGTTTTGTATTTAAACTTTCTTTTTTTTTGTTTTTGACTTTTATGTTATTTTTAGGTTGTAAAAAATTTCCAACCAATTGTAACCTATGAAGTAATTTTAAATGTGCAGGCATTGGTTAACAAGCATGGATTAGAACTTCAATATCCTGCATGGGATACAATACTTGATATATTGTTTGTAATAATACAGCAAGTTGGTAAGTTCAATTTCTTTACTATAGTAGTACAGTGGTTCCTTCTAACTTCATTCATTGATTTATTGAATTTATAGTTTTTATGCATATGATTTTAAATTAAATTGTGGACAGTCATGAAATAAAATGAAACGTTGCTTCTAATAAAAAAAAATAGAAATAAAACTTATAACTTTAAATAATAGGTATAACTGATAACAGATCTGTGACTTATTTATTAATAAATTATTATTATTATAATTTTCAGATAGTGAACCACTAACAAAACCAAACCCATTAGTTGCAACTCATCTGCACGAAACTCTAAACACAATAGAAAACTTGGTGGAACTCGGCAGCTTCAATGGTTCCATAAAACAATTCTTCAAAATTATTGAGGAATGTTCCAGGACGAGACCTGAAAATTCTGTTCTTCGTCTTGTGGGTTATCTGGCAGAGAGTATTATACCAACGAAGCATCTCTGGTTAACGAACTTATACAACTTATTACACAGATATTTCAGACAGGAAGTTAGGACTAACATTAGGATCAAAGTGCTTGAAGTTTTATTGAATGTGGTGAATTTAAATCGGTGAGAGAATTTATTGAAGTTACATGAATTTATTTTATTTAGGAAAATAAAAAATTGCATTCACTCAGTCATAGTGTATGTATCTATTAAAACAACTTATATTTTTTGAAGATAATCAGCATCTTATTCTAGCTGTCATTGCTAAATTAAATTAGTCATGTATATATTTTTAGAATGCTTTATGAAGAAGAACTAATAGAAAGAATAGTAATCCCATACTTAATAAACATAGTAAATGATCCTGATGTGGTGGTTCGTTCTTATTCAGCTAAATTATTGATTGATTTATGCATGGAATGTGATTCTAAACGATGCCTTTGCCTGGAAATGCTAGATATACTAGAAAAGGTTTTTATTCACTTAAGAATTCTTTACCAAAGAAATTCATTGGTTTGTTGTAGCTATTAAATCGACCCTTTGAAGTACACACTGGGGATAATCACTTGATTGATGAGACCGAAATCTTCGACGTCAAAACTGTAGTCAAAGGCTTAATCCAAGTGTTCACTGTAAAAATTCATAAACTACCATCGCTACATGCGATCAGAATTTACAAAATGCTAGTGAAATTTTTGGACTTGCATTATAACAGGCCGAAACTTTTCGAAAACTGTAGTCAGATACGTTATAAGGTGCCCCAATTAAGGTTTTTCAATTTCACGGTTTTAATTAGTTCATTTTTGTGTCAGATCTTTGAATGCTTTTTAAAAATGAGAGCCGATCATATGTACCATTTGGGTTGTCCGGATTCCAGCGGTAAATTAAAGTTCAGTTCTTATCTTTGTGTGACTTATTCCAACGATAAGGGACCCATGAATTCACCACCGCCAGCTTCGCCTGCAATACAGCAACCACCATGCACCATCTCTTACGTCTCACTTAAATACGCTTTTCAAGTAGTAATAACTTGTATAAAAGTTGAGAAAGGTAGGTCTAAGTTTGAAGATTATGACATGAACAATGTACATCGCATTTTTAGATTGGGATGTATTGAATTTACTATTGCAAGAAATTCCACATGTTCTCCAAAACAAAAGTCTCATATTATCAAAGCAAGGAAATCCAGAAGTGCATTTGCTAGTGGATGCACTCTGCAATATGGTAATGAAAGGTGTCTTTTTTTTTGTGTGCCTTATTATTTAAGGAAACTTTTAGATAACGGATAAGAGTTCTATGTTGGAAACAGCTAAACTGAGAGCAGATTACATCGCTTCTGTATTGCTGGTTTTATCAAACCTTGCTTCATACCATGCATACTTGACTCATTCGCACCAGCAGAAGATGATATGGCACCTCTATAAATACGGCCTGGGAATTAAAAGCTCAAAACAGTGTATAACAGCATTGACGACTTGTACTTTGGAAATGCGAGAAGTCATGGTGAAAAAGCTACCAGAAGTACTCTTGAATTTGTCCAAGATTTCAGCAACTGTACACATTGCCATTCCTGTGCTTGAATTTTTGTCGAGTAAGACAGTAGTTCTGATAGTATTGATATGTAAATATATAATTTCATTTGCAGCACTTACAGTTCTTCCCATGGTTTTTGCCAACTTCGTTGCAGATCAGTATATGGCCCTATTTGCCATCTCTTTGCCTTACACAAATCCATTCAAATACAATCATTACATAGTCTCTTTGGCACATCATGTAATAGCAGTCTGGTTTCTTAAGTGCAGATTGCCTTTCAGGAAAGATTTTGTCAGATTTATTACAAATGTAAGTATTCAGTACTAATTAAATTAATTGAAATTTAATTTGATTTTTTATTGCGATTTTAAATTTCTAAATTTTCAAGGGATTACAAACTAATGCGTTGATACCGTTTGAAGAGACCAACTTTTTAAAGTCTGATTTGAGTAAACTGAATCAGGACAGTTCTGATCGAAAACGGAGTTCCAGTTTAACGGAGCAAAGCTCCAGACGCCCCGCTGCTAGATCTGTCACCGTGGGCAGAAGAAAACTGCCAGTTTTAACTTTTTATGAAGAGTTGACAGAAACTTGCGTTGACCTAATGGCACGTTATGCGTTTTCACCATGCAGTGTTTTACCAAGAAGGTAATCAAATAAGTTATTTAAAAAACTGAAACTGCAAGGTATGATTTTTAGATTGCCAACCGCTGAATTTTTATTAAGCGGTGGTCAATCCATGAGCTGGTTACTTGGAAATAAAGTGATAACTGTGACGACCAGTGGTTGTTCTCAGAAGGCATTGAAATATGGTCTGTGCGATAAATGTTATATGTCCTGCAAAATTGACTTGACCAAGACTCTTGATGAAAGATTGTTGAAAACCACTCGCAGCGGAAGCACAGAAAAAGAAAAGGATGACTCAAGTAACAGGGTGACGAGACAAAATTCGGGGGACAAATCTAACACAAACACGTCAACCAGCAGCCCCATTGAAGAAAACAAGAAACTAAGCGATAAGTTAGATCAGTTGCCAATGAAGTTGCAGCAGTTAACAGTTGGAGACTCAAATACTAATGAAAAACAAAGATGTGCTTGTTGGTGTCAAGGGTGGGCGGAAATTTATGTTAGACGTCCAACAGGTACTCTCAAATCATTAAAAAAATTATCAGAGTAAAACGTTTTTATTCAAGGTGACATGTCATGGGTGATTAGAATACAAAACCAGACATCGTGTGAACATTCCATATACGAATTTCCTCTGAACGAAATTTCAACTTTGTTCATGCCTTCTTTGAGTCATCATACAAGCTATGACTATGACAATTATGACAACCAATTTCATTCTCAGGATGATAATCAAGAAGACGAATACAATACAACCAGTGTTCCCATCAGCATTCCTGGTACTTTACCAAAAACTTCAATGGTGAATTCATTTTTTATACTTCTTTCTTGTAGGTTCTCCTAATAAACATTCACCATCTAGACAAAGTTCGAGAGACAGTATCGATGAGGATTTAGAACATATTTATGAAGATGGAACGAAATCGAGGAATCCAGTTCGACGTTCAAATTCGAGCCCCGAGATGTCTGCAAACTGGAAGAATCCATTTATGCAACAGAAACAAGAGAGAGAAGATGTTAGGTCACAAGATGATGATTGTGTGAAAAAGATTAAAAATTACTCTAAAGATATGCGTGTAAGTTGTGAGGCAATACCGGAAGAAATTGCTGGAACAGGTAAAATGCAATCTGGTTAAGTTCATAAAAGTGTTGTTTCTTATATTCGTTCAATTTTGCTTAGGCACTACACCACCAACTGAAATGACACAACATCAACATCCATCACTGTTAAGTTCCCTTAGTTATCCTGGTACTACACCTCCACAAGATATACCCAGACCATACCAAACAGTTCCTCCATCACCATCTCCAGTCGTAAATCAAAATCCACCGCTTTCAAATGCTGCTGCTACCACAGGACATGCACTGAGACCATCCACTGGCATTTTACGTTCTTACAAAAGTGAATCGACTGAAAGCATAGGATCGGAGAAGAGCAGTGAAAGACCAACAACACTGCCAGCTCTAAGTAATTTAGCTCCATTGATAACCAAGCCCCCCCAAAGTCCTACACAGACTTCACCACGATTACCAAGACATTCCATAAATCGGGATAAAGAAGGCAAGCAAAATCAGCTGTTAATTACGTTTGTTTTTTTTTTACTTTCACGTTTTTTTCAGGTCATGAAATACAAAAGAGTTCTTCCCTGGTTTTAGAAAAATCGTCATCTTTAAGCTCCCAGTACCCAAAATCAAAAGACAAGAAAGGTGAAACGGAAAAACTATCTCAGTCAAACCAAAATCTGAGCAGTCAGAAACGCGATAGATGCAACACCATCTCAGTGATGAGCCCCGTGCGCAAACCGCACCTGGAATTTGTGAGACATTCGCACATTTCCCGCTCTAAAGAGGCTCCTAAATCCGGTATAAGCCCCAGCTTTATTTTTCTGCAACTGTACCATGCAGCACACTACGAAAATTTAACAGAAAAACCTTTATTGGTTGATTCGAGTGATGCAGTTCAGCGGGCCCTGAAAGTACTAGATTGCATTCCACCTTATGAGACACACAAGGTTGGTGTGATTTACATCGGGCAAGGACAGTGTAATAATGAGACAGAAATCTTAAAAAATAAATATGGCTCCGGAAGATATGTAGAGTTTTTACAAAAATTGGGTACGTTAATCAAGTTGAGCGATGCTGATCCTCAAGTGCTCTTTTTGGGGGGACTGGAACAAAACGGTTCCGATGGTAAATTCTCATACATCTGGCAGGACGACGTCATTAGAGTCATGTTTCACGTAGCCACTTTAATGCCAAACAAAGAAAATGATCCGAATTGTAATGATAAGAAGAGGCACATTGGAAATAATAACGTTACTATCGTCTATAATGAAAGTGGGGAAGATTATAACATTAATACATTAAAGGTATTTTTTTTTGTAGCGTTTTCGATTCACCTGCGCTGGTTGCACTTAGAGTATTTGTCTCTTATAATAATACAAGATGAAGACACTTTGAGTGCAGTCAATTGAAAATGCTTGTTTTTTTTTAATATATGAGTATGTGAACATATTTTAGGGCCAGTTCAATTTTGCCAGTGTTATTATACAACCTTTAGATCACAACACTAATGAAGTGATAGTGAAAGCAAAAGAAGAACTTATTGAGTTAATAGGAAAAAGTGAACCCAAAATCGTATCAGATCAAAACGTTGCGATCCTTGCAAGGCAGTTGGCATTGCATGCGAATGTAAAGAACTTGTATTTTTTATGTGTTGTTGTTCAAGAGGGTATGTTTCAGTTGGCGTCTTTAGTATTCACTTCCTTGAAAAGTAGAAATCGGGACCCATATGCATCGAACTGGTTGGAAAGACTGAGAAAAATTAAAAATTTAAGAAGTAAAATTTTGCAGGAATCTAGAAAAGAGCAGGATGACGTAAGTGCTCAAGTGAGGCGAGGACAAATGGAAGATTTTACTGAATATACATAAATTAACTTTATGCTTTTATTGTTCTGTGTACTTGTTAAAATAGTAAGAGTATTCTGTTTTGTTACATAGGTTGCTAATTCAGTCTTAGCTATGTTTAAAAGATGGTTCGATCTAAATCAATAAAAGCAAGCTGTTTATTATGTTTACGTACTTTAATCTATAGATTTGTTCTTAAGTAATACATTTCACAATATATTTCCATAACGTGTAAAGAAACTGATATCAATAACTTACTAAAAAATATTCTATTCTATTTTATACATAATAGAAAACGGAAAATAGAATTATACAAAGAATAACTTACAGTCCATGTATTATTCTTTGTTCAACGTCATCGAAATATTATTAACATTATTTTTGAAGGAGTTAATATCATAAAAACGTTACTCTTTACACTTGCTTTAAACACCAGCCTTACTTTCATAAATTAAATTTCTCGCAACTAATTTACAACAAATGGAATGTTGAATTTAACTACTACCAAACATGTTTTGTTGACTTGCGTCGTTTTCAAAGTCACTCCAGGCGTTATTTAATTCCATAAATATTAATTTTGCTATATGCTCATTTTCGGTTCCAGCTTGCTAAAGTTTTACATTTAAAGAAAACAATGTTGTTAAAGCAATTAAATATTTACCTTATCTGGATGTGCTGCTAAACATGCTCTCCTATATGCTTTCTTAACTTCAACAGAAGAAACTAATTGATGCATTTCATATTTATTCCATTTAGCACCCTCCCACAAAACTGTGTGCATTGAGCACAGCAAAGCTCGAATATTGTGTTTCTTTCCTTCAGTCTGATACATTAAATATCAATAAAATGTTGAACATAAATATCATGAACACTCACCCATTCTAAAATCTTCAGCTTTTCAGGGTCCATATCTTTAGATATCTCCTCCTTTCTCATATCATTTATTGTTCTGGGTAAGTTATCTTTCTTTGCTGCAAATTGGTAGCCCTGTGACCCCAAAAGATCTCCGAAAACGTCGGTAGATTTAGATTTCGGCTTGGTTTCGTTTTTATTGATTACGGTATCAAAATGAGATCTACTATAATCCGGACCTTTGTTTTCAATGGGTGATTTCACATACCCATGTTGGGGAGTCGTTGGTGGTCCTCGCTGGGGAGAATGCATATTGTCATTTGAATTGGAAGGCCAATTTTCGTTTAAATTGCCTGAAAGGAGATTATTAATGTTTAAAATATTATAATGTTATTAGTGTTTAAAATATCATAAGCAACTGGCGAATTTTACCTAGACCGGCAAACAAATCATTAGGTTTTTGTTGTTCGTTATTGTTTACTATATTTGGGGGAGTGTGGGAGTTAACAGTTGGATTACTCCAACCACTTATGAAATCTGTTAGACCAGCATTCCCAAATGGATCAAATAAATCCTCTCTGACGTCAGCAGTTTTATTACTTGAAGGCTTCTTAAAATCAGTACCCAATGTTGACGAGTTAAAATCACCGAAGGCGTTGTTTTCTTCGGACAGTTCATTTAAGAGATCAAAGTTGGTGCTAGGTGACTTCTTTGGGGATAAGTCAGTTGGGTTTAGTGTTTCATTTAAATTCAGTAAATCCACTGCTTCTTCTAGTAGATCATTTCGTAGAGTTTCTTGAAGCTGTAATGAAATGAAATGCACAAATAATATGATTTCATGAAATTATATTTCTTACAATAACAGTTTCCGTTTCGAACGTGGTGCCATTATTTTCACTGTGAATATTAATTTGTTGTGGAGTAGGAGGACGTGGCGGTGCTTTCACTTTGTCGAGTCTAGGTGAAGGGATTTGTTTCCTAACTGGTTTGCTAACTGCAAAAAAAAGTTTGTGTATAAATTCATGGATTTCCAAAAGCAAAAAAATACCAAAATTATCGACTGTTTCATCTTTCTCAATCAGAGAAGAAAATACACTATCTGGAAGCCGCTGTATTTTATCTGTTATCCATGGAGCTGGCTGTGCTGGCTTTCTTTCCAAGTCAGAAACAAAAACATTAACAGACAGGGCAAAACGTTCTTGAAAATGGTCATGGCCCTCATCAATATCATCCAAATCTGATCTAAAATTAGCTGCTTAATAATATAGAATTGAATTTCAGAAAGAAAAACAAACTTATTGAAACGTAGGCAGGTCTCCTCTTCAGATATAAAACCAGTGTGGAATTGCAGCTGGCATATTTTGATTCCTGTTGCTCTGCCTTGAGTCATAACTCCGCCTAGTATATTTCGGGCATGATAAATTACAATGCAAACGTCTCCACAAACGGTAGTATTTATTTGTAACTGACACTGAAACGAATTATTAATGTGATTAGTAAATTACTTTAAAATAAAAATATGTAAATATGTGTTACCTTTACATCTGAAATATTAAATAGCCTCATCTGTTCATAATCCTGTAAAGTAGATAGTACACAACGATTATCACTGTGAACCTCTACATAAGGACGGCACCCATCTCTTTTTAAGAAAGAAAAAAAAAGCTGTAGAAACTATTTGAATAACTCACGAAAATTTACCTCATTTTTGTAAACAACGGAACTGGTTGCATCTGTACTGATACAATACTGACAGGTTTGCAATGAGGATAACAAGGCGGATTTTTGACAATATCCGCAATATAATATAAATATCTTAATTCAGAAGGACGCATGTTAGGTGGCTGTCGTTTCACAGCAAACATTTGCAAACCATCTTCTGGTACCTCGATTAATCCCACATATATTAGCAATGCACACACTAAAGTGGCAGAAGTTGCTTTTCCTTCCTATAATTACAGAAATGTAATTGTGTGATTAAGTCCGGCTAAAAAGGAAACTTACAAGACAGTGAATTACGCAGACGTTTCTACTATCACCTGCCAAATACTGGTATATATCTTCACACAACTGATAGAGAGAATTGAGAAGCGGAGCTTTGAAAGTCTCAGGGTACGCAAATTTACAGTCGATTACCCTGGCTTGTCCAAATTTATTGTAGTAGCTGCGACCTGACAGGTTATATATTGAGTATTTGAAATTGGGATGTCTGGTATCGAGGAAAAGTTTAACATCATCGATATGATTTATTCTGTATGCCGATTCCAGCCCTTCTGAAGGGTACGGCATTACTATGATCCTAGATGTGATGTAACTGATATCTAAATCAGCACGTGCTATAGATCTATAACATAAAAGCATAATAAATCAAAGGTTCCCAACCTTTATTAAGAGTGAATCCCTTATGAGGGAAAAAAATGGAATGCAGGCTTGAAGGACCCTATTACATTGTATAATTTACTAGCTGCACAAAAATAATGCCAATTTTTAAAATAAATGAATCTAGTTAAGAGAAATATACAAAAAAATTAATATAATGCAACATAAATCTTATATATTTGACTCTCAATTCATCTCTAATCTTTCATTGACCTTCTACAAGTTTCATAGACCCTGCTGAGAACTGCTGTTCTTAACATTAAATTTATATTTTATGCAATTTTAATATTAATATTGAATTTTTATGTGAATAATTGTATTTCTTACTGTTGCATAGTTTGCATGACTTTGGTGCTAGTGTCCTTTAAGTTTTTCAAAAAACTTCCAGCACCCCCCTTTATAGATGAGAAGAGTCCGGACGAAGTGTTCCTTGCATCAGGTTTACTTGGCTGAGGAGGTGGCGGACGTTGAGGAGTCGGAGATTGATTTTGTGGTATCTATTTTAAATTAATTTAACAAACTTTCAAAATATTTTTAAATGAAGATATATTACCGCTGGAGGCGCTCTTGTCGGTGGTTGGTGTGCTGGTGAAGGTGGAACAGGTCTTGGAGTCACTTTCAAATCATTAGAATGACTATCTACCAACGGATCAATCTCACTGTTGGATATATTTTCCTCTGGTTTAATATCAGGTGGGGCTTTCAAATTGAATCCGTTAGTTTCTCCTATGGCAGCTATTTGTTCTAGTAATGTAGGTACAGTCGCTCGTTTTGCTGGATCTACTTGAAAACAGCCTCCTAAAATTTAGAAGCATGGAAATGGTTAGTTTAAGGAATTAATTTTTTTTATATTTTGTCTGACTTTTTGCAAAAATATTATAACTCCTACATATGTAAAAAGGAACTGAATTGGAGCAAGTTTCTTTTGTTTTAAAAAACTTTATGGCCAGTTGCACCAAGTCCTTGAGCATGACAAGCTGAGCTTAAATTTAAGCAGTATTTATAATGTGACTTTGATGTTATACAACATTGTATAAGTCATATTCTAGGTGACGCTTAAAGTTAAGCAGAGCTTAAATGGTCTGGTTTTTCAATACTAATTTAACATCAACAGTTTATTGCTATAAAAACAGTTGCTTATAATAATTACTATGGGAATAAACTTTCTAATACAACTAATTTGTAATTGAGAAACCGGACCTAAGATTGAAGATTATAACTTATTATTTATTAAGTTTTTAATCACAAGTTGTTAACTTTAACCTTTAGTTTATTGCCATAAGAACAATGTTTACTTTGAAAATAAACCAAAAATTAAGGTTAACATGGGATTGAAAAACCAGGCTTAAGATCTACTTTAATTCATCTATATTTTGAAAACACTAATAATATGTATAAACTAATCAATTTTTAGAATCAGGCAATGCAATAAAATACTGAAAGTATTTTGTAGGTTTTGCAAAATGTTTCAAAACTTAAAATAAAAACTCTTACTTATAATTTCATGAAAGCAAGAAAACTTGGAATCATAAGGAAGCGTAAAGTTTGCATTTATTATTCTAAGTTTAGCACTGTCTTCATAGGGGTGCCTCATGTAACACAACATGTAAACAATACATCCCAGCGCCCATACATCAACGGCAGGCCCGATGAAGTAATTATTCCACATGTCTATCATCTCTGGGGCTCTGTACATGGGAGTTGTGAATTTAGCCATCTAAAAGTATGATGTTAAACTACACTGATTTGTAATGCAAGTTTCAAATAACATACTTCTTCTTCCAAAGCAGACCTTCTACTTGCTGTCCACGATGCATTAGGATTGAAAGTTTCCGTGGTGGCAGAACCAAAATCACATAACTTAATCGTTCCATCAGAAGCAATAAGTAAGTTTTCTATCTTTAAATCTCGATGGATTACCGGTGGTGATTGAGAGTGCATGTGTGCTATCGCCTTGCATGTTTGATAAACAATACGACATATGGTTTCGAAATCAAAAGGCGTTTTTCTTGACTGTAATATTTCAACTAGAGAGCCACCTACAACAAACATACTTCAGAATAAACTAAAACTTCTTCATTTATTTACATTTACCTGTGCACAATTCTGTCAATAATAAAAATTCATATTGTCCATGTGATGTGTAACCTTTTTCAATATATGATGCTGAAAAATACTGAATTATACTCGGATGACCCGACAATTTCTTCAATATCGATATCTCTTGTAGTACGTTCTTTTTTGCCTCTTCGTCTGCAGCAAGTAACCTCTAAAATCACGAATATAAAAAAATTTCAAACACAACTTGAATTCAATGAGTAACCTTCAAGGCGTACTCTTTTCCACTGGACGTATCCTGTGCGACGAATACGACAGCAAATCCGCCTGGAAAGTACGAAATGAAATTGACAATTTCAAGAAGAAAATCAATATCTGTCACCTTCGGCAATAACTTTTTTTACTCTTAATTTTATATTGGATATTTCTACTATCTGACCGACGAAACTGTTTTCACTCTGTACATTATTGGGGGTGCTAAAGTATCCAAAAGCGGATTGAAATATTCCGCTCATTTTGTGCTTCTCAAGATCAACATTTCAGTCTGCAATAGAACTGCTGTCAACCACTTGGTTGAAACAGTCGTACCAACAGTTCTACTTACTAATGACATGGAATTAAAGAAAAATCCTAAACTTTAGTTTCTTTTACAAATAAAAATTTTAATATAAGATAATTTTTCTCCCGATGTCTTAAACTGCACAGGCGATTTAAATATTTCAAAAGATATTAAGCATTTCCTTAAAATAATGTTAAAATTTCTTATGTTTAAATTGAAGTTAGCAACATTTTTAACTTTTAACCTATAAACTCCATTCACTTTTGTAATGAATAACTGATTTTCTTGTTCTTATGTTATCTTACAAAAGCGATTGGTATTGCATTTAAAGTTTAGTTAATCAAATTATCGTTTGTCACAATTTAGTTGTCAATTTGTTACGGTGGAAAATTTGGCTAAATTTATTTTTAGGCTGCGTTGTATGAAAGGTTTAAACCAGGATTAAATTTAAACCTAAGTTAGAATGTGACATACAAAATGCTGTATGTCACAATGTTTGTCACATTCTAACTTAGGATTAAATTTAATCCTGGCTTATATCTTTTACACAAAGCAGCCTTAGTTTTTGGGTCATCTGTATATTGGTGGAAACGTGGTTGCACCACCGTTTGATCTTTTGGAGCTTTGACCGCCAAAGGAGGCGCCTCTGTACCCCCCCATCTATGTTGTAATGAGTCTGACTCGAGTAGATACTCGTTTTGAGTTCTAGGCCTGCTTTTCGCCTATCCGAAATATGAGAATCTTCTTCCCACCCCAAACCTTGCACATTGTAAACTGCCCTACTAAAAGTTCGTGGCATTCTTGTTGCGGCTCGCTTGGCAAACAGATCGTATGGAAAATTGTTCTGACTTTTTTATTGAACTGTGTTTGTTCTGGAGTGAAAAACTAAACGGATGTAATAATCCGGTTGTGAATTGTTTGCTGCGAGTCTAAGGCCTTTCGTTCTGCAGGCCTTTCCAAACCTGTCCGTCGATTCTACGGCAGGTATGTTTTCAGTCACGTTGTGCACTGTTTGGTTCGTAATCCGTATTTTCTTTTATCTAGGTTTTTTTTCTTTTTTCCTCCTTCTTATTGGTATATTTTAGATTATTTTATTCCGCCTTTCGTCCACTCCCACGACGTTCCGGATGCTTTACCGGAGTTTGGTAACCGGAGGCAAGCTAGAGAAACTTACGAGAGCATCGTTGTGAAACGGTTCGATTAATGGTGTATGCTAGCCGTTTTTGTCCGACATGAACAAGAGGGAATACCACTTTAACGCCATCGAAGTGGTAACTAAGAGTGAAATTCGCGTTCATCAAAACAAATCACCTTGTGAGGCGTTCCTGATATGTTTATGATTGCTGTTGCCTGTCTGGTGAACGGTTACTTTGATTTGTTATCTACACAATGTGTTACCTTCTAATAATTTATGCATATCTTCCGTTTCGTTTACGCTATAAATTATGTTATTGTACAAATAAAACCGTGTGTCTTCCATGATGTCACTTTATTGTTAAAGGAATACTAATCTTCTATATTTAGAATTGAAAATGCTCCCAGGATATGTATGTATCTAGATACATTTATACTGGATCTAGTTACTTTTTAATAAGAAGTATATATATCCAGTTACAAATTAGGGTAAGTATCTGTATCTGAATCTAGATAGTTTGAAAAATATATCTGTTACAACACTGTTTATGAAGGACTTGAACATTTCTCATGTTCAAAATATATGAGTAGGTATAAGAAAGGCTTTGAAATGTACAAACTAATTTTATCAAAGTATCACAATTCTTTAGCACCTTTACATGATAATATTTGAAATACTACTTATATAAAAATATATCTTCTATTAGTTTTTGAACTCTTTAAAAAATGCTTCAATATTAACACCAGAGAAAACCGAATTAATGTGCAGAAAATAAATACAGCAAGAAAAACACTATATAGAGCACTGCTAAAGGATATTTGTAACCTGCAAAAAAAACTGTGAAAATACCACTTCATATAAGTTATTGTGAACTTACTCAAATGAATCATACACATCACTGCAATCGCTAGGTATTAAAATTGCACCAAATACAGTCTGTGGTAAGCAAATGGAAGTAAGAGTTAGATTTGCATTGTATAATAATGCTCCCAAGGTACTTACTAACCCTAGTAAGTAGTATGTTTTGTTATGTGGCCCTACACAACAATCCAACCTAAAATCTAACTGCTTAAGAAAAACCAAGGTTAACATTTCTTCAAAGAAAAAACAATATTAATTGTAATGAAACTTACCATAATATATGTTCGCTATCAGAAGGTACCTGTACTTGACAAATATTGCAAGTTCGTTCTAAACGATCTGAACAAACATTATCTGACTTTACCTTCCAGAAACACAAAAAGCTGAATACTATCAAAATAGTCAGTGCAATGTTTTCTTCCCATAATATTTCTAATAAACTGATAACAACAAATTCAAACAGTATGTACAGAATGACAAAAGAACTAATGGCCCACTTATAAAAGAATTTTGATTTAGAAAAATTTAGAATAATTCTCTGCCGGACGTAAATTAGAAAAATTAACATCATACATCCAGAAAGCATTGTCCATACATAATTCATAGTGGCAAGTAGAAGGAATGCAAAAATAATTAGTGCAGGTGGAAATGTGCTTATTTTTAAATGTCGTGCACCTCCTATCCATGGTATTCGACAACGATCTTCCAATGTTCTCATTAGTCCGATCTGAGTTGCCTCGGGAATTCCTCTTCCAGAAATAAAGCTGAAATAAAGTGTTTATTGTAAAAAATCACATAAACTACAAGATAAAATTATGTTCATGTGCACAGAGTGAATCAAATCAATTTTATGGGCAATCCAAATTTGTTTAGATGAAAATAATTTTATATTGTAGACGTGTAAGTTAAAAAAGAAATGCATTGAAAATGTTTTTATATCTTCAGTGGTTATTAAGATATTGTCTGAGAACGCACTGTTAAGACATCTTCATAATTCCAGCTTAACTTTAAGCCAAAGCTTAAACCCTTAATATTTATTGGAATAATCGTTGTTATGGGTTTAAGCTTAAATTTAAACTGGCATTGTACAACTGGACCTAAATTCAGAGAGAGCGCTCCACTCACCTTAAAACTGTTATTTAAAATTGAAATTTGCTTTTATATTGTCTCGTATAATCAAGTTTATGATCAGTATAGGTTCTTTGATTATCAGTGATTTACGATAGAAAGATAAAAAAACCATTAAAATGAAAATGAAAAGTTTTTCTTAATTTTGAAATAAAATCGAATTGTCAATTTGAGTGTGAGTGGAGTATGAGTGATGTTTCTGAATTTGGGTCTCATTTTGAATGCCTAACTTTGAACAAATATAAGGCGTTTTCGATTCATAAGTGATCTGAACTGGAAGTGATCTGAACTAATCTGATCCCAATTGATAGTATGCTGGCAGAAAAAGAACTGTTCGGTTTGATCCCCAAATACCAAATGTCAAGATAACTTTACTTTCTGCGAGATTATTTGTCATTATCGTTATTCTTGTTAGGGGGCAGAAACTAATTAGTATAACTGATTTTTATGTGTATGTGTAAGAAAAATAACGGTAGAATGTTATTAAACACCCAACCTCAAAAACGTAACCGATTATGAACTGATCCTACAATTTCTTGAGCGGCAAGGGGAAGGTAGACTAGCGTAGTTCAGAATCTGTTCACTTTAAATGAAAAGAACGCTTACTGGTCAAGTGGATCAAATCTGTTCTACACTCGAGTTACTCCGCTCGTTGAAACGAAAACGGCTATAGAGAGCTAGTTCACAACAGAATATTGGCTACTGTAAGAGAATGATCAAACCAAACCATGTGTTAAATTTCCTCAATCAGTGATTGATCAGGTGGTTTAGTCTGACAGTTGACTGGACAATTTTACTTAACTAGGCTTTTGTTAGTTGAAAGTACTATAACCTATAAAACCACTATTATATATTAACCTATCAAATCCTTCATCTAGATCTTGACAATTACAACAACATGCCAATATGTGATTCCTTTCTTGACGAATATCGAAATATTCACAGCAACACAACGGATCACCGTCAGAAATCATTCGCAAAAATTAAATTTTCTTTGCACATAACCTATAATTCATTTGACATTGCCAGGGCAATGTTACCAATGCGCTAAAAGCAGAAATCCCTCAAGAGTTCTCAAGAAATCTCTATTTCGACATAGAAAATTCTTCAATTTGTTACCAGATTCAGGAATAAAAAAATACGTAAGGGCTGTCGAGTGACTTAGCGGTTAGCCTATAGGTATAACCGGCTTTAGGAGTCTTTCTCCGCGGCAGCTAGAATCCCACCAGGGCCATATTTCGTGACTGGCAAAATGAGTCACAGTTACTCGGCCAAGAAAAACAAACAAAAAGTATAGGATAACAAAAAATAAACAAAAGACGGTCGATTTTACAGCGCAACTCAGTTGATTAACAATAAATTTAAAAAAAGCCATTTGAAAGTAATGATGACAAAAAAGAAAACAAAATAAAGAAAATTCAAAAAATAACAAAATTTTAAAAATAATAAAAACAAAAGACAATTGATTTTACAGCACAATTCAATAGATTATTAAATAAATAAAAAACAATCTGGTAGGAAAGCTGAGAAAACAAACAAATGAACAAGATTTTAAAAAATATACATATAAGGGCCAGTTTCATAATCAGTTTAAAGGAGATTTTAAATATAAATTCACTTTCAGATGTAAAAGCAACTGTGAAAACACATTTGTTTACACATCTGAATGTGACTTTAATTTTAAAATCTCCTTTAAATTCAATTATGGAACTGGCCCTAACAATATTACTTAAAAAATAAAAAACAAAAGACAATCGATTTTAGGTCCACAATCCATTAGATTCACAAACAAAAAAGAAACTTTTTAACAAATCGTGTTGTAGAATATCTTACAACAACGCAAGTCATTTTTCTTATTATCATCCAGAAATGTCTATGATGATCAGTTGAAATTTTGCTTAATAGACGGTGGCTTTTCAATATGAGTGAGTTTCCTTCTCCGTAAAGGAACAACTTTGAGCCGTCTAGAGTTTATCTTGTCAGCTTCCAGCTTCTTTTAGGACATAAAATTTGAAAATCCATTTTTAGAAAATAAACTCTTAAGCCTGACTCATGTAAGACCGAATTTCGCAGTTTTTATGCGAATAAAAATGGCGGATGCCGATTTCTCAGAAAATTGGGAATGTTTGAACTTTTGGAAATTTCGTGAAAGTCAATTTGTCATTCAAATTTTCAGTGTAACCTTTATTAGTAAACCTCGTAACGCCACTTTTTATATTAAACCATTAACCATTTTTATATTAAAAAAAAAATTCTTAATAATGCATTTTCTGTAAATTTTTGAATTATCTAACCAAAATTTGAAGTAATTCGGGCGTACCTGCAATTTGGAAAGATGTTTTCTTGTTTGTCCTGTAAAATTTCAGAAAACGGAGTTACGAGGTTTACTAATTAAGGTGGCGATATTGTGTCACATTTAATTCGTTGTTTAGAATAATGGTCTACTTAAATGAGTTCGGTTATTTACATGGTGCAGGGATGGAGTAAAATTAGAGTGAGAGCGCATAAGTTTTAATACAAGTAAGAGTGAGACAAAAGTGCGAAAAGAGTAAACGAATCATTTATTTTAGAAATCCAACATATCCATTTTTTTGACAAAGGATGTTTTTAACAGAAATCGGACCTTTACAACTGGCAGCATGCTATGTGTACTGTGGTTGCCGTAGCATCATTGCTTCTAACATTTATGCCGTTTGTGATAATGATGAACACAAAACATTATAGGAATTATGTCCCGTAAAATCTAGTAAGTAATATTTCATTTTTCAGTTGTGTGTCAAAATGTCATCAACGGAAGAGGAATCTTTGTAATAAACAAATGTATTACTATTATAAAAATTAATTATTCTTATTTTAAAAAATTGTGTACTTTGGAAACACCACGTCCCGAAGATTTTTTTCCTTGATAATTCAAGATAAAAACATAGAAGGTATTTCAAAATTCTGTAACATTTATGCAATATTTTGATGATACAGTAATAAATTTACAGATATGTAACTCCCTTTCGTAAAAATTAGTTTTTGATGTTTTTCTCAAAAGTGGCTGCATTGGACTCGTGGTGTTGGCAAATAGAGTGAACGGAGTTAAATAAACGAACGTAGCTTTAAATGAAATGCAATGTGCATGTGTTGCCACTAATACAGAAGGTGAAGGGAAGACTAGAATAGAAATGTAACACAAATGTATAGTATAACTTCCAAAACTGCAAGGCTGGTACAAGTATATAAATAACGACCTGCTGAATTTCACGAGACAGAGACAGCGTAAAGTTTAATAATGATTTAAAATAAGAGGTAAACTCTGTTCACGATCTTTTTGCATTCAGAGTAGGCCGTGTTAGGGTGACATTTTTGTTGGTACCACAAAAAAATATACTCGTCAGATATTTGATTGACGTTCGTTTTTAATTTTGTGGTTACGTTTTTGAAAACTGCCACTGCCAATGTTGCCAGTTCAAATGTGCTGTACAAAGTATTCCATGAAAACGAGAAATATCGTCTCGAACAAACGTTTAATGATTAATTATTTTTTTCATTGAGAAAGTTTGGGGTGAGATGTGTTGTTTGCGTGTTCTTAGTCAACAATTGTGCCACAAAGCGAAGAAGTGTTTCTTTATTAACAAATGTAACTCCAGATATGATAATAAACAATAATGACAGAATGTTTGTTTATGTTTTCATAGAATCTTGTGCACAGTAGTGTGGCTAAATGGATCTTGCTACTTGTGCAGCGGGTGGAGAGGTGTATCGGCTTGTACAACCCATGAGGATGGCTTGTTTAGCCAGGAGTTTTTCTCGGACTTGTTCAGACCGAAGAACTGTCGTTCTCAGGCCCTGGATGGCCTTATATTATAGGGTTCGTGACCATTTTCGCCTCGCTGTCGCAGAAGGGGAGAAAACTCGAGGCCGGGATGAATTTCTGAAGGGGATTCGAGTTTGATGCCTGGCAATGGTGTGTAGAGGTGTGCTGCAGGGCGTAAAAGCATTATATGAAGGGGTATTTAAATAACAGGATCTTCTTGCTGTTGCCGGTGTTTCAGAACCTTTTCCTCGGCCATATTTATGTAAAATATCTTATCATTTTTCCCGAGAAGGCCATAAGCTAGATCTCATTTAAAAATTCTGTCAACTTTCACTATCTCCTCCAATACGCACACCATCAGATTCTTCTGCTAACATTAGAATTCTGCAAATCTGCTTATATTTGTGCATATTCGTGGCTATTAGTTTTGACTGCTAAAAGGATTGTCGCAGTCTATTTATAAGTTTTACAGATATACATGCGTTTTCTACACTATAAAATTTTGATGCCAAATTAAGAACTTTATAACCGTTTTGTTGTTCCGTCTATTCTAAAAGACTTAATTAATTCCCATAATTATTTTTTTTTTGTAATTTTGCCTTCAATTTCGACATTGTGTTTAACCAACCACACCTGCATTTGACTTTTTTTATAGGAAAATGTGGGTGGTTTGTTCAACTGCAACGAGTGATACGGTGTATTGTCCATCACCACCACACATTTTCGTTGCAACTTGCCTGGTGCAGTAATAAGCTGATTAACCACCCAATTTTGAAAAATTTCTGCATTCATGTTTTCATGGTGTCTCTGTCATTGTTCGTCGAGTCAAGTAACAAATCACAACCTTCCAAAAAGCCAAGTTTTGTTCCCGCATGCAAAATTGTAAAACGTTTCCCTTCACTTTTAATTTTGGCTGGGTTACTTTTCAAATCTTTTCGTATATCCATCGACGAACCGCAGACCCATTTTGGTAGATCCACGTTTCAATGAGGTACACGAATATTATATTTTTACTAGAATGTTGAAACTGTAAGAATTTGCTCAAAAAAGAAATTTTGGATGCAACGACGTATTTTTGTTCACATAAAATTTTGTGTTTGTAACCCATAGATTTCATAATTTTGAATAAAGTTGTTCTTCTCCCTTTAAATTCCAAAGTATCGCAAGCGTCTGTAAGTAATTTGTCCAAAGTGAAATATTCATTTTTCAAATTATATTACCAAATTCTTAGTCGTTGCAAATCTTTCCGAAACGTGTAATTTGTAAATATATCCGTCTTTTTACGTCTGCCAGATGAAGTTTTCAAATTGTCAGATCCTGCTTTAAAAATTTTAGTTATTGTTCTTTGCGAAATCTAAAACATACATATACCTACATTAGAAAATGGGGCTCATTTAATTTATGTAAAACATAAAAACATGGCCTACTAGAATGCAAAAAGATCGTGAATGGATATCTCCGTATTTCATATTCGAATGAAGTCAAAATAATAGATTTCGTGCTAAGCAGTTGGCAATCTTGATTGTTCATTTCGTGTTGTGTTATTTTTCACTTAACATTTTGAACTAGAAAATGTCGTTAGCTTCGAAAATAGTTTTGACTACAGCGTGTTTAACATCAGCAGGAATAATAGGTTATGTGCATTACAAGCAGCAACTAGATAGGTTAGGGACAATATTTACTTATGATTTTCAGTAAAATTTTTATTCTTTGAATAATTTTTATTGTACAAAGGCAATCGAAGAATAATAATTTTACTTTCGGTTAATAAAAAATTACTAGTGACTTTTCATGTATTGTGAGTTATGATTTTGAGGTTAAGTTTGTTTTTTCTTTCTATGTAGAGAGAGATTACACGATGGTGTAATAAAGGATGTAGAAAGGCAGCAAAGAAGAAAAGCAGAGAATCTGTATATGTTGCAACAGCAGATAGACTTTACCAAAGAAATACATCGCCAACAATATGATAAGTCCGAGAATATAACATAAATAATGAGGTTTGTTTGGAATAACATTTATTTTAGTAAGTCTGTACATATTTTAAAATATATTGTAATAAAAAGTGTACTATGTTAATGCAGTGTTATCGGCGAAACGTACTCTTCTATTGTCAAGATTACTGAAACCAAATCCAAAGTTCTTATGTAGTTCTTCCAGTGATTCTTGTATGCATTGATTTTCATAGTATCTTTTGTAACGTTTAATTAAACATACACCACTTATTAAAAATATTAGTTGAATCAAAATCCAAGTGATTATAAGGCCTATGAATAAAGCATAATCAATGCATATCTCATTTAAATAATAATCTGCAAAAAAGTGTTTGAAAAAATAAAAAACAATGTAAATTACTGTTGTTAGTACCATAGCCTGCAACTAAAATTCGATTGTTTTCACCATATACTAATTTATCTGAAGATATCTTTGGATTCCTAACAGTTAAAACAAATTCGAGCGGCATTTCCTGAACTATATCTTTACCATTTAAATCAAACTCTTTCTTGTTGAGGTTCACAACTGTGGTGCCATTTGTTGTCTCTATTAATTTTGACGAAACAGTTCTCTTTCCCCTGTTATTTACGGAATTTCCACAGTCTACCTAATAAAATCATTTTTATTAAGCCCTACTAACAAAAGGATATACTTACTTTAGGACATTCATTATTACAAAACTGTACGATGATGCTGAATCTTACGACAGGCGAAGAGGAGAATTTGAAAGCCTGAAATGTGGCAAATAACTTTTTGGCCGTGTTATCCGACTCCTTTGTCAAAGCAGGAAATATATTTAAATTTGTTGGACATCCTCTGTCATCTAATAAAAGTATAGAATCTTGACCATCTTCTGTCATTGCTACCAGGTGACCTGCCCAAATATCAAATGGACCTGAAATATGATGAACTGTCTTATTTTATTTTGTATAATCTGTTTCACAAATAATAGCAGGTATGAAAATGCTGGTGCACTGCTGAGTGAAATTTGTACCAACGTCTTCCAAATAAGGGAACTAATGTGGTAAATTTATATGCAAACAGTTACCATTTGGTGGTTTAACGTCAACAATTAATTGCAATTCCTGACCAATCTGGCTGTCACTAACTTCTCTTTGGGTGTATAAATCTACCACTCGCATTTCAACAGTAGGTAAGCCAGACATGGTATTAATCAATGTTGTACCAGTGTTTGTATAACTCCTGAAACGACATTTTAATTTCGATTTAATGTTTTAGTGTTGCTTGCTTACTGTGTAAAATTGACCCCAGTTCCTACCAACACTTTTGTGTTGTTTCCAAAAATGCAGCCGACTTTGATTACACGATCAGCTTGAGTTTGTACCAGAGCATTGTACTGCAGTATCATAGTAGTTGAAAGCAAAGTTCTGCAATGGATGCACATCAACTCTGAAGCATAGGAAATATTTGTTACTTACCGATTTAAAGTATTCTTTGCCTCGCTTATACCACAATGGTTGTTGGTGAGTGGAATTCTTAAAGTTACGATGTTTCTGTTTTTTCCTGTAGCATAACATTCTGGATTATCTGAATAACCTTGCATGTAAATTCTGCCAAAGAAGTCCATGTTTGGTTGATATCTGATTATCATATAGGTGTCAGAACATGTGACGGAGACTAAAAAATAAAATTAAATAAATCGTAATAATTCAGCAAGCGTTTATTTATGCACCATTAACACAGGGTGCTTTTTCATAATATCTGGCTTCTCGTTCAATCAAAAGTTTTGGTCCTTGTATTTTTGTATCTTCACTGTGAATTAAGCATGTGTATTTATTTGTTTGCATTGAATGGTTGTTTGAATTAGATATCAAAGTGTATCCTCGACAATTGAACACATTTATATGATTGCAGAGATTCTCACAGTCTTCTTTGGTTTTGTCAAGGTAACTGGCATCAATGTGCATTAGTGTAGCATTGTCATATTCTTCAAATGAACAAAAGTCATTTGTCGCTGCTACAACAAGTACGTGTAAAAAATGATAATCAGGCCTATTCTTTAAACTTTCATATCAATTGATATATATCAATTATTGCTATCTAACAGTCTTGAAGAAATATAACACTTGATATTATAGTTTTCATAAGACATGAGCTCTGTGTTATCAATCACCAAAGTAAAAACCAACAAATATTTCAACATTACTTCCTTTTCAATGGTGAGTAAGAAAAAGATTGAGTTATGCTTTATATGTCTTTTACTTCAACGCCAATTTAAGACTCAAGGCTCATCTCTTATGAAAACAATATCTAGAAAATGATATATCTTTTCAATTAATTGATGTCATGGCAATTGAGTTGTTACAAAACTGCTTTTCGAGAATACAGATTTTTGCAAGGTTCAATTTTTATGCTTGTTAGATAGCAAAAATTGATATGAAAGTTTAGAGAATAGACCCAATTGTATTTAAATATAATAAAAATATAAATGTATTACCTTCTGAACATTGATTTTCAAAATATTCTTCATCTGACCTGGAAACTCGGTAAGAATTTGGCATCTGATGACGATCTGTATCACTGAGGCTACACTTTCCTAAAGCTTTTTGTGAATCGATAATGCGAAATTTTGCAGATTTACAGATGAACTTTTGTTGATTCAGACAGGCCTGTTGGCATTCTTGCCTCGAGATTAAATTTGGCAGTGTGAAGATGCTATTCACGACGAGCGTGGCACTAGAAACATGGTCGAAAATCCAAGCTTTGTGGCAGTTTGGTGCTGTAAGCAAATCTCATTAATGTTATTTATAAACGCTGATACTACCTACTTATGAAAGAAAAAGAAAGAGAACTGTACCATTTAAACAGGTTTTTATAAACCAAGAAACGTTAGAATCTAATACGTCACTTTGGTAATCTTCAAACGGTTGTATTTCATTCCTGTACCAATAACAACTAGATACATTATAGTACAGCAAAAAACCTAAGCACTCTTCGTTCTCTAAGCACTTTGAAATACATTGCAGAGTAATTGGGTTTCTTTGTGGATCTCTAAAGAGTAGTAAGGCATTGTATGCATCAGATGGTTTTGAACCAATAACTTTAACAAGTCGTGACTGATCAGGTGGACATTTAATTAATTTAGCACCTATAAGAAATTAAGCATGTTACACAAGGAATAGGCAATATTTAATTTTGTTAGCATAAAGTATTGTGAAGAAGGATACAAATTTTCAATTTTTTCTAATAAATAATTAATATATATATATTTTAATTTAACAGGGATTTGATAATAACAAATAATACTTCTAATAAATATACCTACATATTACACCGATTATCCTTAAAATTTTGACACAGGGAGGTTACTTAAATGAAAACATATTTGCTTAAAAAAAAAAGAAATCAAAAATAATAAAAACTTATTTTTATAATAAAATAGTTTTGTTTTTCATAAAAAAGTACTTTTCACAGTCGTTACGTGGCCAATTAAAAATATAAATGGAATAAGTATGTAATTAAAAATAATTGACACAGCAAAACCGGCGCAAAATATGCGAAAACACGCATGAATAATCGAGGACACCTGATATTTTCAAGTATATGGGTATTTTACTTTAAATAATTATAGTAAAAACAAAATTTGAACATCAAGTAAAATATTATTTATTCATTAGATTAATTAAAATTTTGCAAATATAAAATTCAAAAATTTGTAACTTACCCAAAACGATTTCAATAAAAAACAGCAAACATAACAATAACATCATAACAACATCGCGTACTTTTATTTACATAATCCTGCCAAAAACTGGAAAGATTTAGTAGACGGTCTTGATGTCTTAAGAAGAGGGAAAACCCCCTGGAAGAAGAAGCAGAAAACACGAAACTTCGTCCGTCTATTACCAATAAACGAGAAATTTGCGATACCCACATCGTCGTGTTTTACATATACGCGCACACTCATGCAGGCTGTAAAATAGTGCATTACGTAACCGACCTTGGTCCGTTTTATCACTATCAACCTCTATGTATGTGCAACTGCAGGTGAATTTAATTTTGAACCCAGTCGTTAATTTTCTCGGACGGAAATTCTTGCTTTTATGCTCAATAAGTAATCCACCTTTTTTTCAGGTAAAATACTGTTTTTAAATGAATTGACTAATTCTAGTTCCGGTGATGTTATTTTGAAAGCGACTAAAAGGAAATCGACAACCTCAATTTGTCCTGTGATTATAATATAAGAGGTTGGATGGATTTCATAATTTGTTTGTTAAATTACAAGAAGTCGGTTTTATGAAGAAAAAGTGGGAGTAATGCCGATCATCTATCGGAAAATTCAATAAAACTCAAGATATTTAATTTTTTATCCTAATAAAATTTTCATACACTTTTCCAAAACTTTGGACTTTCTTGTTACAATGGTCAGAGTAGAAAGAGGTCAATTAAGGAGACAATTCAAATCTAATATAACGAATAAGTATAAAAACCCAAATAACAGAAATTACAGATTTCATAAAATATATTCCTACTCCCAAAATGTTATGATCCTACTGTTGTATCTAGTCCACTATATCTTAGGATCAAAATTATTTTCCTCTTAATATTCCAGAAATGCTGCATACAGGGTTACAACTAATGAAGATCTCGTAAACTAAGACATACAAGAAAGTTGCGCTATTTTGGGGGTCTATAAAAATATGCAAAAAAAATTCTTCTCTCTTTATTAATTTGTGAAATATCTTCAAAAAACTGAAAATTCTCAATTTCAAAAATCTTAAATATTTTGAAAATTAACTAAAATTCTGTAACTGGCAATATAGAAAGTGTTAGGAAAGAGTTTATACATGTATTTCGGTCTTGTTGGGCCTCATCAGAACTCTGTACCTTAAAAAAATTTGGTTTATTGAAAAATTTTAGTTAATTTTCATAATTTTCATCTGGCAAGAAAAGTTGATTTCTTAAATATTTTGTCTATTTATGAAGATAAAATAAAAAAATTCGGTAATTTTATATTAAATTTAATGGCCAATCTAATACAGTCAGAAGGAATAAGTTAAGATTGATAGTTTCATAGATACGACCATCAACTATATTCTTTCTCTCGTGGCCGCTATCTTGAATATTGATACCATGTGATACAAAAATAAAATCTGAATGTGACGATATTGTCACGAAGGTTTGTTATTAAGGGGACAACTATATATAATTTATTGTAATTATTGCGCGGGACACTTTGCTGAGTTGACAGAATCGATGGTCGATCGACAGCTAGTCGATTGACGGAAGTTTAATGGGTGACGTGGGGTCAACGAAGAAAGGTGTCCCTGGGCGGTTCCCCGAGGTGTGCCGAATAAATGTGTATTAAAGGACGGTAAGTTCAATTCTTTTTCCTTTTCTCCTTTTGTCTCGTTTCTTTGGTCCTGTTAATGTAAACGGCGCCCATACCGCTGAGCTACCCCTAACCTTTTTAAAGGCATCGCTGCTACCATCAGGAGCGAGCGTTACAGTGGTGGAGGTGCCTTTTTGCACGATAAATTGGACTGAAGAAACGTGTAATTTTATTTAGGCGAAGACACGTGGTCAAGGTAATTGGGTGCGGTCACCTGAACTGATTTCGTCATTTAACACGAAATACTCATATTATTGCATAAAACGTGTTTGATGGTAGATTCTGATAAAAGGCGATTGAATATTTTTTGAAAATTAAATTTGATTTTAAATATTTTTTTTAATAGTTTTGAATGTGAATATTGCATTATTAAATGCCTTATAGAAAGACGCCTGCAGAACTGGAATTCAGTGTAAAATAAAAAATTCGTATTTAGAATCAAAGATTTGGAATTTTTTAATTAATTGTACTTATTACTTAATTATCGCGGTATGAAATTTCATTGTAGCGAGAAGTATATTATTGCAAGTCGGGTGTTTTGCGCCGACCCATTTAAAATGTTTGTGACAAAAATGTGTTAACGCAGGTAATTGCGACAGCGCGATTTAACGTTTTATTATTTTGTCATATACGCATTCTTCTCTTACGTACTGAAAATTGCCGAAGAAATTAAAAATTATTTACGGAACGGCCTATTAACGCAAAGTTTAATTATCCAAGTACTTTATATAAATGGCTGAGGGTCCGCGAACAAGATTGAGAAGTAAAGAAGAAGATAAAATCGAGAAGATAGTAGCAGATAATAAGAAACCGGACCTGGAAATTACTTTAGACAAACAAGCTTTTTTTCCAAAGGCGAGAAGCACATTAACACCACGGTCACCACCGGCAAATTCTAAAAAATTGGAAATTGCTTTAGTTAATGAAGAGAAAAAATTAACATTTGATACTCCTAGATCATCAAAATATCAACAATTAATACCAGTTAAACAGTCAGTAAACGATGACACTCGAGAAAACGAAGAGGCAAGTCTAAATTTTGCAATGATTCCAAAACCACCTACGTTACCGGATTTTTCTATCTCAAATGAAAATTTTAAAAGGCCTATAAATTTCGCCGATGCCATAAAAGAACAAGGTAAAAAAATCATTAAAATGCCTCACATAGCACAATCATATGAAAGCATACCGCGAAATGGTGCAATTCCAAAAGTAAAAAGGATTGTACAACCGAGGGCAGAATTGAAAGATTATAGAGAAGAAAGAGATTTGGAAGGGGAGACGCCTTATTTTACAAAACGTCAAACAGAAGTAACAAACAAAAACAAAACAATTAGTATGTTTTATAACTCCAGAAAATCAGTGATACCGAAATTTTCAAAACCGCCAAATTTCGATCCACGAACCGACGATCCTATAACATTTTTAAAAAAATATAAAATTGTCGCCCGAATGAACGGTTGGGACGAAATTGAACAACTGGGATATTTAGAAAATTCTTTGGAAGGTAGCGCACTGGCATGGTTTGAAAATCTGATGAAAAACAATCCAGAAGCGGATTGGGGATGGACAATCAAAAGATTCATGAATAAATTCATAGGCCCGAATTTCGAATTAAAATTACAGGAAAAATTAATCACTAGGAAACAACAAACAAATGAAAGCCTCACGGATTTTTTTTATTCTTTTGTTGATCTATGTAATGATTATAATCCGAAAATGCCGGAGACAGAAATTTTACAGCGGTTAATGTCTGGGTTATTACCTTACTACAGGCATATGGTATGCATAAAAAGTCCGGCAAGCATAAGAGACTTAGAAGATTTTATAGATACGGTAGAAGAAACAGAAAAAGAAGGAAAATCTGTTCTTCATCAAGACATTCGGAGAAGTGAGAGAGAAGATAATCATGAATATAATCCACAGACTTCGATGACGCAACCCAATCATACAGAAGCTATGGGTGTAATAAATAAACTGATAGATAAGTTAACCCTAGATCGAAGAGAGGAAGGACGAGCTTCCGAAAGACAAAAGGCCGGATCTAAGTATTATAACACCAGTGGAATATATAATAAAAGCTTCAACCCAAGAATAGGACAAAGATTCCATTTCACAAATAGGAACGAAGATCAACGATTTCCTAAGCCTTTGACTTGTCAAATTTGTGGATACAGAGGCCATAATGCCAAGAACTGTAGAAGAATGATTGATCAAGGAAAGATGTTCAATAATGTAAACTACAGTATGGGGAAAGCAGATATACAAAATTGTCAATGGTGTAATAGAAAAGGACATACAGCATCAACGTGTGAAAAATTGAAGGCACAAATGCAAAATTCGAGCAGTCCAAAAAATTGGAAGGAGCAGAACGAAAATAAAATAGCGTTTCAATCAAATTACAATAAGAAGACAAAACAAAATTTAAATGGTACAGGACAGAGCTTCAAAAGGCCCTAGACTCTGTCCGAAACTATTTCAAAAAAGGGGCCCCAACAAATAACTGTTCATCTAGTAAAGTTAATAGTGATAATGTAAATATTATTTGTAATTTAGTGACAATTTCGGCAAATGAGGGCAACATATTAACAACAAATGCCACTCTTAAGGGACGGCCAGTAGAAATTATTTTAGATACGGGAGCGGCATTTAATGTAGTAAGTAAAAATTTTGCGTCGAATATTCAGCGATTAGATCATATACCAATTTTAAATACGATTAATAATAAAAAAGTCACCCCATCAGGAATTACAGAGATAAAAGTAATTTTAAAAAATACCATTTTTAGTGTTCAAGCGTTGGTCGTAGAACATTTAACGGCACCACTGATTTTAGGATACTCGTTCCTTAAAAATCATGAAGCGGAAATAAATTTTAAAACGAAGCTCATCAAATTGAAAAGCCTAGACAGTGATACAGTAATCAGTAAACAAGATCTCTTTAAACCCGTGTCCAGACAACAGCAAAATAATATTGACAGAATTAAACAACAAAAGTCACAAAGGATGGGTAAAGGATGGCTAAAGATGCCAAAGTGGATTAACCAAAGAGTATCATTTGAAAATTTTCAAAAAAGTCAGCCCAACATGTTTTTAAAAGAAATTAACTTCACCCAACGGAATTTGTTTCAGCTGCCAAAGTCATTTAACCTAGCACATTGCGTAGCGGAAGACTTACAAATGTCCAAGGGTATTGCAAGTCAGTTTAAAGCAAAATTTAATAACGTAAAACAGCTTAAAGAACAAAATCCAAAAATAGGGAAATTAGTATTTTTAAATATGGATGGCAGATTTATTTTTTATTTAATAACTAAAAGGCGATCTCAAGACAAACCGACTCTGCGTAATATTTTTCAGTCTCTCCTAGAACTAAAAGTACAAATGTCAAATAAAAAACTAAAAAATGTAGCAATGCCAATGATAGCTTGCGGGTTAGATGCACATAAATGGAAAGACATAGAAAACATGATACGGTACATATTTCAAGGGACAGACATCAATATAACAATATGTAGTCAACAGTACCACACTGACGATAAGGAAACAGACGAGAAGGATAAACAGACAAGCCTTTGGACCGAACTCCCAGGCCAAGATTTCGTTGAAGATGTGATCAAAAACAAAACAATAAAAATTAACCTAGCGGAGGATGTCGTAGTGGAAAGCGAAAGCTCTAAATTTTGTAAGATTAAATTTTCGGAAAACGTAAATTATCAAAAACCGTTACTATTCTGTACTTTCCACGCCAGAGGAGAATTTCTCCATAATAATAAATTAGAAATAGTAGACGACTTCCAAAAATTAGGCGAAAATAAAATTAATATTTCAAATTATGACAAGAAACCAAAAACGGTAAAGAAGGGTACAGCCTTGGGTTATATCAATTTTGACCACGAAGATAAAGTTAAAAAATTGTTAATTGAAGAAGAGAAATTTCTAAACTTAAACGTTGTAACCCAAGAAGAATCTGCCAAAACGTTTAACATAAACAGTCATCTTCAGGAGCAAGAACTGAAGAAACTGAAAGACGTACTTATAAGTAATTCAGATATAATGGCATGGAATAATTTACATCTAGGTAAAACTAATTTGGCAGAACACACAATCGACATTGGACAGAATAGTCCCGTCAAGTCACGTCCATATAGGGTAAGCGTGAAAGAACGGAATATCATTAAACAACAGGTAGAGGAAATGTTAGAAGCAGGTATTATACGTCCTTCGGATAGCGAATACGCCTCTCCCGTCGTTTTGGTGAAAAAACCGGACGGTACATTTAGGTTCTGTGTCGATTACCGAAAATTAAATGCCATAACGACAAAATCGTCATACCCCTTGCCATTAATAGATGACATATTAAATTTCTTGGGAGGAAATAAGTATTTTTCTACATTAGACCTAAATAGCGGATACTGGCAATGTCCGGTAAAAAAAGACGACCGTCATAAAACTGCCTTCATAACAAATGACGGATTGTACGAGTTCAATCGATTAAGCTTTGGTCTATGTAATGCACCAAGTACATTCCAAAGGCTGACAGATACCATTTTTAAGGACTTAAAATGGAAGGAAGTTGCAGTGTATTTGGACGATATAATTGTCGTCAGCAAAACGATAGAAGAACAACTAGAACGACTGCAGAAAGTATTTGAACGCATAAGAGAAGCTGGCCTCACCCTAAAACCCTTAAAATGCCACTTTGGCATGCAAGAACTCCGAATACTGGGTTTCAAGATCTCATCGAAAGGCATATTGCCAGATGACACAAAAATTCAAGCAGTTCGGGACTTTCCCACGCCCACTAAAATAAAAGAAGTTCAAAGCTTTCTTGGACTATGTAACTTTTTTAGACGGTTTGTTAAAAATTTTTCTGCTACAGCTACTCCATTATACAATATTATTGGAGCAAATTCCAAATTTGAGTGGGGTGCAAGACAAAAGAAAGCTTTCGAAACTCTAAAGGAAAAATTAACTAGTGCGCCTATCTTAGGACACTATGATGCAAATGCCGAGACCGAACTCCGAGTTGATGCTAGTGGAACGGGACTGGGAGCTGTTTTGTTACAAAAAGATGTAATATCGAAAAAACTCCATCCAATATCATACATTTCTAGAACACTAACGAAGTATGAACGAAGTTACCCTATCACAGAATTAGAATGTTTGGCGGCAGTATGGGCAGTAGAGTACTTTAGGACGTACTTGTGGGGATTAAACAATTTCAACTTAGTTACGGACCACCATGCTCTGTGTTGGCTCAAAACGTTAAAAACACCGGGAGGTCGGCTCTTGCGATGGTCATTAAAATTAATGGAATACTCATATACAGTATTTCATAAAAAAGGGACATCGAACAAAGATGCCGACGCGCTTTCTCGATATCCTTGTAAGCTGGGGACATTAGAAGATGAAAAGAATGCACAAGATGTACCTACCTTTATTGCAAATTCCAAAGATTTGGAACGATGGCAAAAGGAAGACGAAAGAATACAAGAGATAAGGGCTGCAGTGGAAAATCCCGAACATGGAGGGCCGGCGCTGCAGAGAATGGCCAAAAATTATGAACTGCTCGACGGGGTCGTATATAAAAAGGACCCTAGTTCAATAACAGATACAAAATTATTAGTAATTCCTAGAGAATTAAAAATAGAAATTATGAGTAATCACCATCGGGACCCCATAAGTGGCCATTTGGGATTAACTAGAACACTTGATAAAATAAAAAGAAGATATTTCTGGGAAGGTATGAGGCAAGACATTACCAAATTTATTAGAGGCTGCCCAGAATGTCAGATACGCAAAGGACCAACAAATCAGAAACCGGCGGGCTTTTTACAACCTATTGAGACGGAAACACCCTTTGCTATGATAGGAATTGATTTGTTGGGACCATTCACGAGAAGCTCATCGGGGTCGAAGTTTATAGTGGTTGCAACAGACTACGCTACTCGTTGGGCCGAAGCCAAAGCTCTGCCAAACGGAAAGGCCGAGCCAGTAGCTAAATTCATTGTAGACCAAGTAATTTGCAGACATGGTTCACCTAGAAGAATGTTGAGTGACAGAGGAGCAGTCTTTTTGTCTAAGTTAGTCACAGAAATGTTAAAACTATTAGGAACAGATAGTTCTTTTACAACAGCATACAAACCGTCAACAAACGGTTTGACAGAACGACTTAATAAAACAATAACCGATATGTTAAGCAAATATACCTCAAACTCTCAAAAAGACTGGGACATCTTTCTGCCTCATTGTATATTTGCCTACAATACGTCACGACAGGAAGCAACGAAATGCAGTCCCTTCTCATTAGTGTATGGCCGCGAGCCCGTTCTTCCGACAGATGCAGAGTTGTGTCAACCAATGTCCACTGACTTTACACTTAGAAGCCAGCAAGTAATACAAGAACTACGTCAAATTGCCAAAAGAAACATAGAAGAAAAACAAGAAAAGGATAAGAAAATTTACAATAAAAAACACCGACATGTAAGTTTCAATGTAGGCGATAAAGTAAAACTACGAAATTATGTAAGAAAAGTAGGAAAAAGTGAAAAGTTATTACCGAAATACTTCGGACCATTCACTATAGTTGAGAAAAGAAATGACTTAAACTACGTAATTTCGACAGGACAAGGAAAAAAGAGTAAGACGGACGTAATTCATGTTTCGAGGTTAGCTCCATTCTACGAACAATGGAAGGAAGAGGACTCGCAAGAAATGTTAAAAGGGAGAAAAAAACAAGAAGAGTGTCGGGTACCTAGAAATACGCAGGATACCAGAAAAGAAAAAGCAAAATACTTTTATAGGACAAGAGCACATCAGCTATCCCCACAAAAGGAAGAAGGAGAAGAGGATAATTTATCAATAAGGGCACAAGATACGTTAGCTAAATGTAAAGAAGGTTTGGTAACAAATAATAAAAAAATGAAAAGCGAAGTAAGCATTAAAGGGTTACAGAATACAGGAAACGTATGTTACCTAAATGTAGTCCTACGTTGTCTTTCAGGTATCGAAGAAATAAGAAGTTTTTGTCGGCAATTTCAATCGAAAAATCGAAATATAGAAACGTTCCTGCAGAGTTTTGTACAAATAATTAAGGATCTTGGAAATAATTCTAGGAAAAAACAGATATCTCCAAAGAAAATTAAAAACAAACTAGGAGAGATAACTCCAATGTTTAAAGAGAACATACAGCAGGATGCTCACGAATGTCTTCTATATATTATACAAAGGCTTCACGAGGAAATAAAACAAACACAGAATCCTTTGCTCGAAAAAACCGTCATTTTAAAAACCTTTGCAGGGTCTTACGATTCCCTCTTGGAATGCCTAGAATGTAATAATGTAACTGTCACAAACAATCCATTTTGGGATATATCTCTTCAAGTGGATAGAAATAGGAACACATGCTTAGAGGCATGCCTAAATAATTATTTCAAAGAAGAAATATTAGAAGACGAGAACCAACCGATTTGTTGGAACTGCGGTAACAGGACAAAAAGTAGAAATAGTATAAAGCTGGAAATATGGCCGCACTATTTCATATTTCATATTAATAGATATTACTGGTCAGGGCAAGAAACTCATAAAATAAGTAGGAATGTGAGTTACCCCTTAAAAGACTTGAATTTACAAAAATATTTAAAAAGTAATCACTCTAAACCGGTGCTTTACAATTTACATGCGATAATTGAACATATAGGTAGTGCTAATAATGGACATTATGTAAGCTACATTAAACATGTTTCACAAGGAAATGAAACATGGTTCAGGTGTAGTGATAGTAATATTATGGCCACAGATATAAAAGAAATCTTGAAAGTAAATGCCTATATACTCTTCTATAAGTTAGATAATATTTAATATATCTTTACGCTATTCTTAGGGTAATAAAAGTGTGTATGTATGTATGTATGTATGTATATATATAACGGACAAATTATTTTAGTTTTAGCAAGGATAAACACTAAAAATTAAGTAATACCTCTTTATGTTATAGGTTGTCGTCGTAAAAGAAGAAACCCGGGGCCCCAAACCAAAAATATTATCTCTAGAGCTAATATTAATAATAATATGTTCTATTTTAAGTTATTCCAGTATCTATCGAGAATGTGGCCACAAATCTGGATAATTATTGTATTTACACTACTACTCCGAAACGGAAATACGAATGCCGGTCCAGAGAAAGAATATGAAATTCAATCCATGGAAGATTCATCAGGAATTTTATATGAAACATTAGGTAAATTATACATGACAGATACTTTTTGGAATTTGATAACTTATATAGACCTAGACAAGTTCGAAGAGAAATTTTTACAAATTCTGCGTTTATTTGAAGATACCAAACAAATATGCAATGCCAAAATGTTAAAAGACTATGAACTATGCGGAAACTACTTAAATTTAATAGCGGCAACAATTAATCGTATAAAATGGGAAAAAGAGCTAATACCAAATTTAATAGGCCATAATATAGTAAAGAGAGGGTATTTTGATGCTGTGGGAAAAATTTCAAAAACTCTTTTCGGAACATTAACGACCGAAGATGCAGAAAGGTTTGAACAAGCAATAAATGAAGTTAAAACGGATCAAAATACGTTGTCTAATATTTTAAAAAATCAAACACTGGTAGTAATGTCCACAATAGATTCATTAAATAATACGCTAGGCCACATAGATCATAACGAGAAACTAATTATAAATAATTTCAATTCAATAAAAAAGATTTTAAATGGTACCATTACAGACTTAGACTTCTTATATAAAATAGATAGACATTTGAAAGACCATACAACCACATTATCTGCAGTTATCGAACAATATCAATTAGATATTATAAATCTAATAAATATTATTATATCAGCCAAACAAGGAATTTTTCACCCATTATTTATAGCTCCATCAACTGTACTAGAAAAATTAAAAGCTATTAGCGGATTGCTTCCCCCAGGTGTTAAATTTCCAGTAGATATCTATAATTCAAGTGCAACCGAACAACTACTTAAGGTTAGCATGTTACAAATATTTGTACAAAAATCAAAATTATGTGGAGTAATTAAGTTACCATTAGTTCAGGTTAAACCATTTACATTCCATAAATTAATACCTATCCCGGTAAGATTACATGAAAATATATTCATTGTCATTAATCTTTCTTACTCTTATTTAGCAGTGAACGAGTTAAGATCAAAATTTTTTCTAATGAATAACGAGGAAAAAATGAAAGTTATCCCAATAGAAAATCAGGTATTCGTATCACTTAAAGAAAAATCGTTAATAACGACAAATAGAAATGCTTGCGAAATTCAATTATTGTCTCCAACAAAAACAATACCAGAAGTTTGCGAACGTCACGTAGTTACGATAAATCAAATTTTCTTTTTAGAATCAGAGTTAACAAATTCTTGGATTTTCGTAGCACCAGTCGAAGAGTCATTAACGTTAAACTGTATATACCCAAATGGCAGCAACATAATAAAATATACAAGTCTAAAAGGCACCGGTAAATTTTATCTGTCGACAAGATGTGAAGCATTTTCAGAAAATATAATTCTAAATGCAGTAAAAACAAAAGAGTTCGGATTAAAATTCAACTATTTGTCTTCATTAAATATTAAAATAAATGCTTTTGAAAATAATAGTCTACCCTCCCCGTTAGTAAATGATTTAAGACACTTAGATTTGGAAAAGTTGGAACAAGTCATGCAGATTAATGGTTCATTCTCAAAGAACCGCAACAAACTTCAATCAGTCGTTAACGATATTAAAAAAATGCAAGACAAGCACAACAAAAAAACGAAAGATACCTATGAATCTATAACGTTGTACTGTTTAACTTTAGCAATTTGTATAGGAGTAGTTGTATACACAATTAAAAAACTAAAACAAGGCGTTTGTAAGCGGAAAGTAGTAAAGGAAATTGTCTCCCTTAAAGAATATGAAGAAGGGACGTTCGTATTACCCGACGGTAGGAGATGTACAGTTAATCTTCGGGAGGCTACTTCCAGGGAGGAATTAGATTGTCTGAACTGATCAGCAGACAGTCGGATTTTTGACGGTGGTAGCATCTCTTAGATTATCGGGTGTAAGGTAAATAATACATGTAAGTTTTTATTCAGGTTTACTTTCAGCCAACGTCATGGTAAGGCCAAACCATTACGTTGGTACTAAATAGTTACCGTTTTTATATTTTAAATCGAACATAATTGTAAATGTATCGTATAAACAAATATATTTTTAGATTAGTCGGCAATTAGAAATTAGGAATATTCTGGGCACACTTCAAAAATGTAAAAATGTAAAATGTAATAATAACAATCTAAATATCAAAACAACTGATACTGCTTATTCTTTCATGGACATCAACATACCGATTACTGAGGAGCCCTGAGGAGTCAAAGTACAACGCCACTGTGGTGAACATCTGGTTCAAGTCGGAAGCCATATCCATTTGGAGGTTTCACGAATGCCTGAATTGAGTAGGGTATTGAAACATCAATATACTCAAGTTGAAGCAAATGGAAACAGCCAGGTTCACGTAAATATCTGCTGAAAACCTCTGCCAACGTCTCAGACTAACATCAGCACTAAAGAGAGTTGGAAACCAGCGCAAAAAGAAGCTCCTTGGAAGATATTCGTTGTCGGTCTATAAGGATTAAGCTAGTATTGCAGTTCCAAATTAGAACAAATTGTTATGAATTTTATTTAACTATTGTAAATAACAACGCTTCGTGACGACAAATTTTAGTAGTATTTGTACATATGCATGGAAGCATATTCTTCGGCGGGGGGGAAATGTCACGAAGGTTTGTTATTAAGGGGACAACTATATATAATTTATTGTAATTATTGCGCGGGACACTTTGCTGAGTTGACAGAATCGATGGTCGATCGACAGCTAGTCGATTGACGGAAGTTTAATGGGTGACGTGGGGTCAACGAAGAAAGGTGTCCCTGGGCGGTTCCCCGAGGTGTGCCGAATAAATGTGTATTAAAGGACGGTAAGTTCAATTCTTTTTCCTTTTCTCCTTTTGTCTCGTTTCTTTGGTCCTGTTAATGTAAACGGCGCCCATACCGCTGAGCTACCCCTAACCTTTTTAAAGGCATCGCTGCTACCATCAGGAGCGAGCGTTACAATATGACACATTTATGCTTTTGTTTTAAAACAAAATATTAAGTTACTAAGAAATATTTTCAAAAAATAACATTTTTTATATAAGTACATAATTACGCACTATGACTTAATAAGATTGATTAATTTAATAATAATTTTAGTTCTCAATGTTTGTAAGCAATCTTAACTTATTTCTTCTGACTGTATTAGATTGACCATTAAATTTAATATAAAATTACCGAATTTCGTGATTTTATCTTTCTAAATAAACAAAATATTTAAGATTTTCGAAATTAAGAATTTCAGTTTCTTGAAGATTTTTCAGAGATGAAATATACAGGGTGACCTTGATAATTATGCAAAACATGAAACCTTTAATATATCACTATGTGGTAATGATTGAACTCATATGACTTAACAAAAAGTTAACAGTTTTCAAGAAAATCGCAGTTAAAAATTTTTCTGAAACTGCTTTAGAACCACTGGTCTTGCTATCATACAATGTTAAATTTTTTTACTAAGGTAACTAATTACGTCTCCATAACATTAGTTGTATCGCGTTGCATTCGCAATAGTGTCGAAGTTATCGTTCTGCGGTCCACCTGTCACGGAAATTGTCGGCTTCGCGTTAATTAAAATTATATTTTTGATATGTATATTTAAAAGTAACTTTTCAGCATGAGTAACAAAAGAGTACATAATTTCAATTCAATCTAGACAATTGTTTTGGATGAAATCAATTTAATCAATATTCGCGGCTTACGTCCCACAAATTACAAAGGACAAGATGAAACGCTAAGAAGAAAAACGATAGATGCATAACAAGTTACTGTTGCTTCCGAGTTTATGAATGAATTTGACACCAAATTAAAAAAGAGAGAAGAGAGATAAAGAAAGTTGACGCTACCTTAAATACAGTAACTTTAGCTAAAATAAGGTAACCCTACAAGTTTTGTGTCAGAAGCTGAAGAAGCCCATCAGCGAATTTTATAAACAAAGTCGGACAAATTTTAAATATGAATTATTTTTATCCATATGAGAAACGATGTCGAACAGCAAGGCTAGTTATGTTGGGGATAGCCTGTAAATATACCCGAAGTTTTAGCAAGCGCCATCTGGAACTCAATACCAAGAATTTCAATATCTGTTTGCTTCTGAAAACATAATATGTAAATTCATAAAGCAGTTGTCTCGCAGTAATATCGCGCTGTATACGCAATGGTGTGAAGTTATGTCGCATTTATATCGCTTTGCGGTCCCACGACAACCCAGAACTATCACGGAAATTGTCAGCTTCATGCAAAAGACGTGTAATTCCCGTGCACGCCGCATGCCAGAAATGTACCTATATAAAACGTTTTTTTTTTTCTATGATACCTGTCAAATGTTTCAGATGTTGGTACCCGTTACTTGAATATTAGAAAATTAAAAAAATTCTGTTCATTTAGTTATAAATACAGGGTTCCAACAACAGAAATAATTTTGACACTGATAGGTATTACAGAAAATAAACTATACCACAAATTGACGCTTTATCTAACTCATTTGACAATTTACTGAAAATGACATTGGACCAAGCTACAGAAAAATATAAGTTGAGTTCTTTTGGACATTTAAATCAAATCTAAAGGACATAATAATATGTGGGATTTGTGTATAGTTCTGTAACAATATTTAGATTAGTTTGTGTTAAATAATGCCCAAATATCAAACTTGTGTAGTTAGAAATTGCAAAATAATTCGGGGAAGACTTGATACACTCCGTTTTTTGTTCTATAATACCTGAGATTGGCTCCTCTACCTGAAAATTTTTTAAATTTCTGTCCTATATTCAGTAATAAAAGCAGGGTTCCAATAGAAACCCTACAATTTTGACACTGACGGGTATTATAAAAAAAACAATATAATATTTTTTCTCATGTTAAAAATGTATCAACATTTTACAGAACAACATCAACAACCACTTAATTGCAGGGCATGGAATCTTAAATCGTCAAGGCCAAACCTGGTTGTTTAGTTCTGCACTAATTTACTAGGTGGCATTAAATGATATTTAGAAATCTGTAAAAATGCTGTGACGTTCAAATGTCAAATAACGATACGAATTTGTGTTCTACTTAAATAAAACCGCCTAATTAAATCAAAGATTCCATTGATAAATAATTACTTTACTTAGATACGCATTATAATGTTAGATAAATTATGGCAAGAACATGTTGCAAAGAATTTTCTGTTCTTTCTTTTTCATGGGCAAGGTATTGGGTCGTAGAATACTCGTATCTCTGGGCGCCAACTGCAATAGGCGTACAGTTTTACTTCCTATCCGAGAAGAGGGGAGGTTTTTGACTTTTCATTCGCAATTGAAAAACCGACACAGGTTTACAAGTTTGTAGAGAGTTACCTACTTATAATACTTTATTAGTAAGTTTTTTTATTATCGTGTCCTACGTTTATTTAGGTATTTTTGAAATTTTTGTAATTAATCTGAATGAAAATGTTTGTAGGAGTAGGTATATAATAGTGTTCCTGAGAAATTAGAAATTGAATTTGTTACTTTAAATGTTTTTAATAACAATTCTCGTTTCGTTAATTTATTCTTGAATGGTTGTAGATATAAATAGTAAATTTCAAAAAAATAATAAATGAATTCTTTGATTCGTATATTCTTGATTATGTTTTGCACTAATTTACAAGATGGCGCAATGATATTAGCTTTAGATAGGAATGTTAGGATTTTTTGTTAATCTTTGCTTAATTGTCTATTATATACAACTCTCTGTACATCTCCCTTATGACGTTTTCAATAAGGAGTCGTATGTGCTATTCTTATACAATAGACTTGACTATACACCATAAACAATGATGGTTAACATGAGACCATGAATAATGATTATTCATTCATAATGATAATGAATTATGGATACCATTATCCTTGACCAAACATGAATAAGTACAGATTATTGGGAACTCGTGGACAAAATTAATTTTTTAATATGAAAAACCACGAATCATGTCTTTCTTGATGAAAAACGAAACGTTTGTTTTTTAACATCATGGAAAACATATAAATGACAAATATTTAGTTGCATTTAAAATAAGAAGGGTATTACCACAAAAGTTCTGAAGGGTAATGACAAAAGTTCTGTAATGATTGTTGTAATCTTATTGTTGAAATCCAGGGATTTTTGGATCCAGGAATAAATCCGGGATTTGCAGAAATTATCGTCGTTTAAATTAAAACACTTTATCTGTCCATAATCTTTCAAACAAAAAATATACTGATTCAAATTTCCCGCCGAGCTCTGTCTTTATGGTAAAGCTCCTTCCATTCTCGAATACTCAAAAAAAATCTGGAACCATCTAGCGTTCAAATCGGAACTCTGGAATAATCTAGATAACTTATGGCGTGACAATTTTACCGCACAGAATGTAACAACGTTACGAAATTGATACATGACAGTGTAAGTACATTTCTTATTTTTAGCAGCATTTTAGGCGATCCGAATTAATGAAAAATTCGGATTCTTGGAACCTCTTTAAAATTGGTTCATGTGTTGGAAATATAGCTAGCTTCAAACGACAGGGTATGGGCCAAGAGGCGGTAATGAAGCTTAGTCAGATAATTATCAAGATAATTCATGTTTTGTAGGGTCTCTTCGGCGCCATTTTATTTTATAGCGATCAGGGGATTCCCTATTTGTAATCTGGATTATGGATTCATTAGTTGATCCGGATTAGGGACTACATAATATAAAAACGTGATATTTCGTTTTTGTCCGGATTAATGGGAAATCCGGATTATCGGGAGTCTGGACTATCGGAACTTTACTGTTTGTAAGTTTCTAAAGTAACATCTCATTCGCTTAAATATAAAAAGGATTATTGAAGTACATGTATAGTTCCATAACTTTCTGCTTACGGTTTCATTCTGTAAGCTTAGCCAACGAATCCTTTTATTTAGTTTTATAATTTGCGTGTATTTTTGCCTTTGTCCTACTTCGCTAATCATTTATGTTGTTTTTTGATTGGCCCTAATACACTCCTCGATATTTTTCTTTCTGGTATTAATAATGCTTTTTATTCTTCTAATGTTAGAGTCTTTGTTTCTGAGGCATTAGTCATATAAGTCTTATTTCTTATTCCTTTTTTCAGAATGTGTGCTTTTCAATATTTCTTTTTTGTACCTGTAGAAGGCTGTTAATATTTACTTATTATTATTTCCAAGAATTTACTCTTAAGAGTTCTGTAAGAAGAATTGCCATAGTTTTCCGTCATTTTCTTAAGATTACATAAGCATTAAAGAATTAATTTTTAATTAATACTATTCTTTCTAAACCAGAATCTTAATTTCTAATTTTGAAAAATCAGTTTTATTAATATGAAACAGTACACTAGTACATAATTAAGTTAGGTATTTGACTTTGTAATTCAAAGCTGATTCATTTAAATTACAATTGAAATGAGCATGTATTTTCAACGAATTGGTTTAATAATTGTCCATTAGTTACACATGAGTGATCATCTCACTGCAAGTTAATGCTTGGGAACTATATTATATTCATTCTGTTTGCATTTATGTGTTTGTTTTCATTGCGTACTTCAGTTTCGTGGGATTTTGTTAAAATCATACATATAAACGACAGTTAAAATTATTTAGAAATTTATTAATGATTGTAACACTAAAAAATACAGAACAACTAATTTTGAAGTGAAAATTTTCCTAAGTTTTTGGTAATGATTACAGGTGGTAAAGTTTCTGTTATGATTCCTGTGGCAACGGTAATATTATTTTCGCGAATTGTAAATGATTGCCCCGATGTCATTACCATTTTCAACAGAAGTGTGACGTACACTTCTCCATGTTCTCCAGGCATCATCATGCTAACTTCTTCATCCAGGTCGATTCTACATTGTATGTTCCAAGTCTTGCTGAACAACTGTTGAGTGTACTTGTTTAAAATAGGCTTCGACCTTCCACCTTCACTTTTTAATAGGAAATATACACTTGCTTTGAAACGATTACTAAGTACTTCACTTCCAAATGCACATAAAAGCATTCCACGATCAATTGATTTCAATTTCAGTCCTCTGAGCAAAACTCCAATATTGTCACCGGCTTGTGCCTTTGGTACACTTTTATTGAATATATGGATATCCGAAACACTGGTTTTTATTTGAGAATTAAATCCTAATAGCTCTGCTTCATCATTTTTTTTAATAATGCCTTTGCTCAATGTACCTACAGCTACAGTGCCTCTCCCTGGTACGAGAAATGCATTGTCAATCGGTAATAGGAAGGGTGATTTAAAATCCCTTTCGGGATTGGGAATATAAGTGTCCATACTGCTTAAAAGTTTAAGTATAGATTTTTGTCCAAATTCAGAAGTGTCACCATTAAGGGCCAATAAAGCAGAGCCATTAATGACAGGAGCATTATTACCATCGTATCCGAAATCACATAGTAATTCTCTTATTTCCAGTTCTACTAATTCTAAGACTTCATTGTCCACCAAATCAGCCTTATTCACAAACACAATTATTTTAGTTATTCCAACCTGTTTGGCAAGTAGCAAATGTTCTCGTGTTTGTGGCATTTGTCCATCATTTGCTGCAACCACGAGAATAGCTCCGTCCATTTGGGATGCTCCTGATATCATATTTTTAACAAAGTCCACATGTCCCGGGCAATCAGTATGTGCGTAATGTCGTTTTTGTGTGTTGTACCCTACATGGGCCACATTGATAGTAATACCTCGGGCCTTTTCTTCTGGGGCTTTGTCAATTTCATTATAAGAAACGTAGTTTGCCAAGCCAGATTTCTCCAATACTTTCGTAATTGCTGCTGTAAGGGTAGTTTTACCATGATCTACGTGACCAATTGTACCCACATTAACGTGTACTTTCTCAGTTGAGGTGGAATAATTTGCACGTTTAAAGCACTTAGTTTTTTGGAGAATACATTTCAAACTGTAAGCATGAATATTTTTATTGGCATAAACTACAGGCCCCGTAGTATTCACTAATCCTTTAAAAGCATTTAAAGCCGACAAAACAACGCTGGTCATTTTTTTTCCTTATTATTTAATAGTAGTTTCTCATCTTGCACACAGGCAAACTAACCTCAATAATGAAGTCAGTCTTACGCTGAAAGAATGAAATATTAAATAATTTCTCTTTCATCAAAATTGATTTTTTATAAAAATAAAATATGCACCTTCTTAAGTAATACCTAAAACACAAATAAAAATGTTCAATTATAAAGATAACATCATGTAAGATGTGTTGCCTATAATTCATTCCTTCCAGAGACATGGTTGTCTCTGATTCCTTCACAGTGTTGCCAACCAATCGCAACTAAATTTCGCTACTTTTTAAAATAAAAGTCTCTATTTTCACTTTAAAAATTTTTAAAAGTCGCTACACAATTGACAACAGATTTAAATTTATAAAAATGCTATATTACAAAATATATATGATTATATGTACATAATAGACAACAAAATAAAAGAGAATCGAACATTTAATAAGAAGTTTCGATTTTAGCTCTCTTAGTTTGCTGAGTAGTGTCTATTTGAAGTGAGAAGTGACGAAGTGAGTACTGAAAATGTTTTATTACACATTAAAAAATAAACAATTGCTAAAATGTAAATTACTTACAATTTCCCTCGTAATTTGCTAAACTAATTAGGGTGCATCCGACGATCCGACATCCGACTTGCAAAGAAAATAGAGCACATGTATCGCTATCGCATTTTAAAACGTAATTACTGATCTCTCCGACAGAGATAGATACAAAATTTTAGTTTGCTCATGCGCATGTGCAGAAGAGGACCATGAAGCAGATGTAACCTTAACGTCCCTAACTCATTTTATTTTATTGTTCTTGTGTTTAATTATGATAATGATAATGATAATTATGTACATACAACATTTCCAAAAGTCGCCACTTTTCGCTGATTTGTTGCAGGCGCCGCTACATGTTTCTAAAAGTCGCTATTGTGGCGACAAGTCGCTACGGTTGGCAACACTGTTCCTTCATTGCTTATCGTAATAGGCCGCGATTTTAAGTTAGTAGGTTGGCTATCATGTTAAATTAGACAATTTAATTTGATGCAGAGATTTTAATATACAGTATGGAAAAAAGTAAGGAACAAATTCGATAAAAAATGAAGTATTGAGTTTTAACAAAAATTCAAAAAACAGGTCAACTTTTGTTTTATGTTAAACACTTTTTGAGATTGAACTTAAATGTAAAGAGAGATTCAATTTTCTATTTTAATCAACAAATAAAGATGAATGAAAATGAAATGAAAATCGTGTGAAATCATTCGATTAACAGTACGTTGCATTTCATAACTTCATAAACATAAACGACTAAAACAATGACAAACAATGAGAAGCGGCGGGAATGCCTAGCCTAGTATCTCAATTAATCTGTGGCGTGCCGTGACTTGTGAGTTTTAAGAATATCACAACACTACTGTTGTGAATCTGTAAGAATAGCACGGTAAATATTTCGGTTTTCTTTCGTTTTGTTATTTACTTAATTTACCGTTTAATTGACCGGTTAAAATTTCGGTAAATTAAGTAAATTATATAATTTATCCCATGAACTGTAATAGTAAACTATAGAATGGCTGTAAAAGATGCTTCAGAACTGTGACTAGTGGGCGCCATGACAGTTGAGGTCAGCTCGCAGTGCAAATGTAGGTTTTTATTAGCTGTATTCTTTTCAGCCGATTGATCAGCTCTGAGCTGCTCCGATAGCACCGATAAGTTAAACTATGTTTTCTTGAAAACAAAAGTAACTACTCGTAACTTACCCACGTTACTGTCCCCTTGTCCCGCGGGCGCCAGATAATGTTCTAGATCAGTTTAGGTATAGCTAAGTTACAGAGGTTATGTTTATATTATTTTTAATTATTTTGATTCTGTTTGAAGGATCGCAATTCTTCGTCTTCAAAATGCTTTTACAATTAACTGATGTCGAAACATTATTTAAGCTGAATGTTAACGAAACTGATTATAATAGAGCACAGAGGGTCTCAACAGCCATTTCAATATAGGTTAAGTATTTAACTATCAACAAAACTTTCTGTTTTTTTTTGAAAGCACCGTAATTCGTGATTAGATCAGTTAAGTTAAAGTTCAGATAAGTTACATTTTCAAAAGAATACGACTATTATAAACAAACTAACTATCTTTAATCGAATATTTATTTAATTATTATTCTATTTACTTGTTAAATTGCAGTTTATTATACAGTAAACAAAAATTAAACACTTTTAACGCCCTTCTAAAATTGTTTTTGTTAATTTTTATTTTACAACTGAACAGTATAATCCTTTCTTGTAAAAAGCCATATTCCTTTTTTTTTCCTATTGCTGCAATTTATAACCGAATAAGCAGCGGGCATTTTTTGTTTGTAGAAATTACTTAACAAACAATTCGTTTACAATTCAGATTGTGGGTTAAACTATGTACGTATCAGCAAATAACTTTAAACAATGCAATTATCGTCATTTAATTGATCGCTTTGACCTCAACTGTCATGGCCTATACTAATACCTTAAATCACAATTGGAGGCGCTGTTCCCGAACGTATTCGCTGTTCTTTGGTTTACTATTACAGTTCGTTGAATTTACTGGTAAAATACTTATGCCCCAACTAAAGGAGTGTTTTTCTTTGCAGCGTTTTTCTTTTTTTTGCGGAGAGAGAATGTTTGTGTACTTTCAATGAAACAAAACACAAGGGAGATGAAGTCGCATACTGGGGCTGTTAGCAAGAAAGTACGCTCAAAATTCCAAAACATTAATATTTATGGATATTTTTTACTATGAGTAACAAAACAAATAAAAAACAATTTTATTTCAGCAAAACATTTTAAATAATTAAATTTTGGACGAATAAAATATTACATTTCAAACGCATATAAGTAAAAATATCAACTTGATTTTTTTTTTACAGAAATAATTAAAAACTCTATATTAATACATAGTGAGAGAATATACAGGATGATCAATATGAAATCCCAATTATAAAAAATTGTTTTATAACACTCTCTCGGATTCTAACATGCTTATCACTCCCAAATCGAAGGATTTTTGTTCTCAATTTTCTTAAGTGTATGATTAGGGGATCCGATGAAATTAATAAACGGTTAAAAACGCCTCTTAAATTATCTACTCTAGATGTTTTCCTACTAAAATGTTCCTTATATGCTTTGAAATCTTTATTTCGACCTTCTTGAGCTTCTTCACTAAGATGTCCGATAGGCAATAAAGCATGAGAAATAATTTCAAATTAATGATAAATAAATGAAGAATTATATAGAATCTTCAGATCAATTCTTTACCAATGCTTGAAATAGTAGCAGATAACTCATAATTAAAAAAAAATCTCCGTACAACATTCCCATCATTACTATTACCATACCCTGGTTTAGGTTTATCTATTAGTAAAGACATTTTATTTTTAAATTCCATTTGGATTCTCCTTTTATTTTCATCAATTAAACTTTTATTTTCTTTGTTTAAGCGCCATGATTTTACTGGTAATTTATATGCAACTTGTAATAAAAACTCCAAACATCTGATCCATGAATGCAGAATAGAAATACCAAATAAAAAATAAACTTTCTTTGGAATTTTAGATCATACATATTCCAAGTCATTAAATTCCTTAGAAGTAGCGTCACATAAATAACACTTAAGCGAGGATTTTATGTCCGTTAATAAATTCTATATATGTATTCTCCGTTGTTAATTAGTACTGTCGTATTATTTAAAATTTGTATTTCGCTATCTATATGCTCTTTTTTGAGTTCCTCGCTCTCTTTAGGATATCGGAGACTTATTGGTCAGCAGTAACTGGTGATGAGGGACGAGGGTTTTGCCAAATAATAGTAGATTTATCGTGTTCACTAACCAATCTTAAAGGTACAAAAGAAGTTAAAAACATGTTTTTATCGTCATTAAGTTCTGAGATGAATTTTTGTTTACACTGGGTATGACTAGAACTGCCATCGAATTCCCACTTCGAGATTAGAATCAACTTGTTCGATGGGTTTAAGGATGTAATCACTTCTTTTTATACGGACTAGCTGTGTGGTCCAGTATAGATTGCAAAGGTAACATTTACGTTTTTCTGTAAGGTTGACGCTTTGTCAACTGGTAAGAAAGTTGATTTTTGAACAGAAGATATTTCACAGCACTGCTTTACAAAATCTGTTGTCTCTGATACTTTTTTTTTTATAATTTCTGCTTGTATTCTTTTTCCACTTTCTCGTAATTTCATTTATGCAGTAAATGTCAATTCATTAATTGAATTTTCAACGCGTAATTTTGCTCTTTTTCGACGTTTGGATTGCTCAGACCATTCCGCAAAGTTTAAAGATGGTCTATCGCCTTTAGAAATGATGTACCGTAAGCAATTTTTTTTCCGTTTCTAAAAATCTTTCTTTGTGTCTGTTACAGATGGATCATTTTGTATAAAACTGTTTCTTAAAGTTACTCAACGTTTTTTTGGAATCATTTAAGGAGCGATTTGTACACGATAGTTTTTCCGCAATAAATTTTTCCAGCTCCTCAAATTTAATGTCGACATTTTTACTTTTGCTGCCGAATAAAATGTCACATATTATTCTTCTTTTAATTAATGCAAGCACATAAATATCTATAAAAAAATTAAAAAAAAGAAACGTAGAAAAGGAAAAAAAGGAAGGTGAAAAATAATAAAATCATATATACCATTTCTTCAATTTTGTGTAATTGTATTCAAATTCTCTTTTCACTTTCAACATCACGAAACGTTCATATTTCATGGAGTTATAATAAATTTAAAATATTCTTGCGCAAAACTGAGAAGATGTATTATTAATAAAAAAATATTTACTGCATAACTTGGTTTGAACGTGCCATGTTCTTTTGAGTTGAAAATTCAAAGAAAATAAATGGGAACACAAACTCGAAAAAATATTAACAATTGCACTGATATGATCAGCATCAAAGAACGATAATAACTACACATAACATCAAAAGTCTTGGACTCTCTCTATATAAAAGAAATAAAAGGTGTATTTTTATTTCTGAATACTAATGAAAGTAGGCACATGGGGAAACAAAAAGCAGCATTGATGATAACGCACGGGTGATTTATTGTTAATTATTGAAGAAAAGGGTCAGTTTTGTTGAATTTGTAGTCAAACGATTTTCGTGATTATCTCGCGCTGTAATGCCGGCACGTGAAACTTCCGTCTTCAATAGAACAAGAATTATTGCATTGCATGATGCTGGACATTCAAATCATCAGATATCCGCGAAGTTAAATATCCCTAGAGCATCTGTTGTACATACGCATAGTGCATAGATATGCAGAAAGTGGTTCTGTGGAAAGAAGACCACGTTCTGGGTGTCCTCGAATGTCGAATGAAAGGGAAGATCGTTACTTGGTTCAATATACCCGGAGGCATCGAAATGCTTGAGCTCCAGCCCTAAGAGCTCACTTACAAGGTACGCTTTCTCATGTTATTTCAACCTTTACCATTTGAAAAAGACTTCATAATGCGAATTTACGTGCTAGAAGACCTTTAAGGGTACCCACTCTACTTGCACGACACTGAGCTGCCCGTTTCCACTGGGCGCAGGAGCACAGGGGTTGGCTTTTACGGCAGTGGCTATGAGTCCTATATACCGATGAGACCAGAATTGAATTGGTGAGTGATGATTATAGGTAACAGGTCTGGAGGGGATCAGGTCGTCAAGAGCGATTAAATTTGCCCCGTGAAGTTGCTCCTTACAAAGGGGGTACAGTCATGTTGTGGGGTGGTATAACGTTCAACTGTCGTATTGCGCTAATTCCCATGACATGACAAGTGCAGTTTACATTGAAAACGTTATTTGGCTCATTATCTATCCATTACGCAATGAATTGGGTGAAAATTTCATCTTTATGGATGATAATGCCAGACCACATCGTGCAATAAGGGTTTGGGAGGTACTTGAAGAAGGACATATCACCAGATTGGATTGGGCAGCACAATCCCCCGATATGAACCCAATAGAACATATGTGGGATTTTATTGCTAGAGCCATTCGCAATCGGATTAACCCACCTCACACCGCGGAAGAATTAACCATACCGGTTACAGAGGAATGGAACAATATTCCAAATTCAGTGATTATTTCAATGCATAGGCGTGTCAATGCGTTAGAAAGAAGCAGAGTAGGACATACTGACTATTGAATATTGTTTGTTTGACTTATTCCTTTTTTCTATATTTTTTCTTGTTTATTAAATTTTTTAAGTTTTTCTTTTTGCTTCTTCTGTTGGTGCCTCCGTTGGTCAACAATTATCATTATCAAGTTTTCATCTTAAAAAAACATGTTTTCAATAGCATATTTTTATTTTTGTTAATAACACACTATTATCATTATCTTTTGGGGATGTGTGTAATAATTAATACTCACAAATATTAATAAGCAATAACCTAATATATTGACATTTTGATTTGACATATTGTTTACTTATTTCGCATCGTGTTTGTTTTTTTAAATCCGAGTTAAATTAAAAATCACGTGATCATTTCCCCTAGTGGCGTGGGAGGCATTAGCAAAATCTCCAAAAAGTATGTTCAAATGATTTCAACTGTTCTTGGGCATTCCATAGCTGTTTCTGTTCGTGTTATTGTTTTTAAGGTTAATTTACAACAACTTTACGTCAAACTTCGTAGTCTTTAATCGCCAGTTCTCCAAATCTCCAAAGCAGTAAAAGCAGCTTAAGCCGACTATTGACAAAGAAACGCAATGTAGTTTACTGGAGAATATTAATACAATTTAAGTTTACTAATAAAATAACAAATACTACTTTAATTTATCTGAATATTCTGACATTCTGGTTAGTGTTCTAGCGAATATGAAATTATGTAAACATATTCAGCCAGCTGACACTTCTATGTCAAGTTATGCTGCGCTAGATGAGAATAATGACTGTAAAATTTTATTACAATTTTACTGCTTTATTTACAAAATCTCACATTGTATTTCTCAACTGTATAGTAACATGATTTTAGGGCAATTTTTCAATTCTTACTAATTTATTAATTACAACATTTTTAACATAATCTGTGACTTGAATTCTTTTTTTATTATTTTGGCGGATAGTGTTAATTTCACCATGTACTTGCAAAATTAAAATTATGTTTTCTAAAAAATATTTAATATTAAAAATATTTAAACAATCATTAACACAGGTGTTTTATTAAATAATCAAAAACATGTTTAATCGCGGTGACCTTTAAACAATTTATTGACGGTTACATATCGTCGCGCATTTTGTTTTGTTGAAATTTTTTAAAGCAAGAGGGAGGTCGTTCCATTTTATTTACAATTTTTCAAGAACATTTTAAATTGTAGGTCAGCGAACATTATCATTTTCCACACGTGTTCAAATTAATTCGCGTTTAATTGATGACTCATTTGAACTTTAACGTAACTTTTGATTACGCAGTCTATTATGTAGTACAAAACCTTAAAATTTAATATCCATATGTGGAATACAAATTCTAACGATTCTGCGTCAAAATATATAGTAGTAATGGATATAATGATAATAAGTTAAAAACAGCGAACGCTGATATGTATACAGCTTGCGAGCGGTTCCTAAGGTCATACCCATACTTCGTTGTGTAATGCGGAATGGAGACAATTTAGATGACGTTCTTGCTGTGTTTTAGTTTGTATGAGGAGTTTTATGTGTGCAGATGTAACTGTTGCCTGTTCTATTCGCTGTTTCCTTACTTCTCTTAATAATATTGAATTATTTTATTCTAATTTGTTAGCTGTTTTAAAATTTATTAGCTGTAGACACTTTTTCACACGAACAAAAATATATTACCATCGCCGACAATCATGGAAATGACATGTTTATTTTAATTAGAATTTATAAATACTGTGGTAAAGTAGTAGTAAAGTAAAGTAAACAGTATGACGTTACTTTATTGCAATTAGAATAACCACATAACTTTTTACTTAATGTATTTATAAATGAAAATTTCAATAATGCAAAAACTTATTATTTTGTTCTTCTCAATTTAATGTTGACTTCCTTTATTTATATATTTGATTTATTGTTAGCTTTAAAGTTATTTTTCAACGCAACCATAGAAATATTTTGAAGGATCGCCTGATGAGTCCCCGTGCGGTCAGACAATCGCTTACTGCCTTTAGAACCGTTCGCAACCTGTAGAGTACGCAATGTACAATGTATGTGTATACATATTATCAGATGGATTTGAAAAGATTGAAAAATATGAAGTTTGAAGGATAAGAGTAGCATATGCATACCTTTTTGTCAGTTTTTATCATGATTCGACCCTTTCGATACTGCTGGTATACATGTGTATCGGTATAGATTTTTAAAGCCTAAATAAAAAAACAAGAAAAATATTTTGTCATTAGAGAAGGTTTACATATTTTCATTTGAAAGGAAAAATGTTATAGTGTAGCGAAAAATACCGTCCTGAAAGGGTTAATTTAAATTAATCATAAAAAAAAAGTGTTAGGTGTGCGATATGTGGATTTACTGAAATTATAATCGATGTAATGCGTGCCAGAATTTTATTGTCGCATGTTTAATGCCCACCTGAAACCGGTTTTCTAATAAAGATGAATCGAAATTATACGTCTGCCATATACATGTAGTAGGTATGACTGTTTGAATATTTATTTATACATAATTGCGCGCGGTTAGTATAATCAAATAAATAAGTGCCAATATCCTGTTGTAGTTAGTACCAGTGCAATAATATTTCAGTGCATAATTAAAAGTTCAAGTAGCCGCACTTTGAAATTAATGATATCGGCGTCGATTTATACACATTTTTTCATATACAAGCGCAAAACTAGTTACGCAGGAAATAGCAGCTTTCAGTTTCCTGTGGACCCCGGCAGTTTTTTCAGGCATATTATCAAATTCTTTTTGTTGAGTACATATAAAACTTTATGAATCACACCTACACTAGTATAGTATAGCAACAGTAGTGTGTGACGTACTGTGCATATGTATGTCCGTATGTATGTGTGTGTGTCAGTAGAGAGCCAGACGGTGAATAGGTTGGTCTTCGGTACCGTTCGCTGAAACTCTTCTTGTACGCGTCGAGATACAACTTTCACCGCAAAAGAGTTCGAGTGTCGTTGTGTTTATCACCGCCGTACATCTCGTCGAGATTCACCTGTAATTTAGGTAAGTATTAATTTTTTTTCTCAGAATAAAATTGTAAATATTGACCCCCGCAAAACATGTTAATACAAAATTATGTATTTATTCGAGATGACTAACTACTTAGCGAGTTATTCTTTCTCATTCTTTGCGATTGTATGTAATGCATTTTTGCGTCGCTTTTTTTTTCCAGAGTTTAGTGAATGTGATGTGCTATTTTCGAGAATACTCTTCTTCGAGCGTTCACTGCTTTAAATTATCACCGTCTTTATATTTATTTTGATTAGTAACAAGATGAATTGCAAAAGAAGAAACAGCGCCCACGTTTTTTCTTACATTTTTTGAATCTAAAATGTGACGAGTTTCAGATAAGCGGATTTCTAATACTCTGGAAGTTGATTGTATTCTGAAGTAAACATTACATACTAATTGTTTCATTGAAACCTAAAAAAGGCGGAGACAGGACAGAAACGGTTAATGTTAGTTCATAGAATAAAAGATACAGAACGCAAGTGTTTATTTACTGGCTAAGCCACACCTAATTCGACGTACAGACTGAGTACTAGGATAGTATCCAATTAGGTGATTTAAACATGTGCACGCATGTACGTCTAAATAAAAAAGATACTTACTTATATATTTATTAGAGATTCAGAATCAGAAAGATGTTATGGAACATTTTTTCTCTATAATGGAGAAGAAAATGAGAGCGCAATTTATATAGAAATTACGCCAGATCCAGAGAAAATATTCCTACCAAACTCTTTGATCCTTTTTTAACGCTCCTCTATTGTATTTAGTGCTAAGAAAAAGGTGTAAAAGAAAAAACTCGGAGTCAGAGTGAATCATACGTGTAAAGTTTGTATTCGATTGCATGACTTGAAATACGATTTGGGACAAATTGATAAAGAGAAGACCAGATTCTTCGTTAACCAAATACCGTGCTGTCAACAATTTCCGAATCCTACCTGATCACCTAAATTAGGCATCTAAATTCACAATTATGATAATATTTAAAATAAAAGACCCCAATTATAATAACAGTGGCGTAACTTAATTATTTGTCAGAAAATATAAAAAATACAGTTTTAACCTATCAAAAATGTATTACACAAGAATTAAATCAAATGCTTCAAATGTTAAAAAATAAAATTCTCAATCACATCACCAAAAGTAAATAACATACACAAAATAATTTAATGTTGCAATACGTCGTGGTTACAAAGTAATATACGATATGATGAAGGGCAAGGAAATTTATCATGGCCAGCAATAAAAGTATGTCAAAGAACTTAGATGTAAGTACCCATTTTAAAATAAAAACAGAAAACAAAAGTTCCAATTATACAATTCAGAAATAATACAAGTTAGGAAAGAGGGGGGTACATTTGAACAACGTTAATTTCTCTGTAAAATAGACTATTATAAGATTTAAAACCTGCGGGTGCTAGATCGCGGCGTATAGTTTTATACATATCTCGTAGAAATCACTTTTGCTGCAATGTCATTTGAAAACAATCAATTCGTTAGTTTGTGTTTTCCCACGTAAGTTGTAATTTCTGAACAAAAATTCATAAAGCAATTCTGTGGCTTTCTTTTGCCGAAAAGTTTGAATCGTGATTCGAATAGTTTGAAACGATAATTTCTATTTATTTTTTTTCTTTTAATTAATGTTAAAGTTGACAGATCTCTATCCTGCTTAACGAATCTAGAAAACTACAAAATATGTCATTTAAATTAGCAAAAATAGACATTTTAATTTTACACATTTCTAGAAAACTATTAGTATTTTCAAAATCAAAATTATGGTAATTTTCTAATGAATATTCTACAAGCATTGAATGATTTTGATAATTTTTTTGTATATGATATTTATGTTGGTCTAAACGTTTTTCTTTTTAATTTTGGCTTGCTTCTCCTGTATAACATGAATTACAAATTAATTAAACATTTAATTTCATAAACCACGTTAGGTTGTTTTAATTTTTAATGTTGATTTTTAAATTAGAGAATATATTATTTAAATTAATTGCAGATTTGCTAGCTAAAATTAAGTTATGTTTTTTGAAAATGTGTTTGAATGTGTTATATAGCGGTTCAATATAAAGTTATGATATGTATTTTTTTTGTTGGGTGTTTGTTTTGTATTATTGTAGCTACTTGAATTTTGTAGATATTTAACACCATTTTTAATTACAGATTCAATGAGATTTATTGGATAAGAATTTTGAAGAAGAGTTTTCTTACTTAAATTTAAATTGTCATAAATGAAAAGTTTATCTGTAAAAAGTAAAATAGTTCGATCTGTTAAGGAAATAATTGTTGCAATTTTATAATTGTTGGACGTGTACGAGTGAAAATTAATATATCTACCTGACCCCATAGGTTTATGAAACCAATTAGTTATTAATTTGTCATTGTGTCTGATAATATTTACATCGAGGAAACTTAGTGAATTGGTAATTACTTTTTCTACAGAAAAAGGTAAAATCAATAAAATATCATCTGCTAACGAAAATATAAAGTTAAATTGAAAGCTAAAGAGTTAATAACAGTTTTTTCTAGTTCCTGCAAAACAATTTCAGCTAAAGCAGGAAATACAGGAGAACACATTGATGTACCGAAAATCTGTCTGTAATATTTATCATTGAACGTAAAATAAGATGTTTCAAAACATAAAGTAACAATTTCTGAAAAGATTGGAAATATCTGTGAAATCTTTAATCTCTATCCACCTATCATTAATGCTTTTTAAAGTTAACTCTTTTGGAATGTTAGTAAATAAAGAAACAACATCTAAGGAAATTATAATGCAGTTATTTGGTATACCTACCTATGTTTCTTATTTTTTTTTTAATAATAATAATAATAAAATTCTGACAGTGGGGTTTCCATGTAAGACAGGCATCAATAGTTATACCTAAGAATTTTATGGGGTCCGTATAGGATAGAGGAGTGTCGTTCAAAGAAATACACAGGGTGTCACATGATTTCTGGCGATTATGAAATCTGACGTATTGAGTTTTAAGAAGTGAGAGTTGAACTAGCAAGATAATTTTTTTAATTCGGAATTACATGTGAGTTCTAGACAGGAATCATCTTTATTGGAAATAAGTAGAGAAGTGTCCTCCGCATATAATGTAAAGGTGACCTGTGGTGACATGCTATTAATATTGTTTACATATAGAAGAAATAAAATAGGTCCTTGTGGAACGCCTAATGTATTGTCTCTTAAATTAGATTTGACCGATTTAGTCCCAGGTAAGGAGTTTGGCAGGTTAACAAATTGTTGTTTATCGTTTAAGAAGAAACCAATCCAATTCAAAGCAATTCCAAGCTGTATAAATTAGAAAGCAGGATAGAGTGATTGACGCAGTCGAATGCCTTACTGATGTCGCAAAAAATCCCGACAGGACACTCCACCTGTTTGTTATGAAAAGCAAAAAGAGCTGTTTCGGTTGATTTACCATGCCTGAAGCCGTGTTGAAGATTAACGATTATGTTATGAGACTCTAAGTAAGGTAGTATACGGTGTAGGAAGCTATATTCAAAAATTTTGCTGAAGTTGGAGGAAATCCCAATGGGATGATAGTTGTCTATTGAGTTTACCTTCGGGATCCGGCACAGTTTTAGATCATCTGGGAACGATCCCTCAGCAAATGACAGGTTGACCAGATATTTTAAAAGACTGATAATGAAAGTTAAGACCTTTTTTAATAAGAACATTGGTACTTCATCGGAACCATAAGAGGATTTGTTTTTTAGTTTGTTACGTAATAGACATAGGATTTCATTATTGTCAAAAGGCAGTAGGTACATTAGGCGCTTTCCAATTACGAACTCTAAGCACCTGAACTGATCTGATCCGAGCTACACTTTAGAAATCGTAATGGGAACGCTAGGAAGCGTCAGTCGTGACGTATATGTCAAAGTGACCATGTGCGCGCCACATGTATTCCCTTTCCCCACCCTTTTGGTGCTCGAAACGTAAACGATATGACAGGTGCTCGAGGGGAAGAGGGAATCAAAACTGATTAGTTCAGCGCTTCACGCTTCGGATCATCTCCAGACTAGTCCCGAGTAGCACAAACGTGTAATTGGAAAGCGCCTATTGAATCACGAACGTGTTTTGAATTTGGGGAGTTTACGAGGGCCGAGAAAGGAATTTGGTTGGCAATATTGATAGGTATATCCACAAAGTAGTCGTTGAGTATATTCGCTACTATAAGAGGATCATCATAGGAGAAGTCATTATGACGTATAGAAATTGGTTTTGAGACTCTTGGTTGATGTGATAGCTCTGATACTACGTTTAATGGAGTGCAGATCTTTGAGATTTCTGCTAGAGGTTATTACATCCTGGGTTACCCATCTCTTGTTAGGACCAGAGTTCTGAATGGAATATATTCTCAAAGGAAAAAATAAATTGAAATAATATAGGAAAGTTTTTAGGAAACCCCTAAAGGCATTATTATTTATGTCAGAAGACTGGTATAAAGTGTGGCAAGTTTCCTTTGCGAGGGCAGAGCAGAAGTCATCTGTCTGGGTGAAGAACCTCTTGAAGCCGTAAATTCGTTTGCTGGAATCATTACAAGTTCAAAAGAATTTTTTATAAAATATTCTGATTTACTAGTAATTTGAGTAATAATTTTTGAAACAAATTTTGATAAAAAATATAGAGAAGAACCAATAGTAGAAATTATTGGACGAAGAGGTACATTAGGTTTATGAATTCTTGGAATGCAGCATAGTTTAAGAAAGATGGGTTGCTGCACTTTAAGAGATTTAGCAATATTGTTACTAATTTCAACAGATTTTTCTAACTTATTAATCATTTTGAAAGTTTTACGCTTAAAATTTTCTGTGGGATCATTGTTTAATTCTACGTAATTATGTATTATTACCAGATAGCATGGTTTGAACTTTTAAAAAATACATTTTTATCAATTAAAACAATAACATTGCTTTTGTCGGCAGTTGTGACAATAATGATTTTCTTTAAGAAATTTTTTAAAAGACAAAAGATTTCTAATAAGAATTTTATATGTTGATTTTTCAAAAGTTCTGTCAATATTTCTAATATAATTTAAAAAATTAGAGCAAAATTTATTTCTTATTTGTATTTTGGAATTTAAAGCTAAGGATTTTATACCAAACTCTAAGTTAGTTAAAACGTCAAGAAAATCTACTTGTTTCTTATTAAAATAGGGTAAGGATTTTTTTCCCTAAAGTGTATTTTAAATTTGACGGAATTTCAGTTTTCGTATAATTTATTAACCATTTATTGATTATATTTTGACCAAATTTTATGTAAAATTTTTTTATCTCTAATAAAAATAAGATTATCTAACTTTTTAATCTGTGTCGATTGAATTCTGTTAAACAATTTTTTTGGTTTTCAAAATTTAGAAAATTGGTCAATGTAATATTATCTAAAGTTATTATTATCCTAAAGTATAATCTAATTTTCACAATAATTTGGGAAGAATTTTGAGAGTTACCTCAATTTCATATGTTCATATTTTGTGACATGACGTAAGTACATATCATACGCCCTTTTTGAGGGAGTACACCCTCTTTTCTTCATTTAAGTAAAAAGAGCTTAGTTTAGTTTGGTAATTTTAATTAAAGTTTTAAAGTACATTTTGCACAGTACCTTATTTTGATATCCGTAGTGAGCCTCAACAAAATTGTAAAACCCTATGTTTCTGAAATCCATAATTAAAGTGGATTCTTATCCGGTGAAATTGTGTAATAAAGTATTTATTTATTTTCAATCCTGACGAAGCTATCAAATGATAGCCAAACGTAGAGCGTTAATGCCATTTTATTCCTTTATAACGTTCTCTTTCTCGCATTGCATATACTCAAATCCCCCGATCCCAGTGCATGGCCCGGGTTCATGCGAATACCTGTCTTATATTCTACCGTGGTTTTACTCTTTTTTCATAGATTGAAGTATGGTCCGAATGCACAAAAAACGTTCAAAATCAGATATCATAGAGGACGACATGAATGTGGTAATAACAGTCATAAAAGAGCAGACAATGTCCTTTAGAAAAGCAGCTGCCATCTATGGTTTGTCCCATATTTCGTTATTTGATAAAACATAGAAAAATAATTAAAGTAGAGATAATAAATAGGCATCAAAGTAGACGGTAAAACAAGTTTTTACTATTCAAGAGGAAGCTATGCTGGGAAGTTATATTTTACAATCCTCAAAAATGAATTATGGTTTGACCCATGTTGAAATTAGAAAATTAGCATTCGCGTAGGAAAAATTACTTAGGCTCATATTCATAAACAAAACTTAGGCTACGCGCTCGATAATAATTCGCTAGTAATTCATGAACTTTACGCATTTCAACGTGTAGCAGATGTACAACCAACAAAAGTTTAGTAATACAATTTATGAATTTATGAATTCCTCAGTGTGAGTATACGAATAACTGAAATAAATCTAACATGGCTGGAATCAATTGGTTATAAAGATATATGTAGCGCCATGATTATTTCTCTCTGTGGAAACTAGAGAATAAAGCCCAACAAGTGGATGGCTTCAACATTTGTAGGTATTAACCAAAATTTTATCCTTTCTTCAAAACTGCCCCTGGCCTGTTCAAAGCTACACCAGATACGGGGTACATTTGTACAATTGAAGTCCTTTTTTTTATTTGTTCTGCTAAAAGTCAAAATAATACTTTTGTAGTTATACTACTATTGGTTGGCTCAAATATGTTCCTTAAAGCTAATGTTAAAACTTCCTATTTTCTATTGTATAAAGTTTTTAAAGAATTTTGTTTTTCATAGTCTGTTCATTTTCTCCTACCCCAACGAACTACAAGTACAAAACGAAAATAGTTTTCCTGAAATTAAGAAAAAATATTGTTACACTTGATAAAGTCATAGAAAGTTGCACGCATCTCTTCTATTTTCTTACTACATGTCATTGCCTTAAATAAGATGTTTTTTTGTTTAAAATAGAAATTTCGTTTTAAATAATACGGTTTTTGGTTAGATTACGCTTTTAATATATAAAAACTGTTTCTGTTTTGTATTTGTTTAATAAGGAGGTAAAATAGTAAATTTACTTTCTTGAGCAAAAATATTCTTTATAGCTTATTAACTGCATACAACGTGAGATATGTCAGAGTCTCTTTTAGTTAGTTTTAGATGTTTTATATTGGAAAGTTTGCAATGCAGTCCTTTCAACCTAATCGTAGACTCGTCAAAGTGCTCCTTGATAATACAAAACGGATGTTGAACAAAACATTGATATCACAGTTTTAAAAGGTTTCTTTTTTGTTTGCTTCTGACTTGATTCTTTGCGGGAGTCATCATAGATAACAAAGAGCGACACGAAATAAAGATAAACAAAAATATAAGACAGTCTTGAACAAGAAAGGAATTATGATGAAAATATTTATTCTGCGCAAAAAAATTACATATTCACAAAACTTGTTGCTAATAAACAAAATACTATGAATAAGAAGTTTCGGTGGAAATTTTGAATTTTTAAAATTTTCTGCATGTTTGCGTGAACTCATTAAAAATAAAAATTTCGCAAATAAATTAAATATAACATTCTAATTTTGCAACTAGAAAATATACTAAGTTTCAACATTTTTCAAATCGTTTTCTGTTATTCAGTACAACTCTTCGCGACATTTCTGACGAATTTTAAATTAATGAACTTCATATTAGGAGTATATTTGTGATTAGCAACTACTTTTATAAATACTTTTTTGCTCTGTCATAATCGCTACTATGACTTCACTTGAAACGCTAATTTTTATTTTGGCTAGAAGTGGACTCTAAAAAAATTCTTTCCTACAAAAGATGTATCTTCATAACCTCTAAAACTGGTAAAAGTATTATACTAATTATTACTAACAAAACAGTCATTTAGGTATTTTCATGTGAAATGAAACACACAAAATATCTTTGTATTGAATTATCTCTCGTTTGCCTAAAAATCGTCTGAAACAAACCGATATAAAAAAGTCGCATTTCCCCGCTAATAAAAATACTATTGGTTTTACGTAGGACATTAATTTTAGTTTCAATTGTACATAAACGTACTTTTTGTTTTATGATTACTACTGCATTACTACTGCAAATTACTAAGGTATGCAGATTACTTTTGCGAAGAGGAATTTATGTGAAAATTCAATTACTTTAAATATTCTTAGATCTTTAATGCGCAAATATTCTCACGATTTTTTAACATATACGTCTTACTAATACAAAACGAGGCTTTAATAATGCTAATTTGCTTTTATGGCCAATAATTAAAACCAAATAAATTCATTATCACTTTTAAAACATCTCGGAAGATGTTAGATATGCATTTTCGTATTAGTTTTGATTACTTTTATTATCGGCTTTATAATTTAAATAATGATAAGTGAATGATAGTATAGTATAATACGAAACCTATGGTAACTTTTACATTCGGATTGGATAGCTTTATAAAGAATAATTGAGGAATGCATTCAATATGTTTTATATTTCTTGCTGTGCTTTCTGGCAAGTTTTAACAAATTAAGCCAAAGTACAGAAAAAAAGATTATTTCAAATTAAGATTAGATAGCTGTTGCAGCTGCACATCATAATTGACAAAACAGAATATGTAATTGTACCGGGTGAGTCGGGAGGAAAATACCAACGACCGGGAGTGTATTTTGATATGTAAATTAAAACCGAAAGTTGTTATCCCATATTTATTTATTTATTTTCAAGTTACAACGTCTTAAAATCTTAAATATGTAGTAAATAAATACACTCAAATTTTGATGTTTGTTTTGTTTGTAATGGGAATGCAAAACCTGCGGTTGAAAATCGTTAGCGCTGTGGTCCGCCAAGATCTTAAGACCTGACCCATTGCACATCTGTTTCAGGGACTGTGCTGGACACATTGGAGGTCCATGCAGTGTTTTTCGAAAATTTATTATAAAGCTTTAAAACGCTGTGATTAAAACAAAATATTATGTAAGATATTTTCTCAAGGTGTTATAATTTGAAAACATACATGTAACATCAGATTACAACTACTGGATCTTCTTGGTTTATATTTATTTACAAGTAAAATTTACTTCCGGCGTATAGTGTGTTCCTCTCTTCTCACCCTGTATATGATCGAACAGTAGTAAAAACCAATTCAAAAAAATCTACGTTTCGCTATGGATTCGTAGTTTTCTCAATGGACAAGAAAATGCTTTAACTAATGACCAATTTAACAGTAAAGTGAAAATAACATGTAAATAAGTAAATATTTTTAATTGTGCGGATGTAATGAGTTAATCAGTAATCAAAAGAATGTACTACTACTATTTATAAAAATCACCATTTGTTTTTCTTGGAAACCTACAGTAAACAAAAGCTTTTTAACAAACATCATCGCCAAAGGCATCGAGTTATTCTTAGTTCTTCTTTGTATCGTTGAAAGTGTGTTTACGAATTCTTCGGGTGGCCAGCAGAAAGAAGCTGCGCTCGTAAAATTTCGTAGTAAACGCGGATTTACGGGATAAACGGACGCGCCCGCCTTAAAAATAGTCGCGCGTTCCTAATTAACACGAAGTTGGAAGTCGCGATTAAGCACAAGACGTTGCTCATTCTCGGAATAAGTTTCTCCCATCCCGTTTGGGGAAAGGTGAAATTGCTACGTTATTATTTATTCGCGCCGATGACGTTTATACTCGACGGAGATTTCTTCGCCTTCTTCTCCACAAATAAATTTATCAGACGGAGGAAACTGTCATAAACATAATACTGATAAGATTAGAGTGGAGTAACTCAGTGCGCGCAGTCTATTGCATTATCAGTGTTCGAGAACACGCACAATCATCACGCATTGCGAGCTATTTTTAACGAAATTTTTCGTGCCCCGTATCAAACTAGGGATGGGTCTTTACTGTATACGAAAAGTGATCTAGCAAGAGAAGAGGAAAAAAGACAAACAGGTGAGGGCTACATTTTATCAGCTGAAAATAAAACGCAGTGTATTTACTTGAAAATTTGGAGATTCAAATTGTGGTAATGATAATAAATCCGTGACGAATATACTTAAATAAAATAGTAACTTTAGCTCATAATTATAAAAATAATAATTTACACAAGTGTGTTACAAATTTTACATAAAAAGTCAATATATTTGTCATTTTATAAAAAAAAATATTACAAATTATGAAAAAATATTATTTCATTGTTTGTGTAAGGCGTAGCCAAACTGATAAAATGACATAAATGAACAAATTCTTTCGAGTTATGTTCGCTATGAACACATGTTTACTTTTACTACAACATTTTCAAAGAAGGAAGTTAATCATTTTTCAAACACTGCCAAGCGAAAATGACCAAATTTATTAATTAAATAATGTTTCAATTAAGAGCAATGTTTTTTGTAATCAATTATTTGTAAACAAAATTAAATTAATGAATTATATTTTGTGTTCATTTGTGGTGATACTAAAATAAGCATTTTACAAAATTATGAATTTATCCTAATTTGTAGAAATTTTGTTACAGATATTAGTTATTGCTTTTTTTCTTGACTTCAGTTCAACATCATTTGAACGTGTGCTGAACAAGCACTCCTGTAATCGTCAACAAAAAAGTAATGACTGCAGTTTGTAAAAAAAAACAGAATAAATTCATAAATTATCACTTGTTCTGATAAACATGCTTTAGCCGCCAGATGTTCTTGGTCACATTTCCCCACTCTACTATGCAAATTTACCCAAAATCAGCAAATTATTTAAAAATTCCCCAATCCTATTTGTTTTTTTGTTTGTTTATTTTAGAATTACAAGAATAAGTTGCAACAATAGAACATTTTATTATATAACAGCAGGTCTGTATATGTCTGTCTCGTATTAGTTCTTTATGCGCACTTGCTCGCACGCAAGTACCACTTCGTGTCGCCACGTTGTCCCGAACACAACGACCAATCCGAGCAAGCCCGCGAAATGAAAGTACATATTCAAATTTACATAATTAACATGCCGGCGGCCTTGAAATGACCATTTCAATAGTTACATTAACATAAAGGAACATAAATACTTTACATCTAAGCTTCAACACTTGAATCGTAGTTCTCAACTGGTAAAACACACAGGTTGTGAACGGCACGTATTGTTGTAGATCCATTGGGTAGTCTAACTGTCACAGCGCGAATAACTGCGTCGTTTCCGGGGTGGAGTGTAACGATTCTACCCAATTTCCACTGAAGAGGTGGTAGGTTGTTTTCTTTTAGCAATACTAAAGCGCCTTCCTTGATTAATTGAGAACTGTTGCTCTTCCATTTAGTTCTTTTTTGCAATTCCGGTACCACATGCTTGCTCCAGCGAACCCAAAATTGATGGACCAGGTTTTGTTGTCGCTTGAATTTTGTGACGGTTCTGGAGTCTAGCGTTGCATTACAATCGGGCAAGGAAACCAATGGTTTGCCGACCAAGAAATGTCCTGGTGTGAGAGGCTCAAAATCGTCAAGGTTAGATGAAAGGGGGTGTAAAGGGCGAGAATTCAGGATAGCTTCTATTTGGGCAAGGACAGTACTCATTTCCTCGTAATTCAATATTGCGTTTCCTAAAATTCGCCGTAAATAAAATTTAGTCGATTTTATACCGGACTCCCATATTCCACCGAAATGCGGAGAATGAGCTGGTATAAAGTGCCACGTTATTTCATCCTTATTCGAAAATTTTTCTATTTGCTCGCGAACTTTCTTAGTTTTTAAGAATGTATACAACTCTTTAAGGGCATTTGAGGCACCTACAAAATTCGTCCCGTTATCTGAGTAAATATGAGTTGGCATGTCACGTCTTGCAATGAATCTTTTTAATGTGGCAATAAAGGCCTCAGTGGACAAAGAAGTTAGGAGCTCTAAATGCACTGCCTTCGTTACCATACAAATGAATAAGCAAATATAAGCCTTAATAGTTTTGGAATTTCGAATGTACTTTTCTTTTATTAAAATTGGACCACCGAAATCAACACCGGTATGCGTGAATGCGTGTAAATTCAACTGTAATCTAAATTGTGGTAAATTACCCATAATTTGGTAATCAGTTGACGGTTTTGTTTTGTAACATTTTATGCAGTTTTTCGAAAATGATCTTATCAAACCTCTAGCTGAGATAAGCCAAAATTTTTCTCGCATAGTTGCTAGTAATTGCTGCGGACCACAATGTAATAATTTCTCATGGTAATATTTAATTACGAGTTTTGTAAATTTGTGATTTTTGGGCAAAAGAATTGGAAATTTTTTGTCATACAAAAATTCAGAATTTTTCAAGCGACCACCTACGCGCATCACGTTGTTTTTGTCGAGGAAAGGATTCAAATTCAGCAAATTTGAGTGTTTCATTATTGGCTTAGTTTTTGATAAGCATTCTATTTCATCAGAGAAAGAGTCAGCTTGACACAATTTAACTATTAAAGTTAATGCGTCTTGTAACTCGATATTTGTCAAATATCCAAAACTTCTTTCCTCTTTTCGCGATTTGCAATTTTTGTAAAAGCGTAAAATCCAAGCTGTAGTGCGAAGTAAAGTTTGATAGTCGGAATATAAGTCAAAAATGCATGAACTTTTCTTTGCAGTTGAGGCTAGAATAGTTAAGTATTGACTTTTCATTTCCGGAGGGTTAGTCATTATAATATCATTCGGTGTTTGCCACCTTTCATTTTGATTCTTTAGAAAATTGGGCCCATGCCACCAAAATGTATTATCGACTAGTTCGGATCCCTTGAGTCCACGAGATAACAAATCGGCGGGATTTTCTTTAGAAAATACGTGGAACCAACTTTGCGGATTACTCAATTCTTGAATCGTAGCAATTCGATTTGCAACAAAAATTTGATACTTGTTAGCACATGAATTTATCCACGACAAGACAATTTTGGAATCAGTCCAGTAAAATGTGTTATCAATGCGAACAGTAAATGAATTTTGTATCTTGTGCATTAATTGAGACAACAACACCGCTGCACATAGTTCCAACCTCGGAAGAGTTGTAGGCTTTAAAGGTGTAACTCTAGTTTTTGAGGTAATCAAATGAATTGCGACATTTTGCAATGCATCAATCGAACGTAAGTAAACGCAGGCTCCGTAAGCCCTTTCGCTGGCATCGCCAAATCCGTGCAATTCAATTAGAATCGCATTAGCTAATAAGCCACATCTTGGAATCTTCAGATCTGATAAGAAATGCAATTGAGCCTTGAATTTGTTCCACTGATCACAAAGATTTTCCGGAATTTGTTCATCCCATGTCAAATTCAATTTCCAGAGAGATTGGAGCAAGATCTTCGCAGTTATTAAAACAGGACCTAGTAGACCTAATGGGTCGAACAGCTGAGCAATAGTAGATAATATAGATCGTTTAGATATGTTTACTGATTGGTCAGGTATGTTCAATTTGTATTGCAGAATATCAGAGTTAGAATTCCAATTAACTCCTAGAGTTTTCGCATTTTCTCTCTCTCCAAATGGAACTACGAAAAGACAGTTATCATTTGTATCTAGTGTTCTGAGAAACTCTATGATATTTGATAAGAACTTTCGTAGTGAAAACCCGGCACTAGTTAAAATGGTAACGATCTCCTTTTGCATTTTGGTTATTTCTTCTACAGAGTCTGCTCCCGTAAGCAAATCATCCATATAGAAATCTGAAAGAATGATTCTCGAAGAATTTGGAAAATGAGGCAAATTTTGTTCAGCCAAGTGAGTTAAACATCTAGTTGCCAAATAGCTAGCAGAAGTCATGCCATAGGTGACTGTGTTTAACTGATACAATTTCACTTCAGATGAAGTATCATCACGCCAAAAGATACATTGGAAAGGACGTTGATCAGGATGTATCAGAATCTGACGGTACATCTTTTCAATATCAGCTGTTAATGCAATTTGATGTTGACGAAACCGAATTAATATTGAAAAAAGATCATTCTGAACAACAGGACCAACATACTGGGCATCATTGACAGAAATGCCGCTATCAGATTTAGCGCTGCCGTCAAAGACAACTCTAAGCTTCGTGGTTAAAGATGAGTCCTTTATCACCTCATGATGTGGAATGACAAAATGGGGTTCGTTCAATTTTTCAAGAGGGATCTCAGACATGTGAGCAAGCCTAATGTATTCATTGATGAATTCCGTGTAAAGCTCTTTAAGTTTGATATTATTTGATAATTGCTTTTCTAGAGAATAAAAGCGCTTCAAAGCTATATCTTGAGAATTGCCAATTTGAGAAATATTTGACTTAAAGGGCAATGTAACCGAGTAGCGACCATCGTCAGTACGCGTAACAGTTTTTTGAAAATGCTTTTCACATATCTGTTCCTCGTATGAAAACTGTGATAAAGGATTTTTTGGACAAATGTCTTCTAACTCCCAGAATTTAGCTACTGACTTGTTTAAGGAGACGTCAAGGTCTGCACTCTTGGTAACACAGTGCATAGAAGAAATGGAACCTTTGTTTCTAGCAGGACAGAAACCCGAAATTACCCAACCTAGGCACGTATTTTGTAAAATAGGCATATCTTTCCCCAAAGTCAGATTTTCTGGCTTAAGAAGTTCATAGAAGTGTGATGCTCCAATTAACAAATCTATGTCAAGAGAGACGTTAAAATTGGAATCAGCTAAACGTAAATCTTTTGGAATTTTTAGATGAAACTTTGAAAATGAAACTGAAGGTAACTTTTCTGTTATTTTGTCGGTTATTAGACATTTCATTTTGGTTTGATAGTTACCAACACTAGAGAGGAGTTCGACGTCGACACTGCGGTTCAACGTGGATATTTGCAAGTTTATTCCTGAGATAGAAATGTTTGTACTTTTAACCGGTAACTTAAGTTTTTCGAGAAAACTCTTGGTTATAAAATTAGCCTGAGATGCGGAATCTAATAAGCATCTAATCGTCTGTAAATTGCCGTCAGAGTCGAACACTTGGGCCTCAGCAGTTGATAGGAGCACGAACAGATTGTTTGTCATTGAGGCTGTATTGGAACAATTAGATACGACATTCGAAGTATTTTCGGGATTTGTCGATCTAGAGTCGCAGTGTAGCAATGTGTTATGTGGCAAATTGCATATTTTACACTTAAATTTGGAATTACAAGTTCGCTTTGCAGTGTGTCTTAAACAATTTTGACACATTTCAAGTTGTTTGATTTTCTCCAATCTTTCATCTACCGATAATGACAAAAAATTGGGACAAGAATTCAGAAAATGGTCTTTTCCGCAAATCAAACATTTTACCTTGTGATTCGTTACAGTGTAAGAAAGTTGTTTTTGATTTTCGCGATACTTATTTTCTGATCTGTGCTTTGAACTGGAGGAAATATTTCCTAATTGTACTAAAAGATTGCACTTTTGTCTTAAAAAGTCGCTAATGTCATCACTAGTTAAGATAGCATTCGGTTTGAATTTTTTAAAAGCCTCTTTCGTTTCAGAATTGAACTTACTCATTAAAATGTGTGCTAAGAATCCTCCAAGAATTTGTTCATCTGTGATGTTTAAATTTTTCAGAGCTTTTAAGTTCTTAGTTAAAGAATCGTATAAATTTTGCAGCTGATTGGCGGAGTTTGCAATCACGGGTTTTATGTTAAAAATATTTTCAATGTGTGTCTGCACTATTAAATTTGGCTGCTCATAACGTTCACGCAAAAGATCGAGTGCAATTTTGTAATTGTCATTCGTAGGATTTAAACTGTAAATAAGTTGTTTGGCGTTTTGCTTTAAAAAACCGCGTAAATAGTGGAATTTTTGAACGTCAGTTAGTCCCGGTTGTGCGTCAATAATAGATAAAAAATTTTCTTTGAACGTAATCCAATCGGAATATTCGCCGCTAAATTCGGGCAAAGTTAATTGAGGTAGTGTGATATGGGGTGTTTGAATAGATGGAGTTGAATTCATGCTTGAATTTTTGAAACTTCCGTCGGAATTTCCGTCACTCCGGTTGGTTACTTTTCTTGCTCTCGCCAGCAATTCGAAATATTGATTTTCAAAATCAGAAATGGTTAGCAGATTTTCGTGGTCTGCAGATAACGCAACTAATTTTGCTATAATGCACTCATACTCGTCGAGAATAGGTTTAACGGTATTAATGCGAATTTGTAAATTATCCAAGTCAATCGTCTCTTGATTGAGCTTCAGAAATTTATTGAAATCATGCAAACGTTGATTTAAAATAAATCCCCTTTGTAATAAGGTTTCGGACTCGAAATGAGACGGCGCTGCGTCTTTGTCTTTTTTGCCTTGTTTTGCCATCGTAATCGCGAAAATGTAATGATTTAGTTTACGAGGAAATAAGCAATAGTAGGAAAATTGCAAGAAAGTGGAAAGGAATCTAACCTTGTACGTAGATTCGCAAATTTGGACGTGGCGTCGCAAAATGGTGGAAGCTGCTGTCCGTTCAGGCACGTGCTTCTTGTTAATTTGCAGCTACTTGCATCATCGGTGATCACAAAGCGCTGCAATTCGGCTCGACGAAGGACCAATGTTTTTTTGTTTGTTTATTTTAGAATTACAAGAATAAGTTGCAACAATAGAACATTTTATTATATAACAGCAGGTCTGTATATGTCTGTCTCGTATTAGTTCTTTATGCGCACTTGCTCGCACGCAAGTACCACTTCGTGTCGCCACGTTGTCCCGAACACAACGACCAATCCGAGCAAGCCCGCGAAATGAAAGTACATATTCAAATTTACATAATTAACACTATTACTTTAACTTTAAAGCTACTTTCTTATTAAAATATAGGGATAGGAATTCTAAATTAGATTACTTGGTAGGTCGTATTTAAGGAAAGGACACATTTAAAAAAATTCTAGGTGAAATCCGCTTGAGTGCCTTCTTTCAAGTGTCGAAAAAAAGATTGGTAATAAAATGTGAACCCTTTTATATTATTTGATGTAATCGAAAGCACGTTCCGCCTTGAAGATCTTTGGCTCTTCTCTATTTTAGCAGTGCTTAGCATGAAAATAAAAATTACAATAAATATTGTACCAGTACAAGAAGTATCCGTCTTTCAGATGTAATGTTTAACTCTTAATCGAACTGTCTAATAAAGTAATTTGTGTAATTTTTTTATTTTGAGAATATTTATAATTAAAACAGAGTTGCTCAGTTAACTTTGCCCCCCAAAACTAACAAAAAAATAATGTTTCCCAACATTTTTCCCAACACTGTTGCCAACGTACAGAAATGCAATGCACCAACCCACGGACAAAAGAGTATCAAATTTATCCAGAACATATCAATTTGCTAGACTTACTTGCTTTGAACTTTATATTAATTATACAAAGTCTCTGCAATTACAGCTTTTTAAGGTTTTGTTTATATAATACGAGACATATTTTATTTTAATAATGGGAACGGAATTGATTTTTAAAAACTCTGCGCTGGTCTTTTCATTTGTTATGTCTTGCTTACAAGAGAAAGAAAAAAATATGAAATACAAAGGAACAAACGAAAACTTGGTTTGTTTGATTTACAAAGGCTTTCTGGTTGAAAACAGCATTTGTTTATATTCACAAAAAGAAAGAAAAAAAACTCGACTACAAAAACATTCGATTTTCAAAAGCTTCCCGTCGGAAATCATCGATTTTTTTTTGCTTAGAGAAAGAAACACAAAAATAAATAAATGCAAATAAATAAATAAAAGTTTAATTTTCAAAACGAAATCGTCGATGCTTTATTTGTTATTTTTTTTGCTTACAAAAAGAAACAAGAAAATAAAGAAATGCAAATAATCTAAACTTGATTTATTTGATTTTCAAGGGCTTTCCGTCGTAAAGCAGCGATGTTTTGCAAGCAAAAAAGAAACAAAAAGAACAATGAGATACAAAGAAACGATGATTTTCAAAAGTTTCCCCCCATTTTCATGTGTTCGCCGCTTTATTTTTGCTTAGGTACAAGAAGAAGGGAAGAAAATAAAGTACAAAAATAAAATAAATGATTTACATTTGCTCTTACAAGAAGAAAAAAGAAAAATGAAATACAAGGAAATAAATGAAAGCTTGTTTAGATTTTCAAATGCTTTGTGTCGAAAATGATCGATTTTTCATTAAACCACTAATAAAATCATTCATCGAGTCGTAAAAATTTTTTCACGGTTTATCGATCCCTAATTGACTCCTACAGGTTTATCGAGCCTTTTAAAGTTTTCATTAGCCTCCAAGGAGTCGATATTGACTTTGTTGGGGATCCTTGACCTAGAGTAATTTTTGCTTGTCGAGGCATTTTCTGTATGTAATTCCACTTGAAATTATTTATTTCTATCACAAAAAATTAACGATCTGGAGGGCCAGTTTTAATTATTCATTTATTATTAATATTGTGGTCCTGCCACGGAAAGCAAAAGTTTTGTCTACAGCAGCAAGTTGTTTTATTGTAAAAATGGACATTGTAATTGGAACATAATTGAATTCTCAAAATAAAGTGCTAATGACAACAGCGGTGATGATTTCTTCTTAATGAATTCTGAAGCTTGCAGTAGACATTACTTTTGCTTTCCATGGCCTGGCTTTATGTAAATACTTTTTGAACACATGGTATTAAACAGAAGTCTGTGAGGCACGTGTATGAAAATTTATTTTTTGTTGCATTCACTTTTTTTATCAGGGAAAATATTATTTTGTAGATCGTTAAGAAAAAATTAAAACAATGAATAAGTGTAATATGAAATGGAAATCGGATCGGTTGTTAAATTCAAATTTTCTTTGCGAAACGAAGCTAAATTAATTTGTCATTCTTTTCTATATATAATCGTTTATCTTCTTGTTTCAGAAAGTCAAAAAGGAATGTCGAATTTTGCTACAAATCGTACTGTGGCTTCTTGCATGGCGAACGGCAGCACGAATATACCGCTGCGGAGATCCTCCAGCAAGAACGGACCTTCGTCACCTCCACCGATGAAAAGTCCGAATGGGGATAGAGAAATGGAAAAATGGAGGACGAAATTTGAAGAATCGGAGCAGAAAAGACGGGCGCTCTTAGCGCAGAACGAAAAGAGTAAGTTGTCTAAATCATTCTCTTTTGGCGCGATATCATAAATCTATAGTTACGAAAATTGGAAGTGGAAGTACTTACTTCAAACACTGATGAAATGGTGTTAGGGAAATGGAAATGGTTTTCAGACGGTTGCGTCCTCGATATATTTGCAGACCTAAATTTAAGTTTATTTGAAACGTGTCAGGTAAAGTAAGACTTCACGTTAGCGAATCTGGAATATTAAAGCGATTAATTCGTAGAATTAGCTCAAGGAGTGTTATTAATTAATTATTACTTTAACCTCATAAGTTTATGTACACAGCAGAGTTAATTTTTTTACACGTTATGTAAAAGTATAAATAGAGAATACTTGTTTCCATGGTTGTTTCTCTACGTGATGAAATAACTATATGATAATAATGTAGTAACTGAATAATAATTTCGAATTTTTAATACAATTTTCATTTTAGAATGAAATTAGAGTATTCAGACCGTCATTGATAATTAAGGTATTGGTTTCTCGTACTTGAATGATTGCTTCTCGAAAGAGCGTTGTTAAAACACTGACCTACACCAATAACGTAAACATCTTTACTGTCGGCGTGTATAGTATACCGTCGTGTCCATTTTGATTAAAAATTTTAACGCATTTTTTTTTAATTGTAAATTCCTGCTTTCCTATCGAATAATTATAATATATAGTTATAGCAATAAACGACATAATTCATAGCTTTGTGCTATGCATTACCTTTAGTGCGTTTTTCAAATACATTAAAAACAAAAAAAATAATATGCAGCTATGTTTTAATATTACAGTTTTGATCAAGTAGGCAAACTATTAATTGACAAGCTTTATTTTTATAATTTTGTAATAAAAAAATAGAGAGATCAAACAATTCGTATTGAGAAATATTTATTTATAAATTAATAGTACTATACAAATGCTCAAATAATTCGGCCAATCTGTAATAAAAGCTTCCAAGAACATTGCTTAATTTTCTGGGAATAATACCTGATCATTCTTCTATTATTCTACCTCTCAAGTTGTTGAAATTGCGGCAAGACTCCGATGAATTTTTGATTTAAATAAGGCCACAAGAAGAAATTGTTCGGTGTTAAATCTGGCGGACGTGTAGAGCTTCGCCTGCATTCAGTATGCTGTTTTTTTTAACTTCAATAGGGAAGCAGAAACTTATAAAAAATTGCTTTTAAATTCCTATAGTTCGTAATCAAAGTGGACACCCGGCATGTTAAATCAAAGTTGGTTTCGGAAAACTAATTTTCTTAATATTTCGAAAACGGTTACATTTAGGACATCATATTTGCAATTAATCTTGGACAGGTCGGTTTGATTTGCAGTGGAAGTCTCGAGCTATGCTTCTGCTGACGAGGACCCAAATAGGGCTGAAACAGCTGTACAGAGGATGTTAGAGGGGTCCACTGCAATCAAAACCGATTTGCAATTAAAAAAAAATTTTTTTTTGTTTATTTTGGCTTAGGCTATCACTGTGTGAAATGATTGCGCTTGAATCCCTGACATCCGATACAGGGTCATTCACGTAATATGTAACAGAAGTACAAGTGCAATCTTTTCGGTTGTTATACATTTTCTTTATAGAATTATTGGCTTTATTAAATAACATCAGTTGATTTATTCTCAGTTTTGATTTAAGCTGAACTACCTACAGTTTTCCAAATGGAATGATGTATATTTTTAATTTCTGGTGTAAATGAGCCTTTTTTGTGTTTAAGAACTATAACATCTGTATGAATTTATGTTGAAGGAAATGCCCCTAAAGCTTAAAAACTAATTTTAAAACAATAGTATGAGAATAATTGGAATAAATAAAATAAGTTTCTTTGGTAGATTTAATTACAAAATCTGTTCAAATTGATAATCTACTTACTGGTGGTCAGTCCAATGGCCGCAGATATACTTTCAGGAGTAATACTGCGATATACAAGGCGCTTTCCAGTAGCATCGGAGTAGCTTTGAGCTATTCTGGAGTAACTTAGAGCTACTGCGGTGTAGCTTAGAGCTATTTCGGTGTAACTTAGAGTTACTCCGACGCTTACCTGGAAAACGCCTACAGTTGCCTTTCAGAACACCCCGCAAGAAATAGTCTATAGATGTCGAATCTGGAAATCTTATAATATGGTAAAAGTGTCAATTGGTTTGTTACATGTGTTACACTTATAAATTCAAGAAAGAAATTGCTTTTAAATAGAAATTTAGAAAGTATACTATTTCGTTTAACAAACAAAAGTTGCGTATATTTTCTGTTGAACCGGAAGTGAAAATATATATTTGATACACTAACTTAATAGAGCTTTCAATGGCATATAAAAAAATATATATGTATCAGCCGAACACTTACGAGGGTGAGATGATAATTGGCTAGCCTCCGCATAGATGGCGCTCGTATCGAAAATATTTATAGGTCATTTTGAAGATCAACTCTTAAGTTGTCAGTAGTGATAATTTTATATTACTGAGTCAAGTAGTTTCTTGTTAGCAGCTATTGAAACAACACGTGTTTTGTGTTTTATTAGCAATGGAAAATATTGAGCATCGCGCTGTTATCAAATTCCTTTTTATGAAGGGTTTGAAAGGCTCAGAAATTTTTGATGAGATGAAAAATGTATTAGGAGAAAGTGCTCCATCACATGCAACCATAAAAAACTGGGATGCTGAGGGCATCCAAGATGAGCATACGAGCATCCAAGATGAACCCCGCTCTGGACGCCCAAAAAGTGTCACTACAACAGAAATGGTCGCCAAAATCCAAGACAGACGACTAAAATTGAGTGAAATAGCCAATATTGTAAAGATTTCAAAAGAGCGGGTATGCAATATTGTAACCAAAGAATTAGGCATGAAAAAGCTGTCTGCGCGTTGGGTGCCCCGTTTACTTACACTTGAGCAAAAACACGTTCGAATGCAACTTTCACAAGAGTCTCTGGATCGTTTTAAGAAAAATCCAACCAATTTTATGCGACGATTTGTTACCACCGATGAAACTTGGGTTCATTACTTCACGCCTGAAACTAAACTGCAATCAAAGCAATGGACAGAACCTGGTTGCTCGGCTCCAAAGAAGGCAATGGCAGTAAAATCAGCTGGCAAGGTTATGGCATCAGTATTCTGTGATGCAAAAGGGATTTTGATGATCGATTATCTTCCAAAGGGACAAACAATAAATGGCGAATATTATGTTAACCTTTTGGACCAATTGCAACTAAAAATTCAACAAAAAAGGCCCGGTTTGGCGCATAAGAAAGTCATTTTTCATCAGGATAATGCAAGGCCTCACACCAGTGTCAATGCTATGGCCAAAATTCATGAATTAAAGTACAACTTGCTTCCACACCCACCCTACTCGCCTGATCTGGCTCCATCTGACTTCCACCTATTCCCCAAGCTCAAAATTTTCCTTGGTGGACAGAGATTTTGCACGCACGAAGAGGTCAAGTGCGCTGTTGACTCCTATTTTGCAGACCTTGAAGAAACGACCTTCCGCGATGGGATCAAAGCTTTAGAGCATCGCCGGATGAAGTGCATTGAACGTTTAGGAGATTATGTTGAGAAATAAAAATGATTTTGAAAACGTAAAGCCCGTCTTTCATTCCCAGGCTAGCCAATTATCATCCCACCCTCGTACTTATTTACTCACTCACACACGTCAGTATTCATAGTCCCGTCTTAAGTTTTACCTACGCTAAGTTTCACTTAAGTTCAAAGTGCAACTTACTACTTGTTTCATAAACAACTTGTCGGTTATTCTCGGCTATTTTCCAAACTAAGACCAGACTAGTTAAAATAATACCGATTCGAGTTGGAGCGCGCTATTTTCGAGAGCTTCACCGGTAAACCTGCACACAACAATTAATAATGGCTATATAAATCAAAACTGCATATAATCCAAAAGAAAAATCTTACTGCCGATTTAGGACAAAATAGTATCACAATTTAAAAAAATTGCTAAGTGTAACTTAAGACATAAATTAAACTGTCTTAATATAAACTACAATTTATGATGTACTTGGTCAACTATGAAATAGGATTCTTATCTTAAGTGAGATTTGAGATTCAAGTTGAACTTAGACTTGTCTATGAGTACAGGGATTACTCGCTTACTATTACATGTTACGTGAGTGTCCCTATATAGTGCTAACATGATGAATAAAGATAGATATAACGTGCATGTCTGAGATACCACAATTGGTGACATTTCAAAATCAGTTCTGTCAGATTAAAGTTTTGATTATTCTCTTACAATTCAACCAAAAATGCTATATGTTGATGATGACGAGTTTATTGAATCACAGGTTATGTTAATAATTTTAAGTGAATAAATTCTTTTTCCATAAAATTCATTATGTGTTAGGCATTATGTTTTAGTAACCAAAAGATGTGTTACTTATGTTTAGAAATATTTTTTATTAGCTGATAAGAAAATTTAAGGCAAAATTTAACGGTAGTTGTAACTCTTTAGACATATTAAAAAACAAAAAAAAAACAGATTTTATATTTAAATTATGCCTGTGGTAGGTTAATGCTGACTCTCAGAATTTCGAGCGTGTACCCATTTTTTTTTTTTAAATAATACTGCAAATTTACAATGTTCTTTGATCTCTCAATACAATCGCTCCGACATCTGCGTCTGCAGATTACCAGCGTGATTGACAAAATCAGATCTTCGTATGATAAAAATGTCCTTGTTGCGGAGCGTAGTTTCGAATATAATCACGTTTTTGACGTGACCGGACGTTAACCGCTGTACGTACTTCTTACTTATGGTCGTGCCTAATTTAATTTCAAAGACAACTTGCAAATAATATGGACGATGTCGAAATTAATAACTAGCTGAAGGCAGTTTTAAATTATCCGAGAATTTCTTGTACAAGACGACTTTGAAATTTATTTCTGCATTTATGTATGCGTTTTGATCTAAAATCAGCACTGGATAATAAACATAGTGTGTATATTCGTGGTAGGCCGGTGAACTTTTTTCAGGTACACCGGCCTCCACATTGTTTGCTTTTTTTCCGCGGATATACATATGGCGAGGTTCCGACTTTACAAACGTGTGAATATTTCCGGATATTTTTGGGATTAACAGAAATATTTATTCGAAACGTAGAGCTGCTGAATAAATACTTTAAAATTAATGAAGTTGCGTTAACATCTGTTACGAAATTTTCGTTTTTCTTTTGGTAACATTAACCAAGCAAATATTTCTTGACAGTTGAACTTTTAGTGTTGCATTTTTCGTCTTTCTTAAAATATTCAGTATTTATTTCTGAGGTTGGCAGAATATAAATTTGTTTTTGTAAAAAAGCATGTAATTTCCCCCTTAAATAGAATGCCATAAAAGTTGGGATAAATTTGAAACAGTTGAATTTAATAATTTTCTTTTCAAATTATTGGACTTCCTTATACCTTAAACCTTAAAAGGCACTTTAAAAGGAGCGACGAGTATCTGTCTGGTGTAAATGAGAACTCGTATGTGTAATTTAACGCAAATAGTGCGATTTTTTAAATTGGAATATGTTCTATTTTCATGCAATCTAATTGCTTCTCTAGTAATATTTAAGTTTCAAAGTGTCTCACCAATGTTGTCATTATTCATAACAATAAGAAAACATGTTGAAAAAGGTTGGCATTTTGATAAAAAACGTGTCCCTTAAGGCCACTTCACAAGATGCAATATGTATAATAGCATAACGCAATATCTATTGTACGCATGCTCATCGACCAATGTGTGAGAACAATCATTGTTAATTAACTTCAATAAGACTACTAAAATATAAGATAATCAGAAATTACTGCCTTTCTTTGCAATTACACAGAAATTGCTTCAATTTAAAACTGTGAACAGAAAAAACACCGCAATTTTTTAAGTTGATTCTATCCATTGTAGCGTTATTTTAATACTGAAGTGATTACATAACGCTGCGATAACTTGTTTGAAAAATTTCGCTCGCAGCAAATACTCGCTGCAATTAATTGCCTCGTGTAAAACTAGCTTAAAGTTGTTTTCACACCACGCTGTAGTTATACCAGTAAACTGCATACCATAAATGGTAAACAATTTTCATACACAACAATAATTACCTATCATAAGATTTATGGATTAAAATGAAAACAAAGTGTTCTCCGAATAAAAACTAAATAAATTGCTACAGTATTGTACAAGCGTGTGAAAACAAGCGTAAACTTGCAGTGATGACAACTATTGCGTTTATAAAATATAGTGCAATATTAGTAGAACATATTGCGTGTACATATATAACAAGTGATCAAATGAAAAATTAATTAGAGTTGGCGGATGCAACTAAACACGCATGTGTGCACTTTGACGTTTCTACAAAGCAAGAAAACCGTTTTATTTTTAAACAATTAAAGCAGATGCTAGGAAATGACCACTGCCTGCTGCAAGACACTTTTTAACTCTATGAATAACTGCGTGAGTAACGTTAAACAACATTTCCGGCATGTTATTTATGTCACAATTGATTGATAATTAGTACAAATATGATGAAATCCAAGACATGCATTTAAATTCCAACACCTGCTCTAATTCATTTTCATTTGATCACTTATTGCCATATAGTTAAATCGTTACCATGACGTATACTGTTTGTGAAAGCGGTTCATTTCTGGTGTTACGCAATATGGCAACCATATATACATATATTGTCTGCGATATATGGTATCGCTATAGCGTCGTCTGAAAACACCCTAATACATTATAAAAATAAATTTTTGTCTCTTTGAAGCGAGAACCATGGGCCAATGCAATGTCGTTCCCAACCTAGTCTTATTTTATTATTATTTTTTTGCACTCGTTATGCGACATTTTGCTTTTGTAGATATTTACATTTCAGCTAATAGCTGAAATAAATTAATTCAGAAAGCACTCGTATAAGATAATTAACCTGCAGTTGAACTTTTTTCCAGTAGTTATAAATGAAGGTGTTTATTTGGCGTTTCATTGTCGTTTCAAGAGCATGATAATTGATTTAAATAATTCTAAGTGAGTTGATGAATTAATTAAATGAAATTATCCGTTTATAATCAAGGAATAGCGTTACAAGAACCTTAATCGTTTTCTAATATCATTGCCTTGGAATTATCATAAATTTTAGAGTTTCTAAATTACCTGATTCGCTAAGGGAAAACAATGCATTTTAAAGCCGACTTTTCGCAGAAATTTTTGAAGTTTCTCTGTTAACAAGCATGAACAAATTGCTTTTCCAATAATTTAGATAATCGTTTCCACTGCATAAAAGTCACACCCATTGGTCCTGCGAGTTTATTTTAGTGTTACTCTCGGTATAGTGAAGTTTAACAGGGCCAAATTTGGAATTAAATAGTGAGTTCCTTCAGTGATTACCTGTCAATAGTAATCAAAGTTCACTGTAGGTGCGTTCACTCAGAGTTAGTCTACGACACTCAGTAACCTTGAAAACTTGTGCGTTCTTTTATCGGCTTTTTGGGAAAATTTCAGTTCTTTCCGCACCGCCATTTGTGCGATGTGATATTTATTGATCTGATTGCGAGTTGAATGTAAAGTGAACGCACCTTGTGTTTCGCTACCGGTCGACAGAATTTTTCACAAAAGTAATTTGATCATTTTTTTAATTTTATAGTTTTTGATTAACTTTAAGGAGTTTGGGCTCATTAACCAAAATAGACATTTTTAAATAATCAAAAAATATAGAATTAATTTTAAAAAATGATCAAATTGATTCTATGTTTTTCTTTTTAGTTTTCCTTATTGACATTGTTCTCAACCGGTACCGAAACGTAGAGAAATTTGCTACTTATCTGTGAGAAGTTATTACGAAATTGTTATATTCACTGCTAGTTAATGTAAGTAATTTGAATATTTAAATTATTACATATTATAAAATAATCTGGTATGTTATTAAATCGGGCTCTTATAGTAGACTATTGACCCACGAAACGTTTTTTTAGTTTTCATTGTTTACGAGACTACAGAACTATATGACTATAGCTGTAATTTCATCTAATTAGAACGAGTCGAGTTAAATTAAATAAGTTCTATGACCTTCAAAATATCGTCTTGGTGTTATGGTAATATAAAAAAAAAATTACTGTCAGGTTTGAAGATATTCAATTGTTTAAAACTTTTTTTTATTATGGAATGTCTAATTAATGAAAGTTCAAAATATCGTCGCGAATTAAAAAAAAAGACTACAATAGCTGTCCAATAACATTGTTATTTGCATTTTCATAAGATTGAATAATTAAGGTTGATTATTTTGGTCATCCTTTCTCAATTTTACGATAATGAGTGACGTAGCGTGCAACTATACCGGGGCGCACAGGTCTGAAGGGAACCAAATAACTACCTACCTACCTGTGATTGTACACATTAAAAGTAAACAAATACATGTTGAATTTTATTTCATGTTTTTATTTTGTGTTTGTTTACCTGCTTGCTTGCTTGTTTGCTCGTGTTGTTACATTGTAGGGTTTGGAAGGGGGCGACATTGCTTTTGATTCTCAGTGTACATGTAAAGCTTATACATAGTGCCATATTGAAAATGTACAGACTGTAGAGTAAAACAAAGGGGGTGTCACAGTTATATCTTCATTCATAAATAGAAAGCTGATCGAAAAAAAGAATCCATTTTGTTTAAAACTGCTTCAAAAATATTTTTTTGTTATAAGAAACATCTTTTAATTATGTTCGTGAACAGAAACGTAAACAAAAGAAGAGGTTTGTGGTTGGGCTTGGGCCCATAAGTCATTATATATAGGTCGGATCGAATTTTGGCCTGTCCTTTTGAATTTTTTTTAAACATTTTATGAAAATGTTCTTTTTTCCAGAAGAAAATACGGGTCGCTTCAAATTTTTGGACCCTATTCAGCTTTTCAAATTTTAATTTTGAGTAAAATTTATGTTATTAACCGTTATTTTTATACATGTGCGTTAGACGTGCTTGAATTGTTAGGATCAAAATGTTTTTCTTAAAATAGAAAAAGAAATTTGTTTAATGTACAGGTCTGCTTCCTTTTAATCTAACAGTATCTTAATTTATTTCTAGATCCTAATATTTATTGTAGAAATTGAAACAAATTTGCATATATCGTACCTCACTCTGGCCCGTTGTCAAAGAAGCGCATAATAAAAAGGTCCATTTAAAAAATGGAAAATAATAATTTGGTTTTCTAATATTACTTGCGACATTAAGCAGCAACAACCCGCCTAGTCGGAATAAAAAAAATGGAGATACTTTGATAGAATAACGAGGATTAAAAACATTTAGCCTTAAATTGATTGTCAAAATCGTTTCGATTTTTGAAAAGACGGCATATATCAAAAAAATATATTGTTAAATATGTTGGTTAGTGTAGTAATTCAAACTTAAAATTAAAGATGACAGTTTGTTGTGTTTTAGATTGTTAAATTAATTTGTTGTTTAGATATACGAAGTCTCCAAGAACTAGAAAAGAAGTTCAGTAATGTCCAGACAAAAAATGAAGAATTGGAAACGGAGTTGTTCGAGCGAAATGAAAGTCTCACGAAACTGACAGCGGTTTCGAAAAATCTTTTCAAGGAGTACGACATGCTCAAAAACAAATACGAAACCGAAACCGGAGCAATGAACATGTGAGTATGTTTATCTGGCGTCGTGAAGCTTGACGTACGATTAGAACTTTTTAAAGGGCCCTCAGCGATGCCTCAAATTGGTATAGAGAAAATAAATTGCTTCGGAGGAAGACGCTCCTTTTGGATAAGGATTCCGTTGATGAAGGGGTAGATGCAGGAGATGGAGGCAATGACCACGACTTGGATAATCTTAGGGAATCAGTCAAGCAACTCAGCAACGAAGTGGCTCGACTACAGGCAGAATTAAACTCTGCGAAACTATTGGAGTTCGAAGCTACCGAACAGACCGCTAATCTAACACAGGTAAGCACTTCAAGCGCTTTGAATAATCTTTTTCATAGTAAATTTGGTCCACTAGGAACTGGAAACGGAGAGGAAAAAAATTAAGACTTTGGAGGCAGAAGTAGCGGAATTAGAAAAAAACAACGATCAACTACTAAGGATATCCAAACTGTGCCAAAGGGAATTGGAGGAACTGAAACAGTCGGAACAAAATCAGAGAGACAATCTTTCGCGGTTAAGGTGTGTCTCTTCCGAAATAAACGTTTTGACTATTTTTTAAAATTTTTTTTACTTTTGGGAGTAGAAAGGAAGCGGATGGTTTTAAAAAGGAGCGCAATGTGTTAGCCCATCAGAGCACCGTGCTGTTACAAGGACTGAATTCGGAGGACGGGTTTAATGAAACGCTTCTACTTGAAATCGAAGATCTGAAAAGCTCGTTGGAGGAAGAACGGAACAAGCATAGCTTGGAAATTGCTGCACTTCAAGTAAGAAATAATAAACATCTTCCCAATTCACGCAAGATCTGTTACTTTCGAATTGAAATTCAACAAAAAAATCATATTTTCGATTTTCAAATAGTAAGACACAGCTAACAATCTTTATACCATATGTTCAAACAATTTTGATAAAGGTAGGATATGGAAGTGTAAACGTATGTCGTAACCAAGCAGTTTTTGAAGTTAGTGACAACGTTAAGGCGTAAGATGTGGCAAATTAATCTTAGATTTTACTTAACTACTCAAGAAGTACATGACATTTTAATGTAAATAATAAATTATAATTTAATAGGAGACAGTTACAGTAATTGTAATTGGACAGCAAGTCGTCAATTCATAAGTTGTCAAGCAAATAAATACATCGCTGTAGTAATTTGAGAGAAACGTTTTGTCTTCTATGACCTACCTTTGTCAAAAATTTATTTGGACATACGATACAGTATTATCATAATTTTTTTTTAAAACAAAATATTGTTTTCATTTGTTTTGATTTACTTTTTTCTCCTCATATGATTTTTGATGTTAAAATTGTTTTTTTCTAAATTTCTTATTTGCTTTTATATTTGTATGTTCTATGCGATTAAGGGCCATCTTCCAGAGATCTGCACGAGTAAGTAAAAATATAACCAATTAATAATCGCCGATTACCTAACGCAACGATGCGAGTACGTAATCGCGAATACAATATCGCATGCACCGTCGCATCGCAGGCATCGTAACGATATGATACGCGATCTCATGAAATCTAATAGGTCGTGATGTTGATAATCAAAATGGAATCGAAGCTGTTAATTAATTAATTAATGCATGCTGTGAAGCGCGTAGTGCAAACGATTGAAAATTGGCTTAACAACAAATATTTTAACGAAAATAATTTTGAAACTGCAGTAAGTGTTGTTGAATTTGTAATTGTGTTAGTATTCGAATACAGTTTCTTATCGGCAACTCTGCTCCTGACGATGCCGATTACTAATCATAACGATGCCACGATGCGACGATGCCGATTAGTACTCGTCACGATTATGCGTATTGCGATATGCATCGTTGTAATCGTTAAACGAGTATTCGTATCTGTACTCGGACGATTCTGTATTTAGCCGTGCAGGTCTCTACCACCTTCCACCTTCTGATAAATTTATGCGAATCACCATGAAAACCATTCATAAAAATCAAGTTATTTGTCAAATAACGTTATCGAGAACTTTATTAAGAGGTGGAAGGATCGGGTCTAAAACGTTATTAAAGTGTCTTAAAAATTTTGTTACTAGTTGGTTTTGATTGCAGTGGATTTCTCGAGCATTCTCTGTACAGCTGTTTCGGCCCTATTTGAGGCCTTGTTAGCAGAAGCGTAGCTCGAGAATTCCACTGCAAACCAAACCGACATGTCCTAGTTATTCACGGCGTAACAGTAATGAAAAGTCTAAGTAGCGATATCTTGCAATCGCTTTTTGACCTAACGATGTATTAGGACTGACAAATTGCAGCCAGTTTGCTACTTAATAAGTCATCCCCTACAAGGCGGCCAAGCGTGCTGTCAAAGCATTTTGAAAGTTTTTAAAAATTTTGTTGCTAGTCAATTTTGATTGCATTGGATTTCTCGAGCATCCTCTGTGCAGCTGTTTCGACTCTATTTGGGCCCTCGTCAGCAGAAACCTAGGAGATGGAAAGATCGAGACTTGTTTTAATTATTCTCTTTTAATTTCTTCTTGGTACTTGGGATGCGTTAAAATGATTCGCATGTGATTTCGCTTTGATTCATTAAGGGTCGACCTTAATTTTGTTTATTTTAACGGTTGTTATCGCAATTCTGTTGCATAGCTATACGTGACGTTTTCGCTTGTATTTGTCTATATGACATTGACATTACCTGAGGTTGTCAATCTAACGTCATTTTTACGTTTATCGATTTGACATTTTCAACATCTGTCATTGTGACGTTGTCATCTGTCATCGTAATACGTTTCGATGGTAGTTAAAGAATGTGTGAGCCTCTACACTTTTGTTCGTATTGTTGTTTTACTGGTTAACGTTAAGGTCTTTTTATTAGTAGCATTCCTTTCAAGAGCTTTAAGCTCCGTGCCCATGCACAATTGAACTGTTTTGTGGTGTTCAGAACTGTTCTGAAAGGAACACAAAATAATAAGGCGTCAAGCACTGCCTTATGGGATGGGTCATGAGGGATGAAATGAATCTCGTGCGAACTGTTCCAATATGCGACGCGCTTCCACCTACCTTAGCGAATGGAACAAGGACTTGACGTACTTGAGCTGTTCAGAATAAGGTTACTGTATATTGAAACTAGCACTAAATTTCTAATCTCACTCTCTTTAATCTCTTTTAATTTGGGATTAAATTCATTCATAAACTCCGCAGCAATAGTAAATTGTTATGCATCTTTTTGTCTTTTTAGCGTTTCATCTATGGTTTTATCGCTTCCTTTTTAATTTGGGACACGCAAACCGTGGAAATGAATGGCGATATCTTCTAAATACAGTAACCTTAGTTCAGAACTCTTTTAGTGTATGAAAAGAGTGCTACTAATGTGTAAGGTCCGCATATTGCGGACCACGGGGCTTCTTTCTATTCAAGGGAAAAGGAGAATAAAGTACTCTTATGACGTCACAATTGATGTAAGTTGCCTAACTTTCATTTAAATAAGTTGCCTACCTTTCATTTAAATAAGTTGCCTACATTTCATTTAAATGCGTACATATCATCACCATAATAGCTATTTTGTTTAAACAAGTATAGCTTTGAATAGGATCGATTAGAACAGATCTGATCCCATATGTGCAGAGAGTTCTTTTCTTATCACCGCACGTGAGCAAATGGAATTAGATCAGTTCAGGATCACTTCAAGTTTAGATCAGTTGCAGATCACTTATGAAACGAGAACACCTATTATTCTTGGTACTAAGGTATCACGGAGACCTGCAAGCTGCAGTAGGAGGCGTCTTTCTGTTGTAGACTTTTCTCGAATAGCTCTGAGCTTGATAAACGATCTTTCAGAGCACCGGTTACTCGTCGTCTCCCTAGTCCGGATCTTCTTGCATAATCGTATATCTTTAGATATTAATTATCCAGCTACTACAAGAACTGTTCAAAAACGGATACAACACGCAGTGGATCCGAATTAACAATTTTTGGCCAAAATCCTGAAACTTCTCAAACTTATTCAGAATTGGCTCGTGATTACCGGAAAAATAATTTAAAAAATGTCATTGACAAATACTTTTCAAGTGGTCGAAGCTGAAATAACAGGAGAAAATTCTAAAATTTTGAATTGATATATAATTCGGCCATTGAATCAAGAAAAAAATAGTAGAAAAATCCCTTTGATGAAATAGGGTGATTTTTAGGGTGTGAAAGTCGAAATAAGAGTAAAATTTTAACATTTCGAATACATATAAGATTTCAAGTCGCTTTCGAAATGAACGAAAAAATAGTAAAAATGAATCTTTTATGACAACCCAAAAGAAAACTGAATAAAATCCAGAAGGATCGAGAGTCGTATCAAATTTAACATATAAATTCAAGGAAAAATAAGAAAATCTCACACTCGAAATAAGATTCAGGATCGAATGAAAGTGTGGTTTATAAACACGTTTTAGAAACTAAAGTTTTTATTATTGAGTTCAATAATCACTTTCATAGTCACTTTGTGCTTCACTCACAAGTAGTTGCAGAACTTCTGCAGAAAAGCTAGTTTTTCTTTTTGACGGAGGTAATGTTATGAAAGGATCCGACGAAACCAAAAGCAAGTGCAACAAATCTTCATTAGGCATAGTTCTTGAATATTTTCTAGTGTGTTCCCATCTATAATGCTTGAGGTCTTTATTCCTTGATTCTTGCGCCTCTTTTGACAATTTCCCTATGGGTAGAATGGCGCGAGTGATAACTTCTGTACCATGAACTAGCACTTTGTGCACGCTAGCTGGCATGTAGCATCATGGATACTCTTGCGTGTATAAAGCAAATGTTTCTTTGGAATATTTTTGCCGATACATCAATTTTGAAGCCCGATGAGTGATTGCAAAATAACACTGAATCATCTGACCAAATCAACATTTAATCCTGTTATTTTGGCCGAATAACTCTTAAAAACCTTCGCGCTGTATTACCATCGTTCGATGTACCTGCTCTACCTATTTGCACTTGATCTACTATGAGACCTATCACTTCCCGGATTTTTTTTTAATTTCAATTTTTCGGATGTTCAATTTTTCAATGTCGTTTTCTCTCGCTTGCCATTTCTTAAAATCCAAGCGATATGATTTGTGAAGGAGGCATTCAAAAAAGCGTATATGTGCGTACAACGTGGATAGTCCAAATCGATAAGTTGTCACATCTGGTTTTATTCGCATAATTTGGTCCAATTTGTTCATCTGTTTTGGAGTAGCTTCATAAATGTAGTACTTTTGGCAAGAGCTCGTGGGTGTTGGAGAATTACAAATTTTACCATCAATCATGGTCAACAATAATTCATGACGGATTTTTATTAGTTTATCTTCGTTTAAGTCTACATCACTTTTTTCTAAGTTTGAAATCTTATCTTCTATATAAGCGATTTCTTTTCGAGACAAATATATGTTTCTTTGGCGAACAATATTTTTATCGGTCTACAATACCCACTGATGATGGACATGAATTTTCCACAACAATGGTATTTTTCGATGTGACTGGATGTAATAATAATGGAACAAAAGACGTGATGAACATATCCGTATCAATTGTTTCTTCCTGAAATTTCTGTTTATGACTGTGATCTGTGGTTCCATTAGACACCAAAACCAGATCAGAAATAAGTTCTGCAAGTAAAGATTCAACCACTTCTTGTTGAAACTTAATTATACGAGACACAGTGTGGTCTAAAAGTGCGTGCAATTCCACCTCCATCAAAGATTGCAATACAGTAATAGATCCGGTTTTAGGGTAACAGTGCTCTTTAGCTTCACGCAATTTGTGATAACTCGGATAGATATTGGCCCTCCTTGCTCCAGCTCCTAATCTTATTTTCAAGTATTGATTTTTTGTCATTTTTGTTTCTACAAATAGGGAAAGGGCTTCATCGGGTGTATACGGAACAATTGATTTTTTTGTCTTCATTCAGGCATCTGTAATTTTCGTAGCACGGGTCGGTGTTGTGTGCAGCGCTTCTTTTGTTAATTTTGCAGCACCTTTTTCTCCTGTTGATTTTAAACTCAATTGTGCAGCATGAGTTAATTCTTGTGTATTATATTTTTCGACAAGTCCTTTAGTTTTTCTTTTTGACCTTTCACTACTCCCCTCATAACGTAATTTTGGTCTGTCGCTCCTGGACGTGGATGGTAGGTTAATATCTGATAGATCCTCAGCAAGTGTAGGAAATTTAAAATCTTCATTTAGCCATTCGACATTTTTCAAGAGAAAATATTTCTCAGTTCTTTGACTTTTTTGCCACTTTATTACAAAAATTGTAGACCGCCTGTCGTACTTCATTTCTTCTGATAAATTTGCTACAGTTCGCTTAATACGGCATTTTGGACATATTGACATTTGTCACTTCCCGAGCGTTCTTTCCAAATCCGGAGTAGATCAAGCTGCTTTGGTTTGTAATCTGAAGTACGAGTTTCAGAATCCGTTGGGGTACAAAATTATTTTTAATTTTTTTAAATGGAAAACCGCTTTTTATTTCGAATTTCAAAACAGCATATTTTTCTAAGGCCCGGTTTTTTCACTTCCAGTTATCTTTATGTGACGGTTTAACAATAACAATTGTAACAATTGTGATAACAATCGTTACTACGGGAATTAATCGCCAGATAAAGTTAATTGGAGATGAAAAAACGTGCCTTAATACACCTTCATACAAAATTTTTTTACCCTTGCTCGGCTTGATCCCTGTCCATAAGTGTATAAAGAACGTAGCTAAGAAAAATACTTTGGGTTAACGTCCAGTTTTTCGTCCTACGTTTACTTATTTATTTGTTTCATGGATTCGTCTATTGGATTTTAAGAAACTTTTATGGTTTTCTTTTATTCTTGTTTTTATTTGAACTATTTAATATTTTGATGTAAAGTAATGTTTTTATTTTCTTTATTTGTGACTTATGTTCTTTTTTTACATTGTTATTGAACTATGTAATATTGACAGCTTTTAAGAAATTACAAAACCTGGATATTTGGCCATGGACAACAAGTCAGCAATATAAGTTTCATGAAAATTCAACAAGTCAACAATTTAGATTGAGCAGTTTTAAAAAATAATAATCGCAGATCAGGAATAATGTATTTTGCGCGGTTCAAATTCTTCTGAAGCGTGTTCATATTAAGGCGCAGCGTTATTGTATCGAGTGATCTTTAAAATTTTTTTTTATCTACTTTACCATGTAATTTGGACGGTATATCTTAGCTTTACTGTAAAATAACATCAAGACGTCCACCGACTTACATTACACCTAAGCTAAGACATGCTGTCCAGATTTTATGGCAAAAATTATTAAAAAACTTAATAAATCACTCGGCATAAACGCGTACTGCATTTACATAATTATTGCCGCTACAGAAATGATGTTATCAAGTTCAACGCAAAAAGTTCAATAAAAAATTATAGTCGTGCATTTTTTTATGGCTAAAATAAAATTATAGTCTAATAAATGCAAGTCACTTTGTTCTGAAAAATTACTTTGATGATTTCTTCATTTGTATATTTAGTTTCTGTTTCACGAAACTTTATTTTGCATTAACAACATGTAATTTTTTAATCGGTTTAAAATTATATTATTTACAGGAAAAATTAGAAGAACAGGAAACAAATTCCCACACGGAAATTCTTGAAGAAAGATTGAAACTGATAGAATCAGAACTTCAGCATGCGTTAACAAGAGCGGAGGAAGCGGAAAAATTACTAGCTGCTGTGCCTAAACCACCACCACCGCCTCCACCACTTCCTCCTCCACCACCACCACCAGCACCGCCAGCTGTGCCACCGCCTCCTCCTCCTCCTCCAATTGACTCTCTAGTACCACCGACGGCCCCTGTTCGAACGAGGAAAGGAAGAAACTCCATTGTCGACAGTGCTGACATGAGTTCCAACGACAATGAATCCTCGTCTAACCAGACGCGAAAACATGCCATCGGGGGCGTTAATGATGATATTATAAATCAGATAAAGTGTGGCAAATTTACGCTGCGAAAACGCAAAAAAGACGAAAAGAAGGAAAGGGAAACGCCGAAGGCCGTTAGCGAAATGCTCAATATCCTGGGTAGCCTCAGGAGGACGTCGAAGAATAGGATCAGTCTAAGTACGAAATTCGCGGACGTTCAACTATAGTGCCTTAATATTGCCAAACTTAATGTGAATTTATGTTACTTAGATTTATTGTTGTATACATATTTTTAGATTCTATTACGTGTTTTTTTTTTATAATATACTCATATTCTTTTGTATCATTTCATTTTATTTTTATTTGGTATTATGAGTAGGTACCCACCCTTACGATAAGAGTAAATACTCCAATAAATAGTATCCAATGCATGGGTACTTCGAAGCACACAAGGAGGGGATGAGTATCGATCAAACTGCGGAACAAGAAGCCTTATTTCTCCGTTGTATCGAGAATATTTTGATCGACTTAGGGTCGAGATATCCATCTCCTATTAAAGTTATTCGAATAACTTTATTTTTTCAGAATTGTTGATTGATTTTTTATTAATTGTTTCCTTGGTATTATTCGTCTAATAACTGTTAGCCAGTTTATTAAAAGATGAATATCTCTGCCCATAATCACATTTCATTTTGTTATTTGCTTTATTTTACTATTAATTAAAAAAATTATTGCACTGGATAATAATTGGGCAGTCGATCGATTGAGATTTATAGCGCATCAAAGTAAGTAACATAAAACTGGACGGATAAACGGACCTATTATTTGGAGGCTTTCGTTATGAGAAATGTATAAAGGCATTAAAGGCAATTTATGTTGTACAGTAATACTGCGCCTTCAGAAATAATTGAGAATTACATATTAAGCCAAACAACGTACCCCCATAATAAATGTCATATAGGAAATCGCTGTAACCTGAATATATGCACTTACATACTATGAACATTAACAACCGCAATAGGAAAATTAGCTCTCGAAAAAACTGCGACTATGAATAGGATAAAATTTCAACTTCACAGGAGAAAAAACAACTACAAACCACATGGGATACAAATGAACGTCTCAGGACATATAAGATGTGTTATTATAGGTTGTTTTTTAACTAGGTGTAGTAATTTAAAATTTTAACTCATTGTTATTGGCTATTCAATTACTAATCTCACACCACCTGCACGCTTCAATTTCAATTAAAAAAATTACATCTTTCATAATTTATTTATAAATGTAAGGACAGGAATAATAAGAAAGATAGAAAAGAGACAATTAATTTGGTACAGATGTATTACAAACGATGGACTAGGAAAGAGCGTGTAACAAAGTACTGGAATCAAGAAGATTAAAAAGAGGAGTCCTAGAAAATTATGAATGAAAGAAATAGTAGGAATCAGGAAAGAAAAGAGGGAAATATGAAATGAAGACCTTAGCTGAAGATAGAAGGAAATTGAAGCAGTGGATAAATGACACACGTCCTACATCCGGTACTGAAAGGCTAAAAGATATGAGAATAAGAAATTTTTCTGAAAATTTCTACGCCGCGCCGCACATACGGGCATTTGACCCAAAAAGTTGGCCAAAATTATTTTATAGTATTTTTCATTTATTTGATTACAACACAATATTTTAGGCTGAAATGTATTGTCTGTAACAATATAACGAGTGCCCACTTCGCACGCACCATAAGAATTTCAATGCAACTTTTTTAAATAGTAAATTCCTGTTTCCCTATGGAAGTTATTGTTAAAAAAACAACATACTGAATTCAGGCTTGTTGATCCGCGACAATCTGCACGTTCGCCAGATTTAATACTGTGTGGCCTTATTTAAACTCAAAAATTTATCAAACTTCTTGGCGTGACTTGAACGAGTTGAGAGGTAGAAAAGTGGAAGAATATGCAACTATTATTGCTAGAATGTTAACCAATGTCTAACCAACTTAGAAGTTTGCTGTGACATTCAAAAATATGTAGATACATATTTATTTATTTTCTAATATTGAAAGACCATGTATTTAAAAAACATACCAAAAGTAGACTTAGCTAATGCATAACACAAAGCTATGTATTGTGCTGTTTAATGCTTTATGATATATTCGATAAGAAAGTAGGAATTTACTAATATCGTTGAAAGTAATTCAAGAATAAAGCAAGAAATAACTGAAATCAAAATTTTTCAATATTCTGATATAAAAGAACACTATTCTGAAGATGAATTCCATTATCCCTCCTCATCTGTATCAGTCGTATCATCATTTGACATAATATTAATGGTAGCCTCTTGTAAGTCAGGTACTTCACTTGGAAGTAGCTTGTCCACTGCTTTTTTACTAAAAGGTACTTTTTTCGTACGCGACGCTGGCCTTATACTAGTTATGAGGGGTCTGATGTTAACAGTAGCCTATTTAGGATGTTGACATTGCATTGTCCTCTAGAAAATTTTCTAGAAAAATCCTCACGATATCGACCGTAATGTTTGTTTCTTGCTTACGGTCCCTCTTCTGACAAACTACCACTTGGCAGGCGTGTTGCACCAGAGGTCCTTGGATCACAATCTTATATACTGTTGGGGACATAGGATGCCATGAATATAACAGAATATATAGTTTAGCTGTATCTAGACAATATATCGAAAATTTTTCAATATCTATTTTGTGACCATTTCTCAATATAGTGTTCTTCTCTGCTTCTCCAAACTCTCACTCTTCTATCTGAGCTATGGAGACGCACTCTGGTCTCGTTACTGAATAAACAACGACCCCAATCGTCAACATTCCAATTTGCATGTTGGTGTGCCTTTTTCTTTTGTGGACTCTGGTCAACAATGGACATTTTTTTAGAAGATCTGGACCTTAAATTTACAGCATGGAGCCTTTTTCTTACTGTTTGAGTGGATACTTGAGTACCTGTTGCATTCAATAACTGAATATGGACTGTTCTTGCGCTAGGAAATCTATTCCTTCGACACTGAACCGTAATAAAACGGTCCTCACTGACTGTTGTACTGCGATTTCGCCCTCCGCCGTGCCTATGGTGGACAGATCCAGTATCATTAAAACGCATTCGAACTCTTCTGATCACATTGTGGCTCACATTGAAATGGGCAGCAACAGTTCTTAGTGATGCACTAGTCATAAGCATTCCCATAGCTTGGCTCATCTCTTCAATATTCGCAAAAATTCTGTTAAAACTTGATAAAAGTATAAGCGTCCGCGAGCTCAGTAACTGCACTTATGACAGATAATAACAACAAACAACAATGGAATCGCAGCCCTGATCATGTAGGAAGTCAAACGCCTAAGATGGATTGTTTACTTTTACCGCATATAAGTGTACCAGTTCAAATGTTGAGCAGTGTATAACATCGATAAACTAAACTTCAAATTATTTAAGTCGACTTTGCTTGTTTTGGCTCGTGACAAATCATTAAAACATTTTGAAGTAGCCTTGCAAGAGTAGCACCTCATTGTTGACGTGGTTTGTGTTTGCAGCATTACAGACTTTGGCATCAACCATAATAAGCATCATAGTATGTTTTACGAACACGTTTTCTGATGATCTCATTATCTTTGTTTCTTCCAATTGTCCAATCTTTTTATTAATATAATTTATTTCCTCGTTGGCTACATCTGGTGATTCTTGAACCAATTTTATTCTTATAAGTCTGCAATACGGAGGGAGTTGGATTTCGCCAAATTACTTTGTTATTAATACGGCAAGTAAGATAAAGAGGTGCCAATGAGGACTGAAAAATATTTACGTCAGAGTCACTGTAACTTTCAAATGTCTGCTTATATTGTGTTTGTTGAGAACCATCGCAATCCCATTTGCTGATTAATTACAATAACACAATTTCTTCTGTTTTTAGGGTTGTCAAAACTTCTTCTAGTTATAACAGCAAGCCCATAACGATATAATTTAATAAATCTAAAGCAAACGCACTTCAACACAGGTTGCATATCACTCGATATGTTACTAAGGTAACACTTCTTTTTCGCATTTTGTAAGATGCTATAACACGGGTACAGTTTTTTCTCGCTTGTTCTTATAATCTCATTTTGCTTTCGCGATAAAGATGCCTCAACGAATATTGACAATGCTTGAGTTGGCAGTAGTCGAGATCTTGATAATGGATTGCTCTTAAATGCCTTCCGATATTTAGCACCTCGTGCTGGACTTGTAGTAATGTCCTTGATACCTTTAGCAACCTCTACGATTCCGGATTCCCGAAGTTTCATTTGACCAGCATACAATGATTCTTTGGTTTCATTAGTCATTCACAAATGCTGCGCTTTTCTCCTTTTACTGTTGTCACTTAGATCATAAAAAGGCTTAGATGGACGGCCAGACTTTTCCGTTTTCTTGACAGGAATATCTATGGTGTTTTGCAGCCAACCATGATTATTCTTTAAGAAAATACGTTCGGTTCTATTAGCAGCAAGCCATCTGACCTTCATTTCCGACAGTTTACAATTCTTTTTTTTGTTCTTCGAGAAATGTAAAATTTTTAACTAGGTCGTTTTTCTTAAAATTATTTTTTTTTGCAAACTCTTTTTCCCGGCACTTCTTCATAAGATTGTATAAGGTTTCTCTTGACTGTCCCTGTAAAACAAGTAAATTCGAAATATGTATACATTTGCAATACAGCTAAATTGAAATTGCAAGTCGGTGCATCAAGAAAATAATTATCGTAAATTCTATAGGCAAACTTCGGCAGCTAAATCTTGAGATATTTAAAGTAGCTTAGCTACCGTAAAACATTACAGAAAGAAATCCATTCGGAAACGTCCTGATATACAATAAAACCCTTTCGATTTGCACTGGTAACAGATCAATAAGATAATATCGTTAATTCAAAATATCTTAAATAATAACTGCAGCATTTCAAAACTAATAGTTAATATGAACGATACTTACCTGGTTCAACGTCTTCCATTACAAAAATCACGGCACTTAGCTTCACAGAAGAATTGCAATCAATTGTTTGTCTATGTTTGAAGTTTATCATTTTTTGACCAAGACGCACACGTTGATTTCAATAGACTAGTAAGGTGCTTTGATCCCTGCTGATCATATTTTGTTTATTTACCCGAGCGAAAAGATAAGGTTGCCGTCTTGATCCTCAAGTAGGTAATAGTTTCTGTAATGAAGTTCATGATTTTGTATCATTCTACTTTTGACCAGCTTTTCAAGTCAAATACCCGTATGTGCGCCGTGTGGTCAATGAAAATTATTGTACAGCGGTACACACAGTCTACTTCAAAGAAGTTACTAAAGATTTTTGCACCATCCACTAAGAGAAGTCAGTTGCAATCAACAGAGTAATATAAGTTGCTTATGAAAATTAAGAAAAGCAGCGGCCTTAAGTTTGATCCTTGGGGTACTTCCGAGGTGGCTGAATAATGAATGATGATATAATGAATAGTAAAAGCAAAAATTAAAAAAAATTGTATTTATATTTTTACATATAAAAAAAGAACTTCTGAAAAAAAAATACTGACGAAATATAAAAATAAATTTGCACGTTTCTTAATACATAAATTATTCAGGCGACTTCTAGACCACTTGGAAATAAAATCGTTCGTTCTACTTACAACTAGATTTTACCGGTAATCAAAAGAAAATATTTTGCGCGTTGTTATCTTTTATTTTCTACGTATACACCGATATGTCCGTTTTAATAAATATAAAAGTTTCATTCGAAATATCGCGGGGAATGAAAGGTCATGTCTATATGTACTAGGGAAGACATCAGGTATCCGGATACCCAAGTACTACCCGTATAATGGTAGCCCGGGAATTATTTTTTATCCGGGTTATTACCCGGGTAGAAGTAGAAAACTAAGGAAGACATCGGGAACCCGAGCATCCGAGCATCCGAGTACTGCCCGTGTAATTTTTCCCCGAGTATTACATCGGGAACCCGAGTATTACATCGAATACCCAAGCATCCGAGTACTGCCCGTGTAATTTTTCCCCGAGTATTATTTCTTTATTCGAGTACCCGTTATTATTCGTTGTTCTGCACTGACAAATTACACATGTTTCTGTTTTTACACAATAAAAACTTGATTATTTTTAACATTCGAACACTCATGACAATGTAAGATTCATGTACCTATTCGTTTAAGTTGAAATATCCAAACTACGGCGACCCGTATACCCACTAGATCTGCTGGAGAATGGTCGAAACCGAGCGTTATTACTGAACTTGTTGATGAAATATGATGTGAAGCCACACATACTCGAACAGACAAGATTAACCAACAATAAAAGTATGTGCATAAAAAACGTTTTCACAGACATAGAGTCGATTTCAGTTGGTTGTAGATTCATACCTCTCCGACCATACCTACCAATATGTAGAATTTCAATATGACGAACAGAAAAAATTTACTGAAAAAATTAGAAAATTAACTAAAATTGTGTAACTGGCAATATAGAAAGTGTTAGGAAACAGTTTATACATGTATTTCGGCCTTATTGGGCCTCATCAGAACTCTGTACCTTAAAAAATTTGGTTTATTAAAAAATTTAGAAAAACTAACTCCTTTTTTGAATTTCTAAAATCCCAAAAAACAAAAACAGGAATTAATGATAAAAATATGAAAATCTTTTGCAAATTATACAAGGAAGCGATCGCATTCTCTATAAAATCACAAAAATGACATTTTTAAAGTATTTGTTTGATGTTGAAAAAATTAGAAGAATTTATAATGATCAACGAAGAAGAAAATTCAAACAAGAGATTGCTGCTGTTGATTGGAATGACCTCTTAACAGATACCTTATCAAGTAACGAACTGTTTAACATTTTCCACCTAAAGTTGATAGAATTGTTTGAAAACAATTGTCCGTTGAAAATAGGCAGAATTACACAAAACCGACCGAAATGGTTATCGAACGATCTTAAAGAATTTTCTAATTTACTTAGCGAAATGCATGAAGTGAATAAAATATTAAATAGCGCACATTATAACACCAAATATCAAATACTGAAAACGTTTTACAAAGAGATGGTCTCAGCCTCAAAAAAGAGTTTGAACAATCAGAGACTACAGAACTCCAGTAATATTAATAAAGAATGCTGGAAGATCATAAATGAAAATAAGGGAAAATATACAGTACAAAAAATATTATAAATTAAAGACCCATTGGGGTCAAATGTAGACGACACCCAGAAAATGTATGACAAGTTTAAAGACTTTTTTGTGGATGTATCAGATAACAGCCCGAACCCTATATTGCAATACACTAATAAAAAAAGGATAAATAAAACAATGTTCATAAACCCTACAGACAATCAAGAAGTCATCAGTATAATCAACAAATTGTGCAAGAAGAAGACTGCCGGAATCGATAGTCTCCATGGAGATGACCTTTTGCTGATCAAGGAGGAAATCTCAGGGCCATTAACCCAAATTATCAACACTAGCTTCTCCGAAGGTACGTATCCAACTGCATTGAAAATTTCAAAGATAACACCAATTCACAATAAGGGGCAAACAGATGATATTGCAAATTATCGGCCAGTTGAAATCCAAAATCACCTAGCCAAAATAGTCGAACGCTGTTTCAATTTGCGACTGACGACATTTTTAGAAGATAATAAAATTTTATCAAACTGTCAAAACGGTTTTCGGAAAGTGGACTCTGGGAATGTTCTTCGACATGAGTCGGGCCTTTGACTTGGTAGATCATACCTTATTGCTACATAGACTTGAGCAAATGGGAATTAGAGGTACCGTAAAAGATTGTATTGAGTCATATTTACAAAACCGCACACAAATAGTTGAGTTAAATGGTACAAAATCGAAAAGACGTCTCGTCTGCAAGGTACACTCCAAGGATTCTGTTTATTGCCAACACTGTTTAACTGCTTAAATGATCTTCCGAGTGAAGCCCTGACATTAAGTCGATATTTTATGCGGACGATTATAACGTACTCATCACTGGAGAGTTGGACGCTCATCGCCTAAAAAATGCTTAAGATTGGATCGCAAAAGTATATGATTGGTGTGATAACAACGGAGTTAAACTTAACATCTCCAAAACCATCGCAGTTGACTTCTGTACTATTCCGTGGATGCATCCACACTGTTGCGGATTGAAGGGAAATCCATCGCTGACGCAACAACTACAATATTTTTAGGACTGTAGATCAAAAACTAAGCTGGTCAACACACACATCAAGCATTTATTACCAAAAATAAGTCCCGCTACCTATATTATCCGTAACATCAGATCAACCGTTGCACTGGACGTGTTAAAACTATCATATTACGGATTAATACAGTCGGCTATAACTTATGGCACAATTTACTGGGGGCAAGCCTACGGAACATCCCGTATATTCGCTGCGCAAAAAGGAGCGATTCGGTGCATAACTGGAGCCTATTCAAGAGAGAGCTATAAACCGCAGTTCAAAGCCTTAAAAATATTAACGTGTCCATCACTTTATATTTATGCCCTACTGGTGTATATAAAAACGCAAAAGGTTTTTCTACAAAAACGCTCAGACACACACACAGTGGCGGATTTAGGATCTTTTCTAGGGGGGGGGCGCAATATATCTTATTTAAGTCGTGTTGGTGCTAGTATCTAGTAGTAGTGAAATAGGCATTTAATTCTAGAATGTGGCTTACAAAACAAAATTCTTGTTACACTTTAGGCCGTAAAATCTGAAATTTATTTGAAATGAGAATAAATTAAAGTTTTTATTGTAATAATTAACACAACAACATATTTTACTTATATATTTTTTAATGTATGAAAAAACAGTAGAATAGTTTAACAAAAAAACTAGAACTTTTATAAATTCACTGTGACACTAAACCATTAAACAACACAAAATAATCATTATAGAAGTAATAACTAAAGTGTGTGGCATTTAATTCGAGATGGCAAAACATAAAAGAACTAACGGCTAAATCAAATTTTGAAAAATCGCTCGGCTATGCGATACACAATTATTTAGATAAGGGGAGGCTATTAAAAATAAAATTAGAGTCTTCAGCATATTTAGTTTGTCATTTGCTTACCGACTCCTGTCAAATCTGTTAATCGTTTAAACGCTCTCGAGCACTGTCAGCAAGTAATTCCGCGGTGGTTGTCATACTTTAACAAATCCTTATATATGCAATTAGAAAATTTAGGAAATTTTTTCTACTGACGTTTCAATTTTGACATGGTTAATTGTATCAGTTAAGCTAAGATTCAGATTTTATTTTTCATAGCCTCCCCACATAAATAATTTTGTATCGCACGGTATAAAAGAACTAGCGACATTAATAAATCAACATTTTCAACATTCAGTTTAAATTTTATTTTAAAAATCAAGCCTTCTTCTTTTATTCGCAAATCGATTTATAATTTCATCTAGATATGTTTAAATTTATATTTCGATGAACATATAATAAAGTTAAACCAGAGGCTGTAGATAGTGAACGCTAAGCGCAGCATTGCCAAAGGGAGATTTACAACCTCCATCAGACGTTGAGTTTTGCTTAGGCCCCAGTTACTACTGTGAAGTTTTTTCAAAACAGAAACAAGAACCGTAACTAAGTTTTTCTGCGCTGTAAGTTAACAGCTAAAGCAGAAATGGCTTCAAGTGTGATATAATATTCAATTTAACATTTTATTGGACTTTGTAATAGTTAGGTAAGGGATTTGATTGATGATTCAAATCGAAACCACTTAAAAATATTTAATTTTAAGAATCATTAAAAAAAGTTTCTTAGTTCTAAGGGGGGGCGCGCGCCCCCCCCTCTAAATCCGCCACTGCACACACACCTATAACATAACAAGCAAAGAGAATCTAGAGACACCGTTTTCGAGACTATCCGTAGGACAACAAAATCCGCAATACATAGACACCAAACTTTACAACAAGTTGAAAACTGTAGATGAGAAATTCGACAACTGCACTCATAGCGTCTTTAAGCAAATGGTAAAATATTACCTCATATGCAACTGCTTCTACACAATGGAAGAATTTCTTAACGTATGATCCTGTTTATTGTACTTTATAGTTATATCAACATTGATGAAGCATGAAATGTATGACTACCTATGTACCTATGTACCTATGTACCTATGTACCTATACAGGTTGAATTTTACAACTAGGTGGATAGAAGTAAATTCGGACGAAGTCGTGTAGGAGTAGGAGGCGGTTCTTGCGCTCGCGTGTATCAGTTCACGCCTCCAGTTCGAAGCGTGCAGGTTTTAGAGTTGTTTTTGAGCTACAAATATATATTTTTTATTATTAATTGTTAATTGTTCTTTATTTTTCTTCAGTACAAAAATTTAGTATGAATTATAGTGTACCTGAGAAAGTACAAATTATAAAGTGGAATTAACGAATTAATTTATTCAGAGAAAAATTTGTAAATCGTCCAATTCCTTCTCCTACAACTATCCGCAGAATTATTAAAAATTTTGAAAGATATTTAATATATTTATTATTTTTTGACCAGAATTACATTAACTTTATTTTATTTTTATCTTCATTCTATAAAATCTTTCATTCAATTTGAGAAATCATTTTTCTGTTACAAGAGAATCCTAAAAGATTCTCTCATAATAAATTATGTTTTTGTATTATCGCTGTGAATTCTTTTTAATTTAACCATTATCAGAGAAGATTTTTCATTTATTAATTTCTGTAATGTTTATGGAAGTATTGTTTAATTACAAACAATAATAATTGCTTTATGCAAATGTATTGCGGCAATTATAACAATATTGCAACAAGAATTATTGAAATCCTAGTTAAAATAAAATTATTAAATACGCGTTCATCGTTTCGCTTCCCAATGCGAGACAAGGCCGGTCGCCTCGAATACATCCGAGGCACGCGTCGCCAACCTACTTGCTTCACTCTAGCTGTATATGGGTACACGAGTTCATACATTATCCGTTTAAGTTGAAATGTAAAAACTTATACGAGTATAAATTTGGAAATCCAGAATTTATACGGGTACCCGAGCTCATATGATTACCCGAGAACTGTACGGGTATCCGGGTAAGTTTATTCGGATACCCGGGTAGCTCAAGTAGTTTTTTTTTTTTAAATTTGGCATACACGTACTTTTTTAGGCAGTGATACACAACCCTGACTTTTAATAAGTACGCGTTTTTAATGCTAGTATTGTTAATATAAAATTTTGAGAAGTCTATGATTATTAGAATGATTACATTTTTAATCCAATCTGGCACACGAGTGGGCGGGCTGCTATGCATACAACTCCAAAATACAACGATAAATTAAAATAATTATTATGTTAAGATACTTATTGTTTTGTTTGAGCGGTTAAAGTTTAGTTTCGTTAATAAATTTCGTAATACCAAGGGTTACGCTTATCGACAGTGCAAATAATTTTATTTATTTATTTTGTTAATGTCCCAATAGAGTCAGATATCCGCACAATTTATTAACTTCAACAATAATATTCGTTTTTTTCTAAAATTTAAACATTAGGATAGAAATATCATTTTATGTTGGAATCAACTCAGTTTTTTGTGTCAAGCTGAAAATTTTGCAGAAATTTTCTTCAAATCTTCCCAAACAATATGTGCCAAATAAGGCAATAGTGTAAATATTTTAATATGCTTCAAGAAAAATGATTTTAAATCTGAGCGATTAATTCGTTGTATATTTTTACACATATCGATAATATATCAAATAATTCAAAAAAATAACATTGTTTTGTCTTCAGTATATTATAGATTGCAAAAAAGAACACAGTCACTTGGCGTTGAAATATTAACATTGCTTGCCACTTTACATTCACATTTTTTAAAGATGGTATTAGTTATTTTCCAAACCTCAATCTAAAATGGAGTATTTGTCATATCAATTTTGTATTCACAATGTTAAAAGCAACGACAGTAAGCGGCGTATTCCCAAGTTTACAAAAAAAATATTGTGATATAATATCGTATGTTGCAACAATCTAATGGAATAATTTATAATCTATTTATAATATCTGTGGCTAGGCATCGTGTGTTTATTTAATGAATCAAGCTGTGTTATCGAAACAATAAGGGCGAAGTAGTAGGAATGACCAACCAAAAAAATATCGTTAGGAACGGAAATTTTCCAATTTTTTTTTCAACGCGGCGCAAGCATTTAGTGTATCAAAAAAATATTAATTTAATCACGGTCGTGTCGTATGATAATCTGTGACCCCTCAAATACATATGTCTTGAAATTTTAAATCGGGTTCCAGTTGAAGACGATTCTTTGGCGGAATACATACATCGTTCGGGTGTAATGTGAACAAGAACTTTTTTTTTTTAATTACATGTCGATTTTCTGTGCTGCAGTGATTTTGTGTAACGACGGAATTAGTCACAAAGTAAGCTTTGATTACGCTCATCAGTGATTTTTTAATTTTTTGATTACATTGAAAATTTTGATGAGTTTTATATTCTGGAGTTCTAAATTATAATACGAATTTCTAATTATGGGAATTTCTACTACTTTTTTTCATAGTTCTAAGTAAGTAATAAACGAGCAAACTCTTTCAAGGTTCGATAATTTCATTCGAGTCCTAACTGAGGAAACGAATCCAAATAGGATGAATGGGAAGATAAATATACAGCTATTTGATCTGCAAAAAGTCACTTCCTCCTTTCACTTTTAGATTTTTTTGATGGCGTTAAGTGATGAGTAGAATTCTCATACTTTGATTAAAATTAAAAAAGTTTCGTTTTCTTCTAAGGTGGACGAATGAAAATGGGACTTAGATAAACCTTGGAAAATCACGGTCTGATAGTTTTGATGGAATGTATCTTTCTTATTAGATTTGTTCTTTGGACAAGAAAATTTTGATGCGAAAGGGAAGCAATCAAGTCTATGACGTATCATGGGTGTTAAGGTAACATTCAACAATTATGTATCTTAACTGCATTCAGACAATGCATCGATAATTTTTAATATGATTTAATGTAATATTACTCGAGCATAAAATAACACAACAAATTATGTTTTAAAAAATAATTTTGAGGGTGAATTTTGAAATTCTCGCGTTTCAATAATTGACGTCTTGATGTTAGTATTTTAAGCAGCAATTTTTATATAGAACATATTCTTATAAATAATGAAGACGGTATTTGGCCCAAACAATAACAAAACTAATTAATTAACAACTTGAAATTAATGCACTGGATTCTGAGTTAGTCGAGTTGGGAAACCGTCATTTTCGATTACAGTTGTTTGTATGAACTTATCAGTGTTTTTCAGGAAACTTCAGAAATACATTTCTTCTTCACACGTCCTTATGACGTGCACAGCAAACAAATCCATAATTGACGATAATTTGAAAACTATCGTAACCTTCAGTTTATCATAGTTTAATGTTATCTGAATGGAATAGGAATTTAGAACGGCTAGCCTCGTTGAACAAATACTCATCGAATTTGAACTCTACAAAGAAAAAGACCAAAGGAGTTTTGAACAAGGTGGCGCCTTTCGAAATTACAAGAAAATTCGCGCATTTCTTCCTCAAAAAATATTTTTATTAAAAAAAAAAAATTAAAAATAGACGATGATTCTGAACAAAGACGTCGTATTGTTTAAAATTAAATATTTCTTGTGCGAAAACAGAATACAAAAAACATGTTTATAAACAAATTGAGAAATAAAAAATATATATCTAATAATAGCTATATCTTTGTAATCTTTGTAACAAATACGAGCAATTTTGGTGTATTGTTTTTTTATGTAGTATATCTTCAATAGAAACTCTTTTTTATTAATAAGCGTGTGTACATTTCGATCATACTACAGTCATTGTCAACGATAGACAATGGTAATAAAAAGTGATCAGACCATAGTTTATATATCCACTTATTGTGGAGAGGATGGTTTTGATGATTGATATAAAATTAATTATTCTTGCTTAAAATAAATACATTACACCTCTGGAAATTTATTTTTGTAAGGGTTTAAAGATATATTCTAATTCCGTTGATTGAACCAATTCATATTTCAATGTTTTTTTTTCTTTCATATTAATAAATAATTTTTTTCTTGTTTTAGATAAGTGGGATCTGTACATGGATTCGTTATTCACAAAGTGCTACAACGCTTGTACACACAAGAGCAAAGTCCTGACGAGAAACTTCTGCCAGTGCGTATTCGTGGATTCGTATCACGCGGAGAGTCCTTGGAGATGGCTCTTGACTTTTTAGCGGGCTGCTTAGGAGGTGGGTCCCGAATTTGGTGTTGTTTGAGATTGCGATAATTTGCGGATTTGCAAATTCGCTTATCGCCTTCTCCGTTTTGACACCGAAGTCAAAGATCAAGCTGCCAATTTTTTTTCGGCCAGAACCATACTACTAGCATGATTCGAAGAAACGTAGATACGTGATTGACTTTTGGGTGTTTCACAATTTCCCGATTTCGTAAGAAAGACAATGATGTAACTAATAATCCAAAATAAAATTAAATATCCTATTTCTTCTAAGAACGATGTGTAGTCTTCTTAATTTTTTTATTTTAATTTGGAAGCCACGCCAAAATTAGATCACACTCATGAAGAATAAACCAAGGGCAAAACAGCCGGCAGTCTAGAAACTTCTTTTAATTGCTAACTGCTAACTAATTATAACATTCATTTTTTCTTTGATCCCTAACTCTTACGATTTTTGTTTTCAATCTAATTTGTTTTTTTTATTAGGTTGTGCCGGTGTAATTGTAGGCCACCCTCTGGATACCGTGAAAGTTCACCTACAGATTCAAGGCGGTAAAAACCCGCAGTATAAGGGCACATTACATTGCATTCGAAGTTTGATTGCTAAGGAAGGAATTCGGGGTCTCTATAAGGGTATGTCGAGCCCCATCGCCGGAGTTGCCGCCATTAACGCCATCATCTTCGGAGTCTATGGCAACACCCAGCGACGCCTTGGCAACCCAGACGCTTTAAGTACCATCTTCTTGGCAGGTGCCGCTTCAGGAATTTGCCAGAGTTTCCTTTCCAGTCCCATGGAATTGGCAAAGTTGAGAGTCCAAGTTTCAAGAGACACTCTGGGTCCTCTACAATGTCTGAAAACAATTTACAGACATGAAGGCCTGCAGGGTGTTTTTAAAGGATTGAACGTGACAATAGCGCGTGAGATACCCGCCTTCAGCTGTTACTTCTTGTCGTATGAGTGCTTAACACGGACCAGTGATAACTCGCCTGTTTCGACAGGAACCATGTTAATAGCCGGTGGTTTGGCAGGAATGATCTCGTGGATCGTTTCTTATCCAGTCGACGTCATTAAATCCAGATTGCAAGTAGACGGTAAAGACGGTCCTTGCACATACAAGAACTCGCTCGACTGTTTAAGAAAGAGTGTGATGGCGGAGGGTTATTCTTGTTTGTTTCGAGGTTTAACCCCGACGCTTTTGAGGGCGTTTCCGGTGAACGGCGTCTGCTTTGCCGTCGTTACGTGGACGATGCGTTTGTTCAATGACGACAGCATCGCCGTCGTCGATAGCTACCCCCAAGACAGGACTATCTGGGGAAAGTATTCCGATGTTGTTTGCAATATTCAGACACCGCCAGACACGATTCTAGCTTAATTTGTTTGTGAGACTGAACGACTTGATTTCTTAAAAAAGGTTTAATGTGAGCTAAATCGGGAATATTAATGTGCCATTTTGAATAATGAATTGCGAGTTTTGATGTCTTAAGAAAGAAATATAATTAACGAGAGAGATTCATGAATTCAAATATGAATATTATACCATGTTTATTCTGCTTTTCACTAAATATACTTCCGATTTAATGTAGGTACACATTTGTTGCGTTTAATATGCCTATGCATTTCTTTGTATCACCATAATTAATTGCAACATGTTTATTTCAGCAGTAAGACATTTTGTTGAAAATTATTTTGTAAATGGATGAATTGCTTGATATAATGGGTGCTATTGAAATAGTCGACAACGTTTTACCCAGTTACTTAAAGTAATTAATAGAATTAAGTTATTCAAAAAATAAAATAAAATTTGATAATTTTAAAATTTCTTTATTCCATCCCAGGTCCGACGAACAGAAACAGATACTTAAATGAAATAATAGTTCTTAAACAAAAAAAATAAAACAGTTTTTTTCCATAAAAACGATACATTTTTTTAGGTGGACGTTGCTTTTTTGTTGCATGCTTGTCAACAAATCGTATGCAAAATGTAAAATTACTCTAATCTTTAACTCTCATTATCCGACTTATTTGTGTTTATTTCTTATTAATTTTTGGAATACTGTGAAATTATGTTTTATGAGGTTTCAATTTCTCTAAATATCCGGTTGACTTAGAACTAATCTCCTAAGCTCCACATCATTCTTTCTTGCGAGGGCTCTCTTTCTTTCTTCCTTTAGTTCCACATATATTAACTTTTTATGTCCACCAATACCATTTTTCTCCGCCTTTTAATTTCTACATATTTGTATCCTTTTATTTTACTCATGTCAGCTTGCAACCTTGCAACCTTTGTTACATCATTCTACGTCTCAGATATTTCGATCACTGGACTTTCTTTCACCTTCTAATTCCATATTTGTTCATTTTCTATATCCTGCAATACTGCTTTCCTCTACCTCTTTCTTGGCTTTTGTCTTTCATTTGTAGGTATTCTTTCATATTACGCAAGCAAGCTTTCATACTTCATTCTACGTAATCACTGCAATTCTCGAATATTCACTGCACTTATTGTAGGTTTTGTATATTTCTTCATACTTACGACTTTCTTAATCCTCCTTTGTTTTTTTTTTCTTTTTTTACTTAAGTTTCGTATTTATATTTCTATATTGATAATCATTATTTTTGATTATCATCATTATTATTATTAAGAAATTTTAGGGAATCTACGAATCTATGATTTTTAATCAATTTTTTATTTATACCATCTCCACGTATGTACACTTAAAATCGCTCTACATACACTCCTTGCTTCTCAGGCAGGAAGAATAGCGCAGGAATTGTGACAACATTGCTATTATATTCGTCTCTGTTCTACATTTAGAAAATCGCAGTGTATTTTACTCGCACTTGTTAAGAGACGCTTGCAAGGTTTGCTCTTTCCCGCCCTGTATGCGGATAAAGCAAAACATGATCAGTAGTGTTGCACTTTATTTACAGTTGCTTGGTATCACGTTATGTACTGTTGCCACGTTGCCAAATTCGATATATCACCTGACTTTATAATTTACGGGATTTTGAATGCATGTTGTTAGAAGTTTATGAGATGGATGCGTTTTATGTAGGTAAACAATAGACATAATAGTAAAGGAGAGGGTGTCCTATGTTGTAGAAAATTAAATTTTTCTATTTTAAAAAGATAATTAAAAAATTCTTGGCGTATTTTTCCCCATTTTATTAGTCTTTAAAGTCGAAGCTTTAATCTTATTTTACTTTTTTTATATCGTGGATTTAGAATAAACTTAGAAAACTATTTGTTTAATATTGACAAATAATAATTAAAATTTTTTTTACTAAATTGTGGACTGACATTTTTAGTTGTTATTTTGTAATTGTTTTTAAAAAATCTTAAAAAAATCCTTAAGAAACCGCAGATCTTTTCATTTCTACGCTATTTTATATTCTTTTTCGAAACAACTCCCTTCATTTGGCTGCAGAAATTCTTTAAGTTTCTAAAGTAATCCCAATACACTGAAGGTCTATTTTTATTTTCAATCCGGCCACAGTTAGGTCAAGATCAAGTCAAATATTGGAATATTCAATCTGTATTAATTCACATTAGAATGCACGGTTCACTCACGCTCCAATTAAATGACAACTAATTTTTAACCAAACCGAGACCATACTATTTGGTAATAATTATTAATGAATCGAGTGTAAGTTTGCAGAGAGCGATTAGATCTTATATTTTGGTCAGATTCTATATTTTCAGTAAGGCGTCTGCGTGTACAGTGATTTCACAATGGATGGAAAATTAAGAGAATTACTTACAGTGTTCTTTTGGTTTTCCTCTTATGTCAATTGTATTTCTCAAAACTATTTCATATTTACGTCACGTTGACATTAATATGTCAAATTAAATTCACTATTTGTGAAAATTCTTTCACATTATTGCAAATGATTTTCTTCCTTTTTGAAAATTTAAATAAACGAGAACACAAGCAGTCGAAGACACAATTTATCAGAAAAACAACAATACTAACTATACTGTAGTGTTTTTAGGGTTCGTTTCGATTTATTTTTAAATAAAATACTCGATGAGACTAATAACTAATTTATTAACAAAACTTAACACTGATTTATTTAGAACACTAATGGTGGATTTCACAAACGTTACTTAAATTTAATCATGGGTTAAAAGTAAACGTTGCTATAGTTACATGTGCTGAAGGTATAGGAATGATTATTATTAAGCAATGATTATGTTTAATTGACTTTTGTGAAACCCAGTATAAGACCGGGTTGCATAAAACTTTTAAGTAAGGATTAAATTTAAGTCTAAGTTAGAATCTGACAGACAAATGACGTACAGCATATTATGTGTCACATTCTAACTTAAGCTTCAATTTAATCCTCACTTAAAACTTTTATGCAACCCAGCTTATGAATAACTTATTTTTACAAGCTGAACGATTAAACAGTAATTAAACTCTATGTCGAACTAACTAAGTCTGATCTCTGGTCCCCGTACGCGTATATTTATATCGGAGCGGATTTTCCAGCAGTTTCTTTTCTAGAATATCGCGACACAGAACCTATTTCACCACGCGGGCCGCCGTCGCGCCGTCCAGGCGGGTGCATAATTCACTTAGTTCGTCACAATACTTGGTGCTATTCTGACCTAAAATTTAAGGAAATTTAAGCCTCTTTAAAAATTTAAGTCTTAAATGTCAAGCAGTTAAAGAGTTAAACAAAAATTGCTATTCTGAGCCTTCTTTAAAACTTAAATTTCTTAAATTTGTCTTTAAATCTGACAGCCACAAAAATATCGCCGTAAATGCTTAAAGAGTTTGAATGATAAGTGCGTTTAAATAAATTATTATGAATAATAGGCGATATATTGGAGTTTTTGCTGCTTGGGTATTAGAGGAAGATCACAGAAGGTAATTATTTGTAAATAAATATTAAAATACTTTAATTAAGAAAAAATCTATAGGAATTACTTTTGAACTATCTGATATCAGTTTTATTTCTAATTTTCGACTAACAAAGGAATTAACTCGTCAATTGTCAACCACACTGTAATCTTCCTTTAATTCGAAGTGGAACTAATTTTATTACGAAAGTAAGGGTTTTTTAATTTTTTTTGACATTTGTTAAATATTATTATGTTTAGATATTGGCTACGCTTTATTTCTTAGCTAACGGCTCCTATCAGAATGCTATTGGCAATAGCATGTTACATAATTTAAGTCAGGCGTCTGTTAGCAGAGCCGTTAATACTCTTTTAATAATTTATTTCCATCTTACCTTTCTGTCAAAACATGAAACTTCCTAACCTATGCACACTTCTTCCATTTGAACGAAGTTAGCTGCATTTTACGTTCCCGGAAATACCCGGAATTTAAAGAATATTTTAAAGAGATTGCTTCAGAATACCTATTTCGTCATAATCTTTAAGCGCTTGTTTTAAAGAGGCTTTAGGTTAAATAGTTAAAGACTTAAAGAATTAAAGAGTAAAATCTCAGAATAGCCCCATATGTAATACAATGTAACACAATACTTACAATTTGAATTAGTTCTAAATTTCATTTCTGTTGAGGCAATCTCCCAAATATGTCTCCATAAGTCGAACATAATTTTATCAATGTTCTTGCGTTAGAGCTTCAGAAGTATCATTAATTTTTGATACAGTTGTTCTTCATTCGTGGGTTGACTTCTCTTTATGTTATTTTTCCATTGGCTAAACATCTCTTCAATGGGGCAGAAAAACTGGAACATGTCTATGAGCTCTTTTTTATCAGTTGTTGAATTTTTATCCGTTCTATCAAATTTGACGTTGTCCATTACAAAGTATGTGCCTCTTATATGATCTTCGCCTAAGTAGCCAATTAAAATTGTCAAGAATTCTCTATAAAGTGGTCTGCATTGTATGGCCTATCTTGAATGGTGAATAAATATAATGAATTAAAACACATTGCAACAGCAACCGAATAATTACGGCCTCTTAATTGGGTCTTGTCTTTGTTGGCTTTTGTATTTTTCTGTGATCTTCCGTATGATTTTCTAGAAGTCATTTGAATTCCAAATTCATCTATAAAAAATATTTTTTCTCTGTCAATCATCATTTTGTTATAATAGCAGTCGAATCTATTTTGGATAGTATCTGGAGTGTTACGTCTTTCTGGCACAAAGGAAACGCGTTTTACAGAATAGCGAAATTTCTTTATCGCTCTGTCAATGATCGATAAGCTTCTTATCACTAGTTGTGGATTTTGCTCCACAATTTGGTTTTTATTTGTTTTAGTTCAAAGTGCAATGGTCATCAATCAAATTGCAGATTTCTTCTTGCTCCTCTTAAATAATTTTTTTGGGGCGATGCCCAACTCTTCTCTTATTCACCTCGTTGATTATTTTGTACGCCAGGTAAATTTTTCTTACAGTGTTTGGCAATACTTTAAATTGCCGTCCTATTTGGACTGTCCAAGTAGGTACCATCATTCATTGCTCTGATAATAAGAGTACGTACCTCGTTGGAGATATTTTGTCAGCTATCAGCATTCATTATGATTTATATAATGATAATGTGAAATTTATTTGACAAATAAGGAAACGCTTCTGCCAAAAAATTGTTTGACAAACACAAGAGATAGGAAATAGTTTTGAGAAATAGTGAAACACAATTGACAAAAGAGGAATACCAAAAGAAAAACACTGTAAAAGTTATGAGAAATGATTAAAGAGTGCATCCTGCATGTTTTTTTTTTCTGGGAAGGGGTTAAATTTTCTCTTTTTCCCCCAAAATACATATAAGCCATTATGCAGCTAAATCACACTTATTGAAAAGCTTCTAAACTTTGTACTCATTTAGAAAAATACATAAAATGTATAAACATCAAACGTGAACAAGTTGATTAAGTTTACTGGTGCTTAAGAGTATCCAAAAGAAAAGCAATACAAGCGTTCGAATTTAATCCAGAGTTCTAGGCGATCACGGCGGTCATGTGGATACTTTTAAGAGCCAGTATACACAAGTAAATGGTACCCCAAATTGTTTAACCAGATACCAGAATGTCTCGAATCGTGACTGAACTGAAACTGTAACAAGAGTTATGTTTTATTTCCGATTGTCAAGACGAATGAGGAAAAGCTTTCTCGTTACAAACAGCTTTGATCAATAAATGACAATAAATTGTAAAAATACAATGAATAAAAAAGTATTCCGGATTTGAGATCCGATAAATAATCTACTTTAACGATGGGAAAAGCATTCCAAAAGAGTCACTCTCCATTCTCAATTGTTTGGAAGAATTCAAATACGTAGTGGCTTCTACGTTTGGCCTTGCGGGCGTCGGCATCGTCGGCATCCAGCTAGCAACACACGTATTAACGACGTTTGGAAGGGGGATCATCCAAGCCTTAACATCGAATTAAAATTATTTTTACAGAATCTTGCTTGAATGATTTTAGGTAAAACCTGAGGGTGGATCATCCAAACCATAACCATTGAATCAAAATCATTTTTACGGAATCTTATCCATTTATTTTTTAATATATTTTATATAACAAATTATTTTAACGGACACTTACAATTCACACTATTGCACTACGCTTCACTATTTATTTTCACTCCTGATGAAGCTTTTAATCGATAGTGAAACGTAGAGCGATAGCACGAATTTTAAGTGTCCGTTAAATTAATCATTTATTATACAATTTTCAATGGACAAGAATCTCCTCCAATATATTTTATAATTATACTAGCCTGCGCAGGTTTGGCGGATGACATAAAAGTAGGTGTTCCTGAGTTAAAAAAAAAACGTATAATAATTTTTTCATCACGTACCATTTTTTTTGAAATACAGTATTTCGAAATACGTTTTTCGAGAAACTAACTATTACTCACCTTTTTGCTTGGCTTGCCTTCAAGGACAAAATAATTTTATCGGAAATCAAAGAGATCCAAATTATGAAAGTATAATTCAACAAAATTGAAGAAATATGTACAGTAAAGTCTGGTTATAGCAAACTTAAAAAATGTAGAAAAACAGGTTCGTTATATACAAAATTCGCTATAACCGACAAATAAAAACGAAATATGTATTTAATAGATTTCTTTTATTGCTTGAAATACAGTACATTTTAACCGAAAGTTCGTTACAAACGACTTCTTTATAGCCGACATTCACTGTAACTTCATTTTTTTAACCTGACGAGACAGAAACAAAAAACTAATAACAGATTGTTCTTTACAATGCCAAAATCATTTTATCTCATCCGCAAAAAAATATTTATTTCGCAGACTAGTGTTATTATTTAGGTCACATCAGATTTTAATGTTAATAAACCATAACAATAACAACGGAGAAGTTTATTCATTTTCGAAATAGAATATTTTCTTAAATAATAATAAAATATAGATTAAAAATATCTGACTGGTGAAAAAATTTTTTAAATTCATCGATAAATAATACAGGTCGATGCAGTATTTAAGTCTAGATACGAAGGCGTATTAAATTTTTGGTCGTTTAAAGTTTTTTTTTGTTTGTTTGAATATCTTTGGGTAGAGTGTTATATTTTAGACGCCCTATAGCTTAAAAGATTATGCTTATGGAATTTTTAAGAACCTTAGATCCTCGACTAACTATTACAAATAAATTTGCTTCAATAATAGCTGTAATATTATTTGTTGAAAATCAGATTGCAGGATCCAGATTTTTAAAAAAATTCAAAATATCTTAAGAATGATGCTTTTAGAGATAGGGAAATGTATCCCAACTTATCATATAGAGTTTAAAAACGTGACAAAAAATGTAGCATTCCATTTAAAATAAGCGAGCAGACAGAGATTTCCTGTATAATAGGAAGCTACTGGAAGTCAATTTTATTTTATTTGAAAAGACCGTTTTGAAATATCTCTCCTTCGTAAGTTTCAAATTTCCATTTAAACTTTTTCCTTGAAAACTTTTAATGGACGATTTGCGTGAATAATCCTGTATTGTTCGTTTATTCATGTGCATTCCAACTAAAATTCATATTTAGATCAAATTGGTGTACTTTGTATCACTTTAAATTTTTTATTCTTCTGTTAAATAGCAATTTTCAATTGGAAAAGGGACAATCGACAAATCAATCTTCTCGTACACATCACATTCTTTTGGTAGGCAAGGGAACTCTTCGACACTTTTAATTATTTTAATTTACTCTGTGCAGATACATATAAATTGTTTTTACTGTTAATAAAAAAAACTCTGTCACAGTTACCAACAGCCTTTAAGGTTTTATTTCTATTCAAGTACATCATAAAAGATATATGTATACATATACATCATCTAAATAAATTGCGCGACTACATCAAAGACAATGGGTTTTCATTTAGCGTCAATTTCAATAAGAAATCTTTAATAATAAGCAAAAAGTTAAGTGTCTCTTAATATATCTATTTCGTCGGTTTCCCGCAATGATTTAAAAAGCGCCTCAGCTCCTTGTGCTGTTAAGTAATCTACGAACTTAAAAGCTCTCAATTAGGCGGTCATAGTATTCGTTGCCATTTCATTTCCTACTGGTTTTCGCTCCATATGATTACATCTTTATTAACTAAACAGTAAAAGTGAACCGTTAACCTAGTCATAAACAAGAATTTAATGTTACTATTACATGTATTGCTGCCCGACAACAAAAAGTAAAATAAAAAATAACAGTACACCTTAAGATTATTCTACCTTTATTTGCCCGTTCGTTTGAAAAATTTAGTTTTAAAGCTACCCTATTCTTGAACGTCTGCATCTTCTATGTCCATTGGCTGAGGATTGGCGGCTGGTATCGGAGGGTTCTGAAGATTTGCGTTCAACTGCTGCAACATGTTTAGTTGTTGAAGGTTCTGTGCATTTTGAGCCTGAGCTTGCTGAACGTGAAGGGCGTCGTTGTTATTTAGAGCGGCCTCTCGTTGAGCCTCTAAAGCAATCATTTTCTGACGTTTTTCCTCCATCAATTTTTCCCTGTGCTTGTGGATGTAATCACGAACGTTTGGCAAACCGCTGATGACGCACGCCGACAAAGCCGACCTGTAGATGTTCATGTCGGTCGCTTCGTACCACTCGTTCGATTTTTCATCGTAGCACTCCACATGGTATATGGTAGTAACACCGTTGAAACCTCCAATTACGAAAATCATGTCGTCTATGACCTCAATGGCGAAGTTACTCCGAGGATTGTACATGTCCGGAATTTGGGACCACGTGTTGGTGCTTGGGTTGAATTTTTCACCACTGCACATCCTCGAGATCCCATTGAACCCGCCCACCACGTATATGTTACCGTGGTATGCGATGCAAGAGACCCCAGATCGTCTCGAACGCATTGGGTTTATTAACGTCCACTGATTTGTGGTGGAGTCGTATACCTCTGCAGAGTGCATACATTCTTGACCATTAAAACCACCGGTTATGTAAATTTTATCTAAAACAGAAGAAAATACTTTTGTAATTTAAACATGTTTTTCATCGAAAAGGAAGAGCAAAGGAAGGAAATTAATCAACAATAGCTTTGAAGCTTCATTAGAAGTATTTAGCTGTCATCCATTACACTTTCTGGCTGTTTAACCAATATTTATTTTCTCTTATACTGTCTATATTTTTGTTAATGGTGATGGCTATTAAAGGCTTTCTCAGTATTCTACTTCCTGTAGAACCTTCATTATTCCCTCCTTTGATGTGGCAATTTCTTGAAATGATGTCCAAACATCTAACATCCACTTCTGAGTTTCAGTTACCACTCAAAGTAGCCCCATAAGTTTGTTTAATTAATTTGAATTTATTTCGGACATGTTTCTTCAACTCGTTGATGAAGACGGGTCCTGTTTCGTGGAAGAACATTTTACTTATTTAGACTAATTTTTGTGCCTTGTTGAATAAAAATTTTGTTTTAAAATCTATTTCAAGGTGCTAAAATTCTCTAAATATTAAGCCATTAAGAATTTGTTTCCCATTTAAAATAAAATCTTAAATTCCTAATTGCATTCGCCTTCGTTATTTAGACGTTTTTAATTCACAAAGGAGTCTGCAATACATAACGAGATAAAACCGTTTCTGTGAGAATTAAAAACAGAGGTTAACCGTGGGCGTATTAACCGTGCGGCGTTAAGATTTCGCACAAGTAAATTAAGTAGGGAAATATAACATTTCCGGAATGTATACAACACAACTGCATTAACGAATACAGAGACGACTGTTGCGGAAACGAGATTTAAAATATGCAAAGTGGAGCAAAAAGCAGTACCTAATTATTTACAACGCATCGCTTTTAATGTGGGTTTCATATGGGTTTAAACTGTTTAAAACTTTTTTTTTGTTTTTAGACGGTGGGACGTAATTCGAATATAAAGCGGATTTATTAAAAAAACATTACTGAATATGTAGAGGAGGACTCGAATTTGCGGAACTTCAAATTGTGCAAATTAGTGTTACGTTATATTTTTGGATGTACAATGTTCTTCTCCTAAGCCAGCTATAAAGGGCTTACTCATTTTATACATATTTCGGTTTATTATTTTTTGCATGGGTGACTCTTAATTGGTTGTACACTTCTGTGCAGTAAACAACATCAAAGACAATTTTGTCAGAACAAAATACGAGGCAGAGAGGCACTTAAGGTGCAAGTTCATTTGAGAACAAATATTGGCGATTAGTTCTCGAGATGCTGCTGATAGTACTCTTAGACATATTCATCGCCAATGAACATACCTCTGAGAGTACTAACGATAGCATCTTGAGAGCCACTCGCCAATATTTACTCTCAAATGGACTTGCACCTTTACAGACGTTGAGGAAGTATAATGAGTCATAGTCACAACTAAAGCTCTATAACTTAGAATTATATTTTTCTAAATTCTAAGCTATTCTTTTATTACTTAAAACGTTTATAAACGCAAACAGAATAGCTTCTTTCGCAATTCATGAATTTTGGATGAAGGGAAAGGACAATGTCGATATCAATTATTAGGAATGTAAAGAGAAACCCTAATTTTTAGAAATATTAGCATACTATAGGTATGCAGCACCTACAGAACCGGGAACTGGATACATTATTTTTCTTTAAATTAGGTATGTACGATTTTAACTGATTCTGTTAAACGAAGTTATTATGTTTCATATTAAATATACACTGCTTAAAGTTCTTAAAATTTTTGGCAAATTATCTGTGAATGTTATGGTTCACTAAGAAAGAAGAAATCCATTTCCATAAAAAAGATTTGATACTTCGACCTTGTTTTTTATAATTTGCATGTATTTGAAGTAATTTCTTTCTGCCATTAATAATTACGAAGAGAATAATGCTTAGAATCTGAGTTCTGGTCATAACGTTCCATCTTTTCACTCTAGTGGTGATGTATCGTCTAGAGTCTAGACGATCAATATATCTATTGGACAAGACGGAATAAAAACGGGAAACTTTTGGAACCCTGAGAATAATCTACATCATAATAGCAGTTGATTTTCTACACTCATGGAAGCAATTTCTTCTTGTATACTACAGTCAAATTGAGGTAATTAAATCCATAAATTAATTAAATAATCAAAATTTCCTAGTGTTGAAATTCTTTATAAATAAAGCACTCCTTTGCGAGGTATACTTCAAATCAAGTTGTTGATATTTTCCTGAAGTAGATATAATATTCCAATCAATTTGAATTTAATTTCTGAACATCAAACAAGTTCAACGGGTAACCGACTTCTGTTCCAAGAATTGAAGATCAGATGACTACGTTGGTCACGAAATAACAGTGACAACAATATCATGAAGAAACTTTGAAATCAGACTGCTGTAATATGGAGCTAAAAAGTAGGGCCTCCTAGACTTTGGAGACATGGCAATGTAACAGGTTCTAATGAATTTAGCCTTAGATTTTGGATTTCTGTTTTAAGTCTCCTAAATTTAGTGATATTATTTTTTTTTGTCATTGGAATTGAACCTCAGAAAATTTGTTCAAAATAACTGTCTATCTACCTCATTTCACTTCTTCTTTGAAGTATTTTCCTGATTTTTTATCATCTCTTCGTTCTTAATTTTAGATTTCCATAGTCAGTCAAACATTATACGTAACTGTCAAGATCGAATTTTGGAAATCCTTTGATCTCGACCAGAAATACACTGTTCAACGTAAGTAAATCCAATCCACTGATGGGTGATGATCAGCAGGGATCAAGGAACGCTTGTCATTTATGAAAATTGATTTTTTTTTCACTGTCAGGTTTCAGCAACAAAGTAGCTTATGAAAATTCTGATCTCAAGACTGGACCTAAACTTAATGTCAAGCAATTACCCAAAGTGCCGACAAATCTGAACCTACTGCCCTGTGGGACATATATCGATTACAATTTCTATAGCTAATAATAGAAGAAGTTATATATTATTTATATTGTATATTACTGTAGTGCCTCTGCACGTTTATAATTTGGTAAAAAAACTGCTTTTCCTCAGTTCAGAAATATGCATCTTACCGTTAAGAGTGCATGCACTAGCATCCGATCGTTGCATGTTCATGGGAGCTATCAGAGACCATTGATTCGTTTTAGGATTGTACTTTTCGGCCGTATTCTGCCTGTGATGTCCATCATAGCCGCCCATTGCGTAAATGAAGTCGCTTAAAACGGCCGTACTGACGTAACATCTGCGTGCATGCATCGGAGCAACTTCTCTCCAAATCTTGGTTACTGCATCGAAGCATCTGCACGAATTGAAGTAATCCATACCATCGAACCCGCCGATGACGTAGATGTTGAAATCGACGACGGCCGTCCCATGGTACGCCCTAGGACCCATCGGATCAACTTCTTCTACTTTCACCCAACGGTCGGCCCTCGTATCGTAGGTCTCCATATAATTAGTGGGAGAACCGCCGCTCCATCCACCTATGGCAAAAAGCACCTCATGAGGTACTCTTGGCCTGGCGATTTCAGGAGTCGGGACTTCCCCATCTCTGTGCGAAATCGTTTCGAGATCATACAGGAACTTGAGCGTCTCTATTATCATCGGCCTACTTTCTTCACAGCTTGTCACGAAAGGGTGGTCCTTGACATGCTCTAGAAAAAACTGCGTGTCCAACAGCCCCAATCGTATACACTTCATTAAGGAAACTATGTGCTTTTGCCGTTCTTCTGGGTCGTGATTTATCCATCGCAAAATCACTTCCCACACGGTCTCTTCACTCTTGACGTTCAGTTCGTCGTCGTTTATGATTTCCTGCAGGTCGCTCAAACTGAGATTCAACAGTTCTATGCTTTGCGTTGCTATCTGAACGAAATATCTCATGATGTACTTCCAAGCTTGCTCCGCAAGCTTCCTACAGAAATGAGATCGCGCGAACAACATAATGCCGATGCAATTGGTTGGGTTCAGTTTGTACTCTAAGTATTCGCAGCAAATCTCCAAAACGCCCAGGATACTCAAGTAATCTGCGGTGGTTAAGAGTTTGTATACGTTCTCCTCGTTGACGTTTAATTTTCTCAGGTAAATGTAAGATAGGAGGGCGTGCATCATGTCCGAAGAGACTCCAGGAAGCAAAACATTCGTCTTATTTTTTCCGTGCAGTGTTGTGGTAAATAATGCCCTGAAACGTTCAATATATTGTATTTAGTCAGCTTCAATATGATGGTCAAGAGTATAACTTCATGAATATGTTGTTAACTTAAGTTACCAGGTAGATTTTAAAAATCAAAACTGTTGCGAAATAAGTAGGTAATATGTGGAAAAGAATCGGTAAATTTGGCGAGAGGGGGATTGTAAACTTAAAGAAGTATAATTAATTCACGAATGACTTTTAATTTTTTTGGCTATTCAGTAGTTTCGTACATGACGAATGTTCTAAAGTAGAATGTCAGTAGAATGGCGTTGGCGTCAGTATGAAACGTTTGGTTCACTTTAATGTGAAACTCTTCGTTTGTGTAGAAATGTAAGAATAATTGGAAAGGTACGATTTTCTGAAGACGAACGAATTTATTTGAAGGTATTTGGTATCATCTTGCAAGAATTATTAAAATTACAACTACTGACATTAACATTGTCAGATAACGTGGGAATGAGAAGAACCTACTTGAAATATGTACTGCAGGCACACAAAATCGCTCTATGCACGGGAATGTTAGTTCCATCTTCCAGCAGAATAGTGGCGTCGCACAGTTGGTTATTCTCCTGGAGTTCGTACAGCGATTGCATGGCCTGCACGCTCATCCGTCTGGCACCACCTATGAGAGAATCCCCAGGTCCCTCCGGTTCGGACATTTCTTCACCACTTTCCGCCAGATTTACTCATTTGTACATAACTTAATACTAAGGGATTTATCGTCAACTTCTTCACGGATAATTTTGCAATGTTGAAATGTTAGAAATGTGTAAAGATGTGAGTTCTAAAAGTCAAATTTGATATTTGAAATAGTTTGGGCAACCGGGCATGTTTCTAGGCTACCGCGGTTCAACTGACAAGCTGCTTCTGCAGGTCAAAAAGGATACTTTATTTAATTTTTATTTTTTGAATTTTAGAATATTATAATGCATCTGTCTTAAGAATGCAGTTGTGTAGGTGGAGGATAGTGAAACCGATTTATATAAGGAACCACTTCCATTTTCAGTTCCAGAACCATTTTCAAAGTTTTCTAGATAGTACAAGTTGTAATTATCACTTCTTAACATCTTTTCATTTCAGCACATAAGCATTAACGTAACCGTAAAAAATATTATGCGTGAGATGCTATTACAACGTGTGCATCTGGCTTTTCTTCAAACAATAAAATGCTTGCAAATTCAATGTCGACGCCGGCCATTACTTCATTCTTAAAACAGATAAACTATAGTTGTAACCGTAGAGAGAAGATAAATAATAGAACGGTCTCTATTATATAGAGTGGAAGAAAATGATTCTCACTAGTTAGCTTTGCAAAAACATAAAGTGCCACTCTAGGAAAATAACGAAGGCAGTACTCTAATATCAAAATATACATCAAAATACAAAATGTGATTTATTGCGAAGGGTTGATATGAATGCAAAATTGAGGTTGAATTTGAAGTGTTGAAAGTGGCCAGCATTTTGCTGCATACATACAACTACACGACGTTTCAAATTAAATAAATGAGTTGCAATATATTCGGTGTTATCTCGTTACATTTGATGTGATCCTTGCCATCAGTTTTTGTAAATTATTAATTCTTTCTTATGGAAGGCCCAACGTGGTGAGGACTGATGATCTTGCTGGCCAAGTTCCCCTGCTTACAACTCGACCAAGGAAAAACTCTTCAAGAACTTCCAAATTTTCTCGAGTAGTATGAGCTTCATCTTACTGAAAGTAACCATTTTCAAATTCATCGGGATGAATCTGCTCTAAAAGTGGGTTCAACAATTTTCCTCTATAACTTTGACCATTGATTGTATCGTGGAAGAGTATTGGCATATAATTCTACGAGGGGAAACATCTAACCATATTTCTAACTCAACAGGATGTAAAGGAGCCTCAAGGAAATTGTGAGTATTAATAACAGACCATGTTCGGTAATTTTTTTTGTTTACCTAATCATTTTAATGGAACCAAGTTTCATCTGTGAAATAACTAAGAAAGAGAACATTGTCGTTGTTTAAGTTTTTTTTTTTTGGAAAAAGTTGTAAAACTGCATCGACTGTTGTGATCTCTCGGCAAGATGTTTTGGACCACAGACACTTTGTGTGGATGCATCTGTAAACGACGCTTCAGAATTCTTCTAACAGTGGTGTGGGACACGTTCGTTTGAGCAGAAATACGACGAATTGAAGAATGCGGATTTTCTGCAATGAGCTCTTCCTCTGGTTCGACGACATTTTGGTCAGTTTGCGGCCTTCTAGTGAATTTCCCCTTCAGCACACTTCCCGTTCTGTGGAATCCTAGAAGATACAGATTGTCTGTTAAATTAGTCTTCTTTATTTGCATGGATGTTTTGTTAGCGTAGACAGGTTTTTAGGGTAATAACTTCATGTACATTGCAAGTACTGAGCCAAAGCTTTCTAAAAGATACAGACTCTCATATAAGAGTGGAAGTCATAGTCCACTATCTGTTAGCTAGCAAGAAAGTAGTAACCAGCAACTCTCTCACGAGAGAATATGATCAAATGATTAACAGTTTTATAGTCTTTTGTCTATTTAGAAATAAATATGCAATGATATATTTAATAAAACATACTTGAATATTAATATTGAGTATCAAGCATAAAAATAAATAAATATGTTTGTTTTTAATTTGACTACAATTTCTCAATTTTTTTCAGTAGGTATATACATCAATCAGTAGCGCTACAAACGGTTGCGTGGCGCAACAGTCAATCTGTCAATTGCTTGAAAAGGGCGTTTTTTTTATTCAGCATTTTGTAATTAATACAGACAGTGACAAAACAAGATTGAATCGAGAACCATTTCTGTTAAATTATGTAGAATTTTTGTTGTGTAGGAAACGAATATTTTGTAAAAGAACATTGCAGGCTCCTGATTTAAGTTTGTTTAAATTTTCAAAAAATATCAAAAGCTGACAGAAATAAATGTATTAAAATATAGACGTCATGTGATAATAACCATGACAAATACCATTATTATTCTGTGATTTGCTCGCAATAATCTTTATCCGCGTCACTTTTTTAACCAGTGACATCTGGTAGCATTAAAAAGAAAATCCGCCAATAACGTCCATTAAAGACCTTAGCTATATAAAGTATATACACAGTTTAGAACCAAATTTTAAAAACTAGCCAAAACATGGCGTCTGTATCACGTGACACAAAGACACTACTTGTGTATTTACGTTGAATAAATAAATATTTTCGCATTTCATACAATAACGTATCACATTAATATCTTCAAAATCGTATAGTACTAACTAAAGTCCCTTTTTTTCGCGTTTCTTTTTTTTTTCTGTTCTTTGCTTTAAACAGCTCCTGAGTCCAAGAACACGCACGCCTTCAAGAAATGAAAATTACAAAATAATTAAATAAGGTTTAACGTTAGTAAAGGCATAAGGGCCCGGTGCCCTTTTAACCATCGGTGGTGGCAGCGTAACTAATCTACATTTTTATTTTTCTCATTTTTTTATTAAAAGTCCGCTACCCCAGTAAGAAGGGTTGATTACGGGAAAGACTTCATCTTTCACCCCCTCGACCCTCGCTTACAGTATGATATTTGGTTAGGAGAAAAGAGGGGAAATTAATTATATCAGGAAACTTTATTTTTTAGTTACAAAGCTTAAATGTTTCGGAGGGAACGAGAAGTCCCTATAGAATTTAATAAACTTTTTGAGAATGCGTTTTTGGATTGATTATTTTGACGTGGAAATATTTATTTTGTTGAGAAAATTCGATAAACTTTTCTTTGGTATTTTCATTTATGTTTGGTTGATCCAAAGTTATGATCTTAAAAACAAAGACTGCAGTAGTATATCGCAATTCTAATAAAAAGGAGACGGCTTGCGCGTCGCACATCCCTACAGTTCGTTGTTGCAGTCCTTATCTTTATCATGATTATTCCAATATATTTCCTCATTTATCTTGATCATTAAACGGGCTACAGTAAATCGGTTTCTAAGTTTTTATAGGCCATATACTAATAGTATATCATTTTATTAGGATTAAAAGTGTCACTTTTTTGTCGAGCTACGCTTCACTTCGCCTCGCAGATACAAAATTGCAAGTCAAAATACACTTTTAATCCGAATGAAACATACTATTTTTTTGCAATTGAATTCAAAATAAAATTTTTCAAAAAACAAACTGAAAATGTTAAAAAAACATCAACTTTAATTGCAGTTTTTGGTATTACATGTAATGCGGTTGGAGAAAAAGAATATTTGTTACTTTACTACTAAAGAAACTTTTTAGCTTACCCTTAGATTTTATACATAAGGAATAATGCACGACACTTTGCAGAAATGTCTACCTCTTCGGCATGTAAATGATCTAAAGATTCGTTCCATAAAAGAATTTTGATATTTTTGTTATATTCTCGAAATTATTTGGTTTAATAATAATAATAATAATAATAATAATAATAAATTTATTCCGTTAAGTATCACATGGTGCTTACAGTCGTCAACAAATGCTATTAACTAGCCTATATAAACATACACATACATACACAAAAAAGAAACACCTTAAAATACATTGTAAAATAAAGATTTACAGTCGTCCGAGTGTTAGCTGAAATACATATACAGACAAAACACATTAAAAAAAACTTGCAAGGTACAATACCGAGTAAAAGTCACAGCATCAAAAAAGGAACGTTCAAAAATTCATTCCAAGAATAAAAAGCTTTACTTATTAAGAAGTTTTTTACAGTTTCTTTAAAGTCAGACAAAGATAAATTCCTTACAGCTGAAGGCATATGGTTAAATAATTTGATGGCAATAAAATGTGGCCCATTTTGACTTTTTCTTAATCTTAGAAAACGTGATCTAATGTCATTAGTATTTCGGGTTTGATATTGATGGATTTCTCCTTGTGCTGATAATTCACTGAGATGTTTTTTAATATAAATTACACATTCGAGAATGAAGATGCAAGGTAAGGTTAAAATTTTCAATTTGACGAATAGGAAACGGCAATCATCTCTATAATTTAAATTCCCCACTAATCTAATAGCTCTTCTTTGCAAACCAAATATTCTCTATGCTGCCGCTGAGTACTAATATGAGAATGACAAAACGAAAAATAGGTTGTTTTTAAAACTTTACAAGATACGGAATGTTTTAAAGAAGAGATTAAGAATATGCCACTGCAAATTTTCTTCGAGATTGAATCGATTTGGAGATCCCAGTTCAGTGAGGGCTCTAGGATAATACCTAAAAATTTTGCGGAGTTAACTTTATTACTATCAGTTGTTTTTTTTTTATACTAAAAATAACTTTCGAGGTTTTTGATTCATTTAGGCTTAACTTATTTTCAATAAACCAGTTTTTGAGATTTAAATAGGCATCATTTGACAGTTCTAAAACATCCGATAAATTTTTACTTGTGTGCGAAACTGTGGTATATCATCGGCGTATTGTATGAGGTGCGAATCATTCAGCGTTGACTGAAGATCGTTAATGTATATTAGGAAAAGCAAGGGGCCCAAAATAGATCCCTGCGGCACACCATGAGGAACCTGGAGTTTATCTGATAAATTATTGTTGTAACAAACAAACTGAACTCTGTTGTGTAAGTAAGATTTAACTAAATCAATAGCTTTATTACCAATGTGAAATAATTCAAGCTTCTTCAAAATTAAATTATGTTCGACGCAATCGAAGGCTTTTCTCAGATCACAAAATATTGAAAGGAAGTATTCTCTATTTTCAAAGGCATCAAGGATAGAAAAAACAAGGTCGCATAGAGCATCTTTAGTAGATAAATTTTCACGGAAACCGTACTGTTTAGGATTAACCGCCCCCCGAGCTTCAATAAATTCTGAGAGCTGCTTTTTCATAATTGCTTCTAATATTTTTGAAAATATAGGTAATATAGATATAGGTCTATAATTTTCCATGAGAGATGCATCACCTTTTTTGAATACTGGAATTACCTTTGCAATTTTTAGGGAGTCGGGAAATATACTATTTTTGAAACATTCATTTACCAATTTTGTAAGTGGTGAGACAATAATATCAATAACACACTTTAATAATTCGGAAGTTAGACCATACGCATCCCTACTCTTTTTGCTCTTGAGTGCTCTTATTGCGTCCCTCATTTGCACGACTGAAATTGCTTTAAATTGAAAATTATCACAAGGAGAGATTAACGAGACATTGCAGGAAATCGAACTAGAAGAAGCGCCTATTTTTAATTTATTTTTTAAACTATCTAATATATTCTGCACATCTTTTACAAAAAAATCATTAAATTCATCCGTTTGTAAAACATCGTCTCCAACCGAATTATTAGGTGAGACATTTCTATTAGATTTGATAATCTATCTTGTCAGTTAATTTAACTCTTTTTTTAATTACAAACATTTTACAACTTCCATCTGACACTTTAATAAACTTAAGACTTAATCTAAAAATAAACGTAAAATAAATTTGCTGCACAGACTTAGTAACCACTGTTTTTACAATTGTTACCAAAGCATTAAACTGTACAGTAAATTTATCTTGCGTTTATGAAAGCGGATTTAAATGTCGTAGATTACACAATTAATACATACTGCCAACAGAATGTTGTTTAAATTCAAAGGACGTTTCACTAACGGACACTCACATTACCTTTATGAAAAGATGTAATTTAAAGACGTCTTTAAAACTGACTAAAATAAAATGCGTTTTAATTAAAAGCACTTTAACATTGGAATTATGAAAATAACCCTTATTACATCCTGTACCAAAAAAACTGGACCACTTAAAATGTTACGTTAAATTTCGGATCACTGTCTTCAACAAATAAACGCTAAGGTATATATTATTTGTTGGTACTTTTATCGACTATTTTACCAAGTTTGTTTGCCTATTCTTAACGAATCGGCATCTGATAGAGAGGTGATTATTTATTTTGAAAAATGTTTAAGTTCGGAAATCCCGTAAGAAAATTATCAGAGAAAAGGAACTATTACTTATAACTAAAGAATTTCAACATTATAAAATATATATAAAAATAAATATAAATGTTATAAAATAACCACTGGAGTTCCGTGGAAGCGGTTAAGTGAAAATAATTGAAAGGATTATGATTTCAATTTTAACCAAGTTAAGATTAAATTTTTGGCAAAAGTGGCTGAACAAGTTGATAAAATTCATAGAGTATTAAAGAGTTTTTTCCATGAAGGTTTAATACTTCTTAACAGAATTAAAGAAGAAATTATTAATCAGTTTCAAAATAAACAAGAGGATTTGAAAAACGAAGCAAAGAACAGCTGTTTAACGAAATTTAACGAAAATATTGCCCAATAATGTCTCTAACCAAGAGAGTCATGAAAAGATCATAAACCACCAAAAGGAACTTCCACATGAATACTTATATGGAAAATATATGGTTAGAGAATTTTATTGAAGCTAACGAATCCGAGGAGTTTCTTATTTGTGTGAAGCCTAAATGAAAAAATAATTTACTCTTCAATTTAGGTTATGGAATTTTGTTAGATTATTTCTTTTGAAGAACTTTATAAAACCGTAATATAACCGTAGATCTTTTTGAAGATTTTGGTGTTGTTTGAAATCTAAATAAAAAATGATTTACTCCTCTGGTATTTTGGTTTTGCACATCTTAATAAGATTTAATATTTTATATGCGATATTCTGCAAACAATGTTTTACATAAGCAATTTTTTCTCACTTGTGCTCGTGTTTTTTGAATGTATCTTTTCCACGATGCTCCAATTTGAATTTCAGCAATTAAAGAAATCACAACTGAAACGCGCATGAATATTTAATGGCAGCTCAGTTGCAATTTGAATTTTTACGATCATCTCTTCGAGACCGAGAATGGAATTACGGAATTAACAAAAATTAGGGATTTTAATTTATTCAAAACGCGCAACAAAAAGATCGCTTTCGCGTAATTTCAGAGGGCGTCGTTTTTCGTTTCACCTGGTGGTGACGACGCCGGCGCATTAATTCACATCTCTTGCGTATAATCAGGCATGTCTTCAACTTTTATCAAACAACAAGTTTTAACCCCGACACGAACAAGAGCTCCACTCGCAAGGGGTAAGTTTGTGTTACGTTTCGTTTTAAGACGCTCGAGCTAACAGGTGGTTTTAGTGTATTGCGATATTTCTTAATGTCATCAAAATTTTATTTCGCGTAACTCTTTTCAAAATATTTTTTCCTTAATTTGTGTTTCGTTTTTGTTCTTCAGTCGTATTTAATTATTTATTGATTAAAAAAAGAAGAAATTTGCATGTTCATAATATATTGTAATTTGCAGCGTTCGATTTGAATTGTTTTGATTAATACCGGTAATAGCATTCTAATGCTTCCGCATGAGTAGATAAGCAATAATTGATTGCTTAGCTTTCATATAATTTCAGTATAACCACAATTAATAAATAATTGAAAAAAAATGTTTTAATAATTTAGCTATAATCGGCATTGTAGAATTATTTACTTTTAAATTATCAATGGATGAGATTGTAAATATAAATAAATAAATACTAGTTAATTACTATTACCTACAATTTGCAAAAAATGTGTAGTGATTTTGTTAATTCTTCAGTGCCAGCTTTCTTTTTGTTTTCAATATACTAAATTAAAAACTTACCATATAATAAGAATAAACAAAGTGTTTATATTTTTTTTATTTTCCGATGTTCGTAAATCATACAGCTTCCAATTTTAGTTGATGTTAATTAAATAATATGATTAAGTCAAAATTTGTGCAACAGAATTTAGAAAGAACAGAAATACATAAACAACAGAAAAAAACTAAAAAGTAAAAACAATAAAAATTTTAAAAAATATTAATTTTATGTATTCACATTAGATTAACAGAATTGATAAAAAAATGTTGGCGTAGATATGTCCTAATTCTTACTTAGAATCTTCAATAACTTTGAACTTACAGATAACTTTTCTGGAAAAATGTTAAGTCTAGAAATGTCTAAAGAAAGATAAATTGCGTGTGTTTTTTTTGTTAAGTAATTGTATCAATGTTCCAAAAATAATCGAATTCATTAAATTAAGATGTTTTAATTATTCATATCGCCGAATAAGAATTTGCTGTTACGTAACACCGGAACACATAATTCGCAGTGTTAATTTTTACTGGTTTTCAAAAGACGTTGAAACTGTACATAAAATCTCAGTGCTACAAATAACTGATCTCATACAAGTGCAAAATAATTTTTTTTGTATGATGGTAAATTCAAACTTTCCTTCCTATTACATGGAAATCATATACACGGTGTAAATGAAATGTGGCACCAAAAATACACCGCACTAAGTCACCAGTCCATCCGATCGAAAAAATCCGGTCTGCTTTAGTTTTGAAACTACACACATGTTACTGCAAAATGTGATGATTTTAAGTAAGCTTTCTGATCAAAATGTTACTAACATTATTAACAATACCACTCTAATTTTTTATGAAGTACAAAATTGTGCTACATAGTTTTTTTTTAAGAATTAAAATCCGTTTACCAGAATTTACAAGCAGACAACACTGTTTTTTGATTGTTTAGTAAAAACTGGGTGTTAAAAAAAAGGTTGTTGGATATTTTACCCAATTGCAGTAGTGATGGAAACAAACAAAAAAGTCTTAGTTAACTTGGGTCTGTAACTCAACTCAGAGGGCTCCAGAAGTTGTGCGCCTATGAGATGTGAAACGTGCTTAGAAATGAACGATGGATATGTAGAGCATTTACTTTAGTTTTCCTTTAAATTATCTTTTGTTTTATGCACATTGTCAAATTTTCACCCTAATAAAACAATACAACTTAAAAACAGTTGCGTTGCGGACCCATGTTAACTAAGATTTTTTTTTTAATTATCGAAAATCGCTTTTGATTGCAGTGGATACCTCAAACATCTTCTGTACAGCTGTTTCGGCCCTATTTGGAGCCTCGTCAGCAGAAGCGTAGCTCAAATTTCCACTACAAATCAAACCGACCTGTTCCAGGTTACTCGCATTTGCGATGTAATAGTAATGAATAGCTTGAATCACGACATCCTGCGATTTTTGACACAACATTGCATTAGGAATGACAAATGCCAGCCAGTTTGCTACTTAATAAGTCATCTCATGCAAGGAGGCCAAGCGTGGTATCAAACCATATAGAAATTTTATCGCAAATCGATTTTAATTGCAGTGCAAACCTTCTGTACAGCTGCTTCGGCCCTATTTGGGGCCCCGTCAGCAGAAGTGTAACTTCCACTGCAAACCAAACCGACCTGTTCCAAACTGCAATTTGTCATTCCTAATGCAATGTTGTGTCAAAAAGTGATCGCAGGATGTCGCGATTCAAGCTATTTATTAAGATTTTTTTGTGTGTTTCCATCAGTACCATAATTGGGTAAAATATCCGACAACACCCAGTATGATAAATTAACCATAAGTTTAAGAACGTTGACTTAGAAATATTTATTTTTGAATGCTGTCAGATTTTGCCTACGAACTTTTGCGCTTTCATTCAAAATTATTTATTTTTAATTTTAAATATTTTAAATAAATTTTAAAATATTTTATTGTGGATTTTATTTGTATTTGTAGTCATTTATTTGTAATTTGCTACAATAAATATTATTATTATTTAGAGACACTTTTCTAACAAGATTGCGTGTACTATTTATTCTCATTTCATGCGAAATTTGATTTTATTAATGTTTAATAGAAATTCACAATAAATAAAAAATAATAGTAGTTAATACGTTGCTGTGCTGTTGTATGTTGTAAAGTAACCCATTACTGTACGATTTTGAGGATATTAATATCATACGTTACTGTATAAAATGCAAACAAATTATATTCGCTGAACATTAGCCTTGACTTGTACCTTATTACTGAACCTTAGGTTTGACTTTTCTGTATTATTATTTTAGAACTCAAAATCAAATTTCGCATGAAATGAGAATAAAAAATCGACAAATTTATCTCATTTCTATGGTAACATGAAAGCCGTCATTCTATTTATGGCGAAAATTAAGTACGGGTTTCTTAATTCCAAAGGAGATTGTCCTGCCTCGGCTGCTTGCGGCCGAGGCGTTAATATTTCTCTCGGTACGTTAAAGAATGATTTCGCAACCTCGGTATACAAATGACTTAGTATTCATTATAGTTAATTAGTAATAAATTGACATACCGTCAAATAAAGCTAACCTGTTTTTAAAAAAATCATGTTTACACTATGAAAAAACCGAAAAAAAGTGCCAATTTTTTGACATTTCCCGTTTTTATTGATTTCAACTGTACTTGTATAATAACCGTTCAGGATCTTTTTAGATTTAGAGTAGGCCATGTTAGGGTAACATTTTTCTTGGTATCACTAAAAAATACATTTGTCAGAAAATTGATTGATATTCATTTTTTATTTTATGGTTATATTTTTGAAAACTACCACTGCCAATGTTGCCAGTTCGACTGAAGCAAAACTAAAGCATTCCGTGAAAACGAGAAGTATCGTATTATTTATTTTTTCATTAAGAAAGTATTGCTAATACCAGAGTTCTTCAAATCTGCCTTGAAGCACATATACATGGTATTAGTTTGGGTTGCTAAACGGAATCAGTTTCTCCTAATGCAATAATGAAAGGAGGAATATTTTGAAACGAAAAATTTCCCATATGTTTCGTTCAGTCTTAAATTAATTTACGAATATTATATTTTTACTAGAATTTTGAAACTGTAAGAATTTGCTCAAAACGAAATTTTGGATGCAACGACGTGTTTTTGTTTACATAAAATTTTGCTTTTTGTTTGTAACCCATAGATTTCATAATTTTGAATAAATAATAATAAGCGAGCGTCCGTCAGTAATTTGTCCAAAGTGAAATATTCATTTTTCATATTATATTGCCAAATTAATCGTTACTAATCTTTCCGAAACATATAATTTGTAAATATTCCGTATGTTTACGTCTGCCAGAAAGAGAAATTTTCAAGTTGTCAGGTCCTCCTTTTAAAATTTTAATTATCGTATCAATGTTGAAATCAATGTATCGTCTGTATTTACATACTACTAGTCACAGTTGCTAAATACATACACTCAGATACAAACATAAAATCGGGAAATTTTTTTCCATCAACAAATGTAAACAAACCGCCTTACTGTAGAAACTGATCTTTACTTATAGCTCATAGGGAAGAAGCTAAGATAAAACTACGGAAAGATTATTCCATTCATAAAAATTATACAATTTTCAGCAAGTTTAATTTTTCATTTAACATTAATTAAAGTTTCAAAAACATGCATTTCTGTAAACAACTATAGGTTAGTGGGAGAGGGGGTTACTTTCCTTGAAAAATCTGTCATATAATTTATGCAGTATAATAGAGACTCTGTATCAGCGGGAAATTGCGGCATAACTTATTTTATTTAAAGGTTAATCGAATTAGAACATGATCTTCCTGCATGAATGTTTAGTTTTCGAGAGTTTGAATTTAAATAAAAATAGTACTGCTAAATATTTTAGGGATTACCGATAAGGTATCACTTACAAATAATTTAGAAAGTAGTGAGCTTAAGTTTGGATATTTTGTAGAATTGATTAATTTGACATCTTGAATGCGATGCAATGATAAAAATAATTTTCATTAAAGAAAAATTAAAACAATTGAAGATCTTGAAAACTAGATAGTCATTTATTTTTTTTATGACCGCGCTCAAGCATGACAATTCAAATAAAAAAGAAGCTACTGAAACCATTAACTGAACTTGAAAATTTTATGTCAATGACAATTAACTTTAAAATTTATTTCCCTGAATCTTCGATTTTTAATTAAAAAAATAATTTCAGAAAATTCGGCCGCAGAATGTTGTGACCTAAACTATTGAATAAAAAAAATGATGGTATATATCACAATTAGGGGTGGGTGATTTCACATTTTCAATATCGGATATCGTTAACTTAAAAATATCGATAATATCCGAAATGGAAATATCGTTATTCGATATTTAACGATATTATCAATACTATCGGTAGAGCGATAAATTTTCACGTTCCTAATTTCAGCAGAGCATTAAGTTGTAGCATTTAATTTTACGTGTACCAGTTTTCTGTTGTGGAGGTGGTAATTTCGTTATGTTTGTAGTGCAAAGCTGGAACTTAACATATCTCTAGTATCGATAATATCGATATATCAATATAAACGTTTTGTGAAAGTAACGCCGTACTTGTTGAATGAATCGTATCGTAAGGATTAACGGCTTGAGAAAATTTGAAATGGAATATATATAATGATAAATATAGACAATATCGATATCCGAAAGGGAAATTGAATCGTTATTCGATATTTATCGATATATCGATATTATTAATAAGTTTTCGCACCCTTAGTCACAATGTCTTTTTCAAATTTTATTATCTTTTTCAAATTGACTATATTTTTGTTTGACTGTACTACGTTTTATATGGTATACAAAGATATATTATAGGAGCCTGTGATTTCAATAAAATAAATTAAAAATTGAATGTTTCAATGTTTGGTAGTTTGCTATATTGTGTCTGCACTTTTCTTTTTCACATTTCAATTCAGTTGATTCTTAAGCTAAGGGAAATAGTATAATATAATATTAGTGAATTAGTGTCATTTCAGAATTGCCATGATGCTGAAATCCCTGGTGTTCGTTTCCCTACTGTCCCTGTGCAGGAGTCAAGTGAATCTAATCGAAGTCGGTCCTGATTCTGCAACCACTTTAGAATGCCACCGCAAGCTTTACACCTACCGGGTTAACCAGTCGGACGCTAACGGGCGGCAGTGTTGGGATATGCTATCGGTTTGGGCTTGTTGGGGAAGGTGCGACTCAAACGAAGTAAGTAAAAATGCACAAAGCTCTGAAAGCTTTCAATATTTCAGACATCGTACAGAAATATTAGTTCCTAATCCGGACCTAATCTCTTCGAAGAATTTCGATTTTTCAGACCTTTTCAGACTTTAAAATACATACTATAAAAGCAAAAGCTCGTGAAGATTCTTTAGCCTTGCCAATTAATATTATTACCAGAAATTCAGAAATGTTTCCGTAAGTAGCGTTTTGTTACAACTACGGCGGCTTGATAATAAAAACTGAATCGAGATGCGCTTTTGCAAACGAGCTTGACGACTATCAATTGATAATTAATTAAAGGGTTTAATTATTTAGAACCACAGCACTTATAGGTATTATACAACGTAAGTGGCGGTTACTAAAATCTTAAATGAATTTAAAATGAATGAATGAGTGCCCGCAAATTGCCGAGGGTAACGAGTTGAGTTTTAATTCTGCGATGTTTATTTATGCAACCACCCGATATTAAAACTTGCGATCGAGGGTATTAATTGACGCTCGGAATGTCTGGCATTAAAAATTCAGAGCGCCGAGATTACACCACAAACTTTTGTAATCTTGTAAAATTTAAATCGATTTGGCATTAGTTCCTGTGGACATTATTTTCTGCTTTCGTAGAATGACCTTATTTTAGTGCTTTTTTTTTTGTAATATTTAGATTTATTGATATTTAACATGTTCGATAGAATTCAGAAATACATATTGTCATTTTTTTTTTAATAACGTCGGATTTTAAGAATTCGCACAAAATTTAAAATTCATTCAGTGTAGTAGGCGTTGATATTTAAATGTGCTTTCGTTCTTGTGAGTTTTCTCAGAATCGCACATTTGCGTTGAACAATAGAGAAATTGAATAGCTACTGAAAGAGTAACTCGTATAGCGTTTTGGATTGACTGCTCTAGACCTAAAGCACTCTTAGAATATTCATATCTTATTTTAACCTCAAGCAATAATAAGCGATGGAGAAATTCTGAGAGTGGTATAATTATAACTAGACTGAGTACAAAGAGAGAGGTAAGAGTACCAACATGGGAAAAGGATCATCGATCACGTGACGGAAGCAGATCCCGGATTGGTGCATTTGTCGCCGGGAAGCCACATAATATAAAAATCTACATGTATTATCAAAACTTTTTCTATATTATCTGTCAAATGTTTCTGAGGTTGGTACCCTTACCTGAATGGCAGAAAATTTCTAAAATTTTTGTCCTTCATTTAGTGATAAAAGCAGGGTTTCAACAAAAACCCTATAATTTTGAGATTGACAGGTATTATAAAAAAACAATATGTACAATATTTAATTCCGTTGTCTAGGTTAATGCAGCATATATGGGTTCTTACACTTCACATTTTCGCATATTGCTAACGCTTTTGACAGTGCATTTAATACGCAATGTTATACCAGACTTCAAACATTTCGGAGCGTTGCCATGGTTACGCTATACGAGGACCAACGAAAAGTGGCCATTCATTGCGTAGCCATGGTAAGCTCCGAAATGTCGGAAGTCTAGTTATATCTGTCAGTTAGTAAATCTCTGGTTAAAATTTACCAAAAATTTAAAGTTTGTAATAAATACGCTGTAAAATATCTGGCAAAATGTTAATTTTTTTTTAATTAAAAAAATTCTTGAAATAGTGATTTTTGCAAGTCTTACAGATAAAACTTCATGAGTACTTATTCTGCGGAAGTAGAAATAGTTTCACAAATCTTTCCACAAATAAAAACAAATTCGTTCTTTTCTGTATTGCGTTGTGTTAGGTGCTTCTAAAAAATTTAATTAAATATTATAGCTTCTGATATGTTACAGGCGTCTGTCTATGATCGTAAATTTCCTGTCACAAATGGAATCTGAAGCACAGATAAAAATTCACTTGCCGCACATGTATGTGAATACATTATAGCGCCAAATCTTGCGAATAAATTCTGCTTGTTTTCAAAAAGATTTCCGCAGAGCTTCCTCTGGTCGGAAATAACTCGTGAATTGGTTAATACATACATGCAATTAAATTAACCTAAAATAACAATGCATTTGTAACTATCAAACTGAAAAAGCGAGAAGTTCTCTGAGTACACACCTAAGTAAATCGTTACGATTCGAAGAACACATAACCTAATGCAATTGCAACGGTAGCCGTGTTTGGATTACAGGTCAATAAGGGCAAGGTTACATTGCAGGAGTAACGATGGCCATCACTGTACATTATAAAATAATGTAGGATTACTAGTTATTTCATTGTTTCCAAGTCAGAAGGTCAAATTTTAATCAATTACTTCTTTAAAATAATATTAACAAATATAAAAATTAATTATTACTCGTTGTCATAAGGACCTGTCAGTGGAACATTTCTGTCTTTCAACGATTTTTTTTACTGATTCATTAACCGACCATGAAGGCATCGTTTTCAAGTTCGATCAAAGGAAATATACTCGTATTTCTCTGCTTCATATAGAACATAATTTAGAATCGATTTTTTCCAGATTTCCGATTGGAGATTTCCGTACAAAAAGTCCTCCCATCCCGTATGCGTACACCACGGTAGAAATAGGGCCGTCGCGACGCTCCGTAATTGCGAAGAAGGCGCTCATCCCTTAACCGCTCGTTACGAATATATGGAAGCCGCAGCTTGTCGTTGTCAACAATGTTCTTCTTCAGACACCAGCTGCGAAGGTTTGGGGTACCGGCCACATCGCTCTCATCCCGATCTAGTGGGCTTCGGCTTGCACCACTACCGAAATTAAAACTTTGAAACGAATTCGGGGAAAGAGTCAACTCTCAAGCTTGCACATAAAATGGCATGATGTGTAATTTTAATTAATAAATTATTCTTTAAAATGTCCTGCACTATGGTTTTATGTTTCAATAAATTAATTTTAATATCGTCTGTTATCAATTAAACCCTCCATTAATTTGACATATAAGGTAATACCTATTTTTTGAATTTTACTATACAGCCTGTCCTCGGGAAGCCGCTACAATAGCTAACTTTTTTAATTAAATTTTAGAAAAGTTTCAGCATCGGAAAAACAAATGACTGTCAGGTCAAGCTATAATGGCGTCTTGACGTGCTTAACATTAATTTTACTTTTAAAAATTTGTTGTCCCTTTTTCAAGCTTTTAATCTGTGATTTTATCATTTTAATGATTGACTCTGTACAACTCTTCTGATATTTCATTGATCTTAGCTATCTAGTACACTATCGACCGGTTTTAGTGAAGTAATAAATTGATGACCAATGCTAAAGGAAAAAAGAGTTGAAATAAACTCACTATTGTGATGACGTTAAATGTAAAGGGTTGCAAAATTTTGTTACCGTAGTAACAATCAATAACATTTTAACATCCCATTAACAAATTACAGAATATTCCGTAAAGGAAGATAATATCAGTTTAAAGGTCAATCAACCATTCAACAAGAAAAGCGATAGATTTCCGGAAAAGAATAGAGATTAGAAAATTTTGATTCAGTCCAAAAAAGTGAAACTAGTGGTAAATTCCAAGTTAAGAAGTACGAACATAATGAAAGTTCAGCACACAATAGAGCAACGCAGAAAAATTTGTGGTTAATAAAGAGTGTTTTTTTTAAATCTGGCATCGAAGTTGACCATGAATATTTAATTGTGAACCATCATCATCATGACAGTTGTCAATTTGATATTTGAACTTGCCATTGCTAACCTTGCTTTTGAGGTTTGGTACCTGTTTGGTACTCAACAATACGATAAGACGACACAAAAATGTCATCTATTGTAATAAACGAAAAAAGACACTAAAAATGAGATCTCTTGTAACAAACGAAAAAGATAATAAGAAGATTTACAACAAAGAATCAAAATTGTGGTATGTTCACGGCCAACTTCGGCGCCAAACTTTAAAGAACATCGATAGATAACCTAGTATTAAAATAGGTTATAAATGAATTAACGAATTGTAGGCAATGGTAAGAATACCACAGTAACGGAAGAAAAAGATAAAATAAAACAAAAATAATAAAATTTTAATAGTAGCTTAAAAGAAGGCTATAAAAACTGAGTGAAGAATAATTAAATACCAGAAAGTTATAATACAGAAAATAGGAAAAAAAGCTTTTGATGTAAAACTATTGTAAAGTAAAATTTGAAAACTAAATATGCTCTAATATACACTGCAAAAACTGAAAAGAACTGGAAGAGGTGGCTCGAGACCCGGCGAACAGATTTCATAGTATCAGATGACGTATTAGTCCAGTTTTGTCCTTCAAGTTCCCCGATTCCTTTAATTAGCGAAACGGCGTCTCAATGCCAATGTTTAAAAAATTGAAAGGTCTCGTAATTGAGGTCTGTAATCAGTCTGAAGTTACAAGAGAGAATTTTTGTATTATCTACCTGGTCATGAAACAAAAGAGCAACGATGTCAAATCAATTATTTATTTATGGTCAAAAATACCTAAATACGCTAAGTTGTGTTTAATTTGTGTAGTTTATAGATTTAATAAAATGAGTGAAATTAAAGTTGGACATCGCAGTATCATTAAGTTCCAACAACAAAAGAGGGCAGGGGTCAATTTTTTTTTATAATTAATGGTTGCTGTATATGAGAAAGATGCACCATTACGTTGTGAAGTTAAATTTTGGTTTAAACTATTTCGATGGGGTAAAGAATCCGCGATGATCTAAAGTCCGGACGACTTGTGGGAGCTCGAACTGAAAATTACGTCTGAGTAAAAACTAGCCAGAAAAGAAAGTTTGGCTGCGTCGGAAAGGGAGAGAAATTTTCTTTTCCGAATTATCACCGGGGACGAGACTTGGGTGTATCATTGGGACCTTCCACTAAACAGGAATCCCTAGAGTAGATTTGTAGAGACTCTCTCTCCCCCAAAACAATGATGATAAAGCTTTCTGGAATACTGAAGGAGAACTGCTTATTGAGTATATGCCGAGGATTTCTGACATAAATGAAGAGGCCTACGAAAACACAATTCAAAATTTAAAAAGTGCTGTTGAGAAAGAACGCCCAAATTCTTATTCTTAAAAACACTTGTTGCTGCACGACAATTATCGGATTCATAGACAAACAACGTTCAGTAGATAATCAATGACTACGTATTCATCCATCTTATAGCCCTGTTCTAGCTCCATCAGACTTCTTTTTATTCAAGAACTTAAAAAAGCATCTCAAGGGAAAGCGTGTTGCAACACCTTTTGAAACAAAGTTACCGAAGGATTTTTATTTTGAGGAATCTCGCACGTTGCCCAATAATAACAAAACGTCAAGATGACAGATGTATGTCAGAAGCATCAAGTTGAGAAACAGAAAAGTGAGAGCTGTTAGAAACGTCAAAATGATAGATTTCGGAAAACGTCAGATTAACGTCAGAAAGACAAAAACGAGCGAAGTGTCATGTAGACATTTGTTTAACAAACCAACGATAACGATCGACATAAATAAAGAAAGTCTAGGGCGCCCCTTGGCGAATTAACGCAAAGCAGCATTCGATCATGCTTGGCCGGCAAATAAAATCACATTCTTAAAATTTGGTCGCTAAGACAACTTCCGAAATAACACAAAAAGACAGCCCCCGACGAATTAGATACAGCTCTGATCATTGGTGATTCGATTGCACCCAACCAAAGCAATGAGGCAGAGTTACATCATCCCCGCTACTGAAAATTCCTATAAAAGCAAAGCGAGATCACAGACCGCTTTAGTTCCGTTTAGCATTAAGTTGTCAGGAACACTCACCAAGGACTCCCGTGCATTAAAATATCAGGAGCTGCTCCACACACGTAACCTTTCCATGCACTCCAGGAGGCCACCTATCGAGGTCAGTGATATCAAACTATGTACAACCATCGACATCGTCAAAGCCAGGCGGTGAACAAGAGAGAAGGTGATCTCAAGTAGAAGCAAGATATACTCTACGTCAACCCGGTGTTCAACATCCGATACTACGAGACTTCGACCTCCAGTAGCTCAGATGATAACCGGCCAAGGGAGCAGAAACCGTTGTACACATTGTTATTTATTAATTTTTATATTATTCATTCATTCATTTTATATTGTTCATTCATTCAAAAAAATTCCCAGTTTAAAAAAGTATTGACGTAGAAAATTCCTTAAACAAGTTACAAGCAAAAATTAAAATAAAATGTTTTTGACGTTCCAAAAAAAAGTAACACTAAAAACAATGAGGTAATATCGACGGTGGTATATGTATGAGTGTGTAAATATCATGCACAAAGTAATATGCTGATTGAACATAATCACGGTAATCACCTTATTTCACTGTTTACGCAGAAGTTTTATGATTTATTTCTATGCGTACATGTACGATCACGCCTCGTACTTTTAGCTAATCAAGCAAAATTACTGCTTATAAAAATGATTTTAAAAAAGGCCGCTATGGTGTTTCGAATTAATATTTATCTACATATAAAGAAAAATGATTCGATTTTAAAAGATTCGCTATTTCTTTAATTACATTTAAGTTAATTATCTGATGAGTTAATCTTAATCGTTTTGTTCTCATTTACGAAAATATAAAAGAAAAGAAATTTATTTTCTTTAGTTTACAATCACAATTTGATTTAAACCATACCTCTACGATGCAAATATAAAACGAAAATAAACATTGGTTCAAAATGAAGGCCTTGTAAGACTAAAACAATGACTCGGATAAATTTGCTCAGCAAGTGATTTTTGAGCATTACAAGAGCACCAACGAGAAAGTAATTCTTAATCAAAGGGAACAGGGTCAGTGAAAGGGCAATGTTATTCTCCGTTTGACCCGACACATATTACCCCATGACTACTGTCAGCACGCAAACATTTACTTTCGATTAATACACCTTAAAAATTAAATTTGCGCCAATCTAATTCGAACTCGGATAAATACGGCCGTAATTGCTTCCTGAGCGTTAATTTTACAGAAAATCAAAGTAAACATCGATCTCACACACTCACCCTTACGATGAGTGCGGTGGTAAATGACGCGCCCTTGGTGGCAGCCGTTAATCACTTTTTCGGCAAGCTCATAATCTAATGTATCACTTAATTAAATTTGAAATAATTTAAATAGTTAAGTGCCTTCCTAACAGGCTATGCAAATCTTGAAAAAATTGTTTTTGCTTTGCTAATCGCAATTTAATTAGAAGACATTTTAAAGTTTATTAAAGCTAAATCGATTAAATTTTCCGCCTCCGTTCCAAGTTTATTTTTATGTTGAGTGCTAAAGTTTAGAGACACAATTTTTAAGCGATAAGGAAGACCACATCCAAATTATGTACATTGAACTTTTTTTTCACTAGTATTACAATTTTCATACTAAATATTTTTTTTCTTTTATTTATGAACGACCATGTCATGGTAGTTGTTATTATAAGAGATAAGACTTAAATCTATCATAGAAGGCCGCATCGGTTATTAAAACAGTATTATACAGGCTACTCCTCAAGCTGAAACATAAAAAATGTTCATATAAACGTATATCCGTAAATAAAAAGTTTTCGAGATATAACAAAACCAAATGTGAGCACTAATAAACTTATATTGATGGTAATTAAGTAGGTATCTTTTATCATGTTTTAGCCCTTGAAATTTATCCCCTCGTCAAAGGTACACCCTGTATAAAGGGCTTTCAGAAACAAGAGTTATGGCGTGGGCTTCTATTATTCATTAGAGTAGTTCTCATTATGGTATGTGAGAAGTACATAGAGGAAATAGTAGAACTCCATATTATGCTTATTTTCTTGCTGCGAATTGTAAACTCGTCTTTATAGTAGGATAACAACCGACCCCAAGTCGCAAGGTCTTCTATATACTTTTTTAAACGTATGCCATGTCCACCTAAGTCTCATGACTTGTCGCATGTGCGAGACATAATGGGGAGGAAATTGATGAAACTAGCCACGAATTGAGAAACTCTGACCTCTGAAAGTCTCAACGAGAGTGAAAAACAGATCTAAGCTGAAAAATTCTGACTTTATTTCGAAACTTCTAAAAATATTATATCCCATCAACAAAGTATTTTCTTTCCCTTTTTCTCACCCTTTTGCCTTTTAGTTAAACCATGTAGAGTCTGAGTCGTGTTTACTTTGTTTGTAGGTTTTCTGATAACCAGAAATCGCTTCCTCCCTCTTCTTTCCATGGCACATGATTTTGTCCTGTTTCTAGTAGTAGGTACAAGAACTTGTGGAAAAATCGTGACGAGAATTACATAGAGAGGTTGCTATTTAAAATTTGGCACGAGAACTGCACTTACGGGAACTAGGACTCGATCTCCTTTTTTTTCCCCGTTCCGCGATTTGAAGTATTTAAACACTGTTATCACGTCTGGTAAGTGGTGTGGTAAATAATCATCTCAACCATTTAAATTTAAATATTTTTATTTTATTTTAGCTTCCTAATAGGCATGCGATTGTCCATTCCCATTATTTTTCTTGGTACTCCCACGCAAGTCAAGCACAAGTGTGCATTCGTTTGCTGGCGAAGCATTTTTCTCAAGGTTTGGAGCTCTAAATACTATTACGAATGATGTTAGTCGCAACAAGAACTAAAATTTTCTTCTAAATATTTATCCCAACTACAATAATACCTTTTGTTTTAAGTCACAGGTGCGGTTTGAATTTATTGCATAATATTTTTTGTTATAGCGTTTTCCACAGGCTGCACTAGTGCACACTCATGCTTATTATTACATGAGGTTAAAATGAGATGAAAATATAACGAGTATGCGCTAGTGCAGTCAGTGGAAAACGCTATTACTGTTACTAAACAAGCATTACCTCTTACGGTGGATGCAATTAATGATGCTAGAAATCAACGCTCCAATGTCCTTAAAAAAATATGTAATTAGTAGTTATACGGTGGCGAGATTGTGAGTTGGGCTTTAGCTTATGTGAAACGATTCAATAAATTTTGCTTGCCTTTTCCAGTTAGAAAAATGTATATTTAAAAATCATGGATGAAAAAAAAAGAGAAATTTTTAATATTGTTTTGTCAAAAGTAGGCGTCCGTTGATGAGCTAGAAATCCGAACAAACTTCTGCATTTTCAGTACGTAAATAGTTCTTTGTTTAGTGTTTAATCTGCAAAAAGCCGCAGATGTGGGCCGAAATGTAAAATCAGGCCGTAACGATAAGAACAGCCTGAATAAATGAACCGTTTTACGGCCGACAGAAGCGACGTCGTTATCGAAAACAGGTAATTCCTTACAATCTTGTATTCGTGTATCTGCATACATTACATCAGAAGGCTTTAATTAGTGCACCCGCTAATACACAAATAACACCTCCAACATATTAAACGGATATTCTGCATTCACACCAACGTAATAACCACCTTTATCTTGATAGCACGTTTAGAAGTATCGCACTGCATCGAAGTATTAATTTGAGAATAGTGCACAGGTAATTTCAGCAACATTTTCAGGTACCATTAAAAGAAAAATTCATTTTGTTAAGTTGATTTTATATGCATGTATAGATATTAGAATTTTTAATTGAGGGAAACGCGAAAGGAAGTCTACTCTGAGGGATATGTACGACTTTTTCTTGAAATCCTCCAAAACGATATTTGCAAGCTACTATAGCTGAAATGAACATTCCAAGCGCTTGGAGATTATGTAATTTTTCCTTCTTAAGTTTCGAAGGGCTCAGAAATAAAGTATAAAAAGAGAATCATCTACTATTAATCCCCTAAGCTCGAACACAACACAAAATAAACACCAGTGGTTCAAATTGAATCCGTCAATCTGGACGATGACCAAAAATAGTAATAATCCATCAGGATAATAAATTGAATTATTGACACAACAGATTCTTTATGCATCTCAAAGATTGGATTTGAGTAGTGACCATTGGCAATTTGAAAGAAAAACTACTACAGGAAATGATTTATGATAAGTCAAAGTTATGCGCTTTGGTGACCTCTGATGATAATTTATGCTGCTTGAACTTAGCAGAAGTCTTCTGAAAGGTAGGAGATGCAAAATAAAAACTGAATCCAATTGAAATATATACATGTCAGAAGCAGGAGATGTTATTGATTCAAACAAAATTTCAGTCGCGAAAAACTGGACACAACCTAAAAATGTGCACGAATTAGGAGTTTCTTGGGACTTTGATTCATAAAAAACTTTATAAAAACAATGAATTGGTGTACTGACTAAAGCAAGCAACAATCCTTTAGGAGTGAAGATTAATATTGTCCTACCCAAGAATAGAAGATGGAATCATCATTGGCTCTAGCATTGGCAACCACGGCATTGGAAGCGTACTACCATATAGGCAAGACGGAAAGAAACGTGTCATTGATTATTTGTTTCAATGATTGGAACTAACTAGTAGTAATAATTTTAGCTAGTTAGATTAGCCGAAATTGAAGTTTGGAAAATGCATTCAAATTGAGTCATTATAAACGTTGTCGTTATAAAAAAAACTTTTTTATTAGACGTTCATTAAAGTTGATATAAAGTTTTGACATGTTTTGGTAAACTACCATTTTCAAATCTTTAATACAAGTTGACATTCCTAAAAAAAATAAATTTCCTCTCACATCACACAAATGTCAATTCAATATTTAACCATTACATAGGCATGCATTCTAACGTAACTCTATTTAATTGGTGCTGAGGGAACTGAGTTTTCTCATAAAATTTCAACAGAGAGCCGGTAGAAAAAAACGCACAAATTTTCAATTACTGAGTGACGTTGAGTAACTCTGAGTTTTGAAATAAAACGAACGCACCTAATTAATGTCTGATCATACATCATTTCTGACTAGTTTGAAACTTGAAGGCTTCCGCGGCCGTAGTCCATAATTGAATGGGCTTCCGGTTGGAACCTCGTCACGACTGCTTCTATTGTCGACGTTTTGTTCTCCATTGGAGAAGAACTTCCTCAGGGCTGCTGCTACTGGCGATGTTGCTGCTGCTGGTGGTGTTGCTGCTACTTCTCCTTAGTCGATGAGACTCTTCTTGTCTTCTTCTGAATGTCCTCCTCGTAGAGACTTTAGTCTCATCGACTAACGAGAAACAGCAGCAGCAATACCACCAGCAGCAGCAACACCACCAGAAACAGCAACACCAGCAGCAGCAGCACTGAGAAAGAGATCGAAACGTCGATAGTAGAGGCAGTCGTAACGCGGCTCCAATCTGAAGCCAATTTAATTATAGACAACGGCCGCGAAAGCCCTCAAGTTATATTAAGAAGCCTCTACATGGAGAACATCTAGAAGAAGACAAGAGTCTCATCGACTAACATGAAGTAGCAGCGACTCCACCAGCAACCGCAACACCGATAGCAGCAGCGGCAGCAGCCCTTGGGAAGTTTTTCTGCAATGGAGAATGAAACGTCGGTAGTAGAAGCAGTCGTGACGTGGTTGCAACCGGAAGCCAATTCAATTATGGACAACGGCCGCGGAAGCCTTCAAGTTATATTAAGAAGCATCTAGGGGGAGGACATCCAGAAGAAGACAATAGTCTCATCGACTAACATGAAGTAGCAGCGACACCACCAGCAACAGCAATACTGCCAGCAGCAGCGGCAGCAGCCCTTAGGAAGTTCTTCTGCAATGGAGAACGAAACATCGCCAGTAGAAGCAGTCGTGACGCGGTTCCAACCGGAAGCCTATTGAATTACTTTGATACTGTCAAATATATTCGCCCGTCGAATTAATCATCGCTTTCAAAAGCTGAATTAAATGCAGAATTTATTGCAACATACCTAATGTCTTACAAGGAGAAAGAGATCTTAGTTAGGACCAGTTGACAAACGGTCGGCACCGCAATTTTAAAATTGTAGAAGTTCGATACCATATGGTACTATCCTGAAATTCGTTTCTATCAATTTAACATTAACATTAACATATTTTAGAGAAAAAGCTATGAAGAGCAGGACCGGCGCTTGGAGTTTTCCTGCCCCGTGCAAAATTTATCTGAGTGCCCCCACAAACAAATGAACTATTCACTCATACAACGATCATTCACTTACAAAGTTATTATAAATTTGAAATCATAAAAACCTACCTTCTTTTGTTATCCAACAATTAATAGATTATTTTAATGTGTTGATTTAAACTGATAGTGATGTTCATGTTGTGAGAGTAGGGAGAGTAAGGGGAACGTATATTTCTAAAAGTTTGAAAGAGTTAAAAAAAATTAAATCCAAAATCCCTTTGTCCCGGGTACTCCACCTTAGACCTAATATACGGGTATACCGGGTGCTCCAAATTTAATGTTACAACCAATATCTCCTTTAAACGACAAGATAAAAAAGATATTCAGGTTTTGTTGAAAATTAAAAGCTCTACAAGATGAGTAGGTACTTAAAAGTAATCTACACAGTAACCCCATTTTTTCTTTATTCTTTAATTCTAAATAACGTGTGTACAAAAAGTTTTCCCATCTAGCGTGTTACTCAGATTTTTTCGCATGTTCACGTACGTTCCTTACTTGATCAGTAAACGCCAAATTTTCATTTAACCTTGACATAATGTCAATAGAAAATCATATTATTATAACTAATAATTAGGATTTATTACGTATTTGAAACCAAACAAAATACAACATTAAAAATAACGTTGAACGTGAATTCACAATAGATGTTGAAAATGGTCTCCGACTTCTTCGAGGCATTTTCTAACCTTGCGACATCCAACTTAAACCTATCCAAACACCAATTTTTTGTGGATGGAGTGGAGCTTCAATAAAAATATGAGAGTTTTCTGTACTCCAGATCCTTATATTTCGTGAATTAATGTATCCTGTTAAATGGGACCAGGCGTCATTGGAAAAGAAAGTTTTGTCCAACAAATCATCATTGTTAATATTGTTTAAAAACCAATGACACTATCTTCGCCTTGGTTGAAAATCTGCTGGAAGCAATCATGTACGGCAGTCAAAGGATAAGGGAACATTTGCAAGTCCTTTTTTAGAATAGTTCTGCAAATCCCGACGAAAAGATCAGCTTGTTGTGACAGGTGGCGGATGGAAGTGCGAGGAGCATCAATCATAATTTGTCTCACATTTTCAACTATCTCATCAGTTCTTACTTTAGGCCTACCTGATACCTATTTTCTAGCCACACTGCCAGTTTCTCTGAATAGTCCTACAGAGTACTGAAGTTGATTAACAAATTTGTGGTACAAAAATACAGTTTCTGGAAATTCTGCAATACAATTAGGAATAGAATAGGTTCATTCGCCATTGATTTTTTGGGCGTTTCGAAAATAGGATTCAACCATAAAAAATTTTTCTTCTAATGTGAAAACCATTGTAAAATCAAATCAAAAAACATTCTTTTTAAGTTACGTTTGTTTAGTTGTCTGTTTAGGGTACGGATCAAATAAGGAACATGCGAAAAAATGAGAGCAACGCACTATATTCCATTCACCATTTTTAGATTCTAGAGGGCTATGCTTTTTTTTCGTTAAGTTAAGAATTAGACCAATTTTGCCGTCCCATGTATGCATGTATTGCACTGCGGGAAATGTTAAAAAAAAATGGCACGTTTTTCAATATTTTCATAATGTGAAAATAATTTTATTAGAATTAGGTTAGAGTTATTTGACGGTGTGTCAATTTATAAATAAATAGGTTATTTTTTTTTTTTGTAAGGTTTGTATTTGTCAAGTAGACAATTAATTGACAAATACAACCAAATTTACATTTTTAACCCCAACATGTGGCATTCAATTTACATCGGTGTGCTTGTGCGATGCATCTCCCCATGCTCACGCGTTTCAAGTGTAACCGCCCAGTTAAATATTTAGGAGTATATAGCCGAATCTTTTCGTTTATAATCCACGGATTTTCTGCAATAGTCGATCGAGTGACATATGACTTTTTGATTGTTTCTTTTGTTTTAAGAGTTTTCTTTATTAAAAAAATGAAACCGCAATTAATTTGACCTTATACATTACACATTTCTTTATTAAAAAATTGAAACCGCAATTAATTTTACCTTATACATTACACATTTCTTACTACAAGAATTTTTATTAATTTTAAATATGGAAAAGATTATTCACTGTAATACCCACCCACTTCTACGCACTTATCTACCTTATATCTAAATTCCCTGTACACAATATAGAACCAGTTTAGTTAAATTGTTTAATGTCTTTTAACACGTTAATTGTAACATGAGTGCAAGGATATTTTAAATTTATCAAAGATCGTTTGGCATGTAGTTTCTCCGATTCCGTAACATTTTATTAAATAAATAAATTTTTGAGAAAAGTAAACATGTTTCTTAAATATAACTTTTGTAACTTTTTTTCCTAAAATGTAAAATAAAGAGCTTTTTCTCTATTGCAGAAAATCCGTGGACACAGTATAGATTGTATTATACTCTTACATTATAATCTGGTTAAAATTTTTGTAACATTTTTATAAATAAAATTAATTAGGAATTTTACCTAGATACGTGAAGCGGAAACGTTTTCCAATAGAAACATTTGAGAACTTTATTAATCTCCCAACATTATTTAACCAATTCTAAAAGAGGATTGAGTCTTTAATAATTTTAATCAGATTCTTGATTTTTTAAATCTATGCATCCCCGCGCTGCGCCGCGACACCAACGCACGACGGTGAAAATTACAGAACATAACGGCAAGTTCATCGTAAAAAGCTGCGCTGAAAGTATATCGACTGCCTGTTTTCAGAAATATTTCCCGCAGGATGTGCAGACGATGGTCACACCTTCTACTGCGTTGCATAAATAATTGAGTAATTAAATTCATAGCGCACACGCAACTCGGTATTCAATTACGTATATCCGGAATTATTAGTTCGAATTCGAGGATTAGCAAGATTACGAATGATTTATTTAATTTGTGCCAAAGATAACTCTTGATATTTATTGTATGTATATATGTACATTTTCCGTGATCCAAATTGGAAAAATAAAAACAATAAGTTGATATAAGAATTGTGATTCCATTAGTAATTTCATTAGAAACTAAAGTAAAACGTGAAAATAAATACAAATAAAAATTTTGAAAATGGTACTCGTCTAACAAAAAGTGCGTGCATATTCAAGTTATCCAGGCCATGCAATTATATTTATAAAAAGTTGATGGATACATCTACAGTAAAGTAGCTTAAATTGGAGCACAAAAGCTTAACTTTTGTGACAGAAACTTTTGTGGGTCCGCATCAATTTTCGTAATTCGTTTGCTCTGCCATGTTAGTGATTGAACGATAATCATTAGTACACTGCACATTGTTTCTTAAACCAGTTCAGCAATGTTTTATGTAACGTAAGTAAGTATTTCTTTAACAATAATTACCAAATTTATTTAATTTTATTTTGCTTACATAAATATTTCTTTTTGCAGAAATAACAGTAACGTCAGTGTAAGTCTTCTGTAAATGTATTGTAAATTGTAAAATTAGGAAAAGCTATAGGTACATTAGAAAATTCTTTAAATTCGCACTCTATTTTCAAAAAGACCACAGTTAAGAACAAATAATTTATTACCCACACATATATTTCAGTCAGTCAGTATAATATTTACAACATTTTACAATAATATTAAAGGAGAAAGCGAGAACCTAAACGTTTCCTTATCGCGTGCGAAAGAAAAAGTCTAAGTTCCGAGCATTCGGACGAGTTTCGATGAAATTACATCGACGACGGGAAACTGAAGCAACGTAACTTCGCGAAAGGATCCTACTTAGTCCTTCTTGCAGTGGTAGCAAGAACAAGAGACTGCGGATTTGAACGTTAGCGTACGGACCCCGTCGACGCAGAGTACTCTAGCTTCCACCGGTTCGGTCTCCATGATGTTACAGCATTGGCCTACGGAAGTTACCAGCTGGGCAGGACTGACTTTGGACCGAGAAGGAATCGCCCAGCTTTCGCAGAAACCTCGACAAGCATTCGTCGTCATGTAGAATTCTACGCAATCTGGTATACTAATTTTTCTCGTATGTCCTAATAATCAAAAGAAATCAAATTCCTGAATTATAATATCTTAATTATACTCTATGATCGACAATGATTAATTAATACTTTTTTATTGTCCGCATGGTGTCGTGTAAAAATGATTATTTGATAGATAGTAAATAGATGTTGCAGAATGGAAGATTGACAATGTTTCGAATATATTTTAGACTCAAACCTTCAATCATTGTTGACCATGATGTATTTTAAATATAGAGTTTCATTAATGATTCATAGGTCCCAGTAGGCATTAAAATGTTCTGCTTTCTTTTGATTGTGACATTACTGAATTTAAATCTGTCAGAACTGACAAATATAATTTTGAAATGTCACCGATTGTGATATCTCAGGACTTACACGTTATATCTATCTTTATTTGTCATGGCGCATATTGGTGAAAGTGTTTCTTAATCACAGTAAATAATTGTATACTTTTAGTTATTGTGATGGCTAACACTATTATTAATAAGCAGTATTGTCAATAGACCTTCGCGAAGTCAGAACATTTAGCTTAAATAATGACAAAAATGTTACTAGGAACAGACAATAATTCACCAAAAAAATCACTGCAAACAAATTTTCTTCACGAAAAATAAAATATAGTGATCTGTCAAACAAATTAACTGTTCATACAATCGCGTTTTCTTTCTCGAAAGGCACAAAAAATATAAACAAAAACAAAATACGGTCGGTGGTACAAAAAAAAAAACTTCAAAAAAGGACGGAATCATTTTTCATTTTTTTTTGTTTTCTCCTTTCGGCTTCTGCAAATTGCCAAAAGAGCGTTTTTGCTGCTCAAAATGTATAAAATAAATTAAAAAGTTACCTAATCATAATTTTTTTATTATATACTGACCTGAACAATCTGAGTTGAGAATACAACGTTATTGTTAAAATCATTAAATTGGTAACATTGATCATAAATTTACAGGTTTTGTTAGTAAAGAAAAACTCAATTTTTATCAATCCCTAATTATTTTATGAGAAAAGTTATAACAAAATTTAAAAAAAAAATCACTAAACGCATCATTAAAATCACTAATTTCAATAGCGCCTGAGTTTACAAAAATGTGTCTGAAATTTTATAGAGAGTTACCAAATTTTGTGACACAAATCATTAAATTGACAACAATGTTAATAAGAGATAAATGTTTTTATTTCCCAGAGGTATGAATCATTTATGAAAAATCTGTAATAATCTTTTAATTACCTTTATTTTAATGAATTCGATTATTTTTTATTTTTCAATTTAAATACTAACCTACTTTATGACAGCCAGGTCTTTGCCAAGCATCTCTGGCGTTTACTGTTGAGGAAAGGAACGCGTTTGATATCGACAATACGGCAATCAGGAACCAACAGGCTATCATTCTGAAACAAAACAATACAAATTACAGAAGATTATTTGCGTTTAGTCAGAATTTTTTGTTTTGGATTTATTTAAAAATTAATTATTATACGCATTCACATTAGCATTGCTGTTGTTATTAGAGGTATTAGAGTTTATAACAAGGTTCTCAATGGAGAACATTTGAAAAGGGTCGATGAATGAAATGACTGGGGTGGATGAACTTTTAATGAATCGATGACCTATTACCGATTAGTGATCTTATTTAGTAGAGACTGGTTTTAGTCATCTGAATAATTTATTTTAAAAAAAGTAGAAATCGATTAAACGGAATGCGGAGATTTACGAATAATATTAAATAATTTTGGATTAAATATTTATCATTTCATTAATATATATATACTGATTTTTAAAATTTTTATCAAGTCTTGCCATGGAATTTAGAAGGCATGTCGTAGCTTTAGGTACTGTAAAAAGCTTTAGATTGTGGTGAAATAGTGATAGCTGTGTTTTTGGACTTTAAACGTGCTTTTGAAACAATTGACAGGAACTTACTTTTACAAAAACTGTGCAAAATGGGTTTACGGGACAACGTGCTTAAGTGGTTTGAATCGTATCTGACAGACAGAACACAAAAAGTTAAATTTAGAAACTATACATCTGACGTTTGTACAACAACATAGGCGTTCCACAAGGAACAGTATTAGGGCCATTGTTATTTAATTTGTATGTAAATGATATGGTAAGCTCCATAGAAAACTGTGAACTAAATATGTTTGCCGATGATACAATTATATTCATAGCAGGAACAGATGTAAATACTATGGTATGTAAATTAAACCAGGATTTGAAAAATTTGTACAAATGGCTCTGTGATAATAACTTAAGTATAAATATTGATAAATCTAAATTTATTGTTTTTGGGTCTTCATACAAAATAAAGCAATTAGATATTAATACTTTAATTATTAAAATAAATAATATAACTTTAAACAGGGTTACTGAAATTAAATACTTAGGTGTCATGTTTGATGAAAATCTTAATTTCCAAATACATGCTAATTATATTAGGAATAAATTATCGAAAAAAGTAAACTATTTAAGTAGAGTAGGTAAAAATTTAAGTTTTAGTATTAAGTATAAATTATACAAAGCATTAATTTCACCACATATTGAATTTTGCGCTACTGTATTATTCAATCTGTCAAAAAATCAGCTTCAGCAACTTCAGAAAATTCAAAATCGAGCCATGCGGATAGTATTAAAATGCAATAGACACACCTGTAAATTTGATGCTTCAAGTGTTAAATTTTATGACCGTATATCAGAGAATAATCTTTAAAACTTTTATGATGGTTTTTAAAATTAAATTTAGGCAGGGTCCAGATTATTTATGTAGCGGAATAATGTTTATTAATGATATACATAACTACACAACTAGAAGTAAACACAACTTTTATATAGAAAAGTGTAATAAGACTAGAACACAAAATAATATTTACTCTAAAGGGTTCAAAATTTACAACGATATGCCATTAAACATTAAATCATGTGAAAATTTTAGGACATTTAAAAAATTAGCCTATGGTTATATTGTGAATCATTTTTAGAAAATTCCGAAGATTTCTTAGTATCAGCAATATATTTAAGATAAAATTATGATTTACTTTTAATATAATATATAACAAATTAACGATTAGATAAAGTTCAATTTTGCGGATCATATATGTATATTTCTTTTGTTTAAAAATAATTATTGTAATTATTGTAATTAATTTGTAATTAATAGCACATTGGTAAATAAACGACTTATTATTATTATTAAAACAACCTCAAAGAACGCAACGTCTTATTTTTCAGTTAAGCTAAGACATGCCGTTCAAATTTCCGAGTAATACGTGATAAACTACCTTTCTTTGAAAATTTGCAAAAAGTGGGAAATAACTACCTTAAATTAAGGTTTCATATTGTTTTAAGCCGCGATTGAAATTTATCTAAAGGGCCAGTCGTTCCATCTCTTGATAAACCAATTGACGGATAACTATCATAGAAACAATTCATAAAAATCAAGTTATTCACCTGATAACTTTAATCACCTTTAACGTCAAAATGAAAGACCGGCCCTAAGTAGCATAACATTTCCGTTTTGTTCTGAATGGAAAAACTGGTCTCTTTGCTTTCGCTAAGATGCAGACGTCGAAAATGTAATTTATTTTCTAAATTGAAATAATATTTGTTTCTACAGAATTCCAATTCCTTACATCCCTACAGTGAATCCCCAATTTTGTAGTTGTTGAAATAGAGAGAATTAATGAGCGTTCAAAAACCTTTTTTTTAATTCATTACCCCATCGATTTGATTGAAAATAAAGTTAGTATACTTGTGACGTGAATGAGATGCGAGAAGAGAAATTCTGTTCCTATCTATAAGCCAAAAAAGCCAATTGAGGTTGTATACATATATGGAAGCCAATTTGTACGAACAGTCTTGTTTATGTAAGCCCATATATAATCTTGACCTATCGTTCTACGTTGATTACATTCCATGTTCATTGCGGTTTCTTTTTATGTATTTCGGGATGTACATACACAGGTAAGTAAAACTCTATTTTATAGCCACTTCGTCAAACAGCCCAAAAATAATTGAATACCTATTTAGTTTTTTATCCGTAATGCACTTTTTTGATTAAGTGAATATTAAAACAGGGTAGCTGATTTTTACCCTCAAAAGACATGCCTCCCAAAAATTTTAATCATCGATGAAGAAAAATCGCTAATTATGATCTTTTAACTTCAGAAAATTACTTTAATTTTTATTAGTTGAAGATAGGCAAACGAAATTCTTACGGCAGCGGACGATAAAATCTGGACACGTCATTTGTGCAATGTAAACCGCATTTTTGACATTAATACAAATGTTACTATACAGGCTGGAACAAAAGTATCAAATAATGGCTGTAACTTTTCTATTTGAAAAGTTATGAAAAAATGTTTAATATAAAGGTTGTTTGATATATTCCTACGCTTGGTTTAACGTATATGGTTTCTGTATGTTGTCTTTTGTTTTGTTGTTATGGCAACCAACTTTGGTTTTTTAAATGGTACCTATAATTATTTTATAAAATCATCTGACAAGAAAATTTGATTTTATAATTGTCAATTTGTTGCCTTAATAACATCAAACAAATTGTTTTTTTAAAATGTCACTTTTGTGATTTTACTAGAGAATGTTTTTTGGGATTTTAGAAATTCACAAAAGGGGTAAGCTTTTCTAAATTTTTCAATAAACCAATTTTTTTAAGGTACAGAGTTCTGATGAGGCCCAATAAGGCCGAAATACATGTATAAACTCTTTCCTAACACTTTCTATATTGCCAGTTACACAATTTTAGTTAATTTTTATAATTATTTTAGTGATTTTGAAATAAGTATTTTCTTCGATTCAGTAATACAATTTTGTTGGAGAAGAAAAATAAAAAGAATAATTTCAGCTAGAAAAAATATTTAGTACTGCTCAATCGTCAGCTTTAATCAACAATGCTATGAGAATTTCATAACTAAAAATAAACCAACAATCATTATTGCTTGCTTGGTTTGTATAATTATCAAATTTCCATAACATTCTTGACCAAAAATGGTTATTGTGTTTTATAACTGAATTAATTTTTTCTCATTTATTTTATTTTATTTTTTGCTTTTCCTATAGTGGCAAAATTGTATCACTCAATCGAAAAAAATACGCTTATTTCAAAATCATTAAAAATAATTATATGTGTCTTTTAAAAAAAGAAAGTCGGTTGCCACAGCAACAGAACAAAAGAAGATAGACACAAATTAAAAATGTTGCAATATACATGGCAATAAACGAAACAACATCTATATTAAACATTTTTTCATAACTTTTCAAATAAAAAAAGTTATAGCCATTATTTGATGTTTTTGTTCCACCCTGTATAGTAATTCTGTCGTTTAATAGAAATTTTAATGCTAATAATTCGTATTTTTTGTTTATTCTGTATTTTGAGAAAATGCATCATTTAAGTTCCGATGAAAAAGTAAGAGTACTTACTCAAAAAATTAAAATACTGACAGAAAGAAAGTTGCTGCGAGATTTCAGTTTATTAACTTTGGCATTTCAATTTTTCTTTTTACGTTTTGACAAAATTATTACTTCTAAAAAAAAGCCCACGACATGTCAAATTCTTGTCCGAATTTTATTGTCCGCTACTGTACAGGGTTTTTGTTTATATTTTGAATGGTACCTGCACATTTTATTATTAAAAATCTTAAATACAAAAATTTTAAGTATTTACCTAAACCGTCAGAATTTACTAAAAAAGAAATAATTGACGATCGGACACCAAACAAATGAGTATCAACTTTGTTATTTTAAATGGAACACTCAGTGCATTTTCTCAAAGATATTTTCTTCGTAATTCCAAAAATATGTAGTTTATCTATACTTGGTTTCATACTTTTTGCCATATTTAATTTTAAAATTGAAAAAAATGCATTTACTTTGATTAATGAAAATTTGTTAATTATATTTAAAAAACTGTTGAACTGGGACATTTTATAAGACAAAACGCTAACAACTAAGACAAATTAACGTATTACAAAAAAAATAATCAAAATACACCAAAACAATAATAATTTCAAACTTAAATATCGCAAAAAGTATAAAACCAAATATAGTCAAATTATATATTTTTGGAATTCGGAAGAAAATATATTATTTCATTTGAGAAAATATACTAACTGTTCCATTTAAAATGACAAAATTGATACTCATTTGTTAGGTTTCCGAACGTCATTTGTTTTTACTTTAAATAAATTCTCTTGTTTCAAGTGAATCCCTAAAACTTTTGTATAAAGAAAAACAATGTACATAGAATACAAATAAGATAAGTTTATGTAATTGGCGATTGAGTAATCCTATAGATTAAATGTCTATGAAACGTGCCTGGTGATTTTTAAATTTTTTTATCTACTCTTGCCATGAAATTTAGATGGCATGTCTTAGCTTCACTGAAAAATAAGTCATTCTGCTTATTGAGCTTATTACAGTAGAGCTAATATCCAAATATCATGGCAAGATTTGATAAAATATTTAAAAATCAGTTGGTACGATGCATTTATTGAAAATATCTGAAAAATGATTTTTCAAAGCAGAAAATATTACTTCTTTAGTGAAATTTTCAATACTCTTTCGACATCTTTGATTATTTTCTTGAAAGCCTTTTAACTCGGAAAAGTTTATGGGGGAAAAACAATAGAAATTTATTACAAAGTCGTCGAATCTACGCCACTGGCTTAATTAAAAAACATCGGATATTTGGTATAATAAACTCAGATTTAAAGATTTTTAACAACATCAGAGAGGGACAATTTCAGAAACTATTACCTCCTCAAGAAGAGATTTCGCGAATTTGTACATTTGAATTTTTTTAAATCTTTTATATAAGAAATGCATTCTTGCAATTTTTTAAACATCCAATGTCAAGTATCTTTCTTACGATAAATGTACAAAAAACACTAGATGTATTTTGTTGAATTGTGATTGCCAGTATCAATAATCACAAAAACCAAATTATTGTTTGTATCTTATGGGCCCCCTGACTTAGGGCGGCGTCGATCTTACACCCGTTCACCCTCGATTGTTACGATACTGATTAAGCATTAATATACTATTTTTTGCACGACTCAACGATTTTAATTGAAAAAAGTTGAAAGTTTCTTTGTCATTTTAGGAGTATTTCACATACACAAAAAAATTATTAAGGTCACTTTGTAACATAATTATTAATTATTAATATTAAAATAATTAAGCATAATCCATTCCCTCGGTTTCCTTGTCGGAACAGGCCGTGTTCTCGTTTCGTTAAGTTGCTGACATGAATTTTATAGATGCCACTATCTGACATAAAAATTTTATGACAATTTCACATCACTGATCACTATTTAATTAATTATAATTGAAATTTTAATTAAATTGTGAACATAAAAAGAATTTATTAATTTAATTTTTGGGATATTTAAAATTAACAATAATTAAAGTAGATTCTTATTCTTATTAACTTATTTATTTTTTATTTATTATTTATTTTCGCTCCTGATAAAGCTATCAATCGATAACAACAAAAACAAAATTAAAGAAATCCAAATATGTAACAGTAGTATAAAGCTATTGGGAAAAAAAAGAATAACGTATACCATTTGAAATGTCTTTCAAATAAACCTCGATACAGTTCGTTTCTTCATCTAACTCCAAAACATAAAGCTGATTTCGAGGTCATCATCCGATTCTCGGTTCCATTATTTTATAATGCAGGGTGAATGACAATTGTTCCGTCAAAAAAAAAAAAACAATTGTCGGACACTATGTATAATGGAATTATTTTACAACGCCCAAGCTCTGCGCCTACAATCCCTACGATAGCTACGCCACAGAATACAGTTTTAGTATGCAGGTACAATAGAGGGAAATTGAAAGAAAAAGAAAAGCAATAAGTTAAATTGCCAAACATTCTCTTTCAACGGCCCACGACTGTATCTGTTAATGCCCTATACCCATTTTCTAATTGTTACAGTTATTTAGTTTTTTTAAGATTGACTGATAGGTAAATATATTGGTATCTGAATTAGTATAAATTTGATCTTCAAATTAATGTTGGAAAATTGGAAAGTATGGTTAATTTTATTGGAAATAGAAAAAGAAATTGCGATTTTTTTTACTTAAAAATCGCTTAACTTTAAATTAATTTTAAATAAATCCCGAAGCTTTGCGCGTCGACACTGAATAAACGCAGAAAACAATAATTACTGGATACACGATGCAACCTCACAAAAATAATAAATTTTGAATTTATTTCCTGATTGCGTTTTAATCCCGGCTTAGTCTAAAAATTGCAAAATATTATGGGTAAGCTACGACCACGTTTTTAAAAGTAAATTTTCATTAAGGTTTGTTTTAAACAGAAAATAAAATCACTGCAAAATATTAAACTAAAAAAAGATGAAAACTTAATTTTTGCATTATTATAAAATAACTAGGAGTATAATAAGTACCTACATATAAAAAAAGTTAAATAAGTTTCTTGTCTACATGCAGTTAATTCAAAACATACAAACTACTGTAAATTATTTTATCTTTGCTGCTACTCTTATTTCCCTACAACTAAAATATTTCATGAGCAGAGTAACAAGTAAAATAGCATCAATAGCAGCAATGCGATGTTTACAACGCTCATGAAATAAATGTTTAAGGGTGGAGTGTTCGAAGCACAGATAAAGGTATGTTACCTGCTTCGGCGGCGGTAACTGAATGTTACGCTAAAATTGGCGTGTTGGAAGCGCATTTATCCGAAAATGCAGAGTAAACGTGCGTATAAAGTAAAGGCGCGTCGAGCTGGCTTTACCACTTTGTTTGCACATGCGCATGATACAAATAGAAAGCAGCTGATGAATATGAATACTCGGTGGTGAATACTTTGTTCTATGATCGCGAAATTGGTTAGCAGGCGGGTGTTAGTTCAATTGATTTGTTTTAACCGTGGCTTCAACATTCATTTCTTTATAATATCGCATTATACATAAATTATGGCATCAGATTCGTCATCGCTTTCGTCGGATGAAGAAGTGTACGAAATTGTGCAAATACTTCGACCTAGGGTTTATAGAGAACGTTATAATCATATGGAGGAATTTAATGAACGTGATTTCCGAAAACGCTTTAGATTGTCAAAACAATCTGTACGCAACTTAGTAGAAATTCTTGACGAACATATAAAACCCACTACAATGAGAAGCCAACCAATTTCTTCACTGTTGCAAATTTTAATTTGCTTGCGGTTCTTGGCAACAGGTAAATAGTTCTTGAAATTTTTGCTGCATAAAAAGTATCTAAATTATAAATATTATTGAAGGTTCATTTCAAATTATGATTGGTGATGATGTACGAATCGACAGATCTACTGTTAGTCGTATAATTACTAAAGTAGTACCCCACATCGCAAATTTAAGAGAACGTTATGTGAAATTACCCACAACAGCAGAAGAAATTAATTAATTAATAGCTATTGTGGCGACAGCAGTCTTACATAATATAGTTATCACTGAAGGAGTTGATCTTAATCAAAAATTGTTACACGAAGAATTGCTACACGGAGATATTCCAGTTGAAGATCCTCTTCCCATTAATGAGAATGCAAATGCAATTAGGAATGCAATTATTCAACAGTATTTTAACAATTAGTATTAAAAATAAGTGATATTATTTTAATATGACATTTATCTTTCTCAGCAGTGTTGTAAATTTTGATGGGGGAAAAATTTTCAAAAAAGCTGTACCAATAGAATAATGAAAACACAAATACATTGAAAAGTTTAATAAATATATCTACATACTTTGCAATTGTTTTTTCTTAATTAATAAATCAACTTTTATTAATTCGTTTGCCAAACGTGCTCCTTCAACTTTTAAGCTCTGTTCTTCAACTAATAACTTTTTATATTCCAAATTTACATTATGTAGTTCCCTTCTTTGTTTAATTTCCTCTTCTAAAAGTATTTTCTTGTTTTCTATTTCTATTTCACTTAACTTATTTTTAATTTTTTTCCTATTTTGAATTACTGCTGTTAAGTTTTCCACAGGATGTGTCCTCTTCCTTGTTGACTTTGGACTATTTTGTACTTGGGGAGAACTTGTTGGGTTGGCCACAGGATCTGAACTCTTTACTGTTGCCTTTGGAGTATTTCCTAGTTGTGTGGAATTCCTTCGCAGTTTATCTACAGGATGTATCCAATTTCTTGTTGAAATATTTCGCAACTGAGGGGAAGTCGGTGACAGGAAAGTAAGGGATGAAGAACCTGTTTCGATATTTGCATTTGTGATTAATTGAATTGGAGTAGATCCGCATGGTGTCAAGTCTAATTCCTGTGAATCTACCTTCCGTTCAGAGAATGACAAATCAGAAGACATATATTCATCTGATTTCATAGAACTTGCATCATATGTTGTTGGATTAATTCTATTTACCTGTAATATTTATTTAGACATTCAAACAACTTAATGAAATATATTTACCTCATCAGCAACTGACTTCGTACTATTTGATAAAATAGGCAGATGTGTCTCTGTAGAAAAGTAAGAATAATAATGTTGAATATAGTAAAGAATGATATTATTTATACCCTCTAACAAAATTGCTGAGCTATCAAATGGATTTGTATCTGGAGAAAACTGGTCCTTTATTGCACCTATGATTTTTTATCGATATCTGTTGAAACAGATATAAATGTTCCACCACCTGTTTTGTAGCGTTCTGCCTGCAATTAATAAGTATATGCACTTATTTCATCAATAAATAAGAGGTCTTACTCGATCAGTAGCGAGATTCTTTCGGGCATTTCTTTTTAATACTTGATATAGTTCTTTTAATTGTTTTGTTGAACGGTGTCCTGTTTGTGCTGAAGCATTATAATAACTTGCTATTTGCTCCCAGGCGCTAGCTTTCTCTTCTAAACTACTACTATCTGATTTTTTATTTTCTATTATGTGCTTATTCTTTTGAATAATGTCCACAAGGAAATTTTTTTCGTATACAGTGAAATTTTTTCCTTTTTTCTTTTCTTCCATTTCTAAAAATTCATACAGTTTAATAAATATTAAAATTAAAATAATATAATACTTACTTGTTAATTATGCAGCTGGAACTGTTTCCCGACAATTAAACACTTATAACTTATTTGTGATGAGTGAGTTCAACACGAGCGATAATTTTTTTACTCGCTCAAATTCGTGTCTTCCAAATTTATAATATTTCACAAAATTATGTAGGTATGTTTGTGGCGGGAGTAAGCCGTATATTATTGGCCAATCTTTATTTGAATCAGAATTTGATTGGTTATTCAAAAATTATGGTTTGTAGTGGTTGAAATTGTTTTCTAATCTGGGGAAAACTTGAAATTTAGGAATACACATATTTCTGAGAAAGAAAGATAGGGGTGAGGCGTGACGAATTGTTAATCGGATTGTTCAATGCAGATCTGGAAAATCCGAAAATTATCGGCAGCTTGCTTTTATTGGGGTTACATGGATATGAAACTAATATTTGTGCTTAAGATTTCCTAGAAATCTAAATTGTAGAATTTTGAGTGCACTCTTAATGAACAAACGGAATTATTTAAAAAAAATGTGAAATGTCCATTTATTTTTTTCCCGTTCTTTATTGTTGAATATTAACATTTAAAGGGTAATATAATTATATTTTCTTTCCAAACGGTTCATATTTGCTGTTTAATATCTCTTACAGAAGTTAAGAATGGTTTTCTCTTTGATTTATTTTAGTCTAGAAATATAATATAAAAAGAACATTAATAAATTTTCAATCATTTATTGTAATGAAATAGTTTTTAGGGTTACTAATCTTTAATAATCTAAAAAAAATGTAACGTATTGCACATTTATTTTTGAAATTAGATAATGCATTTTTATTATACACATACTTTATTATTTGCCCTGCATTATATTTTATTAACATTGTTTATGTTAAATTTACGTTGAGCCACCTACTGGTATGTAGCTGAAGTTAAAAATACGCGTGGTTTACCTCCGTACTGGTGGATAACGCTATGTTACCAAACGGCGGTTAAAATTTGCTTCGAGAACGCTAGGTTCTGCTAACATTATGTTTGTCGATACCATACAGTTACGTAACATGCTGTTACATCGCCGGGTCTAGCACACGGCCCTAAGTGTGTGAGTAAAAGAAGAAGCACCGACACAAAATCCAATATGACGAACTAATGATGTTCAAATTAAATTACTAATTTCAACAAAACTTAATTTTTTATCTTACTTTAAATGTTGCAATAAAATAGATCCGAGCGAAATAAATATGCTGAATAAAAAAAAACTAAATCTTCTTTTAAAATTATAATAAAAATAAATTATTTTACAAGTATTATTAAAAAATAAATTAAACAATTGTTTACCCTTCTCGATGACTGCCACAAACACGTTCCTACCTACGTTTGTAATAAGGGGGAAAACTTTAATTGGAATTTAAAGAATGCGAGTGCAGAGTGAGAAAATTGTCATAAAATCTCTAACCCTCGCACCTGATTTGAAGTTATCGCGAGCTAACACTCGGTGGAGAATGACGCGCTCGAAGTAATTAAGCAAATTAATTTTCTCGGACTAACCTGCGAGATGTGGACGCCCACGGTCGTCGTTCTGTCACAGCCTGCGTCGGGACGACGAATGAACGTCTGCGTTTAACACCCTTATTTCTATCTTAGTCGGTTTTTATTTACCCCCACTTTACGCTGAAATCGCCCCCGCGTAAGGAAGCGGATGGATGGATTTTTTAATACAAATTGTTATTAAAAAATTATGATAACGGCTTTATTTTCTGTGCCAGTGTGACGCAACGCGACGCACATTTACATACATACATCGAAATGAACGATTGTATAAAACTGAATAAATTTCTGAGTGAAATCGGAGTGGACAATAATTTTTAAAATTTTTATCTTGGGGAAAAATATTACTTTATTTGAATAGTCAATGTTTCATTCGTTTGTTTTTTGATTAATGTTTTAAAAATATAAGGGTAAAAGAAGTAGTACAGCAACTAAGGGAGCAGGGGGTGTAATTGTACCAGAGCACAGCGGCCTAAGGTGCGCCAAAGACGACTCATTTATTTGTAGATGTGCAAGACTGTCACTAAAGTCACAGCTTAGAATCACATATATATATTTCAAAATGGCGTTACATCACTGACTACTACATTGAAGTATCGATGAGATTTAACTGTGACTGTATAATTAATCACTGATGCTTGAAAAAGATTTTTTCAGCTTATTTACCTTACTAGAAATGCACAATACTATGGTCACAGTCATAGCTTAGAATCACAAATATTTCAAAATACTAGTTACATCAATAACTGCTACTTTGAAGTCTTTTTTTCACAAATCACCCAAGCTTATAGAGCTTGTCGGGGAGGTTTATTTGGCGGCTGTGATCAACTTGATATTTTTATTTCTCCTTCGGCATTCGCCTTACAAGCTGGGAAAACGCAGAAAACCCAGTTTGAAGGAGCCGACTTTAACGGTTCGAGCCATATGAATTTTATCTCTCACCTAAGTGAGAGGTGTGGGTTCTAAAACCCACACCTAATAATTACCACACCAAGCGTCAAGCCCGTTGCCAGTGGATTCAACCAACTCGGCTATTCTACTATGCAAAGTATTGGTAACTTTTAACTGCAACTGTGATATTGATCTATTCAATCACTTATATTTGAAAATTCACAGTTACTACTATTATGTTATAAAAAAATTTGTGATGTGTGATACTGTGATCTTGTTGTCTTACTTACCTTACTAAAGATGTGCAAAACTGTGATCGTAGTCATAGCTTAGAATCACAAATATTTCAAAATAGCATTTACATCAATGGCTGCTACTTTGAAGTATCGATAACTTTTAACTGCAACTGTTAATCTGTCAATTAATACCTGAAAAATCATAGTTATAAAAAGTCCTGTGATTTTGTCTTACTCTTTCGCATTACATTCGCGTGTATGTACAGGGTTTTTGATTATATTTGGAACAATACCTACACATTTATTATTAGACATATCAAAAAATATTAAATCATTAAAACTTTTGTATTTAACATTTTTTGATGTGTCCAATAATAAAATGTGTAGGTACCATTCAAAATACATGTAAACAAAAACTCTGTAGTCAACTGGCATTGTAGAAGTTTACCATAAAGTTCAAATTTAAACGATTTTATTGCCTTTCATTGTAATTATCTCAAGCATGAGTGTATACGTAAGAGAGTTAAGTTATTAGCGATTTGCACCACCCCATTCTGAGTTTTTTTTATAACTCTGAACATATAACGTAAATATTCCTAAGTTCAGTTTAAAAAAAACATATCAATGCATTGCAGCAAGCAAGCAAGCAATCTTTAGCAAAATAAATGTGCTGTCGATGTCAATTACAAAATGTCATGATTTAAATCTCGAAACCTTAAAAAATCTTTGTAAGTATTTAATTGTTTAGCTCACTATTTAAAACGTGAAGGAGAATATCTCAAATATCTATCATAGTGTTTTTGTTAACAAAATAAATCTTAAAATTACTTTACTGAAACTAGTTCTGTTTCATCATAGATAGCCGGTACACCCTTGCATTGCATTGACTCAGTTTTTTTTAAGGACAGGAATATCGTGTGTTCAAAAAAAATTCATGATATATTCAATTCACGATCTTTTTAGACTCTAGAGGGCTATGCTTTTTTTTCATCAAGTTACGTGTATGTATTTTGATAAAAGTCAAAATCTGATATAAAAAAAATAATGACAGCGTCACGTCAGCTATACTGGCTGTGTTGCCGAGTGGGCTATGGTAGCATGATTAAAGTAAAAAGTAACTTAAAACAAATACTTTTTTTATTTATAATCCTGTCAAAATGCCAAAATCATAAGCGAAGGAACTAAGCGCTCAATAGGAAAAGCGTTTAATTATTACAAAAAGGATCGCCCAGATTTAAGAAATGAAGAAATAATAAGCAGGTTGGGGATATACATGAAGTAAGTTTTTACATATTTAAGTCATTTTTATTTTCTAATGTTTAATATTATAGATTTCGCGATGTACCATCGCTATCATAAAAAACTAGGACAAGACTTTTTGAGCTGTGTAAAACTCCTACCGACCATATTTTTAAAATTATTTGAAATTGTCACTGTCAATCATGCCAAAAGCTAGGATAATTGCTTGCTTAGAAGAGGGTATCACAGTTAGACAAACTGCTCAAAATTTCGGCGTTAATAAAAATACAGTTGTTTCCATAAAGAAGCGATGGGAAGAACAAGTAAACTTCACTAGAAAAGCTGGGTCAGGCAGACCAAGAATTTCAACCGGCGCTCAGGATCTAGTTTTGATTAACCACTTGCGGCAAAACCCTTTTCCCAGGGTCTATGATGACAGCAAGTCGCAGAATTCGTGAATTTGAATTGCACAACAGAGTGGCTGCTAGAAAGATTTTATTGACTGAGATTGGGAAGCAAACTCGCTTATTGTTCTCCTTAAATCATATCTACCGCGGTTTAGAGTACTGGGAACGTATGATTTTTAGCGACGAAAAGACTTTTCAATTTACACACAATGGACATATTAAGGTTTATCGTCCTAATAATACAAAATTTGAAGAAAAGTATTTAAAAAGGTGTAATAAGTCTGGTCGATTCTCTGTTAACACATGGGCATGGATTAGTTTTCGGGGTATGGGTGTCTGCCGTAGAATCATTGGAAAATATAATGCTGAAAATTATCTAAATATTTTAGAAAACACCAAGTTACCTACGGTACGACAACTATACCCCGAAAATGATTTCATTTTCCAACAGGATAACTGTCCCGTCCACACCGCACAGAACGTGACTGCATGGTTTCAAAATCAAAATCTAGAAGTATTGCCATGGCCAGCACATAGTCCTGATTTAAACCCCATAGAGAACATATGGGGTTATATGACCAAGAAACTTTATGAAAAAAATTTCCAGCCACGTAATGCCGACGAACTTTGGACCGAGATTGACGCCACGTGGAACAGAATGAAGCAAGATGAAAATTTCATTAGACCCTTCATACTTTCAATGCCTCGTCGCTTACAGTCAGTAATAGATAAGAATGGAGAAATAATAAAATATTAAATTAGTTTGTTTCGTTCAGTTAACACTTCAATATAATTTTTGTTATAACGATTTATTGACATTAAAATTTTGACATGACATAAATATGAATTACTGACTTGACAATAAAGTAAGATTCAATATAATAAAATAATGGAAACGCATGGCTACTGGATTTAAAAGTTGTCCTAGTTTTTTATGATAGCGATAGTACGATGATTAAAATTTTAAAAGGAAGACCTGACAACTTGAAAATTTCTCTTTCTGGCAGACGTAAACATACGGACATATTTACAAATTATATGTTTCGGAAAGATTTGCAACAATTAATTTGGTAACTTTTCTTAAGCTTACCTCGCTCTAGACTTAAGTATGACTTGTTCCGCACAATGTAATTTTGTTTATGGAACTAAATAAATTGATTGATTGATTGATTGATTGATTAATATAATTTGAAAAATGAAAATTTCACTTTGGATAAATTATTCACAGACGCTCGCGATACTTTTGAATTTAAAGGAGGGAGAACAACTTTATTCAAAATTATGAAATCTATGGGTTACAAACGCAAAATTTTATGTAAACAAAAACACGTTGTTGCATCCAAAATTTCTTTTTTGAGCAAATTCTTATAGTTTCAAAATTTTAGTGAAAATATAATATTCGTGTACCTATACGAAACCTGAATCTACCAAAATGGGTCTGCGATTTGTCGATGGATACACGAAACAGACTTGAAAAGTAACCCAGCCAAAATTAAAGTGAAGGGAAACGTTTTACAATTTTGCACGCATGAACGAAGCTTGGCATTGTGGAAGGGTGTGACTTGTTAGTTGACCCGACGAACAATGACAGAGACTACCACAAAAACATTGAATAGTTAATCAACATATTCCTGCACTAGGCAACTTGCAACGAAAATGTGTGGTGTGATGGATAATGCACCGTCTCACTCGGTGCAATTGGACAAACCACCCACCCAAATTGAGGGCAAAATTACAAAAAAAAAACAAGTATGGAAATTAATGAAGCCTTTTAGAACAGATGGTACAACAAAACGATACGCGACGAAATTTTGAAGGAGCATGTCTATAAAGTTCCTAAATTGACTCCATACCATCCTATTGAGATGGCATGGGGACAATGCAAAGGGTTTCACAATAAGTACATAAATTCGCTAAAGATAAGGTTACAAATTTATGGCGTGAGGCTCTTTCAAAATGTGTAAAAATTTTTGTAATCATTGTGAAAAATTAATTTCGGAAGACTGGACGAAACATTTCGTTTGAAAATATTCCTCCTTTCATTATTGCATTAGGAGAATCTGATTAAGAATCAGAAATTGATGATGAATCAGATTCTTCTATAGAATCAATGGACGAAGAAAGGGAACATTTGGCATCAAAATTTATATGCAAACTGCGGCGACCCTTTTAGCAACCCAAACTAATATCACGTATATGCACTGCAAATGTTAGCTGATTTGAAGAACTCTTGTATTAGTAGAAGAGTTTGAAGGTGTGCGTAATTATAAGACAGCAAGAAGATCCTGTTATTTAAATACCTGCATGTAACAATGAAAAAATAAATAATTATCTACTGTTCGGGACGATACTTCTCGTTTTCACGGAATGCTTCAGTCTTGGTTCGGTCGAACTGGCAACATTGGCAGTGATAGTTTTCAAAAATTAAAAATGAACGTTAATCAATTTTCTGACAAACGTATTTTTTAGTGATACCAACAAAAATGTCACCCTAACGTGGCCTATTATTAGAAAATGTAATTATTGCTTGGAAACGAACAGAAGAAGCACAGTATTGAAAACTTGTCGAAATTTAGACTTACATTTTTAAAATTTTGTGCTTTTCTCTTCCGTTTTAAAATATTAATCACCTTTTCTAATGTATAACTGTGCATAACGGTGTATTTGCGCAAACTCTCTATTGTGTCGTTTGTAACAAATTCAGAACTACCTGCCATTTGAATTAGAAAATAAAATTAGAAATTCTGTTGCTACAGGTGAGAAGTAGGTAGGTGTATATTATCTTCTTTACATTTTAAGAATTCGCGGACCAAGTACATACATAAATGTTAAATAATAATTTGTTATGAGGGCCACGGAGGGCCGCATATGATCAGCAAGACGCTGGTTGCCGTAAATTGATGAAAACAAAATTTTATTAACTACCTATTACAACAGATGATGCAGCAAATACGAAAATTGCTGAATAGAACTGTTTAAAATGGAAGAGATTTAGTTGCAGGGCACATATAATTCAATTAATTATAAAATATTGTTTACGATAAGATGTACGATTTATCTACTCTTGGTAAGTTTACCACAATAGCGTCTTTGCTGCCTTGCCGCATCAGTGCCATGCTATATAGCGATTATTTTCTAAAGCAGGTCAAGTAATGTGCGAACTTAGAAAGAGATTAATTGTCAAAAAAGAATAAAATGTAATTATTTTTAAAGAAAAACATACAATAAAGTACGAAAATCAGCATTTACGCATTAATATGTTTTCATTTTTAATACGATTTTTTTTACAGTTGTTAGAATTTTGTTATTTGATTTTTAATTTTATTTTTAGAGACAATTTTATGGCTTTCATTACATTAGACTTATAATAATAATAATAATACTTATCTGCTTTTATTTTTATAGTTTCTCTTTTCTCACTTATTTACTGATTCTTGTAACTTCAGAAAGCAATATAGAGTCTATATAATGAGAAAATATTAATATAGCAAACACAGAAAAGACGATCGATTTCTCAAAGGATCTCGTCACCAAATAAAGAAAATTATAAGAAAATTAACGAAAGATTATAGTTTTTTGGAATTTTCTTCTTTCAATTCCAAAGGTAACAGTACAACAAAAAGAAAATATTTAAAAAATTCTGCTAATTTTGTGAAATAATAAACAGAAAACAAACCATATTTTTGTAACTTTTTGCATTTTTTACTCAAAATATACAAAAAAATAACTTTTTTCGTAAATGTATTCAAAAACAAAAAACAATCGAGTTCATAATGAATTTCGTCATCAAAACAATAAAGAATGTGGAAACTATGACAAGTTTTGTAATTTTTTTTAATTAAAAATATTCTCAAAATAAAATAAAGCGAACAACAAACGGTCAATTATAAACTGTACAAACTTTCTTTTTTCATAATCGAAAAAAGGTTATGGCGTAGCAACCAAGTTGAAGGTATCAAAAACATCTTATTTTACTAACGTAAACTTTTCTAACCTTCAGTATATCATAACAAAATAGGGCACTGAAAAAAGAATTTAAAGTAGATTCCTGATTCGGTGAAAAAATAATTTATAATAAATTATTTTAATGGACACTTAAAATTGGGACGAAGCTGTCAATTGATAATGAAACGCAGAGTGATGGTGCCAATTTTAAGTGCCCGTTAAAATAATTTATTGAAAAAAGAAATGTAAAAAATATAAAGTATTTGCAATTACACAATTTTCTCCAATTTCTCAAATACGAATATAGTACACTTAATTTTTTTTACATTTCATTTTTTTAAATCCTTAAATTGTCTGCCAAAATGAAACAGGCGTGATTTAGCAAGTAGGTAAGTTAACTTTTGCATTTTACATCATTTGCTTTATAATTTAGTTTTCTGCCTTGACTCCGCCTTTTTTTCAAGCTTCAATGAAATAATCAGTATATTCGGTTTATCTATTATTTCTCACTGTGCTAGTTACAAATGCCACTGCACTATTTAAAATTAATTATTTATTCTGGTTTTGTTTATAAAATTAATGCGTCGGTACTTTTTGATTTACCTAATCCGTTCTCTCACAGTGGCTACTTTTCATTGAAGTACCTATTGTTAAGAGGACTATGAAGGTCCGTCATATTGGCAAAAAAATATTTTTCAAATGCTGCTTTTAAAACGCGTTCGATTTAAAAAAATAGATCAGTCTATACTTTGATTAACAGAAAAGTGTGAAATAATCAGTGGCGGCTGATTCAAGAAGACACATGAGCACGTGCCCCCTAAGTTTATTCGATCATCACTATTTTATTTCCTTTAATAATAAATAATTAGAACAAACTGTAAGAAATTAGCGTGTTAAGTCTCAATACTTATTTCGCAACTTCAGACCAATATTTATATCTACAAGTTCACGTGTCCCGAGAACGCGTCATTGCCGTTACAATTAGATGGTTTGTTTATCAGTTTGATGACAATAAGTTATTAAGTTATTGTTAATATTTTTTGTTGCACTAATTATTTGTTTCCCTATGTGTTACTTATTTTTTTCTATTTTAAATCAGTAAGTTAGTTATTAATTAGCCATTAATTAGCCATTAATTATATTTTCTTTTTAACGCAATAAATTATTATTGTAATATTTTGTGTTGCAATAATCATCTTTCTTTCAGCCGTTAGTTAATTATTTTCTTTCTTTTCAACCCAGTAAGTAAATGTTATTACGACAGTAATTATTTTTTATTACGTTGTTAATTGTTATTAGATTATACTATCAGTTTCGGTGGAGCTGCTTATTATTTTGTAAGATAATGCGAGTTCTTCCTACAACTGAAACAAAACTTGGAATATACGCGTTAATTTAAATAAATTTCTTACATCTTAATCGGTTGTATCTTCTGTTTTTAAAGAAATTTAGCAGTTGGTTTTATACATAAACACTCTGTATATTCATGCCATTCAGAAACGTTTCTTTAGATTTTCATGAATTATGCTTGGTTTCACGTATTGGCCGTTATTATATTTCTACCCAAACTCTAATTTCTTACATCAAAGTATAACATTTATATATCTAACTTTCTTCACCTGTGGTTTCTGGGATTATTGTTTATGACCCATCCTTTTTGGCTTGAAGCACTTACGGTAACAGCAAACGCTATAGCATTTCCCTACGTCAATATCTTTGATTGCGATTGTACATATATATGTTACTACTGGCATATGATGTCCGACCGAAGATTTGGTTTCGGTTTCGGCCGGTTTCGACTACATAAACCTTAGAGTATTTAATATAACTAGAGTAGGAATGCAACGATCCCCACCATCAAAAATTTGGCCACAAAAATGCGACATATTGAATAGGCACGTTTTGGAGGGAATTTTAAGTGAATACTTGAATATCGAAGGAAACATTATTTTATATGATCAATATATCAAATAATATTTATTCAATGTTCGAGAAATACATTTAGATTACTAACTAAATAACTATGCTTCAAAAAAATGTTGAGCTCAGGAGGTTAATTCTTTTCTTTTTCACTGCCATCCGATATCGTAGGTATGCTGTAATAAAATTAATAATATAACAAAATATGAAATACATTATAGTATAATAACTATTGATTATTAAATAAAATCATTTTATTGAATTTTTGTCTAATAGATGAACCTTTTATAGAAATGTTAAAACATTTGTTTATATGGTGTAGTCTAATTCTATGGTATGTTTGAGAAATTTCCTTTATTAATTGTAAAATGTGATTTTCTTCAAGAGAATGGTCTAATAAATGTTGATGAAGATCTATAAAAACTGTTGAGTAGATATCACAAAAAATAATATGTGTAATTTTTGTTAAACGTAAAAGATTTATTTACATTTTTAATATTTTTGGCACACCTTTTACAAATATTTATTACGTCTACAGATGGATAAATTAAATTCCCACGGTTCTTTGTATTAATAAAACTAGGATTCTATTTTTTCCAGATGTAAGAGAATTTGCACATTTTTTACATATAATTCTGCCCATTAATTTTTTTACTACAAATCCAGCAATATATTCCACAACATTATTCACGTAATTTGAAATATTTGCTAAATGTGGATAATCCATTTTTAATTCTGCATTTGCAAACACTTTATATCGCTCGATAATATCTTGTGATCTTATTAAGTCTATAGATTTTTTGGATATTGTACTATTAACATTAACTGTATCTTGTCCAGACTTAAAGAATGGGATCTTGTATGAATTAATTCCATATGAATTAACAGCCTTTTGTAGGCGGCAATGAATTGGATTGCTGTTGAATTATTATTGAATCCACTTCTACTTCGAATAGATGAAAAAAATAGTTCTAAATGATCCTGACTCATCTTGTAATTTAATAGATATCTGTAAGCAATTATATATGATTAATAATGTAGAAGCAATTAATAATAATTTTACTTTAGCATTGGGTTCGCATCTTTTATGTAATTGTCATATATTCCAATTACACTGTTAATTAACATTAAAAAATAAATAATAATAACGGGGTTTTTCTTCGAGAATGGATTGCATAAGTATCATCCTTTAGTTTCAAGCAACGAATGTGTTTTGCACATAGTGTGTGCGTCACTAGGAAGCCTATAATTAAATAAAAATCGCAAATCTTGAATATTATGAACAGTTACAGTAACTTACACATGAAAACTCAAAGTTTTTAATTGCGCATCTATTAACCATTGTTTCCTGTGATATTGAAACAAACGTGAACCACTGAACGAAATCAAAATGTGGGCTTTACCGCCCTAACTGCGCCTAACCAATATGGCCGACTATTGCTATACCCCCACCAATAGTACATTATGTCTCTAGTTATATTGAATACTCTAAGACATAAACCCGGTTAACAGAGAAAGAAGTAGTAATGCGATGCAATGTATTTTAATAAATTTCGATACATCGATATGTATCTGTATCACTAGGAAGTGAGAAAAATTATAAATTAATTTTTTCTTATATTTATATCGCACAACCCTAATCGGTAGCCGATACTAAAAAATATCGAAATTCTCTATATCGATATTAAAACCGATATACATTTTACCGTATCGCCCATTTCTAATTATATGACTATTATTATTAGACCATTATCATTCTAATAATTATTAAGATCATAACATAACCTTTAAATTATTATACACAGATAATCAGCGATCATAGATCATAGATAATAGATCTCTCCAGATAGCCAACGAGATAGGAACGAATGGACGCTCTAAAAATAGTTTGTTAAATGCACGATAGATGTCACTTGTATGCACAAATTCGAAAATCGAACATTTGTCACAAACCATTTGCTAATTCCAAATCTCAATTAGCTCACCTATCGCTAGATGTCTCTTTGAAGTAACAGAGAAATACTTTTAAAATGGGGCCAAGACCCGATAATGTGACGTACGATTATAATATGCTGTTAATTCTCCTTTTAAACTTTGCATCAGACTTCTTAGTTATAGAGTTCGTTTAAGTATTACTTATATTTACAGGTTTCGGTTTTCCACTCTGCTATTGTAATAGTAGCGCCACCACATATTTGGTGCGCTGTCTCCAAACTAACACCGAGTTTGTCTCCAAATTGGAGCGTCAAATTTAAAGCATTTGATGAGCAATTTGTCTAGTTCTATTATCTATGATAATAACAAGGAAAATTCATAAAATCGAGATTCTGAAGTAACTGAATTTGATCTTTTCTAAAAGGATAAGTCAAAAGGAATATAATAAAATAAGTTTTCTTTTATTTTGTTATTTACTTAGTTTACCGTTTAATTTACCGGATTCCTAACCGGTCAATTGTATAATTTACCGGTCAATTTACAACACTAGAAAAAAATACAGTATCCAAGGCATTCCGAGCGAATTAACGAAATCGCCTTTTATAGATCTAGATCACAGTCTAGATATTCTATGAGTAAAGAATTAACAGGAGGGGACCTATGACAGTGGAAGAATGGAATTGCATTTGACGGAAGTTACCACTTTGCGTAAAGTTAGCAGAGTTCGAAAAACTACATGTAACATATATTTTCTATAAAAATTACATTACGTGTAATTTTTAATGTAGTAAACGTAGTTTATGTAGTTTTTGTACAGGACTCGCGATTTACGTAGTCAAAAATTCATAAGTGCGCCGTAGACCGCATGCAAGGTTAGGAGCTTGGGAGGCGTGAACGGTTCTTGCAGTGTAGCGTACTGCTGCACTAAAACGATTACACCCAACTGTGATCCCACCTACCTGTCCTTAAGATTATGCACATAGAATTTAACTACGAAAATCGCAGGAATTGTTTCAAAAATCATATAACTGTAGTGCGGCTCCCTCTTCGGAAAGGAAAAATGGCTCTAACTGAGGACGCGACCGGATAGGACACTGGTACTTTATTAATCCATGCTTTATGAATTAATTAATAGGAAACTTCAGTTAAAAAGTGAATTGGACCATATTTAATTTACTAACGTGTTTATTTTCCATAACAGCGCTCTCCGTCGCTCTCTTACACATTAAATTGACATAAAGCTATATCGTTCTTGTTGAGAATATATGAGAATACAGGTCATTTGCGAGCATAAAGTGGGTAACAGGAAAGCAGCTACTGTGTTGGGTACAGCTGAAATCAATAAAAACTAGAAATGTCAAAAATGGGACTTTTTTCAATATTTTTATAAAAATTAATTAAAATTGTGTAACTGGCAGTATAGAAAGTGTTAGGAAAGAGTTTATACATGTATTTCGGCCTTATTGGGCTTCATCAGAACTCTGTACCTTAAAAAAATTTTGGTTTATTGAAAAATTTAGAAAAACTTACCCCTTTTTTGAATTTCTAATATCCCAAAACACAAGAACAGGAATTAATGATAAAAATATGAAATTCTTTTGCAAATTATACAAGGAAGCGATTGCATTCTCTAGTAAAACTACAAAAGTGACATTTTTAAAATATTTGTTTGATGTTACTAAGACAACAAAATGACAATTATAAAATCAAGTTTTCTTGCCAGATGAAAATTATGAAAATTAATTAAAATTGTGTAACTGGCAGTATAGAAAGTGTTAGGAAAGAGTTTATACATGTATTTCGGCCTTATTGGGCTTCATCAGAACTCTGTACCTTAAAAAAATTTTGGTTTATTGAAAAATTTAGAAAAACTTACCCCTTTTTTTTTTTTTTGTTGTCTTAGTAACATCAAACAAATATTGTAAAAATGTCACTTTTGTAGTTTTACTAGAGAATGCAATCGCTTCCTTGTATAATTTGCAAAAGAATTTCATATTTTTATCATTAATTCCTGTTCTTGTGTTTTGGGATTTTAGAAATTCAAAAAAGGGGTAAGTTTTTCTAAATTTTTCAATAAACCAAAATTTTTTAAGGTACAGGGTGGGCCAAATTCGACACTTTTAATAGGAAACTCCTATTTTTAGACGAGTTAGACAAAAACTGACCTCGGTCCCTGGAGCTCGATTTTTAAGACAAAATTAATGGTGAAAACCGCGTTTCGATATCTTGTACCGTTTAGGAGCTACAGGGCGTTTTTGAAAATTCTACCATTTTTAAAAACCTTCATAACTTTTTTGTTTATGAAAATTTTTGATTTCTGTAAAGACTTTTTTAAGGCACTTTTTCATGCAGAATTCATTGCTCCAAGTTATTTTTTTCCAAAGTGCTCAATATTTGAGATATTGGCAAGAACTTTGATTTTTTATATGGAACACCCTATATATTTTTACATTTCTGAAAAGAGCATAAAATTCTATTTATAAAAATATAAAACACTTGATATTTTATTCAAAAGATTCTTGAGCAGTAGAGCTTTCATGTTTTAATTAAAATTTTGATGGTTATTGCAGCATTCAAGTAGGCTGTGGATGATGGTAGCTAAATATTTTTTAAAGATTTATTGAGCCATGAAAAAATATTACTTTATTTTTAATAAATATAACGAAGTTATAATGAATAAACACTAATGTAATCGAAATTGCACAAAAAGTACATAAAGTATCAAATTGTCGGCCATTTTGTACTGAACATAAATGATTTCCTTTTGTATGGTTTGAGCTGACATCACCAATTCAAGGACTGGTAGTGATGCATTTTTCTTATTCAATAGGGTCAGAATCTTTGTTTCTTTAAAATTCGTAATGCAGAAGTTCTTGCTAAGATGTTTGCTCCAACTTGCGTCGGTCATTTTCAATTTCTCCCAAAATTAAGATCTCCTCTAATTCTTTATTTCCGTTTTGAGATTCATAATTTTTAGTTTTTATCAGTTTAAATGATTAAAAATTTATTTAATTGTTTTTAAATCTCAAGAATATATCTCTGAAGGATCGTCATCTTTCAGGATACCACTCATGGTAAAAATTAATCGCTGGTTCTGAATTTTCACCAATTTCTATAAAACACTTTAACATTTAATATTAGTAAAGAAGACAGTGGTTTAGAAATAACAAATCAAGAAAGTAAATATAGCTAAATCAAAAAAGTTTATATCCTTAAATATAAATCAAAATAGATTGTATCCGTAGATACGTATTTCAGCAGCTATGCTGTCATCGTCAGTACAAACATACACTTACAAGTTAAAGGCACTTCATGAAGTCTTGAGTTGATATAAATATTAAACATGTCGTATTTCTCGTAGTTTTCATAAAAGTTTAATTATCTCCTTAAGTCTATTTTATAGAGATAGTAAAATTCAAGAGAAAAGCAAGTACTGTAAGAGATTGTGTCAAATTTTGATAGCGACCTACCAGGAAGTTACAAAAACTTAAATCGCTTAGTTATCGTCATCCATAGCCTACTTTAATGTTGTAAAAATAATTAAATTTTTGATTAAAACTTTGAAACTCTATATTTCACAAACTGTTTGAATAAAATATCAAGTGTTTTATATTTTTATAAACAGAATTTTATGCTCTTTTCAGAAATGTAAAAATATATAGGGTGTTCCATATAAAAAATCAAATTTCTAGCTAATATCTCAAATATTGAGCACTTTCGAAAAAAATAACTTGGAGCAATGAATTCTGCATGAAAAAGTGCCTTAAAGAAGTCTTTACAGAAATAAAAAATTTTCATAAACAAAAAAGTTATGAAGGTTTTTAGAAATCGTAGAATTTTGAAAAACGCCCTGTAGCTCCTAAACGGTACAAGATATCGAAACGCGGTCTTCACCATTAATTTTGTCTTAAAAATCGAGCTCCAGAGACCGAGGTCAGTTTTTGTCTAACTCTTCTAAAAATAGGAGTTTCCTATTAAAAGTGTCGAATTTGGCCCACCCTGTACAGAGTTCTGATGAAGCCCAATAAGGCCGAAATACATGTATAAACTCTTTCCTAACACTTTCTATACTGCCAGTTACACAATTTTAATTAATTTTCATAATTTTCATCTGGCAAGAAAACTTGATTTTTTAATATTTTTATAGTATGAAAATGATTTTATTACAAATAGGTTAGAATTATTTGACGGTATGTCAGTTTATAAATAAATAGGTTATATTTATTTGTATTGTCAAGTAGGCAATTAATTGACAAATACAATCAAATTTACAATTGAAAAAATTTCATTTCCCGTTTTTTTTTTTACTTCAGCTGTAACTTTAGGAATTTTTATATGATCAGTAGCACAACAACGTAATGTAAGTAAGTTCTTTACTAGTATTTTTACGATAAAACTCCAGTCTCTAGAATACAATCGATAAACCTAGGATCTTATTTTGTTAAATTTAGCGTAAGAGGTGTGTTCAAAATAGAGGTGACACGGGTACACGTTCATTTGAATGGAACCAGTTCCTCTTTATAAATACCCGTTACCTCATAAATACGCGATACCCGATAATTACTCGATTACCCGATACTCAGTAAGTGTCCAACAAGTGAGTGATGTTTATTTTAAATTTAAATTAGTTGGTTTGTCTTTTGCAATATCAGTTACTTCGGATACTTCTATGATAGATTTTCAAATTGTTATTCGATACTTATCGAATATTTATCGGGTAACGGGTAATATCCGGGTATCAATAAGGAGTACCCCAATGATAAACTGTGTAGTTTGATATCGTTCCAAAATTTTGTAAATCGATTGCGTGCGCCTATAATACACGGCAGTCATATTTAGTTACCACTTTAGACAAGAAACTACTGTTAGTATGAGTCCCTCCTGTTTATTGTACATTATTCAGAAAGCGACAAGTGTAGCAGCTCGATATTCTTATGCTTTTATCGTGTTAAGCAATTATGGATAGGACGTTAAATCGTTTTTAATATAAATGACGATTATAATTTGCGAACCCCGAATTCATACAATAACATTCCATAGGCAGAATGAACAATAGTTCTAACGCTCAGTAGGTTTGCCAGAATCTTTTTGAATTTGACATATGACAGATGACATGGTCGTTGTTAACCAATATGTATTAGAATAGAATGTCTCAATGTTTAGTTAGTTTCTTGAAAACTGTTAAAGAATTTATTTTTAATAAACTTAAAGCTAGATAAGATTAATATGGAGCAATTTTTTAACATGGAAATCTCAGACGAGGACATGGTGATGCAGTGGTTGAACACAGCAGTGGTGTCGCAAGATCCTACAGAAAAGTTGGAACTGTTTCACAAACTTACCGAAGTAGTGATACGTAAATGCCCCAACCTATTAAAGCAGTTTTTGGGGAACATATTGAATTTCACTACTGACAAGAACGCTGACGTGAAGAAAGCACTTGTCGGATTCATCGAGGAAGCTTCCAAAATACAGGAGTCGGTTTTACCAAAAGTAATGCTGAACTTACACATGCTACTCTGTGATGAAAGCGTGCGGGTGCAAAAACGTGTGATTCAAGCTACGATAACTATCTATCGTAAAATGTTATCATGGTTGTGCAAGGCGTCAACAATCACGGTTGAAATGGAAGAAGCTTGGAATCAGATTAACTCTATCAAAATAGAAATAGCAAATATGATCGACAGTGATAATGACGGAATAAGGACCAGTTCTGTAAAGTTCCTCGAGTGTGTTGTTTTATTACAGTCTTATCCTGACACAAGTGAAAATAGAATTTCCAATGACTTTTCACTTGAAGATGTTCCTCTCACATTGAAAATTGCAAGGCGAAGAAAGCTGGAAGAAGAAGCGAACAACATATTCACTTTGTTGATTAAGTTTAATGGATCTCCACATGTTAGCAGTGCAAATTTGTTTGCCTGCATTGGAGCACTTACTAATATTGGGAAGAATAGACCACATTTCATGCCTCAGGTAATAGCAGCCATTGAAAATTTACACTCAAATCTACCACCTACTCTAAGCACTACGCAGGTCAATTCCATACGCAAGAAGCTCAAGTCAGAATTGATGAATTTAATTAAACATCCCAAGGCATATGACTTCACTGAAAACTTAAATTCCATGTTACTTGAATTGGGCTGTTCTCAACAAGAAATACTGAAGCTCATTCCGAAACTGGATGAGCAAAGAGTTGCTGTAAAGCGAACGTTGCCACAGGGTGAAGGTAATAACAAGAAACTTCGTCTTGAAAATGAGGACAGCGAGCTGGACTTGCTCGAAAAGCAAAATTTAGCAGTAGAGATGAATGAGCAGTACATACTTGAAAATTTAAATAAACATACTGCTGTACAGTTGGTCTTAAAAGCATTGTATAACGTTCCAGATGTAATGCCATCTCACTTTGCAAATGATTATGGTGAAATACTGAGCCAGGAGCAATCCGGAAACATTAACACTATTGCCAAACTAATGGCATGTCAATTTGTGGAAGCTGGTGTAGGACCAGGTGCAAAGGTTATTGGCAAAGTGGATTTACAGCCGCAAGTTGTGGATGACAATAGAACCAACAACAATAAAAAGCCAGAAGAAAATAAAACTGACAACGATAGGGACAGTAAGAAGGAACACCTGAAGGTACCAAAAATAAAGATGTTAAAATTTGTTGAAACAACCAAGCCTTTGGATAAAAGCACCAAAGAAAATCTGCTAATGAATACTGTGAAAAGAATACTAAATAGTGATAAAAAAGGTGCTCTTGTACTGCGTCAAAAAATTTTAATAACAATCGCGTCAACGTTCAATGAAGTGATCAGGGAACACATTTTGACATTTCTTTTGTGTGACTTGCGAACTCACTTAGATCTAGCTTTGGCTTGGTTATTTGAAGAATATAGCATAATGCAAGGCTTCACCCGTTTACCTGATGTAAAAAGAAACAGTCGTCTAGATCAAAGTTATAACACACTTTTAAATTCATTTGTCAGCAGCTCTTCCTCGGATGCAATAGTTCTCTCAAGGTTACTTTTAGAAGCTCCAGTGGTCACGGAACAAGTTCTAGATCAGCTATGCATCATATGCAGAGATGAACAGAGATGCAGTTGGTCCATGGGACTCTTAAAAGATCTGATTATTAGAAGACCAACTCGTCAGTTGATGTTTTTAACTGCCCTATTAAACCACACCACACATGAATCAAGTATTATCAGAGACTCTGCGATGGCACACATGAATGATTTATACGAGCGTGAAGATTTGAAGAAACCCATTGATGATTTTGCTACTAAGAATTTGGAGTATTTAAAGCTTTCGATGCCACCTGAAAAATTGTTCGGGCATTTACAAGGAAGACTAAAGTGCGTTGGCGATTGGAATGATGATTTGGCAAGGGCCTGTTTGCAACCATATATATCTTTGCTGCCTCTCAATGAAAAACTAATACATAACCTAGCGAAAGTTTACATTCATACAAATGCAGATATTAAGCGAATGATCCTGCGCCTACTTGAATCACCTATCCGGACGATGGGAATGGATTCGTCAGAGCTTTTAAAGCTAGTGGAGGAGTGCCCGAAAGGATCTGAAACCTTAGTCACTAGGGTGATTCACATTTTGACAGATAAAGGACCACCGAGCTCGCAATTAGTTCAACGAGTACGTGACTTATATCATTCCAGAGTTTCTGATATTCGCTTCTTGATACCTGTGCTGAATGGTCTTTCAAAAAAAGAAGTAACTGCTGCTCTACCAAAACTAATAAAATTAAATCCTGTGGTGGTTCGTGAAGTGTTCAATCGTTTACTAGGTGCACATGGTGACAGCTGCATTTCTCCCACTGAACTTCTGGTGGCATTACATCTCATTGATCAATCAAAGGCCGATTTGAAAACTGTCATGAAAGCAACTTCGATGTGCCTCTCGGAGAAGCATGTCTTCACGCAAGAAGTTTTGGCTGTTGTCATGCAACAATTAATGGAACAGCCTACGTTGCCAACTTTACTAATGAGAACAGTTATACAGGCTTTGGGAACATATCCAAGATTGTCTGGATTTGTCATGAACATATTACAACGATTGATCCTTAAGCAGGTATGGAAGCATAAAGTTGTATGGGAAGGATTTGTAAAATGTTGTCAAAGAACCAAGCCCCAAAGTTTTACAGTATTGATGCAGTTGCCTGCACCACAACTGATTGAAGCATTAGACATGTGCCCCGAATTGAAGCAATCTTTACGAGATCACTTGTTGACGTTCTCAGAAAATCAACGATCACACATTCCAAAAGCCGTTCAAGAGATATTACTAGGAAAACCCATACAGCAAACAGAAGTGCAAGTACCTACAATACCTATTACGTCACAGCCGGTAGTGGAACCTTTACCACCAGGAATGGAATAGAAAGTATATAAAAATCAGTTATTGAATTTGAAGCTGAATATCAGTTGTATTTACATGTACAAATTTTCATAAATATATCTCACATTTAAAATTCCACTTTTATTTATGAACACCCGACCTCATATAATTTGTTAACATTTGTAAAGAACAAATATAACTGACAATCTCTTAAATCGAAACATATATTTTGTAATATGTAATTGAATAAATAAAAAAATAATAAACAATGATCAGGATAATAATCTATGTACTAAAAGCCGTAGACTTACTTCAAAATTACAATCTATCCAATCAATTATAATTAATTTTTCTGTATGATTACAATGGTTATTTAAAAATAGAAAATTAAATGAGAATTTGTCATTTAAAAAAAAAATTCAATTAAATTTTTAATATTCAGTTTCTCACATTTATACAGGCTGTTTTAGAGTAAGTATTCCTAACTTTCAGAGATGCTAGGATGCCATCGAATTAAGCATTTCTTTTTATTACTCATACCGTTTTCGATTAACTGCTTTAGAGCACTTTAAAGGTATTCTCATCTTATTTTAATCTCATTTAATAATACAGGATGGAGATATCTGACAGTGATCTAGATCTACAGTAGTCAATCGAAAACACTATTAATAAATTAAAAGACCACCGACTTTTGCACTGTGTTGATATAAAATGTAAGTCCCCTACAAAGCATTAACAAAATACTAAGTTGGCAAGATATTTTAAGCCTCATGTTAAAGTACACTTTATGCAATTGTTGCAATGAAGTTAAGTACACTGAAATATTTAGTGTTGTAAATTGACCGGATAATGAACTGCTTAATTATCCGGTTAATAACACCCAATAAATTGTTTAGCTGTGTGGTTATTTATTTTGAATTTGCCGCCAACAGTTTGGAGATATTTGTAATTAAACTTTTTAAGTATTAATCTTGGATGGTTAGGGTAGGGTTGCAATAAATTTCAATACATCGATATGTATCGATAGTAAGGGCGAGAAAAATTCTAGATTTCTCTTTTTTCTTACACCTCTTTTTATATTGTGCACCCGTAATCAGTAGCCATCAGCCGATAGTCAATCGTATTGAAATTCGCTATATTGATACGAAAACAAGTACACATTTTGCCTATTTCTAATTATAAGACCATTACTGTTAGACTATTATTATACTTATTATAAGATCATGATTATAACATAACCTTTAAATTACTAGTCGTAACAATTCTATTTTCTCTTAAAATCGGGATTCTGAGGTAGCTAAGTCAAAAGTAATACAATAAAATCAGTTTTATTTCATTTTGTTATTTACTTAATTTTCTGTTTAATTGACTGGTTAAAAATTCGGTAATTAGGTAAATTATATAATTTATCGGTCTATTTACAACAGTAGATAAAAGTTATTAAAACTTTAGTTACGCTTTGCAAAAGTGAATGACTGTTTATTTCACATTTATCGTTAGAAGAAAATTGGTGCCTCTTGCCGACAAGTTGGTGGCATTGCCTGTGAAAAGTTTGGTAAACCTGGGTTTAAAATCTAATTAATTGTTGGTAGCACTGATCAATCTGTCAAAGTTTACTGGTTGTCCGAATGCACGCCTAATCATACAATTTTTATTAATTAAAATGTCGGAATTGTTAGCTTTGAATAAGCGAAAACAAGGCAGACTCACGAAAAAGGTACAAAATTTAAAAAATAAGGTAAAGAAAGGACTGATTCATGTTAGAGAAAATGTTAAGAACATCAAACCTAAAAACTCAAGAGGGTTAGTTTATGTCGGCCATATACCACATGGATTTTACGAAGATGAGATGCAGCAATATTTTTCTCAGTTTGGGACAGTAACCAATATAAGAGTATGTAGGTCGCGAAGAACTGGAAACAGTAAAGGCTATGGTTTTGTGGAATTTGCACATTTCAATGTCGCTGAAATCGCTGCTGAAACTATGGACAATTACCTCATGTTCAACAGAAAACTGGTAACAAAGTACATTCCTCCGGAAAAATACAAGAAGAAGCATATATTTAAGGGCCGTCCTTGGTCCAGGTTTAACTATCCTTTAAAAACATCTCGATTGAAACATCGTAGAAGAATCAACAAACGTTTGAGCGAAGAGAAATGTGTGGAAATGTGTAAGAAGCAATACAAATTAATAAATAATAAGCTGAAGAAGCTTAGTGAGTTAGGTATTACACATAATTTTAAACCAGTTGACGTGCCTGAAGATAAAATTGGTTTATTAGCCAATGGATCAGAATGGGAGGAAACTTACATAACTGACCCTTATGATTCAGATATTGAAGTAAAAGTCAAGAAACCAAAAGAACAAGGACAAGATAAGCACAAGAAATCCCTCAAGACAATTACTAAAGTGAAAAATAAATTAGCCAGAACAAAATTAAATGAGGTCAAGAAAAATACATTGATTCATCTTGTAAAGAAAGTCGATGGTATAAATATGCTGACGAAGAAAGTCAAGAAATTGGAGAACAAGAGTAAAATTTAAAGTTTTTTCATTTTTGTTTTGTAACAAGTCTATTTGATTATAATAATAACATAAAAATTATAAAGTAATTATAAGTTGTACTCATATTCTATTTTAATTAAAATTAAACTTCATTTTATTTTATTGTTCCTTATCCTTAAGTTATTACCGATGAGACCAAAGTAAAAGAATAAACGTTCATGGAAGAAGTATAAAAAAATCTATTAGAGATGATTTTCATAACTTGTTTTCTTTATAAATGTAGTGTTTGTGTTAATCAAGAGATATTGTTCTGTTTTGTATGTTCCACCATGTTTCCTGGAATGATATGTATTTTAAAATATTTCGTACAGCCCTAACTTTATCTTCCGATTTATTGCCATAGTAACAATTGTACAAATAATTGTTAATATGAGAATAAACAAGGTTAAAGTTCCTTGAAAGTGAATAAACAACACATTAGGGTTGTACGAAATATTTTAAAATACCGTATTTTTACGTCGCTACTTTTGTGACATAAGTCTCATACCTCTTCAATTGATTGCACTCAGTTACACTAGTGTGCACTTATTAGAGTATCTTCATCTCGTATTCATTATATGTGTATTTAAGTGTCAAAGGGGAAATTTAGGGGATTTTTCAGGGGTTTTTTAACATTAATATTAAAGAAAAGGCATACTTCGAGCCAAGTTTTTACAGTTACATTAAGCAAATGAATTTTATAATTTGTGGTCATGGAAAAGAATATTGTAATTGAGATCTATGCTTATGATTTATTTTTGTACTCCAGCGCCACCTGTTGACTTAAAAATATATACATATGAACACTATCACATAGAGGTGGGAAATACCGGTCTCTTCGCGGAGCGTTCCAAACGCTACAGCGACAGAGAAATACCGCGACAAAATACCGGTATTTTGGAACGTAAACTACTTATGTAGTATAGAGTTAAAAGTCGATCCTATCTGTGTAACGGTTACTTCAGAAGGGAAATTTAGAGGTGATATCTGTCAGTTTATCTATGTATGATACTTTGGGACAAGGCCAATTTAAATGAGTAATATAAAAGAATAAAATGGCATTTATTGTAAGGGTTTAAGAATAGATATCGTTATGAGTTACATAATAAGGGGGTTTATACATAATACCTACAAATAAAAAATTGTAATATTTTCATTTAAAATAGTAATACCTATGTTAATTTATTGCTACATGTTTTTTTTTAATAGCTTCCTGTTAAATCGTACTACGTAAAACGTATTGAGTCACTGTAAATTTTATTATAAATCACATCAACTTAAATGATGGAGTAAACTAAAATATAAGAATAATAAAATGTTAAAATGTGGAGATCAAATTGAAATTGGTAAATTATGCACTTTTATTTTAACAAGGTGAACATATTAAATTAAAACAAATAAAATATAAATTACATTACAAACAAACAAAAATTCTATCTAAATATATTATATTAAAATATATTTTCCTCAAAAATAAATATTTTTGTATTTTTTTGTTAATTTATTTTTTCGTTAGCATTTAGAAATACCAATTGTTGTACTTTCGTGGCACTAATTTTACTACGTCTTTCAGAAATAATTTGTTCACTTTTTGAAAATAGGCGCTCGCATGATACAGACGTAGCTACACATACGCATTTTTCCAAAAATATTTTCGATAAATTAGGAAAATTGTAAGAATTTTCTTTCCACCACTTCAAAAGGTTTTCGCTTCTCGGTATAGGTGGTTCTTCCAAGTATCTTTGCACTTCTATGATAGCTTTAGAATGAGCGCTCCCTACGGGTTGAAAGGCTGCTAGTTTTTTATAGAAATTAGACCATAGAGAAGTCTGTAGCTCAGTATTTTCTGCTAACTTCGTCTTTTCTTGAGTCTGTAAATGTTCTTTTGCAGAATTTGTTAGTAAAGATATAACATTCTTTTTAATTCTCTCAGAAATAGTTTCACTTGAAAATCCTACATTCTTAAACCTTGGATCAAGAAACGTGGCCAGTAGCAAAGAATTACTATTTTCTAATCCACCCAATCTATTGGTTATTCCATTTAAAATATATGTAATAACAGTTAGTGTTGCTTCTTTATAGTTTTTCTGTTGTAATTCTCTATACACATTTAATAATCCATCAGTCAAAATAATCACTAAAGAAGCAGTTAAATAATTTTCAGAACTCATTACTTTTGTTATTTGTTCTAATGGTTGCAGAACATCGGCTAATTCTTTAATAAACTCCCACTCTTCACTTGTTATAATTGGAAAATGTTTGTCTAATAAAGCCATTGTTATTCTTAAAGGTTCCTCCAATTCGGAAAAACGCTTTAACATGTAGTATGTGGAGTTCCACCTAGTCTTGACATCTTGTATTAGTTTTTTGGCAACACCAGTATTCAACTTCTGTTGATCCATAAATTTTGACGTAGCTACGGTGCTCCTTTTAAAGTAACCCACAATTGAACGTATTTTTTCACATGTAACGTTTACTTGAGATAAAGCGTCGTTTGCAATTAAGTTTATTGTGTGGGCGTAACAACTAAAATGGCGTAGTTGCAATTCATCCTTAATTGCTTTACAAATATTTGCAGCATTATCTGAAACCACCATTAATATTTTTTCTTGCAAACTCCAAGTTACAATGATTTTACGTAACTCTTCCGCTAAATTTTTACTACTATGTTTTTCACTGTATAAAGCGCAGTTTAAAACGATATTTTCCAGTTGAAAATTTTCATTTATAAAATGTGCTGTAACAGCTAAATAGCCTTCTGTGTTTCTTGAAGTCCATGTATCTGTGGTTAAAGTAACCGCTTTAGCTTTGGCCAGTAAGGATTTGACATCAGTTAACACTTCTTCATAAGTTGCTGGCAACATAGTCTCGCTTATTGTTTTTCTAGATGGCAACTGATCATTTGGATTTAAAGCTTCTACAAAGCGCTTGAAGCCAAAATCCTCGACTACCGAAAATGGTTGAAAATCTTGCGTAAATAGTAGCATTAGTTTTTTGTCAATTCTTTTTTTAGGAGAAATGTTCGGTTCATCTAAAGATGTAGATGGTCCTGCCTTTGGTTGTCTTTCTTCTGTACCTTGGCTATGACTTGAACTAATAATTGCATCATTAGAAGTCAAAATTCTCTCATCTTTTAACTTAATAGTAGGATGCTTTCTTATTAAGTGCTTCCTTAAATTATTTGAAGTTGATTTGTAACTTAAAATAGATTTACAGATGTCACATTGTGCCATATTGTTCGAATCCCTTTTCTTAGTAAAATGGTTCCAAATGATGGAATCCTTGGATTCGTTAAACTTAATTTTAGGCATGTCTAAAAAACAATATTTACTCCTAACAACAAAATATGTAAAATGTATTTCTACTTACTCTCAATCAGTTAAAAAAACAAAAAGTCAAATGTTCTAAACCAAAAATTGCACGTCACAAACAATGACTTCGTCAGTGAAGTACTGGAACTATTTTTCTGTGATATAAGTATTTATATAGTTATAGCTAAAACATCCGTAACATCTAATTACATTTTCTAAAAATCTGTCTGCTAGTCTTAGGCTAAGTTCGTTTTTCGAACTCCGTTCAGTCTTGGTTCGTATAATCGCATCAATTTGAAAAATCTTGTGTTTATATTATTTCCATGACAACGGCGATCTATTCACACCTACTTAAGCTGCGTTCGTATATTCTGCTCCGTTCACTCTTAAGCGTATAATCGCATCTTTCTCACACAAGATTTTTCAAGCGGATGAGCGAGATATAAGATAGGTTAAAAATCGTGAGTGAAAAAGATGCGATCATACGCTCCAAGAGTGAGAGGAGTGGAATAAACGAACGCAGCTTTAAATGTGGGACGGAAAAGATCTCCTGTTGTCATGGAAACATAAGATTTTTCAAACCGATTGAGCGAGACACAAAATAGGTTAAAAATTGTGAGTGAGAAAGATGCGATTATACGATCCAAGACTGAACGGAGTCGCAAAAACGAACTTAGCCCAAAGTTTATTCGGGGGTCTCATTGTAAAATAAAATAAATTTTACATGGGTTTATGATTTGTGCAAGATATTTACAACAGTAATTTTAATAATATCTGAATCATAAGATCATAACTTTAATTAGGGGTGTCATTCTAATTCGTATGTTCCCACTGTCGAGCATAATCGAGGTTGCACAACATGTATCCTGCTACTACCGAATTTTGCCACGATTGCAACTTCTTATCGCTGATAGGTCGTGAATCCGCTTACAATAACTCCCTTAAGAAAATTGTGCAAGTAATTGACGTAATTGCAAAATAAATTTAACGGCGGTGAACTATTTAATTCCGATTGGGCATTTATTAAGTAATTTGAATTTTTAAATTTATTAATTTTTGAGAGATTCCAGTGAATTTTATTTTCTCCCTTGGTTTTTAATATGTAGAATTTTAGTACTTTAAAATTAGTAAAAAATATAATTGTTTCAATTAACTGTTTTAATAAAAAGCGTTATTATAGAGTAAATATTTTTCTTATGAAACGTAAAAATGTTTGAGCCATGGCGCGACGCCACGCGACTAATTGTAAGTACTAATTTACTATTCGCTTTCGCTCATTCGCTGACACGGTCAGAATCACCGAATACTCGGAGCGCTGGAACGCGTTACTTGAAGGATAAATACCGCGACGTTCCGTTCCAACAAAATACCGCGACAAAGTAACCGTTACACAAATACCAACCCACCTCTACTATCACAGCTACTACTGTCACTAGAAACATTAATTGGTATTATCAATTCACTACATTCGGTATCTAAAAATTTTTCACGCTCATACCACTCCTTTATTAGTTTTTCTGTGTGATTTATGCAATTATTCCATATCTCCGGAGTACATTGGTTTAACGCTTCATGCCACATTGCAAGAACTTTTTCATCACCATATCCATCTCGACCAATATGTTGATCGTAATAACGTTTGGTGTGGGCCCATACTAATTCAATTGCATAAAATTCACAATGATATGGTGGTAATCGAGCTACCTCATGTCCACTGGCTCTAAGTAATTCATCGACCATATAACGTTTTTCTTTTTTATTCGACATTGCTAAAGCAAGCAATTCACTTTTAAACATATTTGAATTGTGAGGTATATTGTTTGTTGTCAACCAAGCACTAATAGACGATTTATTCCAAAAAGATGATGGCATTTTTTCCACTAGTGATGTGTGATATGAAACATTGTCCATAATTATTAATGAGGGGTTTTCTAAATTATTTATTAACTGTTCACGTAACCACTTCATAAACATCTCACTGTTCATTTCACCATGGTAATCTTCTTTTGGAGATTTTGATGCAAATACCAAAGATGAGCCTTCTATAAATCCTTTTCTTGTGCCTGCATGGACCACAATATAGCGTTTACCTTCGTAACCCATCGGTTTCCTAATACTTAGAATATTATTATTCTGCCATGACTTTCCAGGATTTCCTTTGAAATAAAATCATGTTTCATCAAGAAACACTACTTCTCGTTGTAGCGGTGAATTCAAATTTTGTACATATGTTTTAAGAAATTTAATTCTCATATCAGCGATATGTGCTTATTATTTTCTCTTTTAAATTTAAAACCCAATGTATGTAGTGCACGATTTAGGCTCCTATCACTTAATAAAATATGATTCTCTTGGAGTTCACTGTTTAACGATTTTACAGTCACGTGCTTTTCTAGAAATACATAATTTAATTAATTACAATTCGAAATCTGTCGATATTAAACCTTACTTTGAGCATACATATACAAGGTATTTCTAATGACCATTTTTCAAGAGTCTGATAAATCTTCACTTTTTGATTTCTTACGAAGTCGTTTTTTACCTGGACTGGATACGTGTGAATTAGCTTCTGCACGACTCTTAATGCGTTTAACTGATGATAGGCTAATTTTTAGTGCTTCTGCCACCCTCTACAAAAACATTAAATACTGAATGATTGTTTTTCATAGAATTAAGTCTTTTACCTCTTGCACACACTCTAACGGTATTAAGCTGCCTTTATTTTGCTTTTCACGTTCAAAATAGTCCAGTAAATTCAAAACAAGCAGTTGAGACTGTGAACGCAAAGTTTTGCCTTGAACTGACATAACTTAAAACACTTATGTAAACTTTTTAACTAGCGAAACGTTCTAATTGTCTTTAAAAAGACAGTTAGAGATTAATAAACATACGAAATAAAAAATAAAAACTCCAAACACAACTAGAAATTAGCACCGTGACACTTAAAACTTGTGACAGAAAACTAACGTAAACAAAGTGCACCGTGAGTCAAATCAACAAATCGTAATGGAACAAAACTGTCTAAGAAAGATGTACATATGACTAGCTCTCTCTATGATATAAGTTCTGCTCTTTTTATTTTCTAGTGGATAGGTCTTGAACTTAGAAGACATATAATGTATATTTTTATCTTTGTTTTACATGTGTGACATAGAAGACGGTGAATATCAAATATTTGTCTGTGATATTGTCGGTAACCAATGACGCAGGGCTCATCTTTCCTGGCAACGATAAATTGTCGCCAGGAAAGATGAGCTTTGCGTCATGAAATTTACGTGTCCGACGTTAGTCAACACGCCGAAGTCAAATCAACACTTGCATTCTTACGAAATGTATTTCCGGTTTATGACAATTAAAAAAGTAAACGTCAAAATGACAAGCAACTTGACAGATCAATTAAGATTAAGGTTATGTACGCAAGTACGTTCCACAAGCTCTAGCATGGCTGGCTACCGTGTTGTACGTCAGCACTTTTCTGGGAGTTACCGAGTTTTTTTATTAAACGTCCTAATTGTCTTTAAAAAGACGGTTAGAGATTAATAAACATACGAAATAAAAACTAGAACAGTGACACTTAAAACTTGCAACAGAAGACTAATGTAAACAAAGTGCACCGTGAGTCAAATCAACAACACCGTAATGGAATAAAACTGTCTAAGAAAGATGTACATATGACTAGCTCTCTCTATGATATAAGTTCTGCTCTTTTTATTTTCTAGTGGATAGGTTTTGAACTTAGAAGACGTATAATGTATATTTCTATCATTGTTTTACATGTGTGACATAGAAGACGGTGAATATCAAATATTTGTCTGTGATATTGTCGGTAACCAATGACGCAGGGCTCATCTTTCCTGGCGACGATAATAAGTTGCCTCTCCTATACCTCAGCTTGACGCAAATTCTGAAATTTTAAGTAATCTTAAAATGCACAGAACAAAATGTGCTATGTTATTAAAAAATGTAATTGCACCTTGCATGGTCGATAGGTTAATTAAGAATATTGGAAATTCATCTTTTTCATTAATCATAGATGAAAGCACAGATGTGGCAAGTGACAAAATTTTATGTCTCATGATAAAATATTTTTCTTCAAATAGAAGTAAAATAGTGACTACTTTTATAGACTGATTTTAGTATTAATAATAATAATAATAATAATTAATAGAAAAGTGTGATGCTCAAGCACTGTATAATCTTGTAACCAACCAGTTAGCTAAGGATAATTTGCAAGTAAAAAATTTAATTGGAATTGGTGTGGATGGTGCTAATGTCATGGTGGGAATGCATAATTCTTTTTCTACTTTAATGAAATCTGTTGTTCCTGATTTAATTGTTGTAAAATGCGTATGTCATTGCCTCCATCTGTGCGCTGAAAATGCTTGCAGAGAACTTTCAAGGCAATTAGAATTCTTTGTCAGAGAGGTACATAATTATTTTCCACATAGTCCTAAGCGAATATCAGAGTATAAAAGATTATATTCAGCTTTAAACGATAAAAATCCAAAAAAAATTACGAAATTATCAGGAACAAGATGGTTAGCTCGACATGAGGCTATTTCAACAATTTTAAACCAATGGTCTGAATTGTATGAATTTTTTAAAAAGCTAAAAAAGAGGATAAATGTTTTACAGCCGAACAAATAGTTGATATTATAGATCGGCCCGCGTATAAGACATATTTAGTATTTTTGAAAACTAATTTAGACATAATTTGCAAAACAAATGTTTTGTTTCAGAGTGATGATGCTAATCCTTTTGTTCTATTTGAAGATATATTTTTACTTTTTAAACTTTTTTTAAACAAAATTCCAAGTCAACTACAAAAAATTTCAGACAATAATTTAGTTAATTTTGATTTTGAAAAATATTTAATGCATACTGAAATTATTAAAGTATCTACTTTGGTTACGATTTTCAGCAAATTGCGAAGACACTAAATGAAAATGATAGGATAGATGTGCAAAACAGATGTAAAAATTTTATAGTGTCATTTTGCAAATAATTGCAAAAGCGTCTTCCAAATAACATAAACATTTTAGAAAAAATAAATGTTTTCAGGCCAGAAATTGCAACATCTCAAAAGAAGCCGGATATTATTAGTATTGTGTCTTATTTCAATAGGTATTCAATTAATGACTCTCAAGTAGAATGGGAAAATATTTCAAATAAATCATGGATAAATACAGACGATATTGTTAAATTCTGGGCTGAAGTTTATAATGATAAAGATAGCGCAGAAAATCCACGCTTTAGAAATATTTCATTGTTAGCTATAGGTTTACTTTCATTGCCTATTTCCAATGCCACAGTTGAAAGAGCATTTTCAATTTATAATGTAATTAAAAATAAAATTAGAAATAGGCTGACGTTGGAAATGGTGCAAGCAATTATGTTCGTTAGATATTTTTTAAAAATAGATAATATAGATTGTAAAACTTTCCAACCTACTGCTGATATGATAAGTAAATTTAAGGTTTTGATGTACGACCACAAAAATGATTTAGAAAAGGAAATAGTAAATATAATAGATACTTTTTCAGATCTGTAAATAAAAATAAATTTTAGGGAATATGTGTTTCATTTGGGGGATTTTTTAACCTCGAATGGGGGAAATCGTTCTCAATGGGTTGGCAACACTGACCAGCGCAGGTTGCAGGTGAATTGAAAACGCTATTATCTTTACTCCTTTATTTTGTAACTCTTAACGACAGTAGTAATTAAACTAAATCATAGAATAACCCCAATTAACTAAATTAAAGAACATGTTTTTTGTTAAAAAGTAGGTCGTCCTCGCTTCACAACTTTTAATGTTGGCAAACTTGTCAATTTAAACGCAAATGTCAGTGAGATATCACAACAAAAAAAACATTTAAATAATTTTTGTGAAAGGTAAGAGATGATTCATCATTACCATACAGTAAATGCATGTGTATTTCTTATAGGAATTTTTATCCCCTTCAAAATGATGGAATATGCTTTAGATGAAGATATACCAGAAGAATTTAAGGGGGGCACACTACAGATAAATGAAGATAAAAAGTCAACTGAAGAGACAACAGTGAGCAGTCATGCAAATAAAGTAGCTCCCAAAGATAATAAAGAAGATAACAACACAACACATTGTAAGATCTTAAATTTTTTATAACCATTTTGATGATAATAGATGTCTAATAAATTAAGTGACTTCTCCATGTTTTAAAAAAAATATTTATTTTTCAGTGAATGATTCAAACTTAAGCAACAGAGTAGAATCATCTACTATTCAACCATACGCTCTGAAACTAGTGAAAGAGAATGCTACTAATTTTTTTACATTTCGAGCCGACATCGTCAATGAAGCCATCAAGAAATGCATGGAATACTTTTTGGATCCAAAAATTGACGGGGAGCTCATACATTGTTCTCTTTTAACAGAGTAAGTTCAGATCAAAACTGTATTAGTTTCTAAAAAAGTTTTTAATGTTATTACAGAATTAATTTGTGGGACACAGAAAAAGAAAGATTGATTCTGTTGACAACAAATACTTTAATAAACATAAAGTATGATTTCATAGCGCTGAGGATGCTGGAGTATCGGAAGGTACCATTGAAAAGTATTGATTCAATAATAATAGGCGAACTTGTGTACCCTAATGCATCATTAATGCCGTAAGTGCTATTTTAAATTTATATTTGCTCATCATATGTTGGTGCATCATTCCGATATCATAATTGTACTTTTAAGATGATAAACTCTAATTATTTTGTTTAATGCAGACGTTTGAATGGTATTGCCGAAGGAGTTTCAAATGTTGTTCAGAGCTGTTTTTTGCAGAAGTGGCCAGGTGGCAATGCAAATATTATAGATGCCTTTGGGCCTAGGTATAATATACATCATTCTAATGTGCTTGTTTCATTGATTGATTTGTTTTATTGGCTACAATTCTTCAGAATATAAAACATCAATTGCACCTGCTTTCGTTGTTTTAAAGTGAAAGAAAGAAACTTGTAATATTTTTGCACTGATTTTTGTTTTGATGCCTCAATAATTTCTTTATGTGCTTGTTATGTGATATATATACCAGGTACCCATATTTTGAGCTTCACTTATGTTAAGAAAACACAGGTTCAGTAGAAAAAAAATTGCATATTCATGTCCTAATTGTGAAGAAAATCAATTTTCTTTTCTTTTTCAAACAAATACCAGATACATTTTAAATAGGTCCTTTTTTATGCCATTGTCATCACCTGTGCAATGATGTCAAAATTGCAAATAACCTCAATTTTTAATTTTTTTTAATTATGACATTAAAAAGGGTTAGAATGTTAGAGTTGAAAATGTCAGATTTTGTTCTCAGATGGGCTATGTAAAGTGAAACTGTTATTTTAAAATTCTTTGAGTACACACTACTAGGGTTGCCACATTCTTTTCTAGGTAATGTCGCAAATTCTTTTATAAAATGACACTAAAAGGTGCTAATTCTTTATACCGATAGTGATATTTAAATGTTAAATAAAGTAATTATTATATACATACTGTAAACCCTATTAAGAAGAAAAAAAGTTTAAAGTTGCAGTTATCAGAAATGAAAAAGCAAGTTTCTAATTTATTTTAAATAAACAGGTATTCTTTAGTGAGATAGGATGATGCAAAAATATATTTTGAAAGAAGTGTCTTCATTCCTGAAAGAATACATTAAAATAAATTATCAAAATTCATTTCCTTCACATGACCTTTGACTGTTCCGCAAAAGAGTTTCATATAAAGGTTGTAGAGCACTAAAACGTCTATGTTATAAAAATATAACCAAAATATAGGACATCCCACAAACAAGTGACACAAACAATATTGATTTTTTCAATTGAACACTAATAACACTATACATTTTTGTTTTCGAATTTGGCGTAAAATATTTAGGGCCAGTTACATAATGGAATTTAAAATTAAACTCACATTCAGATGTGCTTTCACATTTGTTTTTACATCTGAAAACGACTTTAAATTGGAAGTATCCTTTAAATTCCATCATGAAACTGGGCCTTAATTACTTATTACATTTTTATAATGTAGACCTTTCATTTAGCGTGTAAATTGTTTTTTGGGTATTACATGTATCAATGAAATTGTTGAATTTTACAACTTTGTTTGCATTTTTATAGTTTTGCTCAATCTTCAGGGTTTTTTTGCAAATAGTTAATCGTAGTTACCTTGTTTAATTAATATTCCAAGGTGAAGCTCGAGAAATGGACGCTCTGTATATTAATAGTACCATGGGAAAAGTTATACTTTCAATTTTTGCGAATTTTAAATTCTTGATTTGTGTTAATATACTTTTAAACACAATTTTATAAAGGTCTTTTAAATATTCAAAGTCCCAAAAAAGTCTTAGTTGAATTTTCATTACACAACATATATTTTTTTTAGATTAGAACAGTTGGAGATAATTACTTTTGTCATGGTATATTCTTGATAGATTATTTAGACAGCTTATAAAGTAATTTTAATTTTCCTATATTTTTTTAATTGTATGTGTGATTTATATTTTCGTTAATATATTTTTCAGTATGAATTAAAATTTCTGTAATTACTGAGTATGACACTTAAAAAAAGTCAAAGTTTTTACTGCTGCATTTAACAGATATTTAACATTTCCTTCTTTTTTTTTTCTGCGATGCAATAGCAGCGATAAGTTAAAAGTTACTGTTATCTCCAGGAACAGAAACATGCAAGGAATACGAATTATGTGGAATAAAGGTCAAGCACTCGATTTCGTCAAAAAATGGAATCCGTTTTGTGCAGATATTCCAATGTGTACTTTTATATCTCATCCTTTATTTTATCATAAAGGTAAGCAAACACTAACATTTGTTAAACATTTACTACATGGTTTAATAATATCACTTAAGGTCGTTCTATTTCTTCGTGAATTTATTCATGAACACATTTGGAATTACATTAGTGAAGAAATTGATGAATTTCTTTGATCCTAATGTTCGTTTATAGGTATTACCAACATAGTGAAAATATTCGCAAGTGATTTGAACTGGCAGACGCAAACAAATACCATAACTTTAGTTTTCACGCAAAAATTGACGAAAAATAGAAAATTCGTGAATAAGTTGACGAAGAAATTCGTAAATTTATTTGACGTCAAAGTTGGTGCATTACAGTTGTCCAATTTCTTCGTGAATAAATTATAAAACGGCCTTTAATATTAATCAAAACAAAAACGTTCCTTTTTAAACGGTGAATACATATTTTCCTTTAGGAAAGTTGATATAAAAATATGCATTCGCTGTTTGTGAAAGACTGAATTAAAAAATTATATCAATTTCAGATTGTAATAACGAAAACCAAAAGAAGCTATATGATGCTGTAGAATTTATAGGAAAATTGTGTGAAGTAATCTCTAATTTAGAAAAAACTAATAATGATTATATTTGCAATGTGCTTCGAGACAAAATCATTTTAGAAAACTACGTAGGCATTGGCTCGCTGGTTCACAATCGCAATGCTCTCGGATTTTTCAAAGTGAGGGGAAAATTTAGCTTCTAAGTATATTTGTCACATACTTTAAGTCTCGTTTTTAACTGTATCTGGTTGAATACAGTATGTGATAAAAGTTATTATCTTATGGATGTAAATTCGTTACCTTTAAAAAAATAAGTATTAATTCTTTTCTTGTAAAATGTTGGTAGGATTACATGTATTGTATTGTATTCTTTTTTTTTGGAGAATGTACTGAAGATACACATATTGAGCCTAATATATTTTTCTTTGCTCTAGTCAATTATGTAAACAATTATAAAATGTTTTCTGCAATATTTGAACATAATATATAATTTCTTTTTATTTCGTTTTTTGATGCGTCTATAAAACAATAATAATGCAATGGTCTTGTGAAGCTATATACTTGAAGAAATTTAAGCAACAATGAGTTCTTTCTCCTCTATTTTAATATAACACCGTGTATGGAATTAAATGCTACAACGATCTGTATTAACAAAATTGCAAAACATGTAAAGTAAACTCCAAATATCTTATGTAACGGTGTAATGTAGAGATAATTTTAGATGTAAAATTTAACAAATAATATAGCAATGTCATTAAAAATAAGCGAGTTGCTGGCGACTTTCGGTTAACCGTAAGGGACTGAAAATTAATTTTATATCAATTTGAATAGTTCTTTTCTTTCTTCTATCTAAACTTCTTTCTTTGAAACATTTAATGAACAATTTACGTAAATAACCTACGCACAATGTGCCCATGGATTGACTTGACAGGAGAAATTTTTTTTTAATATCAATTTTACGCAAAAGTTACTCTTTCTGGTTCTCAAGATAGAAAATTTAAATTTTGATCTACAGTCCGTCTAAAAAATTCTCTTCGAGAAACCGTAACAATTTTATGATAAATATGGCGTACCCAGAGACACTGACATTGACATGTAAAGTAGTAAACATTTGTATAATTATTGGCATGAATGGTCACTAAGGGAGAACGCGTTTATTTAGTAAAATGGAAATTGTATCTTGTGCAGAACTCCAATTATTAAAAAAAATTGATAAGTATTGGGTGTGAAGAGGCCGAAAAAAAATTATAACGAAGAGATACAGGTGCATTATTTGCAATAAATTCGGTAAACGAGAACCCGTTCAGAAACGCTGGATATGAGTAAAAGTTTACTATAAAAAAATAGTTTGTCTCTTTAAATCAAAAATCTCGAGCAGAATTTTTATAAGTATATTTTTGCATAAAATTAACAAAAAAAAGTTTCTTTATTTCAAAAAATTGCTTGCTCTATTTTCTACAAATTAAATTAATAAATATGAAATTTCTAGACACTGTATTTTGTGACTCAAATTTGAGAATGGTTTCCAAGGTTTTCCGAAAAAATAATGTTTTTAAACAGAATGTAATTGCGTAAAATCAATAATAAAAAGTTTCTTAGGTTATTTGAATTTGAATATTTCAGACATCCTGTTTCAAAAAACTTAAATTTATGTACGGTTTCTGAAATTGCTCGAACGGTATAAGTTTTTGTAAACAATACATTTTTTGCCTAAAAACGTTACTATGATATCTGCAACATGTTTCTAAAGTTTCTTGAGAAGCAGAATTTTTTTTTAAAGAATATTTTTTCGCATAAAATTAATATTAGAAAAAAATATTTTCCCTTGTCAAGTCGATCCGTGGACACAGTTGTCGTTAATGTGGTTCCCCCTATGGGCTTCCTCTGCACAGTTTTGTCCACCGAACACTTAAAGATATACCGTTGCCATAGTTACCACGTCACTTTGGCATTTAATGTAAATATGAATTTGTAATTTTCAATTTGAATAATAAAGGTTGGTTTACGTAACATCGTTTAATTTAAGAATTAAAGTAGTGTAATGTGAGGTAATTTAAGGAATGGACAGAGCGTTTATGCATGTTCTGTAATTAATTTTTCGCTTGTACAGAAATGCCATTGACATTAATGTAATTAAATAAATAACGAAATATCACTTTCATTGATATTTAACAAATTTTGCACATTTCAGATGAAAATTAATATTTTCTGATTGAGCTAACGCATGCGCAAAAGTGAATTCATTTAAAGAAATTTAATAGCATTTTCGACTGACTGCTCGAAGTGCGATTCACACGTTCGGCTGCGTCAAGCGCTCTGTGAAGGAGCATATCGGGAGTGCTCTGCTTTGATCTGAGTCGCAAGTCAGATCAACATCGAGCGATCCGGAAAACATAACCTAGAAAGTTCAATTGTGGAAGTAGAATTAGCAATTTCTAAAAAGTTATCTTTGAAAATGTCTGTAAAATTTTGAATCTCTATCCACCTATCATTAATGCTTAAAGCTGACTCTTTTAGAATGTTAGTAAATAAAGAAACAACATCTAAGGAAATTATAATCCAGTTATTTGGTATATCTATGTTTCTTATTTTTTTTATAAGATCAAAAGATTTTTTATAAAATATCCAAATGAGTTAGCTTTAAAAAGCAAAACGTTTTCACTCATCGATAAAAATCAATTTTACCGTCTTGTATAATAAATAACTATAGTGTCGTTGCATTTATTTATTATTACTAACATTTATCTAATGAATGAATACCAATTAAAAAATCGAATGTTAGTTGTTATCACTCAATTTGATTGTAAATAACGTTTTTATTTTTCTTTAAATTAATAAAATATGACGTTGGTTTTTCATACATCGATGTTTAGCGGTCGATATTTTTTAAACATCGATCGATCGATGTCCCATCCCTAACTTGTGGTATGACTGAGGAAACTTAAGTTGACAACATTACTAAAAGGTTCATTCAGCAGATCGCGCGCAAATGCTAGGCATTTAGATATAAAAAAAACAAAGAAACAAACACCTGCTTGTCACTCGATAATATATAAACGTTTTTTGTTCTAACGTATTTTTAGATATAAACTATTTTTACAAAACCATTCCAATCGGTGAATAAAAAAACAATGTAACGTCTCTTGTAATGGTGTTCCTTCCGCAACTAACAATTTTTGCATTGAAATTTATAAAATATTTACCAAAACAGTCCACAAAACTTTAAAAAACTTTCGAGTTTTGTTGACACAAAATTAACCGCCGTCAACTTGTCAAAATTGAAATACAAATGAACTTAATCACGACATAGTTATATTCCTAATAACAAAAGCGTGTTACAGCCTACTTGACCGTATTTTTATTGAACGCACGTTATAATAATCCTTTGTACAAAGAAATTGTATAAATAAAGCTGTTCACCCTGTAGATACTGCAGTTTTCACAGATTATTATTCCCTGGTTTATAGCATTCACATTTCTGAAGGTAGTTCTTTTTCTTCATTTTCAATTTCTTTCGAAACTATGACCTCTAATTCTTTATTTTTGTTTTAAGATTCGTAATTTTTAGGTTTTGGTAGTTTAAATGACTAAAAAATTATCAAATTGTTTTTAAATTTCACGAATATATGAAGGATTGTCTTCTTTCAGGATAACACTCATGATAAAGATTAATCGCTGTTTTTGAATTTTCACCAATTTCTATAAAACACTTTAACATTTAATATTAGTAAAAGAGGCAGTGGTTTAGAAATAATAAATTAAAAAAAGTTTATATCCGTAAATATAAATCAAAATAGATTATATCTATAGAAACGTATTTCGGCGGCTATGCTGCCATCTTCAGTACACACACACACGCCTACATGTTAGAGGTGCTTCATGTAGTCTTGGGTTGGTATAAATATAACATTTATATTTCTCGTAGTTTTCGTACATGTTTAATTATCTCCCTAAGCGTACTTTATACACTTTATTTCACTTTACATGAACATACCTGAATAACTTGTTGGTTAATAAAGCAATTAGCATAAAATTTTTTATCAGAGATAGAGGCCATTACGATTAATCTTTTTGAACGAATGAATTCTTTTTGGAGTCATTGAAAATATTGAAAAATACATTAAACATGAAATCGTAATTTTGTTACACTTATTAAATATAAGATTTTTCAGTGTAACAAAATTATGATTTCATGTTTAATGTATATTTTCAATATTTTCAATGAGTTTACACAAAAATGTAGAAAAATTAAACCTTAAATTTTTCAGCGAAAGTTCGTATTTGGAGTATTTTAGTGGTTAGCGACAACTTTTTTAAATACTTTTTTGCTCTATCTTCATCGCTACTATGACTTTACTTGTAACACTAATTTTTATTTAAATGATAGTTGGCCAGATTTAGACTCCAAAAAGAATTCATTCCTACAAAAAAAATTAATCTTAATGACCTCTATCTCTGGTAAAAATTTTACACTAACTGCGTTATTAACCAACAAGTTATTCAGGTGTCTTCATGTAAAGTGAAACACACTGTAGATATACTAAAATTCAAGAGAAATGCAAATACTGTAACATATTGTGTCCACGCGCTGACTCGCAGGCAGTCGTGGTTGATGCTTTTTTTAAGGAATGCGCGAATGCGTAGTTTCTTGCTCAATTAAATTTGCAAATTCAGGAAAACTTGTATTTTTGACAAGGTAAATTGTGTTACAAAAATTATTAAATTCAATTATATCAGTAGCAACGAAAACATTTGAATGACCGTAACGCAATAGCGGAACTCAGTTCAATTCGATTCTCTTGGTGCACTACCATATTGTGTCAAACTTTGATAGCGGTCTACCAGGAAGTTACAAAAACTTAAATTGTGTAGTTATCGTCATCCACATGCTGTAAAAATAATTAACTTCTTGATTAAAACTGAAGCTCTATTCTCAAAAATTGTTTGAATAAATTCATATTTATATGAATGGAATTTTATGCTTTTTCCAAAAATTAATAATATATATGGTGCTCCAAATAAAAAATCAAAGTTCTTGCCCTCTAGAAAAAAATAATTTGGAGTAATGAATTCTCCATAAAAAAATGTCAAGAAGTTTTTAAATCAAAAATTTTCATAAACAAAAAAGTTATAAAGGTTTTCAGAATTCGTAGAATTTTGAAGAACACCCTATAGCTCATAAGCTGTACAAGATATCGAAATGCGGTCTTCACCATTAATTTTGTCTTAAAAATCGAGCTCCAGGAGCCGAGGTCAGTTTTTGCATAAAAAGTGGCCCACCTGTACACTACTGTTAAATTTTCTACAAGAAACTTTAATTTTTAAAAGTTATACTGATTTTATAATTTATACACTGAGGAAGCAATAAAACCGTAAACCGTTGTGAAACGTATGTACATCAAACTTATTAATATAAATAAACTATAAACTTGAAGAAATCGGCATTGAAAAAAAACAGGAATTTTTAATTAACTGGATTGGCAACAGTGATTAATTAATCTGAAAAGAAATTTCCAATAAAATAAATTATAAATGTAAGAAAAGTAGATTTAAAAGAATAGTTTTATTTAATTAAAGTGTGTTTCTAGATTATTTCCGGATTACGTTTAATGCCAACTGTACATAAAAATTGACATTTTCAGTCAAAATTGACATTTGCCCCATAAACAATTTATCATGTCAAATTAATGTTTTTGTAATGGATATTCTAACGACCAGCCTAGATGCTCTTCTTCGTAAGTATTTTTAGTCGATGTTGTGTTTCAAATAAATCGTTTCCATTTTATAAAGAGAAAGTATGTTTAAGAAAGGGCAACAAACCCACAAAATCAAAATGTAGACACTGCAGCCGTGGAAGCATTTTGTGTGCTGGTGAGCAAAGAGAAGGAAGGCTGTCACATTGGCGTTAAGTTGCTGGCGACGAAGATACATTCCAAACAGGAGAAAGAAGTACTTCAGACGCTTCATATTCTAGACACCTGCATGCAGAAATGCGGCAGCTGCTTTCAATCAGAAGTGGGAAAATTTAGATTCCTGAATGAAATGATAAAGCTTGTGTCTCCGAAATATTTAGGATCACAAACGCCTTTCTCGGTGAGACAGAAAGTGCTACAATTGATGTATCTTTGGACGTTAGATTATCCAAAAGAAACAAAAATCAAGGAGGCTTATGATATGCTAAAAAAACAAGGAGTTATTCGAGAAGTACCCTTAAGCATATGCTCTGACAACTGTCCAGTACCTGAAAGGAAGGAGAATTCCATTTTTCATGATGAAGAAAAATCAAAACTCTTACAGAAGTTGTTGCAGAGCAAAAATCCTGAAGACTTGCAAGCTGCAAACAGGCTCATAAAATGCATGGTCAAAGAGGTACATCAAAGTCAATGTCTTTTAATGTCTTCACTTGTAGAAATTTTTAGGACGATAAGCGGGCCGAATTGAAGAGCCGTCGAATATTAGAACTTGAATCTGTCCATAATAATGTTCGCCTATTAAACGAAATGTTAGATTCATACAGGAAAGGTTTCTCTTCGCAAGATGAAGTGGAATTAATTAAAGAGTTGTATCAAAGTTGTGAGAGATTGCGTCCTAATTTATTGAAGCTAGCAGCAGAATCTCAGCAAAATGAAGAGATGCTCAGTAAGTATATTTAAAACTTGGACTTTAGAATTATGTAAACAAATTTTAATTGATTTCAAAATGTGTATTGTTTAATCTATCGTGCAATCGGCAATTTACTTACATGAAAATGTAAATAAGTTTACATCTAACTAACATTCAAAGGTACAAAATTCAAACTCAAAATTTTGTTGGATTGATCAATTAAAAAGTAGTAAATTTTATAATTCTCACTTGTACAATCGCGAACATGTAAATCGAGACCTCCACAAAGTAATTGTGCCCTCTTGATGCTGGCAGCAAGAGTCACAAAATTGTCAATCGGTTTCGATTTACATGATCGCGATTGTACATACATTAGCATTAAGAAATACAGGGTGACTGATAATTGTTTTGCCAAAAAAAAAACCGTAACAAAATGGATGGAATGGAATAGTTTAAGATTCATAAAAGAATTACCCAAATATGCCAGCGTGTATAGAGTAAAAGTGCTGAGTTCCCAGCTGTAAGTGCGTTTTATGATATCGTAGATTACCATTTTAAGAGCTAGAAAGAAATTTTAAATGCAGAAGTTGTAGGTTTTATATGTATTATCTTTTAGAGTTATCATAAGAAACAAATGTGTATCGCAAAGTGGAGGAAATATTGAAAAAATTTTTTTTTAATAGAATACCCTGTAAATTGTGTTAAAAAATGAAAGATAATTTCTTTCTGATTTCAAAAATATAAAATACGTTGATATTGGATGACCGGTTTGTGAGGTATTCAAAATATGATTAAATTAATAAAAATTCCTTTATTATTAATTCATTTCGTAACATTTAGATTTGTGATTTAGAAGTTTTTTTAAGCATTTCTTCCAGACTCCCTTTATTTTTAAAATATTAATTTATTGATATTTTAAACTCAAATATCTCACAAACTGCTCATCCAAATATCAGCATATAATATACTTTTGAAATTAGAAAACACTAATATTTTATTATATTGGAAAATATACAGGTGTTCCATTAAAAAAAAAACAAAAATTGTTTATTTTCTTCACTCTGCGATGCGTTTTTGTTTCTTGTGATAGCTCTAAAAGATAATACATATAAAATACTATAACCTTTGTATTTAAAGATTTTTTCACTAGCTCCTAAAATAAGACCTCTAGGTAGGGTGCAAAAATGAAACCCTGTATAATTACAATTTGTATGGAATAATGTACTTCAAATTTTTTGCACGCGTTTTTCAATAATTTCCTAAATAATTTTGGACCTCGTACTTCTCTGCTGATCACATCAATTTCATTTAAAGGTCAAGTTCACATTTGATGCCTTAGTAATCATAAAACTAGGTACTTATAGAACACTTATGACTATATTTCTTTATTCTGCTACTCTTTTTTAATGGAAGACATATCGTTGTATCACCCTGTATAGTACGTTACCAAATGAAAAAATTATTTAACAGCAAAAAACACTTATGACTATATTTCTTTATTCTGCTACTCTTTTTTAATGGAAGACGTGTCGTTGTATCACCCTGTATAGTACGTTACCAAATGAAAAAAATATTTAATAGCAAAAAATTTGAGCAAATATTCTCTGAAATTTTTGAGCAATAATATCATAAAATTTTTATTTGTCGTATATATTATTATAATGAAAGAACAACTATTGAAAGCAAAGTGACTTTTTACTTTCAGATGAAGTGCTTCAAGCCAGCGATGAATTGGGTCAGGTTTTTGAAAAATACAATAAAACCATTCTCTCTGAAGGCACAAATGAATCAAAGGACTTTAAAAATGAACTGCACAGTCCTTCTCTCTTAGATTTTGGAACAACCCAGGCTGAAAGTAATGTCTTATTAGATGGCGTGAAGGTGAACAACTTGACAAATTCTGATAACACCCAAGAGTCTGAATTCGATGTGCTTTGTGATATTTTTACCTCACCTAACATTCCAATGCCTTTGAGCTTGCATGATGAGGACATATTGAAACCCGTTACAGTATTAAATGAGTTTGAAGTGTGCAGTAAGTAAAAACTTAATTTTAATATTCGGTGCCTATTCAGGCTCCTTTTAGAAAACTAAATTCCAAAATCCAATCACTATTCTTATTTAATTATGGTAAGAATACTTAAAAAAAAATGGACATACATATTTCATTACTTGCATGCATTTATTGCGACATAAGTTTGTTTTACAAGTTGTTATAAGTTTGTTACTCAAAAAGTCTTAAATTGAAAGATCTTACTTCTATCACTTGCTTTCTAAGCAGTATGTTTTGCTGATTTTCATTTACTGTTGCAAATATCACTATTGTAATACTTGTTGAACATTGAAGAAGTTCTTTGTAACATGACGAAAATAGGCAAAAAACTAGCCTAATCAAACAAAAATAATTTTACTCAGCAAATTATCAATTTAAAAGCATACATTTTATTAGATAAAGCCGACGATGATAAAGTAAATGGAAAATTGAAAGCTCTGGAAGATTTAGATGCATTAGGGGAGCATTTATTAAAACAAAATTTGCACAAGTCTACAAGACGAGGACATCAATTTCAAAAGTAAGTCACAGAAGCAACTGCATTTTGATCTTTTAAATAAATTTTTTTTAGAATATCCGACAAAATACCAATGAATTTACTTCCGAAGCAAAGTGAGAGTAAATTGGAGGAAAAAATAGACAACAAAACGACCTCCCTTTCCTTAGGAAACGCTTTGAATTTTGATTTGAATTATTTGCTGGAAAAACCGATGAAAGAAGAATTAAAAATAATTAAGACCACCGAGCAAAATGGAGGTGACGATTTGTTAGTTGATATAAGTGATGATCTACCAGATTCAAACTACAAAGAAGAAAAAGTTGATGGTATAAAAAATACAACTGAAGATAAGATCGAAGAAGTTAACATGAAAAGTATTCAGAAAAACAATCTCGATTTTAAACTGAGTGATTTGTACGTTCATTTGGATAGTATTAAACCCAGTAGTATTCCACCAGTTAAAGCCTTAGAAGAAAAAAATGGTATATCTGTAACTTTACACTTCGCAAAAGATAAGCCACGAGATGATGTTTTGGTTATCGTTGTAACTATAGTCAGTAAAAATGAGTCACCCCTTAAGAATGTTCTCTTCAGAGCTATTGTACCAAAGGTATGTCATATATAAGAATGAAAGAATTATTTTCATATATACTTTTTTCAGACTTGTAAAGTGAAATTACAGTCGGCGTCTGGAAACGAATTACCACCATTTAATCCGTTTTTGCCACCATCAGCTATAACACAGATTATGCTGATAGCAAATCCTGAGAATGTGAAAGTGTCTTTAAAGTTCATCGTAAGTTATAACATTGATGATGAAACTACGACTGAAATGGGAGAAATTGACTGTTTGCCTACTGTACTTTAACATGCATGCACAATTCCACATATTTAAAAGCTGAATGTTTAAAAAGACAAATTTGTACATTTACAGATAGTTAAAGATCTGATCTTTCATTCCATATTGATATTTTGTAGATCTTTATAGTCGTATAGTTAGCTAACTATGTATTAGTTACCTTTAAGCGAAATTATAATTTATTACGTGATTTACTAAATTTTTGTTGACAGTGAAACTTAATATGTAGATCGATGATTGGGCATGAAGATTGTAGAAATGCACATTGTTTCAAATTGCCGCTATGTTTATGCAAAAAAAATATTTCAATTTAAATGTTAAACTGTTTTGTATCAAACATGTGCGGGTTGCTCGAATCCGTGATATATTAATAGTAAATAATCTCATAGATTGTGCAAAGTATGTATTTTGTACTTATTTTTTTTTTTTATACAATACGTTGCTAGTTTTTTTTTGTGATAAGTGATCTGACTTTATATTTTGATGTCTATTATATTTCTCTTTAAATAAAAAGCATATGTATGTACTGTATATTCTTTTAGTTCTATTCTAATCATGAGAAATTAAATATTAATTGCAGAGTTAAATACAATTCAGTATAATTTAAGATTTCAAAATTATGCAGTTTGTATTGCCAATTTTCATTGAAGAAAAAATATCTCTGGTAGAAGGTATTTGTAACAAGAAATTAACAACTTTAGTCATTAATTTATAAAATATATTTCTGTACAGAGAGAAATTAACGTTTTATATAAAATGGACGGAGTAATTTAAAATAAATCACCGAATAAAAATAAAAATAAGTCAAAGCAGTGGAGGATTACTGTACAGATTCGTAAGCTGCCCATTATACCTAAGTCTGTGTATTACAGAAACCTTCAAAACTGGAAAAACTAGCTTTGAGTACACTAAACCACCACTGAAAGAAAATATTCTCACTTAATAAAATACAACACAGAGTTCCTTTGGAATGTAATAAATACAATGATTAATATCAGAATAACTAAAACCTAAAAAAACATGGCTTATTACAAAATAATTCGTTAGAAAAGATCTTAAATGTGATTCATAATATTCAATTAATTAAAATTGTAAAAAAGTGTATTGATAAGGTGGTGACTATCAAACCTAACACGGTCCAAATTTTTCGGGACTGTTTCCACAGAATGATTTCATAAATAATAATAGCGTTCCGAATTTCAAAAAAATAAGTCAATATTATAAAAAAAGTAGATAATATAACTGATTAAAATTAATAAATTAATATTTTAATACTAAGAAGACTGTTACTTACATTAATTATGATTATTATGACTGGAAATATTTGTTTATGACTTAATTGAGTTATTTTATTTATTTGTATTTGACCTTTGTTCCGAATTTCAAACTGAAAATATACCTTAATTAACAAAATATGTACTAATTATACAATAACTCTAAAAATAAAAAATTAAGAGCATTACTTTTTGAGGTCACAAAACTAAACAAATGACATTGTTGAAAGTTTTAGTTCTGTTACAATACTTCTGTGAAATACGAAAACATTAGGCTAACATGTGACAAATGTCCAGAAAATCTTTCAATCTTAAGCAACTTGAAATAAAATTGAAAATAGAAAAATACAAAATGGAGAAATAATTTTTATTTAAATATCTTAAATCAACCAAATTATTCTAGCAAAAGATGGTTGCCCTTGGTCAGAAGAAATCACCTACTTCATTTGACACAGGGTGTCAAACTTTGAAGAGGTTCTTTTTTCAAAATATATAGCAGTCGAAAGTAATAAAAACGTGGATTTTCAGTCTGAATTGAAAGATATTTTGCACACTTGTTACTTTGTAACTAAATAAAAGTAGATTGGGTCATATTACTGGTTATTATGTGGTAATAAAAGATCTTTTAAAAACTAAAATTATTGCCTTGTTGAGAAAAATCTTACACTACGACACAGACAGAAATTTTCAGGACCTTAACACAATACTACATTTTATTGAATTCTGTTACAACCGAGTATTAAAAACTGGAATGGCTTAGTTACCATATCTTTTCAGCTAAAAATCAAATCCACCTATATTATAAAAATCAACTTCCTAACAACAAAGTTTAAAAAAAAATCATTTACTATTTAATCAAAATTCACAACAAGGTCCTTATTTCTTTCATTCAGGATTTATTAACTTATTGACTCTCATATTTTAAAACTTAACTTTTTGACTTGCACATTTTATTTTTAAAGACTCAACTATTGCTTTTTTTTAACTAATAGTTTAAAATTTGTTGGCCAAAAACTCTCGATGTTATTAGTTGTTGAATATCTATTTTTACTGACCATTCAAAATGAACTGAAAATTTAATAGGTCTATCACAAAATTCAGAAATAAGCCAAATTTTCCAGTTACAATTTCTTTCCTAACATGAACACAAAATTCTTATCCAACCAAATGTATTACTATATACAAGATGAAGGCACTTTTGGACGAAATGAAAAATAAAAGTCTGGTATAAAAAGATATATAAAATAGCCGCACTTTCAATGCTAAATCGCACAGAATTTGTACCAAGTTTCAATATCAGACTAGTGCAAACGAGATTGCTAAGGATATTATAAGAATTATTAATGAAATTCTTTCATGAGTGGTGCCTGCGTGACAATCAACAATGCGTTTGGCACGCATGAAATCACTTTCAAGGTATGTAGAGTAGTAACGCTTGTCAGGCTCAATTATTTTAAGTTGTGTTGCTGCATCTTGAAATATCAAGTCAGAGTGCGGAGGTGTTGAATAAAACATGCTGAAACTAAAAAGAGAACAAAGCTTTAATTAAATACGTTTTTGAACAAACAAAAATATGAAACTGTTGAAACTTGCCTGAATTCGTCAGGAATTTTACGCCCATAAAACGTCTGTGCATACAAGAACAGATTAATGTAAGCATTGATTTGAGTTTCATTATATGCATATCCGCCTCTTGTCACAACAGCATTTGCTTTCACCTTCCCTAAATTGCACTTCAAGTATTCGTTTACCTCGGCTCTTGTACCTGCAAACAATTTCATGTCTGAAATAAATCTATAAAGAATTTCGAATTACCATCAGGGCAAAGTAGTTCAAAATCATCCAATAAAGCATCTCTGGCCCACCATTCTCTGCGTTTTCCCCCAGTATTCTCTAATACAGTGGTGTGCTTCACAAATGCAACATGACCACCACCCTCCACCAAACATCTAAAAGCCCCAGTGTGTCCAAAATAAACTTCCGATGCATCTCTTCTGCAGTAACGAAAACTTGAACCATGACATAAATCACACATGTTATCATATGGTACGCCGGTGTTGTATTCGGTGCTCAGAGCACCTGGCACACAACTCTTTGTAAAGTACTCGGCAGCTGCTCTTATGCTGTTGCAACCGTATGGTCGAATCCAACCATTGCTTATTAAATATGCCAAGGGATACACCCATCCGGCACCTGTGTTAACACCACCATGGCAAGTGTTCTTAGCTGTAAATGTGAAGGGACAGATTAGTTTTTGAAAGAAGAAATTTATCCAAACAAAATCTTTACTTCTTAAATAAGTCAAGTCTGTGCTGGGATCGGATTCTTTTGCCACAGCGACAACATAATACTCTGGTTCACCCAAATTGTAAACTTCACTTATAAAAGGAACCAGTTCAAAATTTAATCCCGCCGTGTATACATCACCAGCATCAAAAACGGCAACATCTGCTGTTCCTGATCTGATGGCTTGCATGCAATGTATCTGCGAGTGGCCCTTGTAGCAAGACATTTCTGGCTTTAAGAGTTGGGCTTTTAAAGCAGTCTATAACGAACAATTAATTCAGATAAGTAAATGAAAGTTAAAGTTATGTGGACATACTCTCATTTTCACGCATTTTTCTAATTCATAATCTGATGTCACACACAGCGTCATTCGATTAACTGGACACTGTCTGATGCCCATAACGACGTCGATTAACTTTCCTAAATATCCACTGTAAGTCTGTTGGTTCTCTTGCAGGGGTAAAAATGATCTTGTAGAGTCCTAAAATATTTGCGCAAGTTAACATATTTTTATTTTTCTCTTGTCGAATTGTAAAAAGATCAAATATAAAAGTTTTTGATCAAATGAAGTACATGATAAAAAAAGTGGGGGAATAAGGAATAAGAGACAAGACAATTACAATATCACATTATTAGAATGGATACGAACATCTTGAAAAGAGTGTTTGAATCAAAACCAAATGGCAAAAGTACACAAGGAGAGTATGCAAAAATATGGATGTCAGAATAGAAGAGATAGGGCTTAAGAGATAAATGGCAACTCTTACTGCAATGTCTACAAAAAAAAAAGTAGAGATGAAGCTTATATTTTTGTTTACTTTAAAACCTCGTGCAATATTATTTGTTTTTTTCTGAGATTTTAATAATTGTAAACCCCTGTCTTAATGCTAAAGTTAATGAAAGTAAAGAACAGTCAATATTACACAGTCATCGAAGAAATTCTTCAGGATATATAAAATCAATCAAAATTTCGAATGTCATTGAAGAAAAAGTAAAAAATTTTAGATTAATGTAATTAAATAGTAGTACAAACCTGAAATAATAAATTTCCATGAATTCCATATCTTGGAATAGATTCAAATAAATTAAACACTTCATAGAATGTGTGATTATCTTGAAAATCACGATCGTAATTGTAACGAGTATCATCAATGGGTCTGTTATCTGGAATATTTCCATAAGGGTCAATGTTGACACCATAACGGTCACGATTAATAAAATATGGATCTTTGTCAGGTGAGAAATTGTCTCTGTTGTTAGTATTATAACGATCACTTCCATAGCCAAATGGACTTTGATTGTCCCTGTATGGGTTGTTGTTGTTGTTATCTTGCGCTGTTTGATAATTTCTTCCATATTGATCATACTGACTTCTATCGTCGGATCCGTATGCATTATTATTGGAGCCCCTGCTACCGAAATCCTCAAAACCCTGTCTTTTAAATCTTTGCTTGCCACCAAACTGGTCGTATTTTGGTTGATCGTCATAATTTGTATTAAAATTATTTGTAGCAGTAGCAGAGCTATTTGAGTATAAATTGGCGATTTTCTCCAAAAACTTTTGATACATCAACCGTTCTGCGTGCGTTAATGCAGAAGAAACAACGACTGCATTTGTGGGGATTGTAGCCCAATTACATGATTGATACTGATCAATTGGTTTTCTCGTGCCATCTTTACATAGTAATTCAAAGACGTCCTTTGAGAGGCCACCTGTAAGTAATTTTTAATTTCTAACAGAAAAATTTTAAAATAGACATTTTAATACATGATGAAAGTTTCCTGATGCTTTCCTGTAATCATTGGCCTAGTTTACACCAACACTTTGGTATGGGGACTAATTACTGTATGTGTACCAAATTAGAACCTTAATCTTAGTTCAATCATTGTAAACACTATATATTAAAGGAGCCTGCTTTTAGTTCGGTATTTCTGTAAAAGAGAACTGAACCAAAATAAGTCCTTAGTTTGGATCGAACTAACATCAGTTGTTGCATTGTAAACACATTCGATGCATTTTGAGGACACAACTACAGGAAAAATTTCAGATTAAAATGATAGGTGAGTTATCAAGTACGTCAATTTTACGATTGGTTCCTTCACTTTTCTTGCTATAAATGAAAGTTGTAATATAAATGAAAGTTGTAAATGTGCAGGAACTAAACTTTGTCAAATCAAAGTATCCCTTCTTGTTTAGTCCTTACAGACTGAACTAAATTATTTCACGGTGTAAACTAGACCATTCTTACACTAGTAGCTTTCTCTCAGGATTAAGAATAAATATTTCTGTTTGGTTTTGTTTTGTTGAAAATTTTAGTTTCTGATACGCACTTTAACATGGGCTTTAAGAAATCTTGAATTTTTTAGAATTTTACATTTTGGTTACGCTTCAATGTATGTTAAACGCATTCCTTTTATAAAAACTGAGAAAAATGTACAAATATGAGTATTAAAAATAAACCACTCACTAAAGGCTGATCCAGCTATCATTTCCTCTACAGTTGAATGTTTTAAAAAAGCAATTTCACCAGCTTCAAGCAAACATCGGAATGCACCTTCATAACCAGCATATGGATCAGCATCAGTGCATTTTCCTCCTGGAACTTTTCCCACACACATCTGGCACAATTTGTCTGAATTATCTCCTATTGGATTGTTCTTGTCTATTAAAGCATTAACTGCACATGAAGGGCCAAAAAAATGAGTGGCTGTTTTGACATGATTATTGCAATCAATGATTTCCATTCCTCCCTGAGTCATCAACTATAGAATTTATGCCATTAACAACGAAGCAGAAAATTAAGCACCTACGTACTGTGTATATCGGAACTACCCAACCAGCCATTGTTCCAACGCCTGCGAAGCATGCTTTCTTATCTCGCAAGTCGTGCAAGGACGATACATCCTTAAGAGTGTTCCTCTTCACCACGGCAACTGAATAATAATGCGTAAATCCTTCTTGAGTTACCTCCTGTGCTATAGGAATCAAACTGTGGAATCGGCCACCAGTAAATACTTGTCCAGCATCTAAAGTCGTCAATGTTACAATATCTTCATCTAACAGAGTCATGCATTCTTCTTTGCTGAATGCCTGCAACAAGAAACACATTATTTGAATTACATATACATAAAATTAACAAATATAAGAATTAAAATAACTGGCAAATATAACGTTGCATATTAAATATATTGTTAAAAGTAGACCCAATATGTGAGAGAAATAGATATTAGCCAGAAATTTGCAGTGGAAAAGAGATATCCAGAGCCATTGAGAGACGTTACTAGGCCGTAAATTGGGGGATGATGTCTAAGCCAGTGTGAAACCTGGGCCTGGACAATTTTACCCTATAATCTCTCAGGGACATCCCTATTTATCACATATTATTCCAGCAAAGGAAGTATATTTTTGTATATGCACTTTTTACAGTTCATGTCATTTTTATGTCATGTAGCAAAGGTGATAAATGTTAAAACTTTTATCTCTCTATTATCAGTCCAGTTATAAATAGTACATTTATGAAAATAGTTGCATGTATTATACCTGTTTGCATTTAACTTTAAAAATGTCATAACCAACTTTCACTCTGTCTCTTTCGAGAGCCATAGAAAGATTTTGGCATTTGCGTTGCTCTGCACCATTTACAGTACACCATACTATTCGTTTTATCTCGTGCCTAGATTCGAGTTCGTTATAATATTGACCTGTAAGAGAATTTGATTAGAAAAAAAAAAACAAAAATAAAATTACAAATTTGTAGTTGTATTAATAAGTAAATAAACCCCACCTACAAATTGTAAATTAATTGTACTAATAAAAGTTTACCTGTATTAATATGAATCAAGTTAGAGAACAACATAAACAGTAAACAGAGATAAGTATTATCTTTCGAATTCATATTAAAAACTTTATCAAGTAAATACAGAAATCAACTCATTGATGTAAACCAGAGACTTTTAACGTCTCTAAACTAAACACACCCAACAATCGTTACAACGGAAAAGTGAGTAAAACTATAAGAAAATTAACGTGTCAAAGTAAGACAGACATATGTCTCTAATTATTTTTATTAGTCACGCATTAAAATTCTATATACCTGTGATGAATTCAGGAACTAATGACTTAATAATTAATAGACCCATCGTGCACTATGCTTCCTGCGTACTTGAAAGACATCAGCATGTGAGTGAAATGGCAAATATCTGTGAGTCTGACTGTATACATCTGTACCAACGAAGTGTAATAGTAAACCATAGAACGGCGAATAGGTTCGCGAACAGACTGAATTGTAAATTGATTGTTTGTTGAGTAATTTCTATAAAAAAAATGCTTGAATTTATTAATATTAAAATCATAATGATGAAGCCTATTCTGGTGATTTTATCCTTGATTTGGTGATTTTTGAACTGTCAGACTGGTGATAAAAAGTTTTTAGACCTGGCAACACTGTTGACGTTAAATTTCAAGATAAAATGATGTCAGCCGAATTGTTTTATTCTGTTTTATACATATTATTGTCTGTGTGTATAATTTATCCACCGACAGAATTCATCAATGCAGGTTTTACCGTACCTGACATATTTTCTTCAGTCTTAGGTTCAGAAAGCGAAGAATTCGTCAAATATCATATAAAACGATCTTGCATAACGTTACTCGTATATTCCTTAATACCATTAGGATATATCATAGGTCTTTTACTGTTTGTGCAGCAAGAAGAGGTAATATTTAATTGAACAATGAGGCTTTACCAAACATTTTTTTTTTTAGGTTATAAATGTATTTTCCAGCACAAATTCTTTGGTGTGGCAATTGCTCGCGACTACTGCCCTTCTATTGCCCTTAATGGCATTATTTCAATTGAAGATTTGGCTGGAAGATGAAAATCGAAACCATCCAATTATGAAAAATTTGGTCAAGTTTTGTAACAACGATTCTAATTGGAAAGCTGTTGCATCAGATATTAACAGGGAATATCGAAGGTAAAATCCAAATTTTTGTTTTTTCACTCCTTCATTAGGAGAAATTTCCTGTAGAATTGAAAAAATCTGCATTCAGACAAATGCAATCAGCAAGATAATAGCAACGGAGAATTGGATACTGAAAGTGACTCCTTTAACAATATTCATCGCTCATCAGAGTGATACATCTCTTGTTGTTAACAAAAGTGACACACATGCCATGTCTCAGAACAACTCTGGTGAAGTGCAGTACATAAATATTGAAGTTAAATCAAGAAGATCAAATGTAGAGCCATTCAATATACGATTAAATTCAGTCGACTTCAAAGATTTGCAAGATCGAATAGCCAGAACTATCACGGTTCTTCCAAATGTAAAGTTTCACAAAACATTAGTTGATAAGTTTGTAGACGTTTTTAAAGATGCAGTTCAAGAAAATCCACGTTTCGTTACCAATCAGGTCAGTGTAAACAATAGTTTAAAATTAATCTCATACAAGTGATTTTAGGAGAGGGAAAATTGTATAGGATGTATGCAAGAATCTTCAAATGTAAAATTGCAAAAAATGTGCATGGATAATGAATTAGATGCTGTTAAGTGTAGTAACTGTTACTGTCGGCCAATGTGGTGTATTGATTGCATGGCAAAGTGGTTTGCCTCCAGACAGGACAATGAGCGTACAAATGAATGGTTGTCTTCTAAATGCACTTGCCCAATGTGTCGGGCAACATTTTGTATTTTGGACGTGTGCCCTATAGATGAATGATGTACATCAGATTCTAAGATTACTTATGTAAATACTTTTGCTACAATTTTTGTAAATAACATAAATAATATCATTTTTCTCTCCCAGAAATGAAATATTTTCACTAAGTATAGGATCTTTTTTCATACTTAATAGTAGGTATAAATAATATGGCGTTCACAATTTGTATGCCTTATGTAAACATATTACCAAATTTAAGCAATTATTTTTTTAATTGACTGACCTGATTTCTTTCTCTATATTCCTTTTGTTAAAAGATCTTATTTAGTAATAATAAATGATTTTATTAGAAATTTTCATCTGAAGTAATTATCCATCCAAATTAGGTGAGATTCAGACGGCAGTTGACGAAATTAACAGCTCCTAGAATAAAAGAAATTTCTGTAAGATGGAGAGTAAAAATAGCTAAAGTATAACCCATAAACCGAAATATTATGCTATGCAGCAATTTTTGTTCAATATTTTCCACTTTTTAATTTTTTACACTTTATACATGTTGTGTAAAGTACAGAAAATATCAAAAAGGAAAATATATGTATAACATTGTGTTTTAAAAGTTATGTTCTTAAATTAAAATTAAATTAGTGGTAATTGATATTGCATGAATCCTGCATAACGGTCTTTAATATAGCGATGGAATTATATTTTCCAAGGTTATTAGGTACGAAATTGCAATGTAACGAGTCGGACTGCGGTGTCATAAAAATTAGTCGTTCGGATTAGTAAAAACCAATAATTTGGTAATTAGGTAGGTAATGGAACTAGTATGGGCTTTTCCCACCGCGCCCAATTCAGAACGCCTCTGACTGATAACCTTGAAAAATATAATTCCGCCCGTTAGTAATAATCACATTTAAGGCCCGGCCTTTCCATCTTCCCGTTAAGGAGCACACATGGCGATCTACGGGCAATCCGATTGTCGCAATCTGATCGCCCGAAAATTGCCCGCAAATCGCCAGAATGAATGGGGATCACTGATGCGACGATTTTCAAGCCATCTGATTGCCAGAATTAAAGTATCCATATGAAAAAATTTCAAGCAATCTAACTGCTACAGCAAAATTTTGCAAAAGTTACAGTCGCGGACACGAAGACGTCATGAAAAGGTGTCCCTGTGGCAGAAAGTGGCTATGTTATTATTTATCGTTTAAAGTACAAAAAAAGAGATATATACCTTGAGTTAGGCATTCTGTTTTGGACTTTAAGAAATAAAAAAGTGTATGCGCAAACAATTCACATCAAACTCGTACGGACATTTCGAATTTCTTATGAGATCCGGGAAATCAAATTACAGATTAAAAATCGCCACGTAGATAGGCGTTTATATATAAGTAAAAATTGCCGGGCGATCGAAATATCGCCGGCAATCTCATCGCCATTGCCCATTTTACAGTGATATTGAAGCAATCCAGTCGCCTGGGAATCGGATTACCCGAATATCGCCACGTGTGTGTTCTTATGTAAAATTATCCGACGAATAACTTTATGAATGGTTGATTGTTGATTGTGAATTGTTTCCATGGTAGTTATCCATCAGTTAGTTTATCAAGAGATGGAAAGATCGTACCTAAGAAAATATAAATAAGTTTGTAGCAAAGGATTCAAAATTTCTCTTATTGCAATGAGCGCCTATGATCTGTTATGCCATTGCAATAATAAAAATAAAAAAGTATTAAAAAAATTAAATAAATTTCAACAGAACCCCATTTAAAGTAGGTCGAGAAAAGAATACCTATACTGGGTGTCTCAAAACTTATGTCTTTATTAATTGAAACCACAGATAGTAGTCAACAAAAGAAACAAAAAATGTCATACAACAATAGGGAAAAAGTAAATAATAACTCCGGTAAAAATCAGTTTTCGTTTTCTAAGAAATTGTTGTAGTAACGCTGGTTGGCGATTTAATATATATGTGTGTACCAGCGTGATCATAAAAAACGACTACAGCGAAGTAAAATAAACATTTACATTTTCAAAAATTTTAGATATGTAACTTTAATTTTGACGAAAATTAATTAAAATTGTGTAACTGGCAGTATAGAAAGTGTTAGGAAAGAGTTTATACATGTATTTCGGACTTATTGCAATCGCTTCCTTGTATAATTTGCAAAAGATTTTCATATTTTTATCATTAATTCCTGTTCTTGTGTTTTGGGATTTTAGAAATTCAAAAAAGGGGTAAGTTTTTCTAAATTTTTCAATAAACCAAATTTTTTTAAGGTACAGAGTTCTGATGAGGCCCAATAAGGCCGAAATACATGTATAAACTCTTTCCTAACACTTTCTATATTGCCAGTTACACAATTTTAATTAATTTTCATAATTTTCATCTGGCAAGAAAACTTGATTTTTTAATTTTGACAGTGTTTGACATGTATTTGCCAACCTATAAAATCTAATCCATCTCATTCGATTCCAAAGAAATAAATATTCTCTGTTAGTAACACTAATAGCTAATTCAGATGTAATACTGATTCCGTCTTGGAATTATTGCCTTCTGAATTGCATTTAATTGGAGTATTTTTATTTGTTTTGTCAAAATAATATTAATTTCAAAATGACAACCGTTCATTTTGAAGTACACTTTAATTAACAAAAATTTAGAATGTAGTCGGTTTTTCTGATTACAGTAGCAATGAAACGGTCGCGAATTTGATTTTGAAAACAAATTGCATTTGTTTGTTTTAATTGCTTGATAACAAAGAAAAGAAATTTTACAAGGCGGAGAACGCCACCGTGAAGGGACGGTTTCCAAGTTTATGGTTTTTTAGAACACCGAGTTCGAAAAGGGCATTTGAAGCATTGTTGCTGTCATTATAAATCAGGGCCGCTTTCAAATGTTATTTTGTACGCTTTGGAATTTGTCACGCAAGTGTTTAAGATATTGTAAAATTTAGAAAAAGGATCATGTTGCATGCAATAGACAAGAATTTGGCTTTTGTTTTGAAATTGTTGAACGAAGCTCGGGAAATAATAAATATGTCAATCGACACTTGTATAGCGTCAGTTATTTTCAAGAATTTGGTAAGTTTCAAACATGTGCAAGACCACCGGAGAACCTGCCGGACAGTTCGAAAATTTATTGTACGTACCGGGAACGAGAGAGAAGCGTGATTTTTTTCCTGAACTAAAATAGCAGTTATTGGTCAAGGGGGTTTTTAAAAATTTGGGAGGAATTTATGTTGTTGCTAGCGAAGAGAAAATCAAAAACGGAAGGCAGAAAGATTCTAACCGTTCGAACGAGCAGTTGAATTTTAATTTAACTCAAGAAATTTTTTTTCTGAGTGATTTGCATTTAGTTTCAACTATTTTTCATAATTAGAATTAAGTCATATTATTTCGGGACGGTCAAACAACAGTGTTAAGGAAAGGGCAATTAAAACAAACAAAAGACTCGAACCGCGCCGCGACCTATGATGCGAAAGGATTATATAAAAACAAGTGCGTGAGTGAGTGAAGGGCGCATCGCGGAACGCGGATAGGTAAAATTGCATGAATTTATATTTCTTTTCACATACTTGGTGGTATAAATTTGTTTAAAAATTATTTAATTGGCTCATCAATCTGTGACTCGAAAAATCTGTAAAGTTCAATCTTGGCATTGCTTAGGCAATTTTTATTAGTTTATTTTTGGTACTTGTGTATGCATTTGAATCAAAGTTAAAACTCAATAAATTCAGTACTTTGCGCGATCTGTGATTTAATCAACCAGAGTAAATTAACTACCCCTAAAATCTATTGGTCGATTTCAAATACAGTGTATTTTTTTTTGGTAATTTAGTTCTACCTTTTTGCGATATTCTCTGGCAATTCGGAGACACGCTATCAGTGTTATTTCGATTTGTTCAGGGAAATCTGCAGCACAAATCACTGGCCAGGCAAGGTTATATCTGCCGACGAACACAGTGCGGCCAGCACAGTCTAACTCAGGAATCAAGACAAATTTAATACTCGTTACGAATTCCGTAGAATTACGAAGCCAACAATTTGAACTACCTATAAATATACATCTTAACAGAACTTCTCTCACACCCTGTGTGTGGACTAGAGCGTTGTCGTTGCCGAAAGATTTGCAGGTTAATTGAAAGCATTTTGTCGCGAGGCTGAATGTGCCATAACCGCAAAAGCGGAGTACCAATAAAACAGTCATTTGTTTGCGCAAACAAATTATTTCGATAATAAGTTTAGCCAACGAAAAACGACGTAGAGGGATTTGAAAAAAGGCGTACATTGTACCACCCTCTAAAGGCACGAGGACGAAGTAGTCAAAGATCTTACCCCGTGGCTTAATTAATTAGGTTAATGAGCTAGAGATAGGGTTATTCCATCACCTCTGAAAAGAGTCCTTGAAAAACTAGCGACAGTTGCTGTTAATTATCTTACAAATTGATCGCCGGAGCGGCCTTTTGTATCACATACTTCTCCGAACATCTGATTAATCAATTAATAATTTCCATTAATAAAGTACACTGTAGACACATTGTCACACTGTGCGCTGGTTAATTAATTACTCAGCGTCTTCGAATACTATCTAAGGTGGCAAACAGGAGTACCAAGACAAAGCTATCTTGAAGAAAAACTAAATTGTTGATCTCATTTAAGTCACAAAGTTGCCACAGCCACTAATTGCGTGGGCACCAAGCCTCCGGCTGTGTGAATTGAAATAAATACGCTACGATATTCGACATTAAATACGTTAAGCGAATTTTATTATACTTCTTGATAAGTGTATCTTTTATTGTGATTGATTTTTATATTGTTTTAAAACTAGGTTTTACGCTCAATTTTCCAGGTTCCTCAGTGGCTGGTAGAAGGAGTTTTTATCTTTTTTTTGCAATAAATCATCAATTAAATCTAACGTCTCACATTTTTATTTATACGTATTTAGTTCCTTTAATCTCTCAAATTTATTCACCGTCTCACCAGAATGAGAATCCAGTTATAACAACAAGTTTAATTAGACGATCACGAACAATAGGCATTAAAAGATTAAAGTACGAGAATTTCCGAAAAAGGGTCGAACGGTAGCTTGTAGGTCAGTAAGGTATATTGCTTAGCGCCAGCTGTAAAACATAACAGTAGGGGGTCTTTTTACCTACAGTCTAGACTAGTCCTGCTAGTGTATGTTATTTGAGGTCATAAACATTCTCGACCTTTTTTGAAATTTCTCCGAAGTAAACCTCGGTAATTGCGCGTTTTTTCGTTGAGTTCAGTTAATAAAATTTTCGGTCCATTTAATAATTTTATCAATAAGTTTAATTTGTTTTTGTTTGGACCGAGTTTATTAGTTATTAGTTGCCTGTAAAGGCGACAAACTAGGTGGCAAGTTCGGGCGCGTCACAGTACATAGAATAACTCTTAAGAATAAGAGTAACATTTTTGACGTGCATCGTTTGCACGTTTAAATAAACCCTCATGTATATTTTGCCATGTTGAATAACTTCTAAGGCTCGAGATATCCATCTCCTATTAAAGTTATTCGTTGAATAACTTGATTTTTCTGAATTGTTGATTGATTTTCTATGAATTGTTTCTAGAGTAGTTATTCGTCTAATAATTATTAGCCACTTTATTAAAAATTTCCAAAATAATCTAATCGTACATTTGGTCTGTTTCTTATCCTGTACTGATGTACATCAATGCTTTCATTTACGCAAAGTACTTTACTGCAACCAGAAGGCTGAAATGTTTGTGAGGTATGTCCGTATGAATGAGGATGATTTGAATTGACAAATTATCAAAGAATTTAGGCTTCATTAAAGCATATTTTCTAAAAAAAAGGTGTACACTAGTGTAAACCAGTGCAGGATAACAAACTGACCTATTTACAATCTCTAACAAGAACCATCCTTCGGAAAATAAACAAAATTATGTTTATAAATTAAATGTTAATTAAATAATGATTTTTAGAATTACTGAACATAAGTTAAATCTACGTTGTTTTGTCTTAAACAGATTGTTGTTGAGTTTCAATAAAATGTTTGCAAAATTGTGTATAATGGATGTATTAGTGTGTCTGTCCGTGCACCATATCGCACATCGGATTCAAAAGTGACACAACTCAAAATTTTTGATAAATGTCAGCTCCCAAAACAACCAACTTGATCACTCGTTAATTTTAGGTGTCAGAGAGAACACAAACTTACACGACGCAATTAAACGATATGGTGTGCGGTAGCATATATTCTTCTTTCTTTATTGTTCTCTATAATATTTCTAAATTTCCTTATTGCTCTTTATTATATTCAGAGAGCGATCAGTTTTAGATTTTTGTTATCAGAAGTAGGCAGATGTTGAATGAGTATGAATAAGTAAGTATAAAATAAATAAAAAAAGCATTGGTAAAAATAAAAGCAATAAAACTGTGCGAAAGTGAACCTTATTGAGAAAAAAATTTGTTGCAATACTAGGTCAGAAAGTGATCGCAGGATGTCGCGATCTAAACTTCTTATTGAGAAACTTCTTAAAGCCACGGCTTTATTTTAGTGCTTTAATACATTTGGCAATCACTATACGAGATCAGTAAAAATAATTTTGATTCAATGGTTATGGTTTGGATGACCATAGGTAAAACCTCTCTGATTATAATTTTACAACCAAAAGGCACTGTTATACTATGCATATAGACTTTGTGGTAACGGGGATAAGATCTAATATAATATAAAAAAAGTTATTTTCGATTATTCTGTTTTGTTTTTTATTGCGTAGTATCAGATTATTCGGTGAAAAGGCTTAATTATATTGAGCTGGAGTAGAAATTCATGGAATTATCATAATATTCCTTTTCCAATACAAATAATCATTATCTGCAGCATGATTATGATTACGTTTTATCTTGAAATTGATACATACATAACAACCTTAATTAAACCTGATACAATGATTTACGACAGAAAGGTGATAAATGTAATTTCTTTTGTAATTCCAAACTTTTCAACACTTTGATAAAATACGTTTAGCTTAAAGTCAAAAAATAGAAGAATTAGTTTTTTTCTGAAATTCGCATTAAATACTTTTAAATCACGTAATCTTCAAAGAAAATATTAAAGTGTATTTAATATGTTTCATTGTAAGTACGCAGTTCTAATGCTTACCGGACGCAGAACGAATCATATAAACTTAATTACAGGAAAAATTGATAATGATAACATTCAACATGGATTTCGTTTTATACGAATGTTTTTAATTTCGAGGCCTTTCATGTAATTGTGAAATCTGATATAATCTGAAACTGATTGTTATCTTGAAAAGTTAATGTAAAATAAGTCGTTTATCGAGGGAATTGTTCAAGTTTAGAAGGACAGATTCTTTTTAAAACATTAGTTAAAGCCGTTAAATGTAAAAATGAATTTTAAATACACTGTTTTCTTGAAATATCTTATTTTATTATTTTGTGAAAACTTGAGTAACGTTTTTCGTTGAAACGAAATTGTTGTTATAAAAATATTATTTCATTTATATACAAGAAAAATAACATTAATACATATATAGGAAAATTATGAATTCATTTAAACAAATACACCTTTTCTAACAATCTCTGATGAGTGGAATAGCTTGCAACAAAGAAAAGAACTAAGCCTATTATCTTTTAATTTTTAAGGAAGATTGTTTATTGTAGCTGTTAAGTAAGTAGAAAAATTACTTACTCAGTGCTTAATACTTAAAAGTAAATATACCTATCTATCATAACATTATCAAAAAGCACATTTACATATCACAAATTAGAGGCTTCGTTAGAGTCTTGTTGTTTGTGCAGTATGCATCATCTCTTGAACGACTTCCTCAATATTTAGATCATCCCCAATTTCACTATGCACTTTATTGCTTTCTTTGGTAGGAAAATTAGAGTTTATGTAACTGTCACTCTTCTCCTTGGTATCGAACGATGGATGTTTGTACAAGGACTCATCTGTTACACTTTTTTGTCTACCGTAATTTTTCCGTTTCATTTTCCCACTTTTTGATAACGACAACCTTCTTTCGGGCGGAATTTGTGGCACATCCTCCGCTTCTTCTTGGGTCTGCTTATTTGGTCGTTTTTGTGAACCGAAAAGATTCTTTAAGAAGTTCGGTGCCATCATCTTTGCGGTGGTCAACACCTCATTGCGTATTTTTCTTTGCTTCTACAAAGGAGGTAACGACGACTGAACGGGATGAATACGTACACATAATCAGTTTTGTTAATGTTTCGCAGTTGATAAGAGTTAATATGATAATATTGATAAGATCTGCATATATACGAGGTCTATTTTATTAACTGTCATGTGCATTCGTGTTTATGAACAACAGAGAGGACAGGGGAGTGCCTTATCATTTCGTGCAGTTAATTTCGCGAGTTTAATTAAGCATTAAGGAATAAACCGCTTCAACGCGACTTTATCTTGGCGGATAAAAAATATCGAATCTGACAATCATTATAATTGGACTTGAGTAAAAACATACTTAAAAATGAACTTTACTGAAATCTAATAATAGTACTTAGATATATTGTGTTATGAGGAATTGAACTTTTTTTTAAAATTAGGAATAGAGTTGTTCCTAATTCATAACATAACCTTTACACAAAAACTCATCGTGGACATTCTATTTATGGTTTCCAAGCAAAAAATAATTTATGATATCGCGGATTAATTTTCAAGTAGTAAGATTTGAATGCATTCGACGTTCATAGTTTTGAAAGAGACGGGTACTATGTTCTGTAAGCTTTTTGTAAGCGTCATATGAATTATGATTGCGACTGTGCATCCTATTATGTTACGGCCAAATTATGGCCCTTAACAATCTTGTTTTCCCCTTCTTTTATAATAGGGCTTTCATTTAAAAAATCATTGCCAGTAGCCTTTATAAAGCGAATTAGCTTTTATATAAAAAATTAAATATAATATTGAACATTTGAATACGTTTGGAGAAAAATGCATTCTTTTAGTACATATTCATTTAAAAACAAACAGAGGTCTTATATTTTTTAAATAAAATTAGGAAAAACAAATCGGGGCCATATGTAAACAAAATAAGAGGTAGTTATGAGAATTTTCTGTTAAAATGAAATCTTTATTTATGTATGCGTTAAAGGATTTTATATCACTTTCGTGTGTTCTTGTACTCATTTTTTTAACAAAAAAAGAAAAAAATAATTCTATATAATTAATTCTTTTACCTCAAAATCTTATTTACATATTTTGAATTTTTTGCTAATTTTTCACAAAACGAGTTGATAAACTTAATTAATTCGACAATCGCGGAGATATCAATATTTTTGGATATATTTGGATAAGCTTATTTGCTTATATGTTCAATTTGAACAATAGTCAATACAATGAGGAAGCGTATTAGAATTTTGGTGGTAACCAGCTGTGAGGATAGCCAACCTCTGCCTTCTCTATTTTAGGTTCTTGTCATTAACACACCTTCCTATACTCTATTTTTAAACTAGGAGGAGTAACAGTTGTCGGCCTGTCGTAGGTAGATTGACACTGTAAAACTAAATTAAAAATTAATTTGGCAAGCTTAGGAGGTTTACAAATTCTTCAAATAACCACCTTATGAATGAACACAGCATAAAGCATGTGAGCTGTGGTATGAATACATTTCATCTGTGCGTCTGTGACTTGCTTGGGAAACCTGTGAACACCTACCTAGCTGCTAAATAAAAGCGAAAATAAAAACAAAATAAAACTTATCCCTCAACTGATAACGCATTGACAAATGTTTAGAATCTCTGGCTCAGACCCGGCTGAGTCATAATAAGTGTTCAAAATTTCTTCCCTCGGCCGCTCGTAAACACAAATCTAGATTTAGGTCAGGTGAACGTGCAGGCCACCTGATCGGCCTGTTTTTTCCAATCCATCTACCAGGAAAAATTTCGTCGAGGTGAGCAAGTACTTCACGGCGAAATTGAGGTGGAGCCCCATCGTGCATAAACCACATCGTTGCTCTAAGATTTAAGTTCACATTCTCGAGAACTTCCGGTAGATTAGTTCGTAGAAAATGTAAGTATTGGAGACCATCTAAACGGTTCGGCAAGACGAACGGGCCGATTAAATTGCCGTTTAGAATACCTGCCCATACGTTAACAGAAAACCGTTGTTGGAAATGGCTGCGATGAATTGCGTGAGGGTTTTCCTCAGCCCACAAATGCATGTTGCGAAAATTGCACACCCCATCTCTGGTAAAAATAACTTCGTCGGTAAACGGGACATTATGAACAAAATTCGCATTTGCCTGTTGTTTATGCAGTAACCAACGACAAAATCGTATGAGTAGAGCATAGTCGGGTGGTAGCAAAGCCTGAACTCTTTAAATATGGTACGGATGTAATTGTTGTTCGCGAAGAATGCACCAAACAACGGAGGACGATAAACGTGTTTATCTTGAGATATCACGTACACTTAACGAAGGATGTTCCCCGAAAAGTTGTAGTATTTCTTCTTCTCTGTTTAGGATGCGTTATGGACTCTGCCGTCCTCCACCTCTTCCGCGACGTGCCCTTAAAGGTCCAGTATCCCTCGTTCTTTGCACAACAGAGAGAAATACGGCACTGGTTGGCAAATGTCGGTTTGGAAAATGCTGTACATACAAACGCCTTGCCGCTAATGCGTTTTGCCCACATTCACCGTACACTAGAATCGTGTCAACAGTCTCACTATTTGTAAATTCTGCCGTTATTGTCAGTAAATTTCCGTGCAACCACCTCAACGTACACCTTCAAACTACCCGACCTGGCCAACGATGACTAACAATAAATTACATCACTCATATTCTTCGTAAACATCATAAACTTAAACCAGAGACGTTCAAAACGGTTTACCCGTTCGACAAAATTATTTATTTTCTCGAAAATTTAATAACACTTTGTTCAACAAAAAAAATGGTTCATTCTATTCATTTTCATGCAAAGTTTCATTGTTTAATTTATTTTCATGAAGTTACGAAACACCCTGTATATTTTTTCTAGATTAAAATGTACAGGTTAAAATAATTCCACTTCCAGTCAAAAGAGTGTACGTATTAAACCTTCACTCTAATTCCTCTCTAGCAATTTACCTTATTATTTTTTTTTATACGACAGTTAAAAATGTTTTTTTCAGAATATTGAGGAGAGGTTGAGAATTATAAAAATCTTGTAGGGATTATTGGGGATTTCTAGTGAAATAACTGGGTAAAAAGCTCTTTCGCGTTAGCAACACTAGTCTAGGCTTCATGACAGCTAAAAGCACAAAATCCAAACCAATATAACCTCAAAAGTCCCATTTATAAGATATGGCAAGTAAAAGAAGTCCGGTTTCAACGGTAAAAGTAAATAAGACGTATGCTCATTAGATTACAAAAGTGAACGTACTTTCCTAACTTATTAATTTGTAAATATTTTCAATGTAGGCGACACTGCTTCACAATCTTTTTGAATGTTGATGGTGATTTATTTATCACCAGATCTAGTGATTTTTGTTATTGCATCATTACTCGGTGAGAATTTTACAAAATCGGTTTTTTCTGGTGCTTTTTTACAAAATGTAGAAAAATTTTAGTATATTTTATTTATTTTTATTTGTAAATTCTAAACTGCTTTATATAAATGTTGTGTTGAAATTACAGACAGAAAGTTCGAACACGAGACATTTTACATTCAATATTAATAAATAGTAATGTAATTAACCAAATTGATTGTTTTTGATTTTTTTTAATTTTTGTTTTGTAACCTTTTTTCAAAATTTATTCTATCAAATTGTGTTATTAGTGAAACGTAAAGTCCCTAGATTACCAAAGTAACGCGATAAGTAAAGCCAATGGAGCCACAATGGCGACGTCGTTCGGATAGCTGTCACCATTTCTAAGTGACAATCATATTTTCACAGCTCTATTTCGAAATATGCCGGGCTGTTGTGTGGTCTTATGTAAAAATAGATCTGAAAAGGGATTCTAATTATACCGAATTCCAAAAGAAGAGAAGCGAAGAAAAATTTGGTGTGAGTTTATAAATACTAGAAAGGATCTATGCCCTCGATCAGTTATTTGTGCTAGAGATGAACCAAGCAATGAACCCGGTGCATGTGAAAGCACCTACGTATGTGGATGCATTCACCAGGGTACATATATGTATGAATCAATTTTTTGTACTTTTTACTTATTTTAAAATTTAGCGCCAAATTTTTTGGAGCCACAATGGTGGAAATTCGCGTTACTTTGATAATCTAGGGACTTTAGTGAAACGTACAGCGATGTTGCCAATTTTAAGTGTCCGTTAAAATAATTTATTATTAAATTTTGATTGTTTGGCAACACTGTTGGGAAGTGAAGTTTGTGACAAGTCCTTTAATTCGCCCATCGCCATTGACAGGAATTGATGGATTGAAAAGTTATGGTTGAAAATTAATACGTAAACAAAAACGTTCACGACGAAATGTATTGAAATGCATGCTTTAAAAGTGAGTCACTACGAAGACATTTTGCTAGGTTGGGAGTGCTTAATTTAACTTGAAAGAGAAAAGGAAGTATTCTTTATCAAGAGCTCTCTAAAATATTTCAAAATGCACAGACCTAGACCAAATCACAGTAATTTTACCTATGTAAGTTCCTGTGTTAAGTACCTAATATTTATACTTAATTTTGTGTTTTGGGTAAGTACATACTTATAGTACCTATGGTATAGCTGACTAATTTGCCTTCGTTTACAGTTATTCGGAGGACTTTTAATTGGAATAGGTTTGTATGCATTCGTGGATAAATGGCAGTTGACAGGATGGGTGAAATTGGAAACAGTATACGATGTTATTTTGAATGTTTCATTAGTGATGGTGATAATGGGCGGAGTGGTTTTTATTGTTAGCTTTGCCGGTTGCGTTGGTGCACTCAGAGAAAATACTTGCTTACTTAAATTTGTATGCTCTCGATTTACGTAAGAAATCTTAAATTAAGCTTCATTTCCTTTTAGTACTCCCTTTGTTTGTTAATTTTCTTCCTCTTGGAAATGGGAATTGCAATTATGGGATTTGTGTTCCCACATTCAATGCAGTCTCTGTTGGAGGAAAACTTTACTGATAAAATTATTCACACGTACAGGGATGATCCTGATTTACAGAATTTTATTGATTTTGCTCAACAAGAGGTATGTTTCGTTAACTTATTATAGAATTTGGGTGTGGTTCTTTTATTTATTTTATTTATCATGGTGTTGATGTGAATGTAAAGAAAATGAGTTTTCAGTTTCGTTGTTGTGGACTCAGCTCAGAGGGATACATGGATTGGTCAAAAAACGAATACTTTAATTGCACATCTCCGAGTGTTGAGCATTGTGGAGTACCATTTTCGTGTTGCATTAATGCAACAAGCATCAGTTCTGGGTTGGTCAATATTATGTGTGGCTATAAAGTGCAAACTTTATCAGTAAGTTACGTTTTATAGCTGGTGCTTCCTTTCGTGTCATTTTTGGAATTTCAGGTAGCGGAAGCAGCGAAGAAGGTATGGACATCGGGTTGCATTGAAATCGTTCGCTCTTGGGCTGAAAGAAACTTGTACACCATCGCGGGTATAGCATTAGGTGTAGCTTTATCTCAGTTATTTGTGATTTATTTGGCAAAAACTTTGGAGAGCCAAATAGACTTGCAGAAGTCAAGGTGGGTTAGTTGAAATATTGCCCTGAAGGTCTTGGGGCCTAGCGTGTATTTGTAAATTGTCCTGCCATTTTAATGTTGTTAATGTGAATGTGAAGTGTTTGTAGTTTTTACGACTGACTCTAAAATTCTCTCAAAGTAATACAGATAAAGTGTATGTGATAAATTATCCAAATTCCTTTTATACTGCGTGTGTACATTTAGAAACTATAGTAATCATTTGTCTATGCCGTATATTATAAATTTCTCAGGGCCTAGGCCCAAGTTTTATTTATTCACTTAATACGGATACATTTTTTAAATATGAGTACTGACTTAAAGCATATTGTTATTATAAATATATTAACTTACTAGTATAATTAACTTCTTTTTAAAACTAGTTTGAAAATACTAATAAATTGAACACATTTATATTTTCTAGCAGGACTTGTTGTAAATCATTCTTTTTTTCATAGTATAGCAATCAATTTCAATACCTCTATTTACATTTCTGAACTGTTTGTGCTCAAATATTAAAAATTTTTCTCATCAGAACTATAATTTATTAACTGTTGGCCAAAAAATAAAACTCTGCTTGACCACAAGCCAATTGCGAAGTATGTAGATTCAATTGAAAAATCACAACTAACTTTATGATTGTTCCATTGAAACTCCCATTACGTTCTTTTTTAACGTATATGTTGTATAAGTTGAGCTGGAGATGTGATTATGTATGCCAGTATTAATTGTTTTTGATAATGTAATCATAGCCTGATGGTTAGTATCCATTAATTTTTTCTGTTGGCATTAAGAAGATATACAACGTACCCAAGGAAGTACGCAACAAACGAGAAACTTATTTACTATACATACAAAAATTTACCTTGTATAAAAGTCTGTGCTTTGTCTAGAACCCATAGAAAACAAAACAAATACAATACCACTCTAAATAACAAAGATACAATACAAGCATTTTATAAATTACTGTCAAGTAATTAGAATTTTACAGATGAAGCTATATTTGGTACAAATGGTTTTCTCAGAAAACTACCGTTGGTGGTCAGTTGAGAATCCAAATTTCAAAATTGAATGTATTAATCAATATTCGCAAAAAATTAATTTGGCTGCTGTATAACAGAAAAGTAATTGAGCCCCATTTTTTGCGATATTCCTTTAAATACAAGGCGTTTTGTCTGGTTTACAAAGGATGGTTCACTTGGACATAGTGGAGTGATTCAGTATTTCAATGTAAATTTCATACTTTATAGTTTTGTAATACAATTTCCTGAGATTTTAGATTTCCTTATGAGTTTTAGATAAAGTGCAAACTTTTATAAAGAATAAACCAGTAATAAACAGTTTTCCATTTGTTGCATACTTTTTTGGACATTAATCAATATTTTTTTGCTAGCCACAGAAACCACGTTTTTAAAAGTATTCAGTAATTGATTTGAGTCAAGTTGCTTTGCTTTGGAAATCTCGTTTGTGACAACATTCACTTTTATTTTCACGTTGAACTATTTACGTTAAATCAAGTTCAGTGAAAATAAAAAAAATATAACACAGTTCAAACTTAACATTCATCTGCTTTGCTTTGTAATATGCTTATGATACATGGTTTTCAGAATCAAAATTTTTTACTAATACCTTTTCAAATGTTTCCGTGAATTATGTTTTAAAAATTATTTTGCTAACTTAACTGCCCCAATTACAGTCAGACTTTTTAAGTATGAGAGTTTGAAGAAAGATGAACGTGTCAGTAAGTGTTATTGAGGCTTTATAATAAATTCACATCAAAATAAAATTAAGTAAAATTTGTTATTAGTAAAGGCATGAAATTTATTTATTAATAAAAAAATTTTTGTATGTATAGTTTCCGTCAACTACATATTATTGTGTATTTGAATTAGTAATTTGTAAATTTATATAGCATCAGTACCACATGTATAAAATAGATTGTAATATTTTTTGTAGTCGCAATCTTGATTATAATTTCAAACAACTTAGGATTCTGACTACACTGTTAATGTTTTTTTTTTTAATTTACAAATTCCAAAGTCCGTGCCAAATCATGTACAAATTTTCTATGTGAAACTGTGTAAAAAGAGTTGCTGCTTCTGCTGTGAACCTTTCGCCAGTCATTCTTTTTTCTTACTTAAAAAGTGTTTTTAATTTTTTCAGTTACTATAAGGTACGTCAGTGTGGAGATGACGTTGCTCGATTTTATTGACTCTATCTCTCTCTCTCTCTCTCTGTTATTTATATGTTTTGTAATGTTTGTATTGAGACAAGATATTTGTAATATGAATCTTTTATGTACTCTTTTAAAATAAATTAAACCTTTTATGTAAACTTGTTTTAATAATTTAATAATAATAGTAGTTACTTTATATTTTATTTTGAAAAAAAGTCTCTCTTAAATGTAGTTTCTAAAATTTAATTTTCCAATTATCATATTTGGAAACTGTGTATGTATGAGTGCTCATCCCTATGCTTTTATATTTTTCTTATAGCTTTCTTACAACTATAATTTGTTTTCAATCAATTTGCTACTCAATTTTATTTATTACAATTAAGAAACATGATTGAATAGGAGATTCAGGGAAAAATCAAAATCATCTTTTACTTAAAAAATATAATCAACTACGTAAATTTATTAAGTTCCTAAAAACGTGTAAAAAAAGATAAGTACAAAAAAACATTGGTCTTTGCTTCAGCAAACAAATACATAATATAAATGCAGATTTGAATCGGAATGTTCATATGTGCACAACAAATCGTTAATCCTTAAGGCACTAAATATGTACTAGGGAATGGTCTGAAATGTTATGCAACTACTTTTGTGTTAGTAACCATTTTTAGTAATTATTCCAAGTAATTAAATGAAAGATTTGCAAACATTAAAGAAAATAATTCAACTATGAGGGGGGGGGGAGCATTTACGTCTGCTAAGGTAATCTAATCATTATGCGTTTTTCAGTCTTCTAAGTTTACACCTAAGTTATTGCTTGTGATAATAAAATCAGATGATTTTAAATTTTAACGTGGTTTATCATGAAAATGTAGCTCTTGTTTATCTTTCGCATAAACATGTAGTTTTTTGTGGACAAGAATTTTTTGATCGTGTCTTTCTCCGCGTCCTTGTTGTACAAATGTACGTTTACTATTTCAATCTTCACTTTCTCAAATGGAATCGTTTCTAGCACCTGCAGTTCCGTACCTCCGGTTTCTAGGCTTAGATAATCTACGGTGGTTACATTCATAGCTAGCAAAAGCGAATACAGTGGGAAACATTTTACGCGTGTGTTGAATATATCGGAATCGTCGATTATGCAATTGGAGTGTATGCTGTTTATCTTTACGCCATCTTTCTCTTCTTGGTGGAAAGAAACCTGTTGATATAAAAACCATAGCATGGAGTGAGAGTTTTTTAAAAAAAACGTACCTCTTTAGGATATGGTGAAGGACTTAAACATCCATGTATGGCCTGTGATCTTTCTCTGTTGTGTTTCCTCAGGTTAAAGTAATGTCTGGGATCTGGCTGAATAAGAAGTCCTTTCCAGAATAATTTTTTTTCCAACCATGCTGTTTCTGAAGTCTTTCCGTCGCTGTAAGCACCTGCTTCGACAAATATTCCTTCATGCTAAAACGCATTAATACATCAATAGTGATTGGAAGACAAAAAAATAAATAAATACGCACTTTATTATTTAACAACTGCAACATGTATGCCACATCTTCATTTGGTGCATCAGAAATGTTTTCGTTAATTTCATTTTCTGATTCTTTAATTGGGCGTAAGTGCATTTGTCGGATGTATGCAATTAGTTGTGGATTGTCTTGTTTCACTTCTAAAAGTTCATAATCCTGGCTCATGTTCACTCGAAACTGATAATGTCTTAAAGCTAAAATAAAAAAAGATGCTGATGCTGATACATCTTCAATTTAAAAATTATTAAATATATTTTTGTGTAGTGTCTATAAAGGTTGTTAGGTAAAGGTACTTATGGTCAGAAAATTTTGGTGCTTTGACTTCTTAAATACTTCAAAGATCACCTTTGGTTTAAGTTAATGTTTCCTTAAAAAAATTAAATTTCTTGTGATTGTCAAAATTGTGCGATTGAGGATCATTGTTGAGAGAAATCACCACATCCATCCATTCCAAATACACTGCATACAACAATTAGGGCAAAACATTCATAAAAACATAATGTAATGTTAAGAAGAATGAAAAGATTCGCCCTGGTATTCACCATCAATCTCCCTCCATAGTACATGTGTAATTTTTCATGGAAATAAAAGTAGTATTCCTAAATAAATACGCGTTTTTCTTAATAGAAAAAATATTATATTGTTCAGTAAATACCTGCATAAACTTTTTAAACGACGTTGATTTCAAAGGTAAAATAGCAAATACCTCAAAAACGGGTAACTTTAACGGTGTTAACTAGGTATATCTAAATGATGAGGAAATAACAATTTTTTATTAAAAGTTCCATAAGTCTATTCACAAAAAAGCGAAAGCATTTTAAAAGCAACAATGATACCGCACGTACGCTCTCTATTTGCTACATCAAAATTAAAGCCATATTATTACTTCTCGTCTCAGAAAACCCTCATTTGTAAATCTTTAAAGCAATACATCGAAAGCTGTAAGGATTATTGAAGAAAATTGAAATTTTAACGCCCTGCATCTCCTTTATTATCACATTTGGACTAAGTGAGTGTATCAAATTTGGTGAAATAAAATGCTTGGTAACGTTTTACGAAAAATATAATTTATTACTCGATGCGCATTTCGGTTTTTACATCATCAACTGCGTTGAATAACAAATGTTTCTAGTGAAACAATGCTAAGTGCTTTATTTCATAAAAATTTGATTTACACGAATGTTTCATCAATACAATTTAATCTGTAAAATCGTTAAGTGAGTTTAATTAAATCGCAATATTTTGATGCCAGGTATCCATTGTTGCTCTGTGTTTCATTATTTTTAGACCACCTGTAGGTATATCCCAAAGTAAGTAAATTACTACATTTTGAATGAAATCAAAAGCACAAATTACGCAGATAATCAAAACTTATGATAGAAACCATTTGTGTCAACTTTCGTAATTTACAGTTTAAAGTGACTAGAAAACCTCTTTTTTTTCACATATTCCTAGTGGTGTAATACATATATACTTTGAGAAACACAGGAAAGATTTATTAACTTACAACATCGATTCTAGTTTAAAACAAATTGAAATTACAAGAACGCTAACTCAATAAATTTTTTTATTGACAATAATGAATCAGACTTTATTTTGGTGAAGTTTGAAATTATTTATGGACATTTTCTTATTTCGGTGTAGTTTTACTCTTTACTTAAGGTACAGTCGCAATCATATTTAATACCCATCTCCTTCATAACTATGAAAGTCGAATGAATCCAAATCTTACTACTTAAGAGTGAATCTGGAATGTAAAAAAAATGCCCATGATAAGTTTTTCTGTAGTGATGTCATGAATTATGGTTCCGAATGTACCTAGATCTATGAAAAACAAATTATAACTACTCATGCATAAGTGAAAAACTAGTACTCAAGAAATTAATATATAAATTAATTATTTAAAAAAAGTATTTTTGACCACCAGGGCAAAAGTATAGAGAACCTGGCAAGTTTTTCGAAACTCTATCAGATAAGTTATATGTCAATCAAATCTTGGGACTCTAGACAAGGCCATGCTTGCCTGTGAGTCATTAAATTATGTCTGGCTTTTGTTCCTATTATATTATTACTAGTGTGTCTGTTATTGTCCTACGAAAAAAAAATAATCCAAGGGCTAGATATCGAGTAATCCCTCGTTTATTTTATTTAAAAAAAAAAAATGAGGAATGTTTGTAAGATGTTATAATAAAATGAATAAAATACGTTTGTGTTAAGAAAAGAGGAGATAGTAGAGAATTCTGTACAACGTAAAGTCAGTTCACTAATAGAACAGATTTGTTCAAACAACACGAAGTAATAACTGATTTTGACATATTCAAGGAGTTTAATTTTTATCAGCAATGATTTCGAGAGGTTTCCTACCAATTTTCAAGACTCTCAACTAGGTTTTCATTAGCAATTCAATTTGTAGTTTATTTTAATAATTTAGTTCATTGTTTTGAGTAGAGCATTTGTAAACACATTCCTCTTCTGTTATAAGCTCATTCAATAAAATAGCAAATGGAAAAAAAATCTGTGATAACTACAAAGTTTTGAGGTGCAAAGTACAAGAAATCAAAGGGAAATATTGCATGCAAGTAATACCAGTGTTGTCCATGTAAATTAACAATATCGTCATCACTGTAATAAATCCCATAAAGAAAGCTACAATCGGTAAAAATTTTCTCAGTGTTCCCGGACCCTGTATTATGCTTCCCATCTTTGTTGGTGTTGGTGACAAATTTGGGGGCAAATGCTGCACCGGTGGTACATTAGCACTGCTCATTTGTTGACTCATGTTACATGTCTTTTCCAGCTGAAAATCGACTTTATTATTTTATAAAAATTTCAGCAGGAGCTTTTTAATAAAATTGATATATTGATCGTTTCTGAGAATAAAAAAAAAATTCATACCTGAAATTTTAGTTTCAAAAATGAATCACAGTCGGTTGTCTTATATTGTAAAGTTTCAGCATGTTCGAGTTCAACAATAAACAATGTGCTACAATCTACAATAGGCACGAAACATCCTGTCCAGGTATAACACGTTATTAAGGCTACTTGTAGTCACCGAATGCAAAGAGAAACAAGCGAAACTGACTTCTATTAGATTTGCTTCCTCCCCCCTTCGCTAAGTTGCATTCGGCGCGACAAGGAATTTCTCTTTTCTTCGCTTTGTCTTCCATATGCAACGTAGGTGTTACAGCTTACGAACTTACGAAGTACAAATTTATAGAGTGCCCCTAAACATTTCCTGCGATTAATGAGTTTTATTAAAAGGAAGTAATACATAAACAGATTTATTGTTTTTATTCGTGCAGTAGTTCATATATTTTATATTTTCATTAAAAAATCTGACAAAAAGCTTAATTGACGGTATAAAATTGAAGCAAATAAAAACTCCAATAAAACATTTCCGATCAAGTGCTTTGCCACAAAACAGTTAATTAGAATTTAGACAGCTCTATATTTGGCGATTACTTTTATTAATTTCGGAGGAATATTAAAGTGAAAAATGAATATCGAAAATAATAAGTGTTTCAATTTTGTAAATTTATTACGCAATTGTTAAAAAAGAAAGTGATCACATTTAGATTCTTTAGTTATAATTAAATAAAATAAAAGCTCCGGAAGATGCTGTCATCTATGATACAGAGGTGAAGTAAAGGTCTTTCAAATTGTAGTAATTATGCTGAAAACTGTAGATATATCCCAGTGAAATATTCAGACCAGTTGTTGTCTGGTTGCCTATTACGCGATTTAGAATTTTTTCAAATTTTCATGTAAAAATAAAAAATAAAAATAAACGATTTAAATTTAAAAATTAAATAATTCATAAATATTGTAATAAATTTTTTACGCTACTATAACTAAACGTCATTTTTTTTAATATATACCGATCGATCGATTGATAATTTTAAGAACTCTTGTATACCTGTCTCCTCCTAACTTTCGTGAAGTAGCTTTGTCGCTTGCAGTCGGAAATCACTTTGGATAGTTTTGTAAACTTAGAATCCAAATAAAAGGAATCTTTAAAAAAAAAGTATATCAAAATAAAGTGCTTTTTAGGTGTTATTTTGGTGCGCTGAATATAATTTTAGTGTTGAAATTATATTAAATAAAAAATAATGCGGGTTGCTTAGTTTTGATAACTTGGCGGTACCCAAGTGGAAAAATGGAGTTATCTAAAAAATTACTGACATAGAAATTAAGTGCTATTTAAGTGTTATTATATCACGTAATGTTAATTACCAAAGTTTAAATGTTATATTTTTTTTAAACACGAAGGAGGACTGCTGACTAAATACATGCAATTTTAGCAGTATTGGTGTAGAAATAATTTTTTTCCTTAATCCAACATGAATTGCATTAAATATCAAAAATCGTTAAAGCATTTTGAAGTTGTCCAAATACTCGAAAATAGGAACCAATGTTAACAATAATTTAAAAAGTTACAGTTGCAGAAAAATATAAGCAGAGTGGCGCAATGAAAAAGTTCCCAACCCATAACTCAAAGGTTCGTGTATCGAACCCCGCGCTCTTTCTGCTATAAGTTCTTTTTTTTACATTTGTAGTTACATGTAGCTACAGAGAAGAAATGAATACTTAATAAAGAGGAAAATTATTCAAGCTTTTCAGACAAATTTTCATAATTCAAACATTTATATGTAAAAAGAGAATTATTTCATTCATTATTAAGAAAGTGCATTTCGGGTCTTCAACAAGAAAGTACCCCTGTTAATCTTGAAAAAAATCGTATGTCATAGTTTGCAATTTTTTAATGTATCAAAAATGGATAACGTTAACTTCGATACCAAATTTAAAAAAACGCCCGATACTATTTCGTAATATGTTCTTGAATGTTATTTCATTATTCTACACTGTCTCCATGGTTGTTATGCCATCCATAATAGCGAGGTTGTTAAAATGTTCGTTATTACTAAAGAGCGGATATTCAGGCAAAAATAAAACGCAAAAAAGACACAAAAAATAGGAAAGAAGACAACAAATTTTAACACAAAGACAGTGAAAATAACAAGGGCAGGAAACTTTAAAATTAAAATTAATTTAAAATAGCATTAAATTCTATTTTTGTTTGACCACCAGGAGGTGACTAAATATTTTTCAATATTCTCCGGTAACAAATTTTGTCTTTTAACGGACAAAATATTTTTGTATTGCGAAAAAACCTTTCCACGTCACAAGATGTTACTGGAGCATATTTTAACTAGATATTTCATCGATTGTTAATTTAATGTCCTCCGCGACGCCACCTTCATGGAGTTTGGCTACTTCTGCAGTAATTTTGTAGCCAGGATTTTTTTGTTTTGTGTTTAGAAACTTTTCAGCTACTTTTTGGCCTATGCTACCAGGAACTTTTTTAATTAATGTGTCCACCGTATGAAATAATTTCAAAGAGTCATATAAACTTAGACCATTTTTTTCTAAACGAGTAATCGTTTCTGGTATATTGGAAAAGTGAGTCTTGATGAAAATTAAACCTCTTTGTACCGCAGGGTCTTTAAAGGCAGCTTGTGATTTGGCTATTGACAGAGCTGACGATGTTTCAAAACTATCGACCACCTTAAATTAAATATATAAAATTAAATTAGTTTGTAAGTGGCAAAATAAAATACGCATGCAGAAATCCAAGAACCCCAGGTTCTGGAGGTAGCGGTGTGTTGGGTAGCTTTTCTTTATATAAAGCTGCGCGTAATGGAGCTTTTAAAAAAAACCTTAAAAAATTATCTAAGCAAAAAATATAAAGTTACTTCTGAAAAATACCTTTTTAGTGGAAGAAATTAATTTATTGACCACAACAAATTCTTTTCGAATAAATTCACATACCCTATGTAGACAGACAATGTGCGAAGCAAGTAAGATGAATCATTTTTTCGCAAAAAGTTTGCACAACTTGAGCTGCCTTTATCATGTAAGGTGCAGCATTGGAAATTAAGAGAAGGATTTTGTCTTTTTTTACCCCATTCAATTATAAGATTCCTAATGGAAAAAAATCTATTAATTTCAGTATGTAATATTTAAAATGTTTAATTTACGCATGTTGTCATCGAAGAAATTGGCAATCGTTTTGTGATTGGTTTTTTCCAACTCTTTACTTGCCAATAAATGAGGAACTCCAGCGTCTGATAATTTACAAACAACAATGTTTGCAATTTAGCGACCCTTACTATCGTTTCGTCAATTGAGACCCAAATATAATTGTTTGCAATTTCTAACCTAATTGAATCTAGTGCCTACAAGTAAATAAATACTTATATGAAAATCAATTAAAATTTTCTAATATGCCAGTTAGACAATTTTAGTTAATTTTCATAATTTTCATCTGGCAAGAAAACTTGATTTTATAAATAAATATAGTAAAAATGGCTTTCACTTCTACTCCCGGACTGATAGCAAATATCTAAATAATTTTTCCGCAGTGTTGATTCGTCCGGAATTATTTCTTTTGTTGAAGATTCTAAAAACTCTCGTAACACCGGATTGTTCAATTTTTTAAAAGGAATCGATGCAGCTATAAAAGCCTCACATAACTTCAATGAAAATGTCGATTTTGAAGGACTGGGTTTTGATTCTTGCAAAGCCGTTTTCAAAAGAACCTGTTGACTGTTCTTGTTTTTTACATTTTTTGAATGAATATACCGCTAGTTATGTGTTGAGTTACGTGATACTTTTTAGTAGCATTTATCTAAAAATTATGAACAAAATTACAAATAACAATTATATAAATAAATAAGTAAAAAAAGACACTTGTTAGAACGATTTTGTACTTACATGCTTCGAACATATTTTACAAAACAAAGAATTTTAGTCTATTGACAAATTCTTGTCTAGTTTTACCCAATTTTGTATTTGACCACACTTTGGCATCTTGCAGTGTTAAAGTCACCAATTAAAACCGAAAACAGATTGTAGTAGTCCATTTTTAAATTGGTTTGTATGGCATGGCAATAGTGATTTGATTATCGCAAATATTAGGAGGATTAACGAAGTTCTGAAGATCCTGTTTTAAATCCTTTTATTACCCTCAGACGGCCAACTGCCCCGGTCCGGATTAAAATATTTAAAAATTAGGCTTTTGAATTACAAATTAAAAATAATAATAATACCAAAATTAAAATCACCTAGTTTATTGAATAATATATGTTAAAGACCAAAGAAATTAAAAAAAGAACGTTTATGAGAATATTATACATCACATCTTATGTTCAAAAAAAAAATAATCGTCTCCAGTTGCTATGGTCTCCGCAGTACGGACATGTCCGAAATTCTCGGAAGGTTGAATTATTGTTTATGAAAACTTACCCTTTTGTGTGCGTGATGTCAAATAATTTTCATGTAAAGGTTTGGTCATTTATTCCTGTTAAGATTAAACTCGTATTGAAACTGGCAATACCCATCTGGAAATATTCGCTGCAGTAAAACACACTTCCTAGAAAACATATCATACCCTTGTAGTAACTGCTAAGTTTCCATTTGAAAAAAAAATCGAAACTCACTCACTCACTCAGTATGAAGATAGAGCTATCTATGGGTATAAAATTATTTTTATGTTATGTTATGTTATTGTATGGGCAGAGATTAATTTTTAATTACTACTTATTCATTATGAATAATTTTTACTAATAATTGTATTACATTTTATAATCGACTTATTACGATTTGACGATGAACAGTGACGTCAAATGTGCGTTTTACCGGGAATTTTTCAAATTCAAATTTCTTTTATTTATTATAACTTTAATATTTAGTTATAATAAAAATAAGTGTACCTAAATTATCGTATATTCTTATACTTTCAAATAAAAATTTTTAAAAATGTTCATGGTGCCTAATAAACATCGTGACCGTCTTCAAAAACTAGATATCCGAATAAGCAAGATTGTTCTTTTGAAATTACAATGTTTTCCTATATTACTATTAAAATTTCAAAAATTCAAAGTATATATCGAATATAATTCAAATTTTAAATCACTTTAATGCAAAAATCTTTGAAATAAATATTTATACTCAAAATTTTAACTTTATTAATGTTAACAATTTATAATAATATTTAATATGTTTTAAATGTCATGCATACTTTAGATTCTCATGTTTCAAAACATAATTTTTGGACTTGTATTGTTCTGGTTTATTCGACAAAATTAGTTGTTCAAATCAAAAGTTAAATAAATTATTAAATAAAAAAAATTAAAATAAGCAAACACACTTATTGGTTACCGCAACCAATAACAAGCGAGTATTCGCCAAGTACTCGAATTTCATTGACAAAAGCGTTGAGAATCTCGAGTAGCATTAAAATCCATTACTAACCCTATCCTTGAACATATGAACATTTTGAGGCTAATGGCACGTTTATCCATTTTTGATACATTTAAAAATATGACATACGATTTTTCCATGATTAACTAGCGGGACTTTCTTGTTGAAAACTAGAAATGCACTTTCTTGTTGAAAACTAGAAATGCACTTTCTTAACAATGAATGAAATAATTCTCTTTTTACATATAAATGTTTGAATTATGAAAATTTGTTTGAAAAGTTTCAATAATTTTCCTCTTTATTAAGTATTCATTTCTTCTCTATACCTACATGTAACCACAAATGTAATAAAATAAAATATAAATTAGCAGAGCGTGAGTTCGATATACGGAACTTTGGGTTATGGGCTCAGCATTCTTTCATTGCGCCACTTTGCTTATTATATTTTTCTGCAATTGTAATTTTTTAAAATTATTGTTAATATTGGCAATCCCGCATTATTTTTTATTTTCCTTTAATATCATTTCAGCATTAAAATTATTTTTAGCGCATCAAAATAACACCTAAAAAGCACTTTATTTTGATATACTTTTTTTTAAAGATTCCTTTTATTTGGATTGCTAAGTTGAATTCTTAATCAGATTGATCAGGTTTATTAAAAAAAAAATTACGTATACAGGATAACTGATAATTGTTCCGCAAAGAAAAATCGCGTAAGAGAATGCATGTCACAGATTACGAAATAGTTTATCATTAAGTAAAAAATTATCCAAAACTAAGCTGCGGCATTGCGTACGAAATACGATAGTTTTACAGATGATTCCTGTGAATCGAGTTTAACAGATATTTGCATTAATTTTGAGGAACTTATTTGTAATGAGTAGAATACATTTCCTGAGAATAGAATTCAGTTGTATTCAAGTTGTGTTGATAATAATTGTGAAATTATCGTAGGATTAGTTGATAAAACAATGAAAGACAAAAATTCTAAGTAATGTTTGTACACCGTGAATCTGAAAAATCTTTTGAAATCGCCAATACTGTTAGAGTCGATGATATTTTTTAGATAAAATCGGATTCTGAAAAATGTAGAGAATCAGTTAATCTTGAGAATATTCGTGTTATCAATATAAATTTTGATCGTTACTATTTAGCACGTCGTGTGTATATTGATATCCCAAATTCAATCACAAATATAAGAAGGTAATTAGAATGTTATTGGATACAGGTTCCGATATTTGCCTTTTCAAAGTGATTTGCTTTTAAAAAACACCATTATTTTTGTAAATTCGGCATAATAGGATTAGAAAGTTTTACGATAATTATTTTGAAAATTAATTAAAATTGTGTAACTGGCAATATAGAAAGTGTTAGGAAAGAGTTTATACATGTATTTCGGCCTTGTTGGGCCTCATCAGAACTCTGTACCTTTTTAATTTTCATCTGGCAAGAAAACTTGATTTGATAATTATTTTATTCACTTCTTACCTGCACACATGCAATCTTAACATACATCACATTTTCGTTTTCTTACATGTTTAACAAGCTGGGAACGGAAGTCTGAGTTATGTTTATTTTACGCGATATAACTGTTAGTAATTTCTAAAATAACTTGACTTACGTACGAAATAAGGACAAAAGAGTAACAAATTCGTAAATAATTTTGATCCATTTATTAGTGAATTAGTATTTGACCCATCTGACAATCGGGCAGTTGATTATAAAATCATTCGCACCAAAACCGCATGGAGACAAAAAATTTTATTAAATACAACAGTTCTAAAACGTAGGCGATATACATACGAATAATCTCACAGATTACGAGAAAATCTATAAAAAAATTTGTGAAACACAATACATAGCCTTGCGTAATAGACGTAACTGCATATAGCCAGGCTACATACCTCGGGATGTAGGGCCTCGGCTCGATCTGAATGCTATCGTTGCTAAATATGGAGGTAATATTTGGTATCCATATTTGTTTACTGACTGACTTTGAACAACTAGATCAACGGCGAATACTTTCTCATATGGAATTTTTATGAGAGTGCGACGAGGAAATTCCCATTCTTGCGCTAAAAACACAGGATAGGAAGTTGAAAACGCGCCTTGAATTTGTTAAACTTTAAATACATTTAATAAATTCATCATAAACAAAACCAAATTAAAATAATTAATAATCGAATGTGGTTACAGGTTATAATGTTTTAAATCTTGGTTGTCAAATGTTTATGACGAAAACGTTGCTTGTGGAAATAAACTTTATTTACAATACAAATTAAATTATAATTAATGAAATATGCTAGGAAATCTTAACAGGGAAATTTGGATTGTTTTTCGTTTTAGTGATTTATTTGTTTACATATCAAAGCGGGGCATTATTCTTTGTATGGAATAATCTACTTCAGGTGATCTGCATTTGTCAGGTCAATATTCTGGAGCACAATTTCGCTGCGACGCGGCATTGATCTAAAAACTGAAAGGAGAAGTACAAGATGCCCCGCCGCAGTACCTGTCACAAAAGTATAAAACACTTTTATGAGGGTATTTCGTTTATTTACTCCTCTATTTTTTAGCCAAAAAATAATGTGAATTCTATGGAATCTACTTTGATTAATCATTTATCGAAAACTAAGGTTCATGGTATTTTTTTTTAATATTTTTTCCTTATACTCGGATATCACTTCTCATCGTGACTTTTTTTGGAGGAACAATTGTCATTTCGCCCTATATGTATAAACTGATATAAACAGAGTATGTACAGATTCATCGGAAAATTTGAAATTTAAGCGCTAGCAACCCCAACTTTAAAAATTCAAATAGCAAAGAACTCCTTGTGATACCTCATATAATAAATAGCATTTTTATGCTGAAGACAATAAATAAAACTTTTTCAAAATCGGGTGATAAATAATTGAGATATTTAACAAAATGAAAGTGCCAATATTCGAGCAGTTGATACGGCTCTAGCAATAAGTGGTACAAACAATTGTCTTTACATTTCGAAAATTAATCTATTTTCATGTATAATTCTTAAATTAGCACATTTTATTAAAGTAGACTTAATGAGGGTATTGAAATTCGTTAGGGCCACACAAATGATGAAAATATGCAAATTAACACTTTTTAGTATAAAGTATTTAAAGACGGGGCGGGAAGAACGATCAGTCGCAAATTGTTACTTTGGAGATAAAGCAATTTTAAACTTTAAAGACTTAGAATTAGATTACATTTTAGGTAAAATTAGGTAAAAATTGAAATAATGTTCGTTGTTTTATAAACTATGTACATTGATTTGAAACTGAAACAATATGGTATTGGCAACAAAACATAAATCTTTATTGTCTTTATTGTTAATTGGCTAAGAACAGGTCACTTTGACAACTAGAAGAACGAATCGAAGTTCATTATAGAGGATGCGTTGATCAAAAATTAAATGAAAGTTAATACATACAATACAAAAATTAAATAAAAGTTAATTGTTAAAATAACACATTAAGCTGAAACAGAGCAAATTTTAACAAAAATTAAAAAAAAAGTTAAACAGGAATTTTTTTTCTTCTACAAAAGATGCTCAAAATGATCTCCACTTACTTATTGGCAATAACGTATGGTGGCCATTCAGTTGTTGGCGTACTTGACGGCCAAAATGAGGTGGTGCTCCGTCTTGTTGAAACCATATGTTTTTTGCTGGTATATTTCGATTGCCGTAGTTTGGAAATATTTCTTTAAGTCGGAGAACAATACGTTGTTGCAAAAGTTGCAGATATCTTTCAGAGGATCCCCTACTCATATTGTGGTTCAAAGCCAATTGTTGTACTAAACTTTTTGGATTTTCTATCACATCCAACATAACATTGTTAGAGTTTCCTTCGTTAATAATAATTCTTGGTCGTCCAGGTCTTGCACGGTCTTCAACGTTACCAGTTTCTTGAAATCTCTGTAAAATTTTCGAAACTGTTGTCCTGGAGATCGGTTTCCGATTAGGATGCATTTCATTAAACAGAGTCACTACATGAGCACAACTTCGTCTTCTGTCACCATATCCAATCTTCAAAAGATCTTACAATTATCTGCAAAAAAAAAAAATTACGATAGAAAATTGAAAAAATTGCAGATGATAGAATTTAAACGCTTCTAACTGCGTGCCAAATTTCAACGAGCTCTGATAATCCGTTCTGAAAATGTTTAGCTGTATCCATACTTTTTAGCGGCCCTGTATGTGTTAGCTAAAATATAAATAATTTTACGTTTCCTGCGTTAAGTTTTATTTAAAAAATAATACTAACACAAACAAAAAATAATAATAACCTGATGTTAACCAATCTTAGCATCACGTCAACTCTTTTCAATTTTAAAGTGAACTTAGATCAGTGTTCCATAAAATGATTGGAATTGCATCGCAGACCATTTTTTCATCGTATATTTGAGCGATTTCGATCTTTATTTGAGCAACGAGCTTGGGTCAGTTTACTAGTACAGCTGAAATCAATAAAAACAGAAAATGTCAAAAAAATTGGCAAGTTTTTTCCAGTTTTTTTATAAGGTGTGTTTTGACTACACGGGTGTACACTTATTACACTCGGGTGTAGGAAAAGTTGTTGGAAAGTACAGAAAGTGTACGTAAATTTTTTAGCGGTAACCAGCGCAACCCGAACGCATAAAGTGTAGTAAAGGTGATTGATGTCAACTGTCAAGATTGATGTATTAAGATGGCGAATATTGGCCAGTAAATATGTTGGCGGAATTATTAGATTCCTCATCAGGTGAGGAAAATGATATGTTGCCACCATTACAGTTTCCATTACTTGACGAAGAAGATGACAGTATGTATAAATTTTCAGTGGTAGGAAAGAGTTTAAACATGTATTTCGGCCTTATTGAGCCTCATCAAATAAATTTTATAAATGTTCACATATACCAATTTTATAAACCGTCTTCCATTTACATTCATTTCGTTCAAAATCAAATCGATTTGATTTTGAACTGATCTGATTTTAAAGTGAACAGAGAAATTCTTAAACTTAAAGGAATGATGTATGTACTGTGAAGCAGAAACTAATAAAGGAAGACTATTTAAATTTACTATCAAAACTATATATTTTTCATGTGCTCATAGGACATCACAAAAATGCTTTTATTTTAAGGTTATAAGTTTGAAAATTACACTCTTTGCACTTGCCTTATGCTTGGTGTAGAAAGTGTATCAATGGTGTAGGAAAAGTGTAATACACCTGCAACGCGAACAATCGCGTGTTACGTCACATACGTAAACGTGAACGCTAAAAGTGGCGAAAGTGTACACTATTTGGCAAAGGTGTAGCTAAAACGAACAAACCTATAGTGTGAATATGATTTTATTAGAAATAGGTTGGAATTATTAAACAGTATATCAATTTATAAATAAGTAGGTTATATTTTTTCGTAAGGTATGTATTTCACTGCTTTCCATTCGAAGTTATGACGCCTCGGGGCATAAAGCCTGGAGTACCCCAGGGTCACTCAGGGTTACAATGGAATGGCGTGTAAGCCATCTTATGACCAAAAATAATGGCGCGAAATGTTCAGAGACAACCTGGGAATATAATAAATGACATAATCTTAAAACATGGAGATCAGCTGATCAGAGCTTGACGCATTTAGTTATGAGGTGGTCTTCGAAGGGTGAGGGGAAAGTGTGACCTTGGGGCGTGAAGTTTTCGCTCGGTGTCGCGCTCATGTGGAAAGGAATACAGGGCTTTAAATCCCGGACAGCTCGGAACTGCTCCTTTATGTGAAAGGAATACAGCTTTTAAGTAGATAATTCATTGACAAATACAACCAAATTTACAATTGAAAAAATTTCATTACCCTTTTCTCAGTTGTACATACGTTAGAAATCAAATACCATTGAAATAAAGAATTTCTCAATTGGACATTGATCGTTTTACCGATATCTTTTCATTTTTAAAATCAATGTTTTGTCATTTTTTGAAGGTAGAAATATATCTATTATTTTCATTCACCCTACATACATAAATATGGTTTTTTTACAGAGAGTTGGTAGCCGATTAGTCCAGTCCGCTGGCAAAGAGCTTGACGCTTGGCGAGCAATTATTTCGAATTCTCTTCTGGTGCATGTGGGTTGTATGTGGGAGATATAATTCTCATGGCGCGGACGTATTCGGATTCATGCCGGCTCCTTCGAACTGGATTTTCTGCATTTCCCCAGTTTGTAAGGCGAATGCCAAAGGAGAAAATAACATCAAAAGTCGGTCGCAGCCGCCAATCCCTCCCCTTGTGAGAAGCGCTAGGAGTTTGGGAAGTATAGTGGAAAAAAAGAGAGAGAATTGACAAGAAAGTTATAGCAACAGCGGACGTATGGTGGGGAATGAGTGAGGACAAATTTGTTTCAACCAATCACATTTTCAGTCTATTTTTATCTAATTGTATCATTATGTGCGCTTTTTTCAATTTTCACCAATAGGTTATTAGTTTGATATAAATATCTTCAGCTATTTAGAAAATATTTTATTTTCGAATATTCTCTGAGATAGGCTAAGCCGTTAAGCGAAACACGTGTGTATATATTCATTTCCTGAGTAAATTTGCGCTTAGTTTTAATTCACTCCGGCAGAAATACAACAAAATTTTTCGCTTGTTAGGTAAAATGGGAACGAGCCCGGTGAAAATTTGTTTTGCTCTGAATGAGATATGAGATTTGCAGGGCTGCTATTATGTTGTGCAAACAGAGAACGTATTGTTTTCGATGTAGCGAGTACGTGGTCGATAACAATCTTTGGCGCAGGGGTATTCATTTGAAATTTCGCGAGTTTACTGAACATATTCTATAAACTGCTGCTTATAGAATTACGAAACAAAATGTGTATATCACAAATGAGAGTGCTTAAGTAGGTAGTTGAATTTGGTTTATATCTGCTATTTTTAAAAACGACTTAAATACATAAGTATACCTAAATCCGATTTGTTTGTTTTAGAAAAGCATTCTTCTATGTATGTATTGTATAACTACTGATGAAACATTGATAAAAAATACTAAAATGACAAAAAACGCCACAATGAAAACTAGTTCCCAAAATTATTAAACTCCTTGAATTCGAAATTTTAAATAAATAAGTTTAAATATTCCTATTTATTTAACGTACCTTTTATTTCTTTTTGCGTATGTGCAGTTATACATGTACTGTATATTACAAAAATATAGGCATAGCTTTTGAAACCGTTTTTTCTTACCAGTATTAAATTTAAGTTCCAATCTAGTGTACAAGCTGACTTTTATGCGGTTTACATTTATTCAAGTATTTTTTGAAATAATTTAACCGTCGCTGGTGCGATGCTCTTGATTTTCCATACAATTTTTGATCATTACTTTCAGCAATAATAACAACAATGCGTAAGTGAATGAATGTCACAAATTACGAGAAAATATGTAAACAATTCTATCGAATAGTTTATAATTAATTAAAAGTTTAATTCAAAGTCGAACAAATTATTCAATGTTAAAATAATGCTTACGGTGAAACGAGAGATGATTTACAACCAGTGCGCTAAACTAGAGGAAATAAATAAAGATTTGGAAACACATCATGAATTTTGTAAGACTGTGGTTAAACTTACAAAAAGATTTTTGTCAATAATTTGTCGTTGATAATAACAGAAATGTTTCTCATTAAACTCCTCGGTCGCACACAAAACGAAATTATAATAACTGATAAACCAAAGAGATTACAAATGGGTTTACTAATTATAATGTTTTAAATTCTAGTTGTCATTATCATAAAGTAATGACAAAAATAAACACTTTTCCATTATCATAAAGTAATGAGAAAAAGAAACACTTTTTTGTTCTGATTAAAATGCAAAGGAAAGGCAACCCGTATCATTGGGCCGTAAAAATATGCGGAAATGTTTATGATGGACACGTTGCTTGCGAGAATAAACTTTATTTACGATACAATTTAAATTAAAATTAAAGAGAAATACTATGAATTCTTAATCCGTTGTTATCCTTGTTTTATGCAAGTCAATAATTTCGGAGCGGTTTAATAGGTCAAGTTCACGTCTGATGTCGTAACAACCATAAAACTATAATGCACTTTTATGATTTTTCGTTCATCTACTGCTCTTTCTTAACCAGAGACGATTTATTGCCGTCTTGGGTATAATTTGATTAATTATATCTCAAAAAATAAAGTGTAGAAGTTTCCGTATATCGCTTCTTTTCGTGTTTTTTTTTGCACATTTGATTAAACAAATTACACTTAATATATAATCATTTGGAGTTTTAGTTTGGCGCTAAATGCGGCGCCTTGCAATTAATTTGCAAAAAGTGAAACGTCAGCAGTAGAAGCAGTCGTGACGCGTTTCCAACCGGAAGCCAATTCAATTACGTTTTAATATTAATAATAACAACACTATTCGTTAGGTGATTTTTATAAACAAAACGAGTGTGCAGAATGTTATGAGCAAAGAGAGGAAATTTTAAGGTACGACGGAGCCCGCATAGTAGGCTAACTGACTCGAGGAAGCAAGTGCGTACGCTACAGCGGACCATGTGCGTACACATAATGAACTTCGCTATAACGCTTGGTCGAGTCAACTGACCGATTATGCCTGTATTGCCCTCCCTTAAAAATTCCTGTCCTTGGTTTTAAGATCTAACCTGCTAAAAGGACAACATGAAAAGTATATTTTCTTAAATCTCTGGAACGGTCTAAGATAGAGGGTTGAAATTTGTTATACAAGTCAACAAACTAAAATACAGGGATGGATACGTCTTAGGAAAAATTGAACATTCTTCTCCAGTAGCATAAATGCAGGGTAGTAGGTTATTATTTTTTTAAAAACTCTGAAACAAAAATTGCAAGGTTCGAACAAAATGATACTAGGAATGAACTAAGGTTCCATCTTTGTCAGATTAAGTTTTTTCGTTTTCAGGTCGAAGAATTACATTACTTCAAAAATTCGAAATTTGATAAAAAAACAAATATGAATTAAAACAATGAAATATTCATTCTTAAGGAAAGTAAAGAAAACATTTTAGCGGCAGCAAGGCTTTACGCAGAACAATTTCCTATTAGGCGTACCCCAAATTAGAAAAAAGGACATTTTGACGCGAAATGAAATATTTTATATTAATCATATCTAAAATAATTTCTAAAATTTATTATACTAATATGAATAATATAAGTTTTCGCCATTGTCGCTGCGCAAAAGTTAGAATAGAATAGAATTTCAATAATAAAACATTTGTCATTGTGTAAAGAATGATACTGAGAAGCAATTTTTCTTTGTCACGACTGGTACTAGATGGAAAATCAAGAATTCCCTCAAATATCCTAGATATTAAAGTATCAAATATGCATGCAGAGCTGTGCCGAATAACGAATACTTTACTCGTATTTTTTACTCGAGTAAAAAAAGTACTCGTTTTGAAGTACTTACGATTACTTTTTTACAGTTTTACTTAGTACTTGTATTCGTGGCTAAAATAAAAATTTACTCGTACGTACGAATACTTTTCACGAGTATTGCCGTCTGATTCCTCCCATCCTCCCCAATTGTTAGTACAGAACAAGACCACCGAGTAGCGCCTAGTTTTCTCAATAAAACCCTGCTCCTGCATTTCTAGAGTTACTCTATTCACTTGATATAAAAAAATGAATATTTTTTTATAACTATAAGGTGGTCCTGAAAAGCACCGTCAACTGGAAATTCAATGTTTTCACAAATCCTCTGCTTCTGGTTTCAAAGCTACGTTTAACAATTATTTTAATTATATGAACGTTATAGGATCACACAAATTGTCCAAAATTTTCGAGCAATGATTAAAAAATGTTTTCAAATTAACTATAACATCAATAATTGAAGGCGAATCTTGTCCGATGAAAATGGTAAGTTTTTAGTTTTTAAACTTAAAATCGGACACTGTAAAAATAGGAAAGAGCATTCAACGTTTCACTATCGATTGATTGAAGCTATCAATCAATCAATGCAATTTAACCCTCTTCAAAATCTCACTCAACGTTTCACTATCGATTGATTGTTGATTGAAGCTATCAATCAATAGTGAAACGTTGAGTGAGATTTTGAAGAGGGTTAAATTGCATTAAAATTGTGTAGATTTCTACAATTAAACTTCTATATTTATGTTTTTAGGTGACTAAAATAATAGATTGCAGTCGTATAGAAGCAACACGCAAAAGTTGTTTACCAAAAACAAAAATTATTAAGGGATCAGTTGTAATTACAACAGATTTTGTTAAATATTTGAAAAAAAGTCATTCAAATGAGTACACTGAATACCTAGAACATAAAAATAATAGAACGCAACACAGTAGAAAGAGTAGAAACATTGAAGAAAATATAAGTAAACCTGCGATAAAATCTGTACGAAACAATAAATTGCAAACAAGTATACAAAAATGTTTAGTAAAAGAAAGAGAAATTTGTTTTTTGACAGTTGTAGAAAAATAGGGAGTGTTTTTTTTAATTTGGCGTCCAGTGGGCTATAAGCATTTAGAGCACTCTGGACTCCATTTAAAAAAAAACACACCCGATATATCATAATAACAAGAGTATTCGTACTTTTTACTTATATTTGTACGGATAATACTCGTACTCGTATTTTTTTTTGACAAATGTACTTACGAGTAAAGTACTTACGAGTAAAATAATATTAATACTTGTACTTGAATTGCTACGAATACTTTTTTTTGGTACTCGGCACAGCTCTGTATGCATGTATCATTTTTTGTGAATTAATTGCAAGGCGCCACATTTAGCGCCAAACCCAAACCTCAAATGAAATTATGTATTAAATATATTTGTTTAATCAAGGTGCAAAAAAAAAAACACGAAAAGAAGCGATATCCGCCCGGAAACTTCTACACTTTAGTTTTCGAGATATAATTAATCAAATTATACCCAAGGCGGCAATAAATTGTCTCTGGTTAAGAAAGAGCAGTAGATGAACGAAAAAGTCATAAAAGTGCACTATAGTTTTATGGTTGTTATGGCATCTGACGTGAACTTGACCTTTTAACCGCTCCGGAATTATTGACAAATACAGGCAAATCACCTGACGTAAATTATTCAGTACAATTGTATAAAACAAGGTTAACAACGGATTAAGAATTTATAGTATTTTTCTTTAATTTAATTTAAATTGTATCGTAAATAAAGTTTATTCTCGCAAGCAACGTGACTATCTTAAACATTTCTGCATATTTTTACGGCCCAATGTTATAAAAAGTGTTTATTTTTTTTTCATTGCTTTATGATTAAATTAGTAAGCACATTCGTAATATGTTTATTTATCAATTATTATTATAATTTCGTTTTGTGTGCGACCGAGGGGTTTAATGAGAAACATATCTATTATCAACGGCAAATTATTGGCGCAAACTTTTTAAAGGTTTAACAAAATTCATGACGTGTTTGCAAATCCTATCTCTATCCTATAGTTTAGCGACTTTGAATTAAATTTTTAATTAAATTGTTCAATATAATTTTTTAAACATTTTCTCGTAATTTGTGTCATTCATTCACTTACACATTATTTTTGTTTTTGTTGAAAATAATGATCAAGAATTGTATGGAAAGTGAAGAGCATAGCATTAGCGACGGTTAAAACTAGTGCATACTACAGTTGTATTTAATAAATTTTTATTGTTTTATGTCTTGCGTTTCACATTTTCGGTGCAAAACCTATGATTAAAGTACCGGCCCTGACAATTGTTATTTATAGTGAGGACATGTTAATTCATGTCTAGTATTAGCAAATTTAGTTTAGTTGTCTTAAATTCTATTAAAAGTAATTTTTCAATATTGTTTTGACAAATAAATATGTGGGTTTACAATTGTTCAAAGACCTTCTGTTTTCTGTTATTTTGTTTTAAAAAAGGAACGATCACATCATACAAAATATTTACAAAAATCTGTTGTGAATGCTGTGTCCTCGGATCGACTGACGAGAGGAAAAATTTTTTTAATATGAATTTTACGCAAAACGAGTATCCTTTACAAAAAGTTCTGCTTCACAAGAAACCAGAAACAATGGTTAAATATAAATTTTGAACTACAGTCTGCTTATAAAATTCTTCATTTCATGTTTCAGATATCAAAGTAACGTTTTTATTATTGACTTTACGCAAAAATATTTTCTTTACAAAAAATTCTCCTGTTCGAGCATCTTCAGAAATCACACATAAATTTAAGTTTTTTGACCACAGGGTGTCTGAAATATTCAAATTCAAGTAACCAAAGATATTATTGATTTTTCGCAATTACATTCTGTATGAAAACATTCACTTTTTCGGAAAAACTTAGAAACCGTATTCAAATTGGGGTCACGAAATACAGAGTGTCTGAAAATTTAATAGTTTTTAATTATTTATAGAAACCAAAGCAAGCTAATATTCAGACACTCTGTATTTCGTGGCTCAAATTTGAGTATGACTTCTGAGGTTTTCCGAGCAGAATGTTTTTATACATAATGTAATTGAGTAGAATCAATATTAAAAAGGTTTGTTTGGTTATAATATATACTCATGGACAGCAAAAAGAGTACGAATAAAAATAAAACTGCTAAATTCAACCTTATCTTTGTTATGTATTAGAACTAAGCAAAGTTCCGAGCGTTCTCTTCCACGAGTGTACATACATGTTATTATACAATTATATAATTCATACGAAATGGTAACGTTTATGGACATGTAGGTACTACTTATATTATGACAATCTTTTATACACATTTTGTGTAAATCAATAATTTTTCTCTCCGTAACTTTCTGGATTAAATGACTAAATAATCTAAATCATTCACATATTGCGTTTAATATTTGAAATCCAGAAAAAAATTAGTTGAACTTGGCCTCGAAGTAAAGAGAATCTTACAGAAAAATTGTAAAAATTTAACTTCAGTAATTAAAAAAAAATGTAGCAAGGTTATTAAAAAAAACGAAAATCATTTGAAGTCTTCCTAACAATAACGCTTATCTATTTTATGGCAGGCAAATGTAGTAAAAAGGGGATGATAAATAATCAGCGAGTTTTCACGAATCGGCGCGAAGCGATGCGAAAAATGGACGACGGGTGGTCGTCGCGACGCTTCAGTCGTAGCAGAGTTTCAGCAAGCATTGCTTGAGGTTTCCCTTCGCAGTCACGTGCTTTGAAAAGCCAACCACCTGTGCATTTGGCAAGAACATTTCTAAGGTAAGAAAGATTTCTTTTTCATAGTTCTATGACAATATTACTTTTTTAATTTTTTGTATCACATATTACCTGAACTTTACCTGCTCAAATGAGAGATATGTGTGTGCAGTTTTATTGATTTTTGAGGGGATTATAATTACGGCTGATATAAGAAATACTCGTACTTGCAATTGTTTTTCTCGTTATAAATTGAATGAATATTCTGAACTTATTTTTTATTGTATAATATAATAAACATAACAAATATTTATTTCTTCTAAATCAACTAATTTTAAGTTGAATGTCTTCTACGATGTGTACTGAATTGTACGGTGTGTTATTGCATTGAGTTGTACGATATCTTACTGTATTGAAACGAAACTTTGTATTGACTTTATAGTGAATAAACAAAATATGAAACTAAATTAATTCTCTTTTGGATTAGCATCTCACTTGAATTGTCTGAATTTTACACAGGGTGGCTGTGATTTGTTCCTACAAAAAAAGCAAGAAAATCGAGGTCACAAATTAAAAAACAAAAACAATACTATGTCTTAGTTTTCGAGACATAATTAATCACGCATATAATATCTGTGTTTAATAAAATTTAATTTTTTTTTATTGATTAAGTCTTGAAGTGGGACCTTGACTTAACGTAGGTACGGAAATTATACGATCAGCTGTTTCTGATCTTTATTTACAATAAATTTCAGTATTTATAATAAAAATTTATCAGTGAGAGATTGATTTTATCATTATCACATTATGATAATTAACCCTGTTTATATTCGTTACATTTAAGTTACATTATTCTTTAATACTTGGTATGTTTAAATATAGAAATTTTAAATCCTATATGTCTGTATAATCGTTACTCGTGTATCATTTTTTTATCCGGGTACCCGTTATTATCCCGGCAGAAAGAGGAAACTAATAAAGACATCGGATATCCGAGTACTATATCGGATGCCCGGGTATAGGAGTACTACATCGGAAACCTGGGTATACCAGTAGGTACTACCCGTGCACTTGTTACCCGAGTATCATTTCTTTATCCAGGTATTCGTTATTACCCGTAGAATTTATATCTATCACGATTAAAACTTGATTACTTCAACATTCAGACATTCACGTTAGATTCGTGTATTCATTTAAGTTGAAATATTCAAAGATCTGGACTTTACCCACGTAAGATCTGGACTTTAGTTTTGTACGGGTACCCGAATTTATACGGGTTCCCGAGCTCATATGATTAATCGAATACAATACGGGTTCCGGGTGGTATCCGGTTACCCGAGCAGTTCGAATGTACGGGTATGACTTTCCTATTAAATAGGCTATACCCACAAATATGCACAGTGCCCCAAACCTATGAAACAGTCCAAAGATGTCTTTTTATGTACATTTTATCAAAAAAATTTCCAACTATATAGGTTGGTTCATTTAAAAGTTACAGACTTATGATTTTTTAAAATGAGCACTATATATTTTATTGCAGTTTTGGTTATTAGGGTAGCTCTTTGTACGAGCTTCGTATTGACATCGCATTTTATGGGCTTACGGTTGATAAGCCCATAAAATGTTAGAATTTGTGTATGTTTATATACAGGTTCAATTTTAAAACTAGGTGGATAGAAGTAAATTCGGACGAAGTCGTGTAGGAGTAGAGGGGGTTCTTGCGCTAGCGTGTATCAGTTCACGCCTCGAGTTCGAAGCGTGCAGAGTTGTTTTTGAACTACAAATATATTTTTTATTATAATATAATATTTATTTTAATTGTTCTTTATTTTTCTTTAGTACAAAAATTCAAAAAATTTGTAATTTTACTAGAGAATGCAATCGCTTCCTTGTATATTTTGTAAAAGATTTTCATATTTTTATCATTAATTCCTGTTCTTGTTTTTTGGGATTTTAGAAATTCAAGAAAGGGGTAAGTTTTTCTAAATTTTTCAATAAACCAATTTTTTTTAAGGTACAGAGTTCTGATGAGACCCAATAAGGCTGAAATACATGTATAAACTCTGTCCTAACACTTTCTATATTGCCAGTTACACAATTTTAGTTAATTTTTACAAAAATTCAGTATGTATTACCGGGGTTTTTCAGTCGAACGAATAATTAATTTATTCAGAGAAAAATTTGTAAATCGTCCAATTCCTTCTGCTACATCCATCCGCAGAATTAATAAAAATTTTGAAAGATATGGATGTGTAAATCCAATGAAACATAAAAAACAGCAATTAAATGATAATATAAACGAGGTAAGAGACGGGATGATGTAGAGATGTTGCTGAAGCACTGGATATTTCTCAAAGCACAGTTTGCAAAACGTTAATATATAAATATAAATATAAATAATATAAAATTCATAAGAATAATGAGATTTTCCCTGTAGACACAGAAGGAATTGGAATAAATTAATTATTCGTTCGACTGAAAAAGCCCGGTAATACCACTTTATAATTTGTACTTTCTCAGGTACACTATAATTCATACTGAATTTTTGTACTAAAGAAAAATAAAGAACAATTAAAATAAATATTATATTATAATAAAAAATATATTTGTAGCTCAAAAACAACTCTGCACGCTTCGAACTCGAGGCGTGAACTGATACACGCTAGCGCAAGAACCCCCTCTACTCTTACACGACTTCGTCCGAATTTACTTCTATCCACCTAGTTTTAAAATTCAACCTGTATATACATGCTGTAATGTTCTTCTGGGTCTTCCTCCACGTAGGGTTCTCAAGACGTTTCGGCAGAATCACATCTGCCATCTTCAGGTCTTCTCTACTGCTTGCTTGGTTCTGCTTCTCGTTGTTATGCGAGTCGAACTGACTTCTGTCGGCACCGAGTTGTGATGTCGTTACGCTCGATGGTTTTCTGGCCTGGCTTCAAGATTATTGGTCGTGCCGGTGGACTGGCTCCTCCTATTGATGATCTCAGTTTTGTTGGTAACACTGGTTTCCATGTTGTTGGTAAACGTTGAGTATCGTCTCTAGTATTTAGATTTCTCGGATGTTTCTCTATTTATATGGCTTCTCTTATGATTCTTTACGATAAGTGCTATACGTTGGCTACAGTTTTTGTATTGTTGAAATATATCTTGTATGAGGTGGATGTTACGTGCTCTGCGAGTGAAGACGTTTTTTCGTTCTTCTCGGTGGCATTCCGGTGTTCTTCTCTTCTCACACTTATTTTTCAGTACTAGTCTACCGGCACAACGAATAATGTGAAGCCAGGTCAGGAAACCATCGTGATTGCAACTCGGTATATAAACCACCACCGGCGCCGACTGAAGTCAGTTCGACTCGCATAACAACGAGAAGCAGAAACAAGCAAGTAGTAAAGAAAACTTGAAGATGGCAGATGTGATTCCACCGAAACGTCATCAAGACAAAAACGGTTCTCTTGAGTGCCCTACATGACTAATTTAGCAATATGCGAACTGATTCGTACTCTAATTGATAGTAGCCCGACTTTCAAAAATGTTCAATATTTTAAAAGTACAGATATGTAGAAATAGTTTGGTCCAAAATTGAGCGTCGTATCATTAAAAATGACAATTTGGCAACCGATCGAATATGACCCAATTTTTACATAAAACTCAAAATAACTCGGTAAATACTCAAAATAAGTAAATAAAGAGTGTCTAAAGAGTGTCTTTTTAAATCTGGCGTTGAAGTTGGCCATGAAAATTTAATGGTTAATCATCATCATCATGACAGTTGTCAATTTGACATTTGATCTTGCCACCTTGCTTTCGAGGTTTCGAACTCAACTGTACGATAAGACGATACAAGAATGTGATCTATTGTAATAAACGAAAAAAGATAATAAGAGAATAAGATTTACAACAAATAATCAAAATTGTGGTATGGCACCTTGTCACGGCCAACTTCGACGCCAAATTTAAAAGAACACCCGATATAATGTTAAATCATTTTCAATAGCTCTTCAAGGGCTAACCAAAACTGCTCCATATAAAAAATTATAAGTTAGGTCTGTAACTTTTAAATCAATCGTCCTGTAAAGTAAGTTGAAAATAAATTTAAATTATGCAAAATGGAAACTTAAGAATTTAAGAATTAAGAAATTTCTTTGATAAAATAAAAGGGTATTTTTGGATTATTTCTAAGGTTTGGGATACCTGTACATTGCGGTGAATTATGAGTTGCATATATCTGGTCTTCAACAAAAAAGTAAAGTAAAAATTAAAAATTTTGTCGGTTTTCATTTTAATGCTATCGGTATTCACTTTTGATAAAACAAACAATGATGTCGAGAGTTTTTGACGGGCAAATTGCAATTCTGGCGACTTGCAGCCAAATTTTGTAAGTTTACGTTAACACGCTAAATATCCGCACTGGCCACATCGTGCTTTATAGCTTAAGAAGCAGCCATATTGCTGCGATTTTGCTAATCATAACACAATTACAGGTCAGAAAATTGTCGCGTGGTGTCGCGACAGTGTGGTACCGAGTGATTTTTAAAATTTTTTATCAACCCTTGCCCTGGAATTTGGTCGGCATGTCTTAGCTTTATTGTAAGACAGTATCAAGGAGTGCAACGACATACTTTTAACTAAGATATACCGTCCAGATTTTATGGCAAGAGTTGATAAAAAAAATTAAAAAATCACTTGGTATTACACTGTATTTTATCATAAATTTACACGTAAGGCTGTACAAAATATTTTAAAAATCGTATTTTTACATCACTAATATCATTAAATAACACTATTTGATTAAATAAATAATTATACATACCAAATAACTAGTCCATTATTCTTTCGTTCCTGTTTAATTAAAATTTAATGCAATTTTTGTGGAAAACAAAACATTTGTGGACATTAAAGACAAGTTCCTGATGTTATCGAGAAGAAACTTGAATCACCCTGTATAATTGCTGTATGCAAAGTTTCTAAAATTATGTAGACATCAAAAAGATGATATGCATTAAAATATATTTAGCGAGAGACTGGAAATTTTGCAATTCGAATTTTCCGCATAAATATGTATGTTCATAAAACTTCGGCTTTAGAGAGATAAGTCGTAAAGCGTTTCGACAATATTATTTTTTTACTTTTTCTGTTGCGTCTGGAAACTTTTGTGTCATGTTTGTTATAGACTTTCGTTATAAAAAGGACCTAAACTGTTCGCTTAAAAGTAGCGACATGGAGATATGAAACTGAAAAAAATCGGTTCTGTAATAATTCTTTTGCTTTGAAAAATAACATTTTGTATTTCATAGTTCTAATAAAAATTAACACCGAGATAGCAAAGGAATCTTAATAAATGCTCCTATTTTGTAATTCTAATTTTTCATTAGTAATTCAATTTCTTTAACAAAATATCTAGCATGGCCACTAAAGGTTTGTGTTTTGAAATGGTTTTAATTAAGTTTAATAAATTTCACATCTAGAAGAACATTATTTACAAGGCGAAACTGAAAAAGTGTAATACGTTCTTCGTTGAAAAGTTTGATAGATGTTGCAGTTATTTCTTATTGGAACAATTTCACAATATGTTTGTGTTAATAAAAAATAAAATTCAATTGGTTTTGTTTGCAGTTTTAATTTACTTAAAATTATTTTAGAATTACTTCATCAATAGGGAATATGTAGATATTTTACTTATTGCATAAATCAATCAAGTCGTTACATTAATAATAATAGCTATTAGATTCAGATTTCTTATTTCGGAAATTAAAAATTTTTAGTTATCCATATAATTTACTCTACTAATTTAAACGGTGACCATTTTCACGTGATATGATCAGAGAGTGCATGTCATACATGATATTGACGTTTGTCAGTGTATTATTTGTTAGTGTTAGTTTGGTGGCTATTATAATGGAATCCACTAGAAAGTTTGTGTTTAAATATCGTATGTGCACAAATACAACTCTAACCGCCCCGAATACAATAGCAATTGCGTTTCGTATTTACGTTCCGATTATTCAAAAATATTAATGGAAAAATCCTTTATTAAAAAAAAGATAAGATTATATGAAATAAAATTATCACCAATAAGTTTTTAGTTCATTATACAATATATAAAAAATATATTTCAGATAATTATATCTCGTTTATATGCATATTCCTTATTACGTCATCAGAAATTATAATCCGTTCACAAAACTCCCGTGACGTTTACAGTTTCATATTGAAAATTTCGATTGTATTTGATAATAGTAATGCATCTATTAGTCAATATTGACGCTATTGACCGTTGATTACAGTCATTTAAAACTGTAGATAATTAGTACTTATCAAATACTTAGAATTATGAATAAATATTAAAACGTCGCGGGAGTTTTGTGAACGGATTATACAGAAATAAATAAATTAAAAATAAAGTAATATAAACTCCGTTTACTTTTGTAATGTGTAACTAATTGTGATTTTTTGTTCTTATGTTTTCTCACAAAAGTGATTTAAAGTTTCAAATTATCATTTGTCACATTTAGTTGTCAATTCCAAAATCAACTTTCAAAAAAGGCCCGGAAATCCATTGCGAAACAAACAAAGATCCACATTTAGGTATAATGCATTTAATAAAATGTCGGAAAAGCATGGAGAAGGTAGCCAGAGATCCAAAATAACAGTACAAAATTTAAACCAACATAGATTAAAAATAAAAGTCCCATTTACAAGATACGGAAATTAAAAGAAGTCAGGTTTCAACGGTAAAAGTTGCTGAATCGTGTAACTTGAGTTACTCATTACAAAAGTGATTGTACAGGGTGGGCCAAATTCGACACTTTTAATAGGAAACACCTATTTCTAGAAGAGTTAGACAAAAACTGACCTCGGTCCCTGGAGCTCGATTTTTAAGACAAAGTTAATGGTGAAAACCGCGTTTCGATATCTTGTACCGTTTAGGAGCTACAGGGCGTTTCTCAAAATTCTACGATTTCTAAAAACCTTCATAACTTTTTTGTTTATGAAAATTTTTGATTTCTGTAAAGACTTCTTTAAAGCACTTTTTCATGCAGAATTCATTGCTCCAAGTTATTTTTTTCCAAAGTTCTCAATATTTGAGATATTAGCTACAACTTTGATTTTTTATATAGAACACCCTATATATTTTTACGTTTTTGAAAGGAGTATAAAATTTCATTCATATAAATATAAAACACTTTATATTTTATTCAAACAGTTTGTGAAATATAGAGTTTCAAAGTTTTAATCAAAGATTTAATTGTTTTTACAGCATTGAAGTAGGCTATGGATGATGATAACTAAGCGATTTAGGTTTTTGTAACTCCCTAGTAGGCCGCTGTCAAAATTTGACACAATCTCTTACGGTATTTGCATTTCTCTTGAATTTTACTATCTCTATAAAGTAGACTTAGGGAGATGATTAAACATGTACGAAAACTACGAGAAATATGACATGTTATAATATTTATACCAACTCAAGACTTCATGAAGTGCCTTTAACTTGTAAGTGTATGTGTGCACTGAAGATGACAGCGTAGCTGCCGAAATACGTATCTACGGATACAATCTATTATTATTTATATTTAAGAATATAAACTTTTTTGATTTATATTTACTTTCTTGATTTGTTATTTCTAAACCACTGTCTTCTTTACTAATATTAAATGTTAAAGTATTTTATAGAAATTGGCGAAAATTCAGAAGCAGCGATTAATCTTTACTATGAGTAGTATCCTGAAAGATGACAATCCTTCGGAGATATATTTTTGAGATTTAAAAACAATTTATTTATTTTTAGTCATTTAAACTGATAAAAACTAAAAATTATGAATCTCAAAACGGAAATAAAGAATTAGAGGTGATCATAATTTGGGAGAAATTGAAAATGACCGACGCCAGTTGGAGCAAACATCTTAGCAAGAACTTCTGCAATACGAATTTTAAAGAAACAAAAATTCTGACCTTATTGAATAAGAAAAATGCATCACTACCAGTCTTTGAATTGGTGATGCCAGCTCAAACCCTAACAAAACGGAATCGTTTATGTTTAGTACAAAATGGCCGACAATTTGATACTTTATGTAATTTTTGCGCAATTTCGATTACATTAGTATTTATTCGTTATAACTTCGTTATATTTATTAAAAATAAAGTAATATTTTTTATGGCTCATTGAATCTTCAAAAAATATTTAGCTATCATTATCCATAGCCCACTTGAATGCTGCGACAACCATCAACATTTTAATTAAAACATGAAAGCTCTACAACTCAAAAATGTTTTGAATAAAATATCAAGTGTGTTATATTTTTGTAAATAGAATTTTATGCTCTTTTCAGAAATGTAAAAATATACAGGGTGTTCCATTTAAAAAATCAAAGTTCTAGTTAATATCTCAAATATTGAGAACTTTGGAAAAAGATAACTTGGAGCAATGAATTCTGCATGAAAAAGTGCCTTAAAGAAGTCTTTACAGAAATCAAAAATTTTCATAAACAAAAAAGTTATGAAGGTTTTTAAAAATCGTAGAATTTTGAAAAACGCCCTGTAGCTCCTAAACGGTACAAGATATCGAAACGCGGTCTTCACCATTAATTTTGTCTTAAAAATCGAGCTCCAGGGACCGAGGTCAGTTTTTGTCTAACTCGTCTAAAAATAGGAGTTTCCTATTAAAAGTGTCGAATTTGGCCCACCCTGTACAGGTACACGTAATTTTTAATGTTTACCGTCGTGCGTTCGTAAAGTAATTGAGAGTACACATTCTGTAACTCTGTATAAAATTTGACGTTTACAAAATCAGAAATTGTTACCTTGGCAATTATCACCGACGTTCACAAGTATAGTTCTGTAACACATATTACATCGTTACATATTGACCGCACTTACGACTGTGGTAATATTTAGCAAGTTTGCGCAATTGTGTTTTGAAATCCTAATGGTCTTAACATAAAGATCCTATAGCAATAATAACAGTGACAGGTGAATAATAATGACCGACAATAATAATTAAATATTCGTGATAAATATTTACGGATAACCAGTCATTAATAATAAAAGTCTGAAAAACGTAGCAGGTACATTGCTTAAAGATCATGCTTTTGGCAAATACTTAATTGTAATAGTTGTATTACAAATAGTAATAACAGTTTGTTTAGACTTCAGTTTTAGATTAAAAATAATACATGTAAAAGCATTCACAATTAAAAATCACTCTAAGTAATGCAATTTCAATTCTATTACTCTGCTATTACATTAAAGTATAATCTTTTATAAACGCATCCCTGATGAAGCAAAAACTTTTTGAGACAAAACGTATCACTGTAAAGAATAAAAACGATTAGACTGCGACTGTTTCAACGTGCTTTTTGTATTGACGTATCAGTGTGTGCTTGGTCTTATTTGAGACTGCATTCACACTGGTGAAATAAAACGTTTTCAAAACATTTTTGACTAATTTTCTTAGAGAGCGTTTTTTGAATGCTTTAAATAGGGCCAGGTATGCACTGATGCATCAACAGTATCACAAGGGAGAAAAGAAACATTAGCAGCCCGCGACAATGAGCTTCACGACCGAGCTAAGCGAAACGAGGGCAGCTCATAACTAAGGGTTGCTAATGTGTTTGTGCATGTGTGGCACACAACTGTTTTTCGCCTAGGACTAAATAAAAAAAATAATTGAAAATTATAACAAAAATCTTTATTTTTTTTTAAATACAAACAATTTAATAAGAAACTTAAGTTGTAACAATGGGCGAACTATTTAACACTACACCAAAAAAATAATTGAAAAATTATAACAAACATCTTTATTTATTTATTTTTTATTGGATTACTTTACAGTTTGTTTTTCTCTTCCGAATTCAAACTTTGTTTAAAACTGACATTTAATGAAAAATTCTGTGAAATGTCAAAGCGCGCAAATGAAAATCAAACCTGTCTATAATAGACTGTGAACTATAAAATCATGTTAACGTGAGTTTAGCAGCCTAAGCGAAGATAAACATTTGTTTCAGTCACATTTTTAGGGTTAATATGAGTTAATTTCACATAATATTCGTTCACGATCTATTTAGATTCAGAGTAGGGTGACATTTTTGTTGTTATCACTAAAAAATATATTTGTCAGAAAATTAATTGACGTTCATTTTTAATTTTATGGTTATATTTTTGAAAACTACCACTGCCAATGTTGCCAGTTCGTCTGAAGCAAGACTGAAGCATTCCGTGAAAACGAGAAGTATCGTCCTGAGCAATTGATAATTATTTATTTTTTCATTAAGAAAGTATTACATGCAGGTATTTAAATAACAGGATCTTCTTGCTGTCTTAAAATTTGCCCCGACCAAACCATGCATTGAACCTCATTTAGAATTCTGTCTACTTTCGCTAACCCCTCCAATACGCACACCTTCAGAGTCTTCTGCTAATACCAGAGTTCTTCATATCTACTTATATTTGGAGTGCATATAGTGGTATTAGTTTGGGTTGCTAAAAGGATCGCTGCAGTTTGCATATAAATTTTACAGATATACACGGTATATTCTACACCAGGGGTGAGCAACCTTTTTAATCAACGGGCCAATTTCAATTTTAAAATTTTTTGGCGGGCCGCACATAAAGTAACACTTATTAATAATTTACAAAACTTTATTTATAATAAACATTAGAATAAAGTCGATAAAATAAATTCAATTTTAGAAATGCTTGGCGGGCCGCATAAACATGTTTAACGGGCCGCGTGTTGCTCATCCTGTTCTACACTATAAAGTTTTGATGCCAAATTAAATGTTTCTTTTCCTCTTCCATTGATTCCATAGAAGAATCTGATTCATCGTCAATTTTTGATTCTGAATCAGATACTCCTAATGCAATAAGGAAAGGAGGAATATTTTTAAATGAAAAATTTCCCATACGTTTCGTCCAGTCTTCCGAAATAAATTTTTCACAATGATTGTACGCCATAAATTTGCAACCCTATCTTTCGATAATGGTTGCGAATTTATGTACTTATTGTAAAAGCCTTTGCATTGCCTCCATGCCATCTCAAAAGGATTGTATTGACAATGGTATGGTGGCAATTTAAGAACTTTATAGCCATGCTCCTTCAAAATTTCGTCAGTCGCGTATCGTTTTGTTATTCCCTCTGTTCTAAAAGGCTTAATTAATTCCCATAATTGTTTCTTTTTTGTAATTTTGCCCTCAATTTGGACATTATGTTTAACCACCCACTCTTGCATTTGACTTTTTTTACAGGAAAATGTGGGTAGTTTGTCCAACTGCACCGAGTGATATGGTGCATTGTCCATCACCATCACACATTTTCGTTGCAACTTGCCTAGTGCAGGAATAAGCTGATTAGCTAGTCATTGTTCGTCGGGTCAAGTAACAAGTCACACCTTTCCAAAAAGCCGAGTTTTGTTCTCGCGTGCAAAATTGTAAAACGTTTCCCTTCACTTTTAATTTTGGTTGGGTTACTTTTTAAATCTGTTTCGTGTATCCATCGACGATCCGCAGACCCATTTTGGTAGATCCAGGTTTCGTCTAGGTAACGAATATTATATTTTCACTAGAATTTTGAAACTGTAAGAATTTACTCAAAAAAGTTGGATGCAACGACGTGTTTTTGTTTACATAAAATTTTGCGTCCGTTAACCATTTTGTGTTTGTAACCCATGGATTTTATAATTTTGAATGAAGTTGTTCTCCCTCCTTTAAATTCCAAAGTATCGCGAGCGTCTGTAAGTAATTTGTCCAAAGTGAAATATTCATTTTTTAAATTATATTGCCAAATTAATCGTTGCAAATCTATGTTTACGTCTGTCAGAAAGGGAAATTTTCAAGTTTTCAGGTCCTCCTTTTAAAATATTAGTTACCGTATATCGCGAAATCTAAAATATTAAACATTAAAAAATAAAGCTGACTTAAATATGTAAAAACTTACTATATGTATATCCGCCAACCTGCTTATTATTTCTTCATTCACGTAAAAAAAGCATAGCCCTCTGGAGTCTAAAAAGATCGTGAATGGGATATATGTAAGACGAAAAAACAAATAGCACGCTGAATCAGTTGCAGCCAAAACGTTTTTACTAAATTTTGTCCGAAAATGTTTTTGTTTCATCAGTGTGAGCGCAGCTTAAAGCATTGAAAAAAACGTTCTCTAACAAGATTAGTCAAAAATGTTTTGTCTGAAAACGTTTTTGCTTCATCAGTGTGAACGCAACCTTACACATATTATGTTTTCGTAGTTTACAAATAATATAGAGGTTATATAGTCTTATGAACATTTATTATTTTGGTATTTCCATTCTACTAAAAATGACATAAAGTGACAGGAACATATATTTGAAAAAAATTCACTGATCAAATGTCACAAATGTAGATAAAAATACGGTGTATGAAGTTGTAAATATTAATAACAAATAAATATTTTTAATTTTTTTCATAATTATCTGATTAGAAAGAGTTCACTGTAGTAAATTTGGGCGTCAATTATAAAAACTTTATAAAAATATTTTAAATAAAATTTGTTATTATTTGTGTTATCATTATATGTTGAATTTTACTTATAACTGATTAATATGCACTATGTCATTAAGTACGTAACTACAATGATAATACACATAAGAACTATTTATGACGTCAAGTTCTACTGTTCACGATTTCAAACCTGCGTTACACTTTTTACATATTTATGTATTACGCAAGGTTTGACTTAGTACTTGCAATGTAGACGAAGTTATTACGCTGGAAATCTATCTACATTAACAAAATATACATGCAAATAAAAAAGACTAATTTAGCATATACTAATTCAAAAATCACTAATAATTTAATAAGTAATTTCTTAAACGTTTGTTCACGTCAGCTTCAAAATATCAAATAAAATGAAATAAAAAAGTTTGGATATACCAGAGCTTTTAAAACTTTTCGGAAAATAAATAATGCACGTCAAATTAAAACAATGAAATTTCGTTGCATATTTAAAAAAAAAGAGCAATAAAAGGATGCTGCATGAATTTGTTAAAAAAATGACGAAAATCTCTTCTTATTGAATAATCTTAACGTGTGTACCTATGGAAATTCAAAAGATCGACTTCGAGGGTGTCAGAGAAGAATTACTTTTAAGAATAAGCGACGTGCTAAGCATTACAATATCAAAGTAAAATAGTTCACTACTTAAACCATACATTTTGTTTCTAAGAAAATATTCGTAGTTTATTAGTAATTTCGCAAAACATTAGTTAAAATGACATCAATATGAAGAAGTAAATCAAAATAATAAAAAGTCATTTCACGCATCATTACAAAAACCGTAGGTATAGGCAACTGTGGTGGCATATGATACGTTATCACTTATCATTGTGCAAGCATGAAACATTTAGTGTGAAATTAAAAGAAAACTTAAAATTGTTTTACATTATCATAAAAAATGACACTAAAAAGGTACTTTCACCAAATTTGAGGTTAGTGAAAACAAAAAAAAAAAACAAAAATAGTTTAGAAACAGGACGTGTAACATGACATTTTTATTTTTTATTTTATTTTTGGTGCTATTTTCTTGTAACAGAAATTAGTGTAATGTAAAGCGAGCTTAATAGAAAAAGTTTTTAGGTTTTACTACATTCACGCCTGACACGTCTATACATATTAAAAAGAGAAATCGTTACAAAAGTATAACCAAAAAGCGAAAGAAAAGTGTTCGCCGTTTCATTTCTATAATTCGGAGAATATCACAACACTTGTTTAAAAACAACCAAAATGAAACATTATCTTGTAACAGCTGAAGCTTCAACCTCTTACGATCTCTGAAAGAAAGTTTTGTTTCACCTTACTTAGCTTAATGGAAAGTATTCAGTGAAACAATAACCATATTTTGACTTCTTTATAAATTTAAAAATCTTCAGTCAATCCTTCCAGAAGAAAGGCAATGGGACGTAGATGGAAGATGGAATGACAAAAAAAAACAATCAACCAAAAAAGCATAGATATCGAAACGTAGTGATTACACCAGTTTGGTCTATCCTATTTTTTGTACAAAATTCTACAATAAAAATTTAAACAAGACATTTTTGAATTTGAAGGGGCAGCAACAACCACAACAACCCCAACAACATGTACATAATAACTTTATTAATTAGATACTATATATTCATGTAATAAGTTGTGTTATTGCCCTTTGATTGAGTTGTCAATTTATATGAAATGTGGTTCTTTACATAAATTTGATTTTCAACTTTGTAATGTTTGTTCTATTGTTGCTCTACGTTGGAAAGCCAATTTATCTATTGTTGAGTTTTTGTTTGTGCTGGTCTTGTTTGAAGTATTCACCAGCTATATAATGATGTCCTCTTTTGACAAATTTGGTGTTCAATTCTTAAAAATACCTTTTTATTACGTACTTTTTTCTCATTACCTCTACATTCTATATTTTCCGAACGTTAGATCCTCTTTGATTTTTCTTTGTTCATTAGCATTCCAATATTCCAATTTTTGAACAACTCTTCAAAATCATCAAATGTTATATTATATTCTATAAAAATGTTATGGAATTTATGCTTCCGTCTCCAGAGAAATTTGGTATATTTGATATATTTGAAAAAAAAGGCAATAAATAATAGACGATGATTGGCGGGATGGATCAAAGTCCCAAACTGGAAGTCCAACTATCGACGTTCCGTGTGCATCATTTTTGAAACATGGCAGCCATATTAGTTGTGGGCCAAAATTCAAATGTACATTACATGGTCAGTTTACTTAATGGAAAGCTGTAAGAATATGTTTTAGAATACATAATGTAGCGTTTTTAATAAAAGTATAACTTAAAAATAGTCAGTTTTAAATAAAAGAATATTTAATAACGAGTTACATAAAAATATTAAACAATTAGGCCTGGTTTATTTATTTGCAAATAACTTTAAGTTTCAGTTAGGAACAATTATTTGTCAATTGTTACTATGGCAATAAATTGGAAGATAAAATGAATTGAAAGTGAATAAACCGGGCCTTAAACTAATAAACAAACACTAACACTTAAAACTACGTATAACTAATTTATATGCTTAATTAATTTATTTCACGGGCACCGTTAACTTGGGTCGCGGTAACTGTGACTGTCCTCTCCGTTCGACTGGAGGAGTTTTCTATCTCTCCGTAGTCTCTCTGGAATCAACTGGTCAAAGCGTCTTCGAGGATGCCAGTACGTGACCTGGCGCCTTCGAGGTGTCTTGCCGGTCTCACGATTCCGTTACATGCCTCCTCCTTAAAGACGTTTCGTTCCGAAACCTATTCCGAGTCATTCTTGATAGGGCGTGACGGAAACGACAAATGGGAATCCATTTTTCAACTTGTGATCATGAAGAAATAGTAGTCCACGGCTTTGTCGTTTTTGGCAATAATAATAATCATACTCCAGATCATTCTCCAACTTAACCCAAATCCAAATCATAACCCAATTTTTGGATGGCTAACTTGTTCACTTTGTTCAGATGACTTCTCAGATTCCATAAGGTTTTCCACATAGAGTGGTAATCAGGCTTTCTTTGGGACACATGTTTAGTTACCAACTAGTAGATTTCTTTCTCGTTCTCCCTGGATGTACTTAATCTTCAACACCTTTTCTTCTAATGGCTGCCGCTTTTTCGTTTCCTGGCCATATTTTATCCTGAATACTTGGGTTATTTCTCTGGACATTTAAGTCATCTGTCACGTAGTGACCCAAACTATAGTCTGGTGATGTTTTGAAAAGGTTCTGTGATATTTCAGTAGTTATTCTAAATCGTGCCTTGTCCCCCGTGACGTAATGGGCCCTTAAGTTCTCAAAATTTGCTTTGGACTTCTGAACTTAACGGACTGTCATTTTCTTCGATAGCGAACGGAGCCAATCGGTTGAAATAACCACCTTGGGTTTTCCACTTGGGATTTTTTTCTAATTCGATAGACGATATCATTGATTTGCTTGACAACTGTGTAGGGTCTCCTCGAGCAGATCTGCAGCTTTAGAGACAGACTTCATTGTCGTTAGGGATTATGTAACCAAACAAGCTCTCATTGTTAGTATCATTCATACTGGGCGTTGATGACGTAACGATCTTTCATTCAATCGCTGGCTTTGGATGTTATGGCGCACTCTATCATGGACTGATGTAGCCTTCTCCTGCGAGACGTTCACCAGGTTCAACACCAAACTTCAGGTTGCCCGGTAATCGCAGCCCTACTTGTGGGTATTTTTTCTGTAGATTCATGGATGGATGGTCGGTAAGTCAAAAGGATCAGATGTCTCTGATGGTCGGCGACAAACTTGGATTGATATCGATTAATGGTACTGTTCATCCTTTCCACCATTCCAGCACTTTCGAGGTGACGTCATTTCGTCTCACCAGTCTCGTGATTCCTTCACAATAAATTACCGAAAGTAATATAAACCGCATAAACTGCATTATTTATGAAGTATGTCGACCATATTGGTTATGGGCGAAATCTCAAATGTAAATTACAAATCAACTTATTTAAACTTATTACTTAATGGAAAATTGCAAAAATGTTTCTTACCATATGGAAAATTACCGAAAGTAACGTAAACTGTATAAAAATCATATGTATGCCGGTCACACGTTCCGCTAATTTTACCCGCAGCTAACACAGCCCCGATGTTTCAAAATTCGTAATGACAGTGATCCAACTTGATTATAAATCCATGATAACTATGAAGGTACATTGAACACAGAAGTTTGCGTACACTGTAAAAGACGAAACACGTTTTAAAACCACTAAGCTGACAACCTGAGATATGCGTTAGGCTCTGAAGGTATCTTATAGAGACCATTTATTTTTCAATCAAAAACGGGAACGGTTTTAAAAATTAAATAAAAACACAATATAATGTACGAAATATTTTGTGTTTTTATCGATTTTTATTTAATTTATGAAACAAACTTCATTGGTTATTATTTTATTAACATTATAGATAAATTAACGAAAAAAGAAAAATAAATAACAATCTAAAACTCAAATTTGGACAGTGTTAGTAACAGAAAATATCATTGTATTACTGCTAAAACCTTTATAAAGTTTTTTACGGCTAAAACCTGTATAACGGGACATTTTTGCGTTCTGAATGATATCTAGAGGACAACGGGACAATGGTTTAAAAAACGGTACTGCCCCATTGAAAACGGGACGTATGTTCACTTCAGGTATGTGTCAGAATTAATCGTGGTAGGTAATATGATTGGAATAATTTATTTATATCTACTGCACTAACTGAAAAAAATTAATGTATATCAAAGGGAGCAATTTCGATAAAAATAAAAGTTTACACTTTTTGTTTATTTTCTCTGGTAGCACGTTATAACACTTTATGGTAAAGAAAAAGACTGGACCATTTTTAGTGCGGCGTATATGATGACATGATGTATTATATATACAATGCGTCCAATTTTTAGCCTAGGATACAGAATGTATCACAATCTCCAGAAAATATTCACATCATGCGATTTCCCCGTTATGCAGGAAATTTCTAAACTCTCTGTTTCTGAACTCAAAATTGTTGCTAATTTAATAAAGTGTGGTAAATACTACCAGATACCAGATACATGAAATATGCAATGGACTAGTTATCTAAACAGTGTTTAGATTTTTTTTTCGATTTATTTATAGTTTACAATTTATTTAAATAAATTTTTTGCATTTTGTAATTTGAGAGGAGGTTGCGAGTATGTAAATACGTAACTAGAGAACCGAGTCATATGAATATTCACCAGTAGAAGGGAAGTAGAATAAAGTGGCAAAGACAAAAGTAGATCAGAGCAAAATGTAAAAGAAAAAGCAGATAAAGGTTCCATTATCTGTAGACTAAAGAAGAGGAAATATGTGAACTAGTAAAAAGTGAGCACCAAAATTTATTTTGGTTTGAAGGGGGCTATAGATGATCTGATTTTGTCATTGGGTCGATTTGATAAAATCAGTTACAATATCAGAGTCGCTGTTATTGCAATTCAAAATTTTCGGTGATAAAATGGGAGCCATTATATTTCTTTATAAAAAGAATATTCAAGAATTACTGAAGAAGTAGGGCACCGAATCGGACCGTTTGTAAGTCCAACTATACGGTGCCTAAAAGAAACGATAATCGAATTATAAAACGGTAAAATAAAGATTAGTAGTTATTTTGAAGTTTTGTGTATGATCTGTTTATAACATAAATTAATTTAAAACAAATAAAAATAAAGTAAGAAAATCGGATCACAGTAGTAAACGAAAGGCTACTTGTGATTCTATAAATAAAAAGAAAAATCAAACACGACGAGGGGGCAAACTCGTTCATAACCATTACACAGCAATACATTGACTCCCAACGTTTCGGCAAAATAAGAAAAAGTATTTATCTGCATTATATTTTATTTCTGATGTTTTACTTTATAATTAATTTGTGACAATATGTAATTTAATTTTAAATTAGGCTTGCAGATTAATAGACATGCTTAAAAAATTCTAAGGATTAAGTTTTGATTTTTATTTGATTTCCTTCATATAAGGGCATACTTTTATGTTACCTACTTGAACAAGAAATGTAAGAATGTTAAAAGTATCAAAGGGAAAGCGTTTTGCATCTGATGAAGCTCTTAAAGAAACTGTTAAACATTATTTTGCAGATTTATTGAAGGAATTTTTTTCTGAGGAACTGTTGGAAAAAAATGGAATAAGTATATGTGTTGAAGGGAGTTCGTATAAATTTAGAGAGTTGTTAATATGACAGGTACTTGACTTTTTCATAACTAGGTAGATAACATAAAGTTGTGCCCTTGTAGTCGGGTATAAATTTATCAATTTTAGCCAAATTCAACACGAGAAATATACTATTAATACATACTATTGTATCAAATTTAAATTATTTTTAAATATAAATAATAGCACCAACGTCTGTTTGTTTAAAATTCGAAAGCAATTCAAAGCATTTTATTTTATAATTTTATTTTTATAATTATTGTAATAAAAAGAAAGCTCTGTTTTCCTAAATACATAAAATGTAGAAAATATATTAGGTTAAGAAGACGACAAAATAATAAACAAGTTCAGTTCGCCACTTTCTCAGTCACTCGACGTTTCTCTACCGTGTCTTAAAACGAAACCTCCGAAGTTCGAAGCAGAGAACAAAGCTCGACTTTCGTCAAAATGAATGGGGCCGCTCGGTTGAAGCATTCCTTCAAATTAACTTGCAAAGACAGAAATACTGCTTTAGCGTCAGAGACGAGCATTCCAAACAAGGAAAACGAAATTTGTACCTGAATACCGGTTTTCACGACGTAAATCTCATTTAGGAATGCGATGAAAATGGAATTTATTTAAATTCGGTGGACGTGCGATACTGTAGGCAGGTATTAAAAGAACTCCAAATATGCACAGCATTCTTTACTTGTTTCAAAAAAGCTTTTCTGCATTTTCTTTATTTTTTTAATTGTTCTTTTGCTAATTTAGGTATGTACCTTTTGTGTAAATATTTTTTTCGACTCAGAGAGACGCAAAGAAATAATTAACTTTAAGCTGACGCGACATTTAATTCCGAAATACTAGGTATTTATTTAGACATTTAAACATATATCTGGAATATATCCTAGTGCTGGTTTATTCAGGCGTATTTCGTAAAACCATTTCACTTTGAGTCTGCAATAGATTGCTGAAGCCTTTCATAAGATCTTGCTCCAGTAATTAGATAATATTACATTCTGAAAACGTAGGACGTTCAGTAGTGAACATATTTTCCGAGTTGTACATTTTTCATTAATGAGTTTCGCTTTGTTAACTGCGAAAAGCATACAAATGTAAAAATTGGCTCGACGTTAAATTTATACTTCCATTTTTTCCTTCATTATTCACCTTCCTCTATTGTCCTCTAAGGTTCTGAGTAGGTGTATCGCTGTTGTTCGGTAGTTTCGATTTTCCAAAAATAAAATTCAGACAAAGTAATAAGAAATATATTTTCTGCCGTCTTTGCCGTTATTCCTTCCAATTTGAAGGAGAATATAGAGAGTCTTCGTGTTCAATTAAAATTGTTTTTCCTACAAAATGATTTTTTTTTCTCGGAGATGAAAATAGTACTTTTATACACGTGTTGTATGCAATACTGTTTCTACAACCTAACAGCTTTCACATTTTTTATAAATTGCTTTGTTGATACTGAATAAGTTAGTTAATTGAAAGTTTTGTGTTGGTGTCACTAGCACAGCTATATCACCTAAACTACATGAAACAGTTAAAAATAGTCAACCACTGTTACATTTTACTTTTTATGCACTAGTGTTTGTAAAGAACTTTGTGTCTACTTTAGACACGGTTGTAGAAAAAATATGTTGGGTTTTAAAGTAAATTGTAATTTCAATAAAAAACAATGGGATTTGTTAATGTTTGCGGTTAATTCAAATAATAGTGCATTTCACACATTGGGTAATCATTAGCAAGTTTGCCAATTGCAATTTGTTTGCAGAAACGACCTTCTGGAAACTGACAAAGTTAAATTTATTATTCAAATAATGAATGGAAGCCAAGTGAATAATTAAATTCACATTGTTTGAATCTATTTCAACACCTCTGTTTATAATGTCCGGTTTTCTTATCGAGACAACAGATAAAGTTGTAAAAGCCGTAGATTTCATAAATGCAAAACACAAAATTTACAATTGCCAAGTGATCTCGCTAGTATTCCGAAAATTATTTATTATCGGTGTACAATAATTATACTGCATGTATGTATAACTTAAGTGCTATAACTTAACAGTTCTCTGAGCCTAGTACCACAAAGTTTTAAGGGTAAGGTTTGCGTGCAGGAGATGCAATTTAGGGGCGCATGACTTTACATACAATATATGTATTATTATGATAGTGTTGAACACTACAGACGTAAACTTCATTATATCGTCGCTAATATCGCCGGACGCACGCAAATAATTGCATAATCTGATTGCAGGACTGGCCGTGAATCAAATTCAAGCGGACATGGAAATTAATCCTCTGTGGACATGAATATTTACATCAAATAATTGATCTAATTCTGGCGCCGCTCGACGCCGTATAAATGTGACGCATTACGCCCGGGACGCGTCGTTTTCTTTTGTGTTAAGAGCTTTTGCTGTCTGACCTGTACTCGAAGAGGCGAGGGCAAAATGGGCGTGAACCAATCGACCAGAATGGAGAAGACCTTCTACGGAGAAGAAGGTGAGAGCTTATTAAATCTAGTCTAATAATAATTCCTATTTCATTTAGATCAGTAAACAAAAACAATTTTCGTCTTCGACGGATAATCCTGTAGTTTGATAATCATTTATGACCGGTAACTAAGTGAACAATTACAGATAATTAAGTTCGACTTATTAAAAAAAAAAACTGTTAATTAGAAGTAAACAATTAATTACTTTTGTTTAAACAACATTAGCTAAAATTTTTGTTTCAGTATTAAAATGCAAAATACAAAGCGATAAAATATTAATTGAATATCATTTTAAGACGGAATACTTAAGGATCCATGCTACGTGTACTATTGTTAGATTTTAAGATATTTTCCGACGCAGTCATAGCAGATTTAATACTTGTATTTTCACGGATCGCCTACAACACCCCGTGAAGAGCATTGTGCGTGTGTGGTCGGATAATCGCTTATTGACTTTAGGAGTTGTTTGCAACCTGTATATACAAAGTCGCGAGAGAGAGTGAACGTTCAAAAGTGAACTTTGAGTATAATTTTTGTCTCAAAGGCAACTGTTTAGCTCTAACTTCAGTACTGCCGCCGGAAGCAAAAAGACTGTAACTGACTGTTTTGTTTCTTTTTTGGATTAGTACACATTTAATGTATCATAAACATATCTCTGTATAATATTTTTTTACTGAACAATTTTGGCATATTTCAATCACAGAATACCTATTCTTTAAAAGGAATATCATTATAATATGTTTTACTATTCAGTTCCGGCACTGTTTCGAGCGAACATGACATTTCAAAAAATATGAAATTTTCGATTACGGTCTTTTTGCTTTCGGCGGCAGAGCATATCTTCAACTACGAGAATGCATTATTTTATCTTCCTTTTGTCTTGTTTCTTTTCCTTTTTAGACATTATTATAGGAATTTTTTGCGGCTTTACCAATGAGTAGTAAGACCCACCGTGCCTTGTTTCCTGCGTTCTCGCATTATATCAGGATTTAAGAGAAATGGCGAGCATCTGTACCGTTAACTCATGTGTACGACAAGGACGTCAATCCAACGTCACGTGATTTAGGTTTAAATGAAAACACGTTTAGTTTACACGTTTTTTTGGAATTACTCACTTTTTATACAAAGCTGCATCAGTAGGGAAACTAAAATAAAAGTTGTATTAGTAGAAATATTTTGTAAAGCAGTTTCTTACCATCTGAAAGTTTATTATTATTATTATTATATGTGTATATCTCACTTTTAAGTTGATACCAATCCCTCTTTGTCTACGGCGAGTCTATTACAGTATTGGGCTTTATTCGTTCTCCTATCTGGGCCGTTTTTTCTCGATAAAGTGTCTCTAAAGGCGCGTTTACATTACACACGTTTTCAAGAAATTTAAATACGAAAATGTCGATTTGTCGCATACAAATCACGATAAATGTGACTTGTTCATTACATATTTAGTATTTAATAATAAAAACCGCATATTATTACTCTAATGAAGTACGTGAAAAGCAACGGAAAAAACGAAGATGATGGGTCCGGAATTTTTTATATAAGACTAGTCATGAAGTGTGCAACTTTATAATGAACGATCTGCGCATAGAACATGGTTAGGGATTTAAATATTAAATTACACATTGTGTCCACTGAATTTCCTGCAATAGTCGAGTAACATATGACTTTGATATATTTTTCATTATTTCTTTTGTTTTAAGAGTTTCCTATATTAAGAAATTGAAACCGCAATTAATTTGGCCTTATGCATTATATATTTGTTATTACGAAAATTTTCATTAATTTCAAATATGGAAAAAATTATTTAACGTAATACCCACCCACTTCTACGCACTTATCTATCTTGTATCTAAATTCCCTGTACACGTTACTTAATAATACAGAACCAGGTTCGGAAAATTTTTGGACGTGGTAATTGCAACGTGAATGCCAGGATATTTTACATTAAGTTTATTAATGATCATTTGACAAGTTGTTTCTCCGGTACCGTAACATTTTATTAAAAAATCCGCTGCTACAATGGGTATTATGGCCAATTGCACCAACCACTTAAGCTCCGTTTAACTTTAAGCGTCACTTAGAATATGACTTAAACAAAGTTGTCTAATGTCAAATGTCACATTATAAACACCCCTTAAATTTAAGGTCAGCTTAAGTCACGCTTAAGGGGTTGGTGCATCTGGCCATTAATTACCTAAAAGTACTTAAAGAATAAGTTTGATTAATCACTTTGACAATACCGACTAATGCGATAATTCTGAATGTAATTTGAACTTAGACAAATTTTTGAGAAAAGGTAATTTCTTAATTTTAAAAAAGTTTTTCCTCTATTGCAGAAAATCCCTGGACACAGCGTATAAATGTACAGCAAACTTCCTACTTAAAAACCTTTATTAAAACAAATGGATATAATTCAGAACGTGTCGTCATTAGGAGTAGTTGAAAAGTTACAAACAGGTGAAAATAAAATAAGTTGCTTGGGAAGTTTCACTATCTAAATTGGGTAATGTAAACTCTTAGCGTACCGTATGCTGGCTGCTATGCAGACAGATGTTTGTGGATGCTGTGAAAGGGTGTGAGTATATGAAATGATGGCGAAGGAAAAGATGTAGATGTATGTAAAGTCGCCATTTTACATTCAAATAAAACAAACAAAACAAAGTGTCTACTCTGTAATTTAAGACTCAATAGTCAATAGTTGTTTATCGTGACTACATTTGAAACGTGAAATACACTAAAAACTATGGTGCCAAATTCAAAGTATCAATCATTAAAAATCACACTGCATTCTACTGGCCTCTATTTATTGCAGTATTAACAACATTATTTTAATGTTATAATCGTTTTGAGATAATTTATTGTCTATTTATACTACCAACGGAAACAAAATAAACATGATTACTTTATTTAAAGCTATTTATTTATGTCCATTCATTTAATTACATTAACTCATATATATTCATGACCTTCGAGTTATTCCTGGAAAAACTGTTCTATCTCTACGTGCTTTTTATAATGTGTAGTTTTTAGACATTTCAGCCTCCGGAACTTAATCAATTCGTCGAGAAACGTTTGATAGGCAACTTGGTGATCTGTTCATGTTGGGTCTTAATATATTTTTCGCGACACTCGTGTTTGTATGAGGGTTGCCATCGTTGAAGAGGTATTACGTGTATTAGTTTCTTGGATACCTTTCGAATAAGGGTCGATGTTCACTCCTTGGTATCGACTAAGTTCTTGCTCTATGTTTATAAATGATCTTGATATCGCATCGCTTAGAACACCTGCTGTGGACATTTTCTATTTCTGCAGTTTTCTCATATTAGCTACTTCTTTTTCGTAGGAAGTTCAGCCCTGGTTTTTCAGGTTATCTGGAGCAACAGTTCTCACGTACTTGCCGCTTCTTTTTTGTAAGAAGTTCGGTCCGGGTCTTCCAAATGAGCTTCACATTCCTGGTGATTCTTCTCGGATTTTTCACAACGTTTTAATTTGTTCACTTTGTTCAGATTTCTTTAGTTTATTCACCGACATTTTTTTTAATTATGTAACCTACAATTAGTCCTCACTAATCAATCACTAATTTGCATTATTTTAAATAATTGGATTACGAAGTTTTTCCAATAAACGATAATGACGTTATTTTTACTTTCGGTTTATTTTTGTTCCACAGATTCTGGTAAATGATCACTGAGATAAAAGAGATTTACCTTCTGTTCATGATTTTTTTTTTCGTTTTATCCTCTTGTTCTTTCGATACATTTATGATTTTTTCTTCTAAACTACTAAACTATTCTACCATTTCTTTTCTAAATTTTTCACTTTACTTCTTTCCGATTCTCTGAAGAATTACCTTTCAATTTTTTGATTGTTCTTGTAAATTATATAATTTCTTCATTGTTTCATAAGTTCTTGTAATTATTTTTGAAAGTTCTTGATTTTTCCTCTTTGAGTTGTTCTTTTAATATCCTACACATAGCTTTCGTTTCAAAAATTTTGATATCGCGTATTTCTAATTCTAATTTATTGTCTATTTATATAAGTGATCAAATAAAAGATTGTAAATATTTTTCTTTAAAGGTACTTAGACTATTGTCGTTAAACCTTTTTGCATTTTATAATTTATCGGAAGATGTATGCTTTTATTAATAAATAAAAATATATATATAATATATAATTGTTTCTCACGTTTATTGCATAAAATTTGGTAAGTGGGAGAAACTAAATAGTAACGTAATAAAGTGACACATTTTTAAATTAAATAATCAAAACAAGTTTTGTTTCAGTAGAAAAAATTGATATCTGTCGCAATGAGAGAAGAAGTTTATTTAAGTAGTTATCTTGCTTAATGTCTTGTCAAAAAATCTATGACACTCGGTTCACTTACTTTTTCTTTTCAGGAAATCTAAAGTTCGATTTTAGTCATGAAAATGGACTTTAAGGACGTCACTTTAATTTTATCATCCTTCGATATTTTTTTTCTATCGACAAGTAACTTTGGTAGAAGTGAAACATCAAAATATGGGTTCTCCAATGCGCATCTTAATTTTTTAAATGTGAATTTGATTTGGACATCTTTAATTTCACTTTATAATTAGAAAAAAAGTAAGTGTACCAGATATAAATGAAAATATCCTGGCCACAATTACAGAAAGTTTTGGAACTCGTTACATACCGAATGCCGGCGAGTGTATTAAGGGATTTAACAAAGCCCAGAAGAGACAATAATACATGTGAACAATAATTAATTAAAGTATGTACTTGGTGTTTCAGCATCACAGGAGAGATTATAATCTCAGCTTGCTTAGTCACAAAATTTATATGTATGTTTTAATATGTTTCGCAAAATTAACCGTGGATTAAATTTGCTTTGCTCGAAAGATTTATTAATCTAAAACATACTCTACGTATTTGCTTTTAATTCATGAATAATATTAAAGAGAACTCTGCATTAAGATATTACTATTGGAGTAAAAAGTTCTAGTCCCAGACTTTAAAAGCCTGTATTTCAAAAATAGAAGGGTTAAATTTGTTAAGAATTAGAATTTATTAATGAATTATCTATGTTTAGAATGTGTAAATTTCATTTTTTTCCTGAGAAGTCATTTTCTAGATTATATACATGATCGAAAAATCATGTTTTACTACGATATTTTATAATCAATTATTTAATTATTAATAATCAATAATTTCTCAACCAAATTATGCATCTGAAACTTTTCTAAAGAGACCATTAATATTTCAATTAATTTGTCTTATTAAGTAGTAAACATGGAATCATTTTAATTCGTGAGCCTAAATTTTAAAGATGTACATTTACAAAAAAAAAATTATTCTTATGGTATGAACAATATGTTGAGTCATATACATAGTGTAGTAATATACATTTGGTGACTGTTTATCGACACCTGCGCCAAATACGCTTTTATTTCCAGAAGTATTGTTTTTATTGCTCTGGATTCGCATAGTGAAGCATTAGATTAGAAAGTTATACCTCAATTTGTCTCTAGTTTGTTTTACTAAGGTTATTGCGTTCCAATTCCTATCGATCAGTACGTTTTGTAACAGTAAAAATAATATATTTCACATCATGCTGTTATTAAAGTTTCTTAGTGAAAATTTTGGTTTACACTCTCAAGTTTAAAAATAAATCATCTCACATCAACTCCGTAGTAAACTTTAAAAGTTTCGCTGTTTTATTGTGAATCACTCTGCATAATAATCTATTTTCTTATTTATTAATCTTTACTAATTATAATTCGTCTCAAATTCAAACATTCTAAAATGAAATACATCCAATTACGTAGAGTTAGGTAAACAAACATCAAATCCTGACACGGTTGATGGATCAATGAATCTCGAATATAACGTCTAATTTACATAAACTTGTCTACGTGCCTCGATATTCTATGAACACTTTGAAATCGACATAATGCCGCCTTTACATAACATGTATGGAATGCTCTATAATTTGATCGAAGCAGGCTACAATTTCCGTCTCCCTCGTGTATTTTGATGATGCTCGTTATAAAGAGGTGTAGTTTGCTGTTCATCGATTTTGAGATAGGCATTAATACAGTTGAAATCCTGTGAAATAAATGGGGGCATGAAAAATTACTTTTTTACTTATCGTATCTTATTTCATCCGTCAGCAATAAAGGGTTGAAAACAAGAGATGAATTTGTCACACCTAAATACATATGTATAAGATTTGATTAAAAAATACAAAAGTTATTATTTTTGTTTAAAATAATATTTGTCTTGTTCACTAGTCTCGGTGTGATCTTAATTAATTATCCAAACATTTCTGTAACGATTTTTTGTAACTCGTTCAACGAATTAGTTTTATCTTTACGATCATAAAATGTTTTCTTTTTTACAACGGGAAAAATTGCAGATAATACTCTCTATTGACCGTAATCTGGCGGTAAGAATTTGTTATGCTCAAGTTTTTATTTTAGTCTGTTGAGTGAGTGAAATGTTTTACTTCCCAAAAGTATCCTTCCAACTGGTTACAATGATATTTATTTATGGTTGGATCTGGACATTACCCTGTTAACTTTTCGGCTTTTTAATAACCATTTTTTAAATTTGAAAATATCTTCCCATTCTTCTTTAAAGATGGGCCATATATTTTCTTTTATTGTCTTTGAAATAGTACTTCCATGGCCTATATCAATTCTTTGATTACTCGTTACTACTGCTGAAAGAAAAAACAGAAGGTCACTCTAAAGCAAAATTAATGAGAAATATGATAATGTGGATTGAGTTGTATTTGCAACCATCGTGTGGTAATTACTCTGAACAAAGTTACCTTATCTATTTGTTTTACAATTTATCTGTGTAAATTTGAACGTGGATACACTCGTGACGAAAAGAAAATATTGCAACATTGCCTAATTCAGAGTAACCTTAAAATCCATATCAACATGACATTCATTGTCAAAATTTACATGAGTACGTACTTCGATAACAAATAGATAAGGAATGGATTATAATTACTACGTTGCAAGCAATGTGTCATAACCAGAGACTAGCGGAATGAATTCAGTTTTCATTGGTATGACATTAGTAGGGAGTATCGAAGAACTCTCCGTCAAGCGGCTCATTCCTCATTATTCCTTCGGTTGCAAATTATCGTTGTCGTTTAATTGTTATTTGTTATCGAATTTCTGCTCTCTAATTATGTAAAAAGTTACGTAATTAACTATTGAATTTTTCCTGCTAATCTATGATCCATATGCTCTGGTCATAACAGTTTTTGAAATAAACTTGACAGTATCTTTTACAATACCTCTTCGTTTACGAATATGTTAATCATTATTTCACGGCTTTTTTCTTTACTAAACATTTGTTATAAACGTCAAGCCTCGGAAAAAAAAGTATATCAAAAAGAAATCACCCAAGCGTGAAATAAGCAGTAATTTGGAGCGAATCGCAAAGTTTGATGCCCGCGTAATTAATATTAAAGCAGGAATTAAACTTATTTCAAAAGGCAATTTGATAATAATGCTGCGAAGCTTTGTCTCTAGAGGAGGGCTGTTAATAACCTTGTCACATTTACCCCATCCTCATTTTAATTTCCCTGGTAACGCTTCTACTTAATGTCATAGATAGATGAAAATTAAGCACTCGTTAATTTCGGCACGTTATCTATTACATCGCTTGTACAGGTGGCCGGTAATGTGCTTGCGTAATTGAAACTGCGAGAAGGAAATACTATAAGCTACTTTTACCAATAAAACTCGGCAAGATGAAGTTTCCAAGAGAGTAGCCCCTCTTTTGGATATTTAAAAAGTCCTGCTCTAGTGCTCTTCTACTTATCGAGCAAAAACCATACTACACATATACCTAGGAAAGTTTATGAAACTTGAATTATTTGATTTAATTATACTAACAAGGCAAATATTCTATGTAGCTAGGTTAACAAAAGCACAGCAAAATGAAAATAATTTTCTAGCCAATTGTACAGGACGTCGCTAAATTTCGTGAACTTGACTTAACCACATATTTATACCTAAAAGCGCTTCGTTAAGCTAGTATTCTGTTTCAAAATTCTTAAAAAAAGCAATTTTTCTAATAACAAAAGAACGCCCGAATCGATTTGAAAGATATTTGGTATGTGGACCCACTGGAAGTCGAATCACCTTTCCAGATGGTTTTAGTAATTTGAAGTGAACCACTAGTGTGAAAAACAGGGTCACCACTGCACAAATTTTGCAATAACTTTCTTGAGGTCAAGAAAATAACTATAATTAAATAAGTTTTTAGAAAGGAGCATTCAGTAGGAAACTTCTTCGTGACTTTGTAATTCTTACAGTTTAGTCACAAAATAGGAAAACGTAAGTGTCTATTGGAAAAAGTAGGAAATACATGACTCTTACATGCATAACTAATTTATTTTTTTGTGTCTTTGCAAATTTTGATACTCGTTATAGGTTGGTCAATAAAAAAGAAAAATTTAACGTGTTTTTTGCAAACAGTTTAGGTATCGAAATTTGCAAAGATACAGTAAAGTTAACTAAGGAATGACTCTTTCTAAAAATATAAGTGTTATGCATGTTTAGAGGCATTCGTTCTATATGTATTTCCTATTTTTTCCAATAAGCGTTTAATTTTTCCTCTTTTGTGACTAAACTGTAAGAATGATCAACAATTACAAAGACGTGAAAAAGTTTCCTAATGAATGCTCCTTTCTAAAAACTTATTAATTATAGCTATTTTCTTAGCCTCAAAAAAGTTATTGCAAAATCAGTGTGGTGGTAACCTCATTTTTCACACTAGCTGATTACTTCAAATTATTAAAACTATCTGGAAAAGTGACTTGCCTTCCTGTGGGTGTTGCTTAACGAGCACTCTTGATATATGTAAATATGTTGGATTCAATCGTCTTAGTTTGAGCCCAGAAATCTGTGGTTAAGCTATATCCATGTAATTTAGCGTCACCCTGCACGTACCTATATGTCAAGCAATGCATTGACTTTAATCGGCGAATATCTTTTTAAATTATAGAAGACACAAACATACAAGCATACAATACATTCGTATGTTAGACTATATTTTGTCTAAACGCTTTATTATGTTATAATTGATTTTTATAGCAACCTTATGACATAATGCTAATAAGAAGCATGTAATTACAAAAAACAAAAAAAAAACAAATTTTGCTTACATTCTATGGATCCTCTGAATTATGGGCCTGTGTATATAGTACCCACTGCATTCCCGATTGTTATGCCACTGAAAGTGTTATAATTCTCACCTACAATTTTAGTTTTATCAGATCATTTTAAAATTTTGAAAGCCGAAATAATAGAGAGTTCCATTTTTTTACGCTTTGCCTCGGCAAAGGAAACCGCCGCATTCGGATTTAAAAGAGATTTTCTCAACTTAAAAGGATTTTCCATTGTGAGGTAAGTGAATTATTCTGTAATATTTGTGCTCAAAGTAGCAAGGGCGATAATATATCCACTTCAAACACGTAGATACTTTTACATCTTCAGATTATTAGATAGAAAAATTAGCAATCTCTGTCGTTCTTGTATTATTTTTTTTACATTGAAGATGCGCATCATTAGGTTTACATATAAAATATTTGCTTTTTTTTTCAAACTTAGCACTTGATATTCTTTAAGGAGCAACGTTAAACTGTCAAACAATTTGTCGTAGGATGCTGATCGATAACATATTAAAGTAGCGGAGATTCTGATAAGTGCTTTTGGCGATCGTGACCGATATTTCGCTTGAGAGCTTCACCTCAAAGGAAACCTTTCCTAAGAGGTTCAAAGGCTTAACAGTGGTTTTTTCGTTTCAGGTTGATTATGAGTGAAATTATCAAGCCTTTGCGCGAATGGATATTTGCATAAAGTAAAACCCATTCTTATGTAAAAGAAGACTTAAATTTGTACTTATTACTTTCATTAAAAATCATTGGTTTATTGTTATTAATTTTGACGAAAAGTAAATATGTCTATGTGTCAACTATTCCTAACCTTCGAACTCAATAGTGTGATAAGACAACACAAGAATGTAATTTATTGTAACAAACGAAAAAAGATAATAAGAAAATAAGATTTACAACAGATAAAATCAAAATTGTAGTATTTTCACAGTAAGCACCTTGTCACGGCCAACTTCTACCCCAAATTTAAAAGAACACCCGATATTTTCTTGCTTAGTTATAGTTTCCTTGTGATTTCTTCTTTCTTTATCTTTTGTTTGTTCAATTTGGGTAACTAGCGCCAAAATGGGGAAAACAAAGATGACCCAGTCGGATAAGACCTTTGTCTCGTGAAATCTAATATTTTGTGAAATCATGACGGTTAGCAATCAGTTGTTTTCACAGCTAAACTAAGCTGCCCGAGAATTGTGAAATAAAGTTGATTGAAGCTTTTGTATTTTTTCAACAATAATATCGAAAATTTCTGTGTAGCAGTTATGTTGTATCAGAAAAAAAAAACTTATTTATTAAATTATTTACAGTACTTCGCTCATGAATTTCTAATAGCTCTGCCGTGAAAGAGAGAGAAATTTACAGAGTAAGTTTCATATGTCCGTAGCAAAACCTGTGTAAACCACAGAACACGAATGCCAATTCTGTTTTAACAAACCAATCTATAATTATACGATCAGGAGGCAATTAATCCGTCAATGTCCACTAAGCCACATACGAGTCCTCAGCGTCGGCGCCAACAAATGGTGCTTTACTCTAGCTACTCCACCATCCATCGCCTACATTAATTACGCTGATGTTGGCTTCGACTTTGTACTGAAGTTATTATACACATTACCCTTCGTGCATTAACGTCAAAAGCACTCAGACAAGCAACGCACAGTAGAAAAGACATAGATACCTGAAAAATATCGGCATTATAATTACTATTTTTACTAAGATAATACTTTTTTTTGAATTTAAAAATTTAATTTAACCAGATCGCCCAAAATTCCTTTTTTATCGACTATAAAATATTTACATTTCTTTCAACTTATACACTAATTCTGTGTATGACCGAGCAGCAAAAGTTTTTCGCAATTCTAAATTTTCTCTTGGAGTTTGTTCGCGACAGTTGATTAAAAAACTTTAAATACCTTGTCTTATAAAAGTACGGGTAACATAAAGTCGGAGTTCGTAACGAAAATAGTTTGCCTGTTGTTGATCATCGTTTAGTCTGTACTTCGTTATTTGAGGGGTCGCGAAGTTTTGATATAATGTAAAATAAAAATATCTTTCCTCACAGAATATTTGTATCATGTCTATACATCTGTCGCTTATTCTCCAATTATATCAATACATATATGTATGTATGTCCAGGTGCCTAAACCTCTAAAATGCGCTTTTATATAGAATATTTTTCAATTAAAAGTTGTGTAGGTTTCTATTCCGCATAATTTAAAATTGTTAGTTCATTTATAAATTACAGACCTAGCTTATGATTTTCTTAATGGAACATTATATATTTTATTGCAGTTTTAGTTGGCCCTTGAAGAGGCAATGAAAATGATGTAACAATATATTTACTTATTTTGAGTATTTGTGGAGTTATTTTTAGTTTTATGCAAAAATTACGTCATATTTGCTCGGTTGCCAAATTGTCATTTTTTTATGATACGACGCTCCATTTTGGGCAAAAATATTTCTACATATCTACTCGAAAAATATTCAACATTTTTGAAAATCAAGCGACTATCAACTACAATACGGTTCAGTATTGCAAAATTATGGATAGCTTTTTTTTACGAGCTTTCTATTAAACCACATTTTCTGAACTTACAATTGATGATAATAATTCACAAGTTAACAATCGTAAACCAATAAAATATGGTGTCAATGGAAAGCTCGTAGAAAGGACTATTCATACATTACATGTGGGCTGCAGTCAAAAGGTGCAATAAAACTCTTTTCAAGTTCAACCGAGCTTTCGGAAACTTTTATTTCCTTTTTCAACGTTTTTACAAAAACAATATACATGAATATTTGTAATTTTTAATAGTAAAAATACTCCTATAAATTGTTTTTGTAGAAACTTTGAAAAAGAAAATAAAAGTTTCCGAAAGCTCAGTTGAACTTTAATGCCAAATTGCACAAAAAGATTTAAGCCAGGATTAAATTTAAGAATATAGAATATAACACCCAATATGCTGTACGTTATAATATATGTCACATTCTAACTTAGGTGTACATTTAATCCTGGCTTAAATCTTTTGTGCAACCCACCCTAAAAGTTTTATTGCCCCTTTTGACTCCAGCCCAGTTATTTGAATCTTCCTTAATTGATCAGTCGTAATCTTATTTCGCATACATATATGGTATGTATAATATATAGGGGGTTCCATTTGAAAAAGATGACTAATTTTGCAAAACGCGAACTGAACCATACTGTAGTTGATAGTTGCACGATTTTCAAAAATGTTGAATATTTTAAAAGTATAGATACGTAGAAATAGTTGTCCAAAATTTAGTGTCGTATCATTAAAAGTGACAATTCGGCAACATAAGTAAATATAATGTTATATTGTTTTCATTGGCTCTTCAAGGTCCAACCAAAACTGCAGTAAAATATATAATTAAAAAAATATAAGCTGTTTATAACTTTTAAATGAAGCAGTCTGTACAGTAGGAAATAAATTTAAATTATCCAGAATGGAAACCAACACAACTTTTATTAACAAATTTTCTTGATAGAATATATATAAAAAGGCATTTTTGAACTGTATCAGAGGTTTGGGACACCTTTACATATAAAATTTTCTGATTTTACACTTATGTCTGCTCTATCGGGAAGAACTACCAATTTTGGATTATAATAATAATATAATAATTAATTTAAAACCCGCTGCTGCAATTTATAAAATCTTGTTACTTCCAATTTGAGTTTTCCATCATTCGTACAAAAGGTTAAGATTAATTGTAGAAGTAATGTCTACAACGATACTCTTCTAATCAGCAAATGCAATTCTGTGAAAATTAATCAGTTTATGCAGAACGTAAGTTTTGAACAGTGCTAGGAAGTATCAAGCTCCCGAGACTTTGATAATAAATTAAGTTCACACTACTTTTCGAAAAGTTAGATTTTAAATGAATATATTCTGAATCTGTAACAAAATACATAACATTTTTCTTATAAACGGTATTTTACTACTATTGTTTTTCAAATTTAGTAGAAAAACCTCCGTTTTTAATTTTATAATATATAAAGTATCAAAAAATTTCCTAGCTGGTCAGTGATGCGCACTTCCCTTCAAAATGGGGTAAGAGCATACTAGCTAGTTAAAAACGTATTATGAATTATATTATGAAAATACTCTCTGAGCGTCTTGTACCTACTTACAAGTAAAATTTAAAAAAATTGTAATTTTCAATATTTTCAATTATTATTAGCTAGATAAGCAAAGTTTCCTACTGTGTGATGTCCGCGATTTTTTACTTTGTGAACGTATTTTTTGAAGTGCATGATACACATAACGCATTTAGATATGCCGAAAAAAGGAAATAACAAAGATAAAGCACCCATTTATTATTAAAAGATGAAGGGGGAATAGCAAAGTCGGGAAAATTGGGTGGGCGCATTTATTTCTGTCTCATTTCGTGACATCGCTTCTTTTCTTTTTCTACTCACAGCTTCGGGAACTTTCCTAATAAAATGAACGTAGTGAATAGTTATTTATACAGAAAAAGAAAAAAAACAAGTGTTGCAAAAGCAAAGTTGAGGTGGAATATTCGAGAAATAGACTTGCGAGTTGTGCCTACTAATATCAATGTAATAATAACTGCTGATAAGTTGACTGAGGCAAATCTTGTTGACCTCGTGAAACAAGACATAATATCATCGAAGATGACTAAATTACTAGCTGTCTATAAATTGATATCAGAGAGTTATTTGGGAAGTTATAATCAGCGCAGTAAAAGTGAAATGGAGTAATTTTGGAAGTAATTTAGCAGACAAAATCCACCCGTCATAAAATATTATCCCTTTAGGTACTAGCACGCATTCACTGTTAATTAAAAAGGAATTTTACGATTGAGGCATTATTTTTAATGTGTGCCCGAAATTTAATGTGTTTAGCCTGATGCGGATACTCAGGGAGATTACCCATCTCAGATATGCCAGATATGTAGGCGTCGTAAAAAACGACGAGTAAATTTCTTTACATAATGGATTTTCTGAGGTGTAGTTGGTTATTTGGTCTCCTCATCGTATTATTTAGCTCATCATTAGAGTAACGTATGTGAATGACTTTTGCGCCTGTAAATTAGTACTATAAATTAATGTTTCTTATCCACACTAATGTTTTGAGTCATCTATTTAATTGATGTATTTGACTGGAACGTCGACAAAGGGCGATTCCCAGACTACTCTAAACACTTGGTCACATAGTTCTTTTTAGTTTCGAATGTACATATAAAATACTTAGAATAGTACTACAGAAAATAGTTTCGATCCGTCATGCGTATACAGAGTATTGCACATTAATGCCAAGCTATTTGTTTAATCCTAATTGATGTTTCCTAAATAACAATCTAGTAAAATGTGTATTCTATTTGATAGATATTTTTTTCTCTTTACGACGATATGAAAGTTTTTTAAATGTGATAACGGAATAATGTGCAAATTGAAAAATAGGTTTTCAAATGAATAAACCTAAGTTCGTGGTGAATAAAAAGGAGTCTTCGTAGCATTAAAGAAACAACATTTCAGAAAATTACGACAGATATGAAAAATGAGTGTGAAGCTTGTATTGATTGAAGTAGATATTCAAATATGAGATTCCATTATAGAAATACAAAATTCATAATCAGTTTAGTTATTTTTTTGTGAAGAAGCTCCAAGCTCTTGTATATTATTTATATTAATTATTGTCAAGTGCCTCCTACTTTTTTTTTATTTCACTCGTTACCTCGTTACTCTAAAATTTACTGCCTTTCTGTTTCGTTCTACGTCATCCTTATTCCAAATTTTCGAATCCACATTTATTTATTTGTGTAATGGCTGAATTTTTCCGTACAAGATTTGTAATTATAATTCTTCGGAGAGGTTGTAAAATTTAAATGTGTTTCGTTCTATGTTGACACACCTTCTTCAGGATCACGAAACGTTGACATTGAAATTGATTTTATTGTTTGTCTAACGAATTACAAATAGAAATCTGATAAAATTATTATTATAAATTTTTATTTATTTTTTAATTCGTTTTCCAAATCATTTCCTTGTTATAATCCTAAATGTTTACAACGTTAAATAAATACGACCAAGACGCCTACTTATTTAGAATTCTGAGTTTTCATTCGAAGGAGTTCAACTTGCAATAAAAATTTTCGCCTTGTTCAGTTTCTCCAAAATTTCATTTAGGATCGTCTAATTAAAGCTCAGCTTCGGTAATTACATCTGTGTCTAATTAATTTCGTGAGAAACACAGCCTGGAGTTGTTGTCTTGAATATTAAGCCAATTAATTGGAATTTACGCGAGCTAAGATAAGAGGTTTTTGATATTCGTGCTGCATATTAAAAATTGTTTCGCATAATGCATTTCTAGAGTCTCAGTACACATAACAATTTAAAATTATTTAGATGCCGGGTGACTGACAAAAAATGCGATATCCGAGAGTATGGGAAAAATTCTATATACTTTAGGTTTCCATGTACTTTACTTTTCGAGAAATAAAAAAGACGACGTGTTCCTGGTTAAGAATGAACATCGGATGAACGTGTTATGATTACTTCGACGTCGGAATTATTGACAAATGCATGCAAATCACCTAAGTAAGTTATTCAGTACAAATTGTATAAAGTAAAGATAATAACGTCCCATTTTGAACACTTACTTTGACGGGCAAACAAATAAAGCACCACAACACTAAAACACTTCAAATCTACGTGTTAAAAAAATAATTTTTTAAAAATTTAATTTAAATTGTATTTTTAATAAAGTTTATTTTTACAAGCAACGTATTATGGTCCAATAATACGCGTTACCTTTCCTCAGCATTTTGATCAGAACAAATAAGTGTTTATTTTTTAATTATTTTATGGTTACAATCATAATTTAAAACGTTTTAATCAGTAACGTATTCTGTTTGATTTATTAATTATGATAATTTAGTTTGTGTATGGCGTTCAGTGAGAAACAAATTCGTTATTATCAACGACAAATTATTTATACAATTAATCTATTAAAAGTTTATCAAAATTCAATTCGCGTTTGCTACTCTCTATCCTGCGTCCTACATTTTTCGCGGGCTGATTGTAAACCGTTCCTTCTTTCACCGTAAGCATTCTCTTGACTAAATAATTAGTACAGTTTGAATTAAATTTTTAATTAATTATAAAGTATTAATTAAAAATTTAATTTTTAAACTGTTCAATAGAATTTTTTAAACATTTTCTTGTAATCTGCGAAATTAATTTATTTACGCGTTGTTTTGTTTTTGTTTGTTGATGAAATTAATTAAGGTGTAAATAAATCTTGAGTCAGCAGTCAAATTTTTTTTAAATTTTTATATTAATGTTTTTGACACATTTTGTGCCGTCTTACAACAAGATGACAAGAGCATTATATATTTACTAAAAGTTATTAATTTGTGAATAGTAAACTTAGGCCCAGTTTTTCAATATTAGTTTAAACTACAGTTTAGTTAAACGAAAAACTGAAGTTTAATCTGCAGTTTAAATTTGTGTGTTTTTCAATTGAAGTTTTAGTTCAGTTTAACTAAACCGTAGCAAGTCAATTTTTTCTTAGGGTTGGCAGTAATACAATCACGTTTGTGGGATTCACCATGTGATTGCCAGTGTTGTGGGATTCTCCTAATAAAATAAACTCTAATTTTGAAAGACATTATCTTAATTTTCGTGTAGGTACGTATATAAAATCCGTAAATATTATCCATATAACGAATACAAATAATTAATAGAGTCGAAAGAAAAACATTTCTGTAGTAAAATGTCGTAAGGGTTGTATATGTGGCATCTATGGAAGCGGGAGATTTTTGTATATATGTTTCATAAAGTGCAAGGTGATTTGTTTGTATTATGGCATCAAGTAACGAAAACTTTATAAAGCAGTTAAAGACAGTTTTTATATGTTTATATTACTTAAATATCATAAAATAATTCTGCTTTGTCCAAGATTCATCCGCACAGAACAAACGGGCTCCTATTTTTACGTTCTCGGTCGATCTAGATGGTTTAAGTAGTCTTCGTCATCGCTAATTAATACTATAGTGTCTGCCATTAGGGCATACTCTATTTATACAATTTAATTTAAAAATCTGGAATTCTGCACATTTTTTTAGGTTAGTTTATTTGCAACTACCGCTTAAACTGTGGATGTTCTATCGGTTAAACTTAAACTTTAGTTTATGTGTTAACCAGACATCGAAAAACTCAAAACAAACGTAAACTGCAGATTAAACTTGAGTTTGGGTTTAAGCTGTGATGGAAAAACTGGGCCTTAGAGTTTGAGTCAAACGTGTGTGCCTAATTTGGGCACTGGCGAACGCTGACAGAAATTAGAGTCGAATATTTCCAACTTGTCCAACGTAGGCGGTCACCAACCCTAGACAAATACTACAAAAGGAATTGCAGTAGATATCAAGTGTTTCTTAAGAGTATAACAATTCCAACTAGTATTTTTTTAAGCCAATACGCTATGTATTATTGTATGATCAAATAGGAAATTTAACTTGAAGGCTTCCGCGGCCGTCGTCCATTGTTGAATTCTTGGCTTCCGGTTGGAACCGCGTGTCTCGGATTTCTCTACTGCCGACGTTTCGTTCTTCGTTGCAGAAGAACTTCCTCAGGGCTGCTGCTGGTGGTGATGCTGCTGCTGTTGGTCTTGTTGCTGCTTCGCGTTAGTCGTTGAGACTGAGTAGGTAAGTCCGTTGTCGTGGTATTTATAGGAGCCGGTGGGAGCGGCGGGGTGGAACGGTGGGCGGGGCGGAACGGTATATCGGTGCGTGACGGATCGTTAATGAGATGTTTCCAAGTATTGTGAAGGTAGAAGCCATTGTCACGGTTTAGATTGTTGGGGTGTTTGAAAATTTCTATGGATTCACGGATTTTACGGTTAAAGAAATGAGATGAGCGGGCTAGGAGTTTTGTTTCTGAAAACTGGATTTGGTGGCCGGTTTCTAGTTTATGTTCAGCTAAGGCGGAACCAGTTGTTTGTAGTAGTCTGGTGCAGCGTTCATGTTCAGAAACACGAGTACTGACAGATCGTTTAGTTTCACCGATGTATACACGCCCACAGGAACACGGAATACGATATACTCCTTCGGATTGTAAGGGAATGTGGTCTTTCGTGGAGGGTAGGTAGTTTGAGAGTTTTGTCATGGGTAAATAAATGGATTTGATGTTTTGTCGTTTGAGGATTTTGCCTATTCGGTCCGTTATGATGTGGATGTAAGGTAGGTAAGCCGTAGCAACTGGCGGTGCATCAGGTTCAGGGCGTGGTGGAATGGGGGTTCGATGACGAGCAATGGATCTTTGGATGTCGTGTTTGTTATAATTGTTGTTGAGAAGGACTTTTGTTATATGGTTTAGTTCAGTTTGGAGTGAAGAGGACTCTGATAGGGTAAAGGCACGATCAACTAGTGAGTTGATGACCGATTGTTTTTGAGAAGGATGATGGTGGGAATGTGCGTTCAGATAGCGATCAGTATGAGTTGGTTTGCGATACACAGAATGTCCTAATCTACCGTCCGGGAGGCGACTTACTAGGATATCAAGGAAAGGTAAGTGGCCGTCCTTTTCGTATTCCAAAGTGAAACGAATGTCCGGATGTTGGGAATTAAGGTGTTCAAAGAAGTTGTCCAAGGATTCCTTACCATGTGGCCAAATTGCAAAAATATCATCAACATATTTGAACCAACATTTGGGTTTGAGAGGGAAAGAAGTAAGGGCTTGTTGTTCGAAAGCCTCCATAAAGATGTTCGCCACTATTGGGGATAAAGGGGAACCCATGGCTGTTCCTGACACTTGTTCGTAATATTGATCTCGGAACATGAAATAAGTTGAGGTTAAGCAACATTCTATCAAAGGAATTAGGTCTTCGGGTTGGTTATGGGCTCCGAACAGTTGTTGGATAATAGTAACGGTGTCGGGTATTGGCACTTTGGTGAACAGGGATTCAACATCGAAGCAATGGCAATGGCAATGGCTTCTACCTTCACAATACTTGGAAACATCTCATTAACGATCCGTCACGCACCGATATACCGTTCCGCCCCGCCCACCGTTCCACCCCGCCGCTCCCACCGGCTCCTATAAATACCACGACAACGGACTTACCTACTCAGTCTCAACGACTAACGCGAAGCAGCAACAAGACCAACAGCAGCAGCATCACCACCAGCAGCAGCCCTGAGGAAGTTCTTCTGCAACGAAGAACGAAACGTCGGCAGTAGAGAAATCCGAGACACGCGGTTCCAACCGGAAGCCAAGAATTCAACATCAAATAGGAAAGCTTATAGTTCTCTCGTAACAATGGGTACAGTTTTTTACTTGCAGATTAGTCATTTCTATATGCAGCCTGTTTCATTGAAGATGCATTAGACTTGAGGGACACGTTTCTGACATTATTTCAAACAAAATATCTTAATAAAAAAATTTAATCGGAGCAAGTTGAAATTTGCGCGGTTCCCAACCCGGAAACCAAGATTGTGATGGACAACGGCCGCGGAAGCCTTCAAACCAACTTTAATTTAATTTTAATAACGTATGCTATTATTATTTTGATAAAATTTTTAACAAAAAAGTTATATCTTTTTTCCTGTAAAATTCGAATCTGCAATAAAAAATGGTGGTTTCTATTTGCGATTTGAAAGTTGCCCCCGTCCCACCCACTGGGAATAGGGTGGGGGGTCGCGATTGGTATCATTAGATAAGTCCCTTCGGGTCGAAGAAATTGTGTTCACAACGTTTTAATCCGATGAGTAGTTTTCGAGATATGGTGTTGTTTCAAGATAAAAAACTCACCCGACACATATACAGTCTGTGGCATTTAACTGAGTTTCTTCAATAACGCTGTTTCTGTTGAATACATGAAAAAATGTTTAATACAAAGGTATCATCCTTTCAAGCTCCGCATAATTTAAAATAGTTTTGAAAAATACAGGATATTTCGCTATACAATGTGTAACTTCGTCATTTTAAATGGAACACTCTATATTTTATAACGAATTTGAGTTTATCAGGGTATGTTACTGTAAGTTTGATAAGGGTTCCCAGTACCTAAGTTCTTTTTTTAAGATATCAGGCTTTACTTATGCTTCTCGGAAAATACAGATGTAACTTTTATAACTATTATCTCATTAACGACGAAAGTTAGAAAGCAGAGTACTGTTACAAGCTAAGTGGACGGTGCACAATTACATACTACATGCACTTATATACAGGGTGTTGCATTGATGAACGCAACCTAGGAAATCCCATGTTAATATAAAGGTGTTTAGGTATTGGCTTCTCTAATTACTTTACAGAAAAATTCCATTACTTTTTAAAGTATTCTTCAGGATGAATCTGTCTGTCTAGTTGCTCAATTTCAAAATATTTTGAAAAGATTCAGTAACCAAATTCAATTTATATCAATCTATCAGCACGGCCTTGATCAGTGAATGTGAAAATTTGGCAGATGATTGATAAATCTAGTCGTTTTTGAAAAAGATTTATAGAAAAAGCTTTATTTTATTATGTATACTCCCCTCGTATGTACAAGAATTTTCACATTCTTAAGGAACGCATAGATTTAAAAAACGTTCCGCTCATACACTGTTGGCATTGACGCACCCTATAGAGATACCACTGTCTGCGAAAGACCACAGTCTAAGCGCGTTTATTGATTCAAGTCGGAAGAAAATTTAATTCGATATTAACGTCGTGTCGATTAACTGTAAACAAGTTGGGGCAGAATACACAGTTAAGTAATAGTGACAGGACTACGTTTCCAATATATCAGAATCGTTCGAGTTATTTATATACGACGCAACATTAGGGTCGGCATAGAGACGCCGCCGTCGCCGTCACCGTTCATCTCACATAAAATCGACGCCGACATGAAAACACGCGCCCGATCTTGACGACGAATCCTTGGAGACGCACGCTTTACCATCCGGAAAGTTATCCGAACGACGTATTTGCGAATATAAAAGTACATCATTTGAAATTAAAGTCTATCTTATATGAAGTGCTTGGCGAGATACTTTTCCAAGATATCTTTACCCGGAGGATTAGGGAAATGCATAAAATTGGAATCATTTCGATATTATAAATGCATTACAAAAGTTATTACAATGACGAAATCAATCTGGAAATTATCCAGCGTTTTAATGTTATAAATATAAAGAAGTTGGTCTAGGAAAATGAAGCCTTAGTTCCCTTCGATGTATGTATTCCCCTTGGGACTTCACACACTTGGGACATCCGAGAGCTTATTCCGCTTTTGAAAACAGTTTGCAAAATCCTTTCTTCGGGATCCCATTAGTTGTCTTATCACGTTGTCCTTAATCTCTTTCCTCCTCTCCTTCCACGTAAATTTTAGCTTCGGGAAAGCCAGAAATCGCATAGAGATATTATCTGAACTCTAGGGGGACTGATAAACCTGGATGTGAGATTTTAATAAAATACTCTTTTCTTCTTATTGAGTGCCTCAACCTATCTAAGAACCTCTATTTTGAAACAAAATTGATGCAGATGTTACTTAAATTAAATAAAAAAAGAACAATAGTTCGCGGGAAAGAACTCTTCCCTTCCTTCCGAGAAACATAAAACGGACTAAATTTGACTAATATTTTCATGAAATTGAACTTAGGCCCGATCTTTCCACCTCTTGATAAATTTATTCAACGAATAACTTCACGAATCACCATGGAAACCGTTCACAAAAATCAAGTTATTTGTCGAATAACGTTATCAGGAACTTTATTAGGAAGTGGAAAGATCGGGCCTTAGTAGTAGTAATAGTAGAAAAATCGCGTCGAGAATTAAATACGCAGAGAAGTTGTTTAAAATTGGGCACGGAAACTATTCTGTTGGGAACTTGGAACTGACATGGGAACTAACTTTTCCTTACTTATAGATTTGAAGTATTTTAATGCTCTTATATTGAGAACTTATATTGAGAACTAATTAAATTTAAATATTTTTCGGTTAGCTACCGGTTGAACATCTCTTTGTTTCCTGGTAGGCCCATGCTAGTTGGACGCAAATGTGCATCACTTGCACCTTGCATCTTGCTAGCATTAATATTTTTCTCAAGATTTCCTGATGTAAGGTATTTTTCAAAGATGAGAGCAAAAATTTTCTTTGAATTATATACGCCCAATACAAGACGGGAAAGTTTTCTTACTTACAGATCTGAGGTATTTTAATGCCCTTATAGGGCGTTTCACAGTGGGCATATATTATCATGTGAATATACTATCGCCATTTCAGATAATAATAATATAGCCGTCAGTATATGATTATAAGTATATACAAATAATCCTACATTTCATGACTTGTCAATGTTGTAAATAAATGTAATAAAATAAACAAATAAATATCATACATTAAGAAATTCTTCTACCGTATAGAAACAGTTACAAATGAGGTAATCCTTTAACTTTTGTTTAAATATAGCCAGAGTGCAGTTGTCGAATTTATCATTTATAGTTTTATGCCACTGTATTGCGGAATTTTTATGTCTTATGGCTAGTCTTGAGAATGGTGTTTGTAGATTCTCCTTGCTTCTCATGTTATAGTCATGTACGTTACGTCTGCAGTGGCGGAATTACAGCGCGCAAATTTTATGTATTTTAGTTTTCTAGAAATCATTAATGAAAAATTATCCCCAAAATGACTATACGTCCTTGGTTAGGAAAGAGCAAATGAACGAAATAAATGCAGTCAAAAAAGCATATTATAGTTTTATGATTATTACGCACGACGTGGGATTTTTAAATGGAATTGACGTGATTGATTGAAATACAAACACCAAAATATTTGCTTGACAAATACGTGCAATTCAGCTGAAGTAAATTATTTCGTACAAATTATTTAAAATAAGAATAATAACGGTCCCACCTTGAATATTTGCTTGGACAGATAAAACGTTTTCGTCATAAACATTTCGATATCTTTTTATGGCTCAATATTACGCGTTACTCTTCCTTTGTATTTTAATTATTGCATTTTAACCGGTCGACTTTTTTTATGTCGATTACTCGGATTATCGTTGGTGTTTGAATAATAATAATAATTTAAAATTTTTTATTGCAAATAGGTTTTGATTGCAATGAATATGCTTGGCAGCACGATTGGCAGCCTTGTGTAGGAGGACTTATTAAGTAGCAAACTAGCTGCAATTTACCATTTCCTGTACAAAGTTGTGTCAAAAAATTATTAACACAAGTTTGTACAAAGTCTAATAAAATGCAAAATGTGTGTTCCGTGTATTATATTTTAAAGCGACAGAATTATCCGTTGTAAGTTATTGTGCGCTTCGATGTATTTCACTTTTGTACACCTTTGAAAACGGAATTGATTTTAATTAATATCATAGCAGTTAAAATACTCGTGAGACATATTCTTCATTAGCTGTGTTACTTTGTGTTATTGGTTCACAGTCATGTTTTATGATTGAACGGCTCTAATTATCTGCGTAACACCATAAATTTCTCGTCTTCAAGGGACGTAGCGTGTATTTCAGGTAATTTTTTAATTAATTATATATTGTTGCATAGAATTTTTTTCTATGTTCTGGGAAGCCTCTTCTTTTGTCAGTATTTTTTTTTTGTCGGTCTATTCAAGAATCACCTGTATATCAAGTAATTTTTTACGCGTATAGAAACTGATAAACAGATTTTTAATAATAGTATATTGTTCAAAAGTATTTACGTCTACGTATATCGATGAAATTTACACAATCACAATACCTCTTATTAATATGCAGAAAAGAGGAACGAAGTCCCGGTCTGTAATATGGATTTCATCTCCTTGACAACCCTTGATTTCTAAACTGATTGCGTGTTTTATTTACTTAGCGGAGATCGAACAGTTAGCGAGTTCCTTATTACAAAATCGCAATTCCAAGGATTTCAGTCGGAACAACTGCAGTAACAATGCACAGAATAAATCAAAATATTTGATTGAATTGAAATCGCCTTAAATCAATTTCTGCGGTTGAAATGGCGTAGCTGTGACTTTCTTAGATTAAATGTGATATCAAAATATTCAATAGTGAACACGCCTGTCATCCGCGGCAGTTATTTCTCTCAAAAATATTTTGGCGATGCCGGAAGTAAAATAACGGAGTAACATCAATCGTAATTTAGTCGGGACTTTAGTCGGATTATGAAAGATGAACGAGAAACAAGGAAATTCGAAGTGACGTTGAAGGGACCTAAGCCAAAAGGGAAAAGGGATAGGAAGTAGAAAATAATGGATCGATTTATTAGGAAAAGGTTTAGACAGATAAATGATTTATTTTTGCGTAAATGAGTATGATTATTAATAATTGAGAATGGTTTCTTATCTGCATAGTTTTTGTATTTGCTTTGTTATTTCTACATTGCTCTCCGCTATATTGTTATTAATAATTTAATATCAATCAAATATGTAAATGTGATTAGAAATTTGCAAAATAATACTTGAAAATTCTTTCCAGTATGTTGCTCATTTCCGTGATAATTAGTGACTGAATTTTTCAGGCGAGAGTTTTAATTTAATCCTTTTCATTTACGAACGCGGTATAATTAATTATATTTCTTTTTTTAATAACTGTTCCAGCAAGATTAACTTTCTTAATTTAAGATGGTTTATGTAATTACATTCTTTCATGAATTGCTTCTATCAATTCAAATTATAGCCGTAGTTTAGCGTTGCAACATTTTGATGCCAGGAATATCGCTTTTACCCATCCCACAATTGCATTAAGTTGAAATGTTATATTTGAATGTGACATCATCAGTATTTTTAATTGGAAATTTAAAATATAAATTATATGAAAATTAATTAAAATTATATGGTTTATATTTGTTATAAAAATGATGTTAAATATCGTTTGTACATTGAAGTGTGATGAATCTTACGTAGTACAATCTTACGTAAAATGAAAAAGTCAATTCTGTTCTAGGATCTTTTTACAAGCGTCATTTTCAAACGCAGTAGATTATATTTAAACAAGAAGTTTAGTTGTTTTTTTAGCTTAACTGTAATTGCGTTTACAAATTACAGGCAGAACAACTATTAGATTCTACAACTTGCCGATTTTTATAATTTCAGTATTAATAAATACACATAGGTGTAATTTTTACAGAATCATTCCTTGCTAGTAAACAAAATTATCAGATCTATAATTTTTAAATAAGAACACAAAATATAAGAACAAAGAACAACTTTACCATTATTATAACTATTATTCATAAAAAAAATGGTGTCAATTGTTAAAAGAAAATATTTAAAATATACAGATTAAGAAAATAGAAGTATGTATCTACTAAATACAATAAAAATATTGAAATAATAAATTTATAGTAAGTTTAATTAATAAATGCTGTCTTTTACTACAAAGACAGATTTTAGCTTATTCGGCATCTTCAGTAACTTATTATATAATATATATATATGTATACTGGGTGATTCAAATTCGAGGGCCAGCATAGGGATCTCGCTTATTATAAGAGATAGAGAATCGGTTAAATGGAAGCAAAGTTGCCAAATTTCATGCTCATTAATAATACGTTAAGAAATTTGAAATATCTTAAACGGTTTTTTTCACAAACGGAAAAAACTAAAAATTGCGATTTTCGAAAATCGAACATAACTTCTTTCTTTTATTCAAAATCTGTGAAAACATTCCTGAAGCCACTTTTTCTGCTTGATTGAATGCCGAGCGTACTTTATTTCTGGAGCGATTCGTTTTTCGAGAGCACATTTCTTTCTGAATTTATGGTATGCCACACTTACTATTTTTTTTAAATTTAATTTAATCAAGTCGAACTGTTCGACTCGCATAACAACGAGCAAGCAGCAGAGAAGACCTGAAGATGGCAGATGTGATTCTGCTAAAACGTCGTCAAGACAAAAATGGTTGAGAACCCTACGCGGAGGAAGACCCCGAAGAACATTGCAACATATACATCGTGCACCAGAACTCGCGCCCAGAGAACAATGGCAAATGTCAGTGGCAATACGGAGCACATATTCAAAAACTAAAATTGTTTAACGTAAAGGATAACTAAGTTAAGAATAAAAAACAATAGCCAATCCCAAAAGCAGAACAGCAGATGTTCGACTGTTTCCTAGCAATATTTAAAGGTCCTATGTTTTACCTACGTGAGAGCTATCGATATTGGCTACCGTTTCTTCGTCTGCATTCGAATACAGTTTAACGTAGACAATTTTAGTTTTCGAATTTACTCTCTCCATTGCTGTATGCACAAGCCCTTGCTCTCTGGGGCGCGAGTTCTGGTACACGGTGTATACATATATGTATATTATAACTAAATCTATAGAAAATATAAAAATAATACATAGAATACTAAATAATAATAAAACTTACTACATGATATAAATTCTTGTATAATAGAGGTGTCGTGTAAAATATTTTTGTAAATGAGTTTTATAACTGGTATAATACTGTACTGTACTACATTACACTTTATAGGTATAGTGCATAATGCAAACGGTATACAGATATACAAATGGTACAGAGGGTATATAGATATACAATTTGTTTACCTAATAGTTTTTATTTTTATAGTTTTATCTGTAAGTAGTGATTATAATAATGTAGTTAGTATAAAATCTACCAAGTCTGTAATATAAGTATACGCTTAACTTTTTTTTCAATATTATGTTCCTCATTCTAGTCATCACAGTAATAATTTTAATTTACGGAATTTCTTATCCGAATATAAGAAATCAAACTGAAAGCTCTAGGTGAGGGTAAATTAGGAATATTTTCTCAAAAACAAGAATCACTATGCAACTTAAATATAAAGTCCTTCACAAATTGTATAGGGTGATTCGCTTGAGAAAATCTAGAGCAACAATTAAATATTACTTGCAAGGCTACGTGTGTCTCGAAATTATAGAGTGTAGCAGAAAGAATCAAATGAAACATAGATTTTTGTTTCTGAAATTTATTTTTCAATAAAACTTAAGTTGTTTGAGAGCCAATGCAAGCAAATATTTTGAAAAATTACCTAACAGATAAACTTAGATTTGAAGCCTTTACTCGTACTTTTTCTTAATTAGGTTATTAGTAACTCGAGATGCATACAGCGTGGGCCATTTATCGGGTTTCATCGATAACGCTGTTGCCTGTTGAATACACCGTGTACCAGAACTCGCGCCCCAGAGAGCAATGGCAAATGTCAGTGGCAATACGGAGCACATATTCAAAAACTAAAATTGTTTAACGTAAAGGATAACTAAGTTAAGAATAAAAAACAATAGCCAATCCCAAAAGCAGAACAGCAGATGTTCGACCGTTTCCTAGCAATATTTAAAGGTCCTATGTTTTACCTACGTAAGAGCTATCGGTATTGGCTACCGTTTTTTCGTCTGCATTCGAATACAGTTTAACATAGACAATTTTAGTTTTCGAATTTACTATCTTCATTGCTGTATGCACAAGCCCTTGCTCTCTGGGGCGCGAGTTCTTGTACACGGTGTATATAAAAAATATTTTATACAAAAGTTTTATCTTTTCAAGCCCCGCATAATTTAAAATTATTTTGAAACGTGTTAAAAATTTTTGAACATGTATGACAATGTACGACAATGTATGAATTATTTACAACAGAGCCTAATAAGCTTAACAAATTGAGATTTTACTCAAAACAAGTAAAATGTTTCAGTAATTAGGGGAGAAAAGCGTACATTGGGACATTAAATTTAATAATGTTGTACTTAAAAAAATGTACTTAAAAAGGGTACTTTAAAATGTAACAAATGAATGTGTAATAAAACTAAACATCTTCACCTACAGAAATTTGAAAATCTCTAACATAAAAGTATTATACACTTTGTCTCAAGGGACTCATGCGCAGTGTATCGTTGGACATGTATTGGTGTCCCTTGGGACATCATATTACTCTCCACTATAACTTGAAAAAGCTATAGAAAAATATAGCGCCCTATTTCTTCGTTTTATATCTCCTGTTATTTGAGATTTAGGTAAGTTATATATCTGATTTAGAAATTTCGTAAACAGTTTCGTTCTGAATTATAAATTTTGTCTTAATGTCTTAAGGTAGTTGCATTAGAATGTAGACAATTATGTAATGAATACAACAAGCAATATAAACTCCAAATGCAATACTTACTTGGCTTGACAAATTGAAGGATGTCACTTGTATAAATTTATTTCACACCGGTTAAAACAGCTTTACATTGACATTCGTCCGCTATAAATGGAACTAACTTCATATGGTGACAAGACGAAAATACGAAATTGCACATGTTATCAACAGGAAACTACAACACAATTGCCTCTTAAAGAAACGTCCCAGAGTATACCCTTGTCCCCTACTCACTCTAGATTTTAATTAATATGTTAAAATGTAGAAATTATATAAATTATTATAAACATAGTATTAAATAATATTTTCTCGACCGTCAATAATTGACATAGGGAAATGTATAGCCAATTGAAGGGTACAGGGGAAAAAAGATGAATGTCCATAAATGACCACTTTGAAATTAACACGTAAAGTTGTAGTCCAGAGCCATTATGTTTTCATGGATTAATCGAAGAATAAACGTCACAAGATATACCGATTCAAAAAATTATTGCACGGGAAAAAAAATGAATGTCATGGTGTTTTAGAGAAACGTATTTTGTTTTCTATGTCTATGATGCTGAGTTAAATATATTAAAAGAGAGTTAAGTAAGTGTTGTAAGTATTAGACAAGAAATAGCTGAAACAAGTACATTCTAGTAGATACAATATGATTCCAATTTTCAAATGCATTTTTTTTCACAAAGTAGTATTTGGACATTCATCTGTTTTCCCCTGTACTCTTCAATTGAAAGACAATTTTATGGAGCACCTAATGACGACATAAAAATAATACCGACAAAAAATAACGCTGTTTAAAAAACAAAAGTTATTGCCCTTCAATTGTCGAAATTGAAATCGTTTTATTTGATCCCTGTTTAATAAAGAGTAAATTTTGTTACTGCAGTAGATATTTTCCACTTATCTTTTAATAGTACCATATCCGCTTGCTAACTTTCTTCGTTAATGAAATAATAAATATAAAAGTTACATTTGTATTTTTCGAAAACTATAAATAAAGCCTAATATCTTAAAAACTGTAGGACTTAAGAACAAGGAACTCCTATCAAACTTATCCTATAAAAACCTGATAAACTAAAATGCGTTATAAAACACGGACCATTCCAATTACAATGACGAACGTACAGCGAAGTTGAACTGTATATTTCAAAATAATTAAAAATTATGCGGAGCTTGAAAGGATGATACTTTTGTATAAAAAGTGTTTTCATATATTCAACAGGAACAGCGTTATTGAAGAAATCTCGTTAAATGCCACATCCTGTATAGTGATTGAAATCGGAAACTGGTTCCATTATATAATTGGTAATTATTTTTTATTAAAAACTTGATTAAAGTTCAAATTGTATCGCATGATTAATAGTAGCATATGTTCCGTTCCTCAGTACTAATTTGAATTTTTAATTTAATATATCTTTGTATATGTTCGTGGGCCTGAAATTGGAACTCGTAAAAGATAAATTGCCACGTTTGTCGAATTCGTTCGTTTTTTCATTAATTCTATACGCATTGAAAATTGACAACCAATTTTGTTTGACCTTTTGAATAATGAATTCGCTTAATCGATGGTGTATTCAACTACAGCTGAACGAATTCCATAATGTTGTATGAGTACATACGTACTTAGTCTATTGTACTGGGTGAACGCACCCTGAAGGAATGATCGATAGTTCGCATTTGCTTTGTGATTCAACTTCAAATGTACGTTGTATTTTTATCCTTGAATTAATAAATGCAAACATGTCAGCGATATTTAATTATGGAAATTATAGCTCGCTTTTCATGTAATTTTTCTTGCTTATGACGATTCTGTAACTAGTATTTGTTTGAAGACAAAATGAAATACTCGTATATTGTCGAGCAATATAGATTTCTCAAGTTTGTAACTTTATTTGTTTCAGTCAACTTCGACCACTTTCAAATACTCCGGGCTATTGGCAAGGGGAGTTTCGGCAAAGTAAGTAAATCTCATCATTTCTAAACTTGCTTTAAGGACACGACTGAGTTTCTATGCTTGAAAAGAATTTAATATACGTTCTCCTAAATTCGTGGCACACTGTAGGTTAAACCAGAAAAAGTTTTGCAATCGCAATTGTTTTTGGATATTTGAAATAAGGCTGGTTTATAATAATTTATTTTGGCAGATTTTAGACTTAGGGCTGTTTTTATAATAGGACTAAAGGAGACTAGGCCCCTAGATTTCATTAAGGTGTTTTTTAAACTTTTTTTTAAATTTAAAATAAAATATTTTTTTTTGTAATAAATAGCGTTTACTTAACGAAATAAAGTAAAGAGTAATAAATACATGCATAGCGAAATATAAAACGATAGTTTTCCTAGGTAGTATATATATATATTTTGTCAATTTCAATGAACTCTTATAGTTCTGTTATAGTAACATATTTAAAAAATCTAGGATATGTTTTTAAGAAGATAAGCATATTGCATTAGCTTTTTAAAGTTGAGATAAAGTAATTTCTAATTTTTGTAACCAGCGATCAATATAAAAATGAATTAGGGAGGCGTTGGAATTTAAATGCATGTCTTGGATAACATGATATTTGTACTAATTGTCAATCAATTGTGACATAAATAATATGCCGGAAATGTTGTTTAACGTTACTCACGCAGTTATTCATAGAGTTAAAAAGTGCCTTGGTGCAGCAAGCAGTGGTCTTTTTTATGCATCTGCTTTAATTGTTTAAAAATAAAACGGTTTTCTTACTTTGTAGAAACGTCAAAGTCCCTGCACCAGCTGGTACAGGTTTTTCACTGATTGCGTGTTGACATATTCGGGAACTATCATGAGATGTCCGAATATGCGCTGTCTGCGATTTGCCAGTGCAGCACATCTACATGAAATGTGCATTACTGTCTCTGGTTCTCCATTCCAGAGTCTGCAATTTAGATCCCCATTGAATTTACCGATCCTCCCAGATGGTCCTTAACAGTCAGGTGTCCTGTTAGCAACCCTGTGGTGATCTTGAGTTGCGCCCTGCTTAAAAGCAAAAGTTCTGCAACTCTCTTTTTGCAAGGACCTCTAACGAAAGTCTTGCTGCGGCGATGTTCTGGCCTGCTTAGTCAGTACCTGTTATGTTCCTCGCTTATCCAGTCACTAAGAAAGCCCCGAATAGCGTTCTTGGTTATACCTAGGACAGGTTCAGGGGCACGGTATGCCATACCCGCACCCTGCCTGGCTAGTTCATCGGGCCGTTCGTTGGCGATAATACCCCGATGACTTGGCACCCACACCAGCGTGACGCAGTTGTATTCCGCCAGGTTATTGAGCTCACTTAAGTATTCCCACATCAGTTTGGAAGAGGTCTTACCAAAGCCTTCAAAGCTGCCTGGCTATCGGTTAGGATAAAGATCCGCTAATTTGTGTAAGCCCTCTTTTTTTTGTTTTCCCGCGCGCATTGTAATATGGCTTATATTTCTGTTTGGAATATGGAGGCAAATTGGCCCAACGGGAAGCATAACTTCTCCTTTGGTCTATGCCCATATATTCTAGACCTGGCACCAGTCTCAGTTCTGGAGCCGTCCGTATACCAGATCAGACTTCCAGGAGGAAAGTTCTGTTCAGGTTCCCGATGCTCAGCAGATTCATGAATTTCTATCTTAATGAGCAGGTTTATGTTGCCTTTGGGAGCCATATGGTCCATCCTCACATCGAGTAAAGGACCCCTCATGCTGCCAACGATACTTGTATGTCCCGTACTTAATTAAGTGGGTGACATGAATTCTGCAATCTCTGGAATCCTCGTCTAGCCTCTCCCATTATCACAATGTATAAGGGAGGGAGGTCTAGAAAGGTTTCCATTGCAGCAGTGGGCGTAGAACGATAGTGCCAATTTTAATTGTCCTTTAAAATAATTTATTATATAAATTAAGTAATATTAACTAACAAATTATGAACAACCATGATATTCTTGTTTTCTTATGTGAAATTCAAATTATGACTGCTTAGTGATGCTCACAGAGTTGCCAGCAGAAACAAATATTTCTAAACAGAAATTCATAACACCAAAGATTAGCGCTTTGTACTTTTGGTGCCGAGTTTTATTTACATCCTTTATATTTTAATTTAGGCAACCGGTTTCGTGTTTTTTTATAATCTTCATCAACCTGCTAACGTCCAGAATTGATAAAAATTGTCATTGAAGAGAAGATGGAGAAGTAACAGCTTATTATTATATTTCTCGTTAGAATGAACATGAAATCAAAAATCAAATCTAAATAAAAAACATATTTTAACCTTTTAACTTTTAATAGTGCATGGCACTGTATAATTCCGTAATATTTTTTCACGTAAAATTCACGAAACTTTCTACTTAATTAACATTTAAATAAGATTCCTCGCATTAGGTACGTGTCAATTTTCGATTTCCATGTTTTGACTGCTATTTCAGAGAGTTAAATTTAATGCACATCAACGAAAATGATTTAATATATAATAAAAAGTTATAAAACCAAGCGAAATAAATTAAAATGTTTTTAAGAGACATTTCAAAAAAAGGTAAACTGAAAAATAAATAATAAAAGAAATGAGTTTCAGAATTTTATTACATTCCATTCGTTAAGTTGCTGCAGTAATAAAAGCGACGGAAGTGGAATTTATGAATGCTGTTCCGCGCAAAAAAGTGGCAGAAATATATTGAAGTGAATAAGAATGAAAGTATTTTTGTGTTTGCAAAATCCGGTGAAATTGTAATAAAATTCCATAAATTAATAAATACCAAGATTAGCTTTATTAAATAGGATATAGCAGTGAAAGTATCAAAATCAACAGATTATGTTTAACAAAAGAGGCGACTATAGATTTGACCTGGAATTTTTAAATTTCTTATTGATAACAATGAACAATATCCTAATAATTAAGACACTTATATAGTTGATAAATACCATAGTCTTTCTTTTATTTTCATAAATATTGAATATTGAGTCAAACAGGTTCATCGGTGATGTACCTATGATCCGTTCACAAAACTCCCGTGACGTTACTCTGACAGATTGAAAATTTTGAGTGTAGTTGATGTTCTATTAAAGGTGAAGCCCTATCTTGAAGGAGAAATATTTTTCAAGTAGCAATTTCTAAAGAAAGTTGCACCTAATTACCTACTATTTTACCCGACTGTATTTAACGGCCATTAGCGTCAAACATTTTAAACATTTTTGATAATTTTTACATGAATCGCGATTTTAAAAGAACCAAATAAAAATGGCTTCTATTATTAAGGAATTTATGAATATTTGCAACTTGATATTAAGGCAAAATGACAAATTAACAAAAGCTTTAAATTTGAATTTCAAGGGTTACCAATATTAAACGTAAAAGTTATTCACAGCGTAATAGGAATTTTTATATTAACCAACTGAATGTCACTTTGACATGTCGGGAGTTTCGTGAATGGATTATAGTTCTGTTGTACCGTGAATTATCATAAAATTTTTCTGTGCTAAAGTTGAAAAACCTAGAACGATTATTAACGTTGATAAATTGCAGGTGTACAATTACTTATGTATATCCCTCAAAACAAACAGGTTAATATGAATTGGCGCCACTCAATTCACCGCCGCCGAAGAAATTCAACGTTGTACCGTCAGCAAGAAACGTGATGGTTACGTTATTTGGGATATTCACGGTTCTATTTTAACAGATTTTTTAATTCCCCGAAAGACTACAAATTCGGAGTATTACAGTCAAATTCTTTTAAGAGTAAACCAAACTACGCTATTGTTGAGTAAAGGCATCAATATTATTATTAACAGGTATTTGGGATGCCAAAAATTTATGTTGAATGAGTAGGTAATAGAAGCGGTGCAAAATTGCTTTGCTGACAATCAAAAGATTTTTGTTCTGTCAGTACTTGCAAATTGACTGATTGTTGGTGTGGGGTCTCGCACGTTGCTCAACGACACTCATATTGGCAGATAATTGCAAAACATCAAAATGACAATTATCAGAAACGTCAAATTGACCAATGTCAAAATGAGAGTTGTCAAATTGTCAAACATCAAATTGACAGACGAGAAATGTTAGATTGACAACATCAGAGAGTGTCAGAAAGACAAAAAACGGCGAAGCGTCACATAGACATTTGCACCCATGACGATCGTCGCAAATAAGCAAATTTTAAGCCGCCCCTTGATGAATAAAAGTGAAACTGCATTCGATTATGATTCGTCCATAAATAAGATCGCATTCTTAAAATTTGGTCACTAAGACAACTTCCGGAGCAACATAAAAAGACTGCCCCCGACGAATGAGATACAGCTCTGATCATCGGTGATTCGTGAGCACCATAGACCAATGAAGCAGAGTTACATCATCCCTGCTACAGAAAAACCCCTATAAAATTTAGAGCACAGACCGTTTTAGCTTCTGTTGATTCATTACTCTCAAGTGTCAAAACACTCATTCAAAACCTCTCGTGCATTAATTGTCAGGATCCACACACATAACTTGAAGTGTCGGAAGCACATTCAAAACCTTCCGTGCAAATACTTGACAGGAGCCACACAGACACACTGTTTCGTGCACTGAAGGATCGGAAGCACATCCAAAGCCTCCTGCGCATTACTTGTCAGGAGCAATTCACTATTCTTCCATGCAACAATTGTCGGAAGCATCTATAATCCATTCACGATCTTTTGATATTTAGAGTAGGCCTTGTTATGGTATTGGTATCACTAAAAAATATACTTGTCAGAAATTTGATTGACATTCAATTTTAATTTTATGGTTACATATACCACTGCCATCCTTGCCAGCTCGACTGTGGCATATAACTGAGGGTATGAAGGTACATTTCGTTTATTCACTTACTTGTTTTAAGCGTATTAAGGCGCTTTCCAATTACATGTTTGTGCTACTCGGAACTAGTCCGGAGATGATCCGAAGCGTTCCAATTGTAAGAGCGTGAAGCACCTGAAGTAATCAGTTATCATATCGTTTGCGTTTCGAGCACCAAAAGGGTGGGGAAAGGGAATCCATGTGGCGCGCACATGGTCAGTTTGACATATACGTCACAACTGACGCTTGCTAGCGTTCCCATTACGATTTCTAAAGTGTAGCACGGATCAGATCAGTTCAGGTGCTTAGAGTTCGTAATTGGAAAGCGCCTATTGACAACACAATCAGTAATTTTTTTCACGTCAAATTTTGACTGCAAAAATATATGCAGGTAATTTAACAAAAAAAGCATGGTCCTCTAAAATATCAAAAGATCGTGAATAATTTATACGCACACTTCCTATCGAGGGCAGCAATACTCATACTCTGCAAATCCATCGACGACTAATTCTGAAACCAGCTGTAGTAAGTAGAAGGAGTGAAAAGGCCCACTTATAGGTACACAGAAACTTACTACCACATACTCTACTATCTACTAACATCGTCAGAAAACGTCATTGCGAGTGGATGAAGAAGATTCCCCGAGAAGATATCCTTGACAACACCATACAAAAAGTAAGTTCCGTTAAGCCTAATCGAGTCATCGAGCCATGAAGCAAAAGGAGATGGGAAAACTTTTTGTACATATGTTATAAATACTAAATATGAGTCATAATGAAGTAGTCACCTTTTGTAAAGATCAACCGAAGGATTGAGATGAGACTGAGTTTAGGATCTAGGATTTAGGATTTAGGACCTAGGATTTAAATTCGACAAAAATTCTTCTCTTTGGTATTTATATAAGGACCTGTAACGTCACAAAGTTCAGTCATATTTTCAATTATTATTATTTACAAATTTGCACTATAAGGACTTTGTTGTTAATGATACATTAATAAGTTTTTATAGTTACACACATGCACAATCATGTGATTCTTTATTGATTTTGTTGTGCAATTGCATATTTCACCTGGCTACAATGTATACTATTTTACTACTCGCCTGGTTCTTCTTCATAGTACGGTATTGTATGTGATGTCATATTTTATTACTGTAGCGATAACAAATGCATTACACAAACTATAATCTATATGCAATCAAGAAGAAATGTATAAATTTTGCAGCTGAGCACTCTCGTTAGCCTTTTTATGAATTATTACGTGAATGAACGAATAATCAGACGAAGAACATGAAGCTCGCATGTGGATGATGAAATGAATTTTCTAAGCGGAAAGTCCTTTCCGTTGATTAATTGCGTCCTTGTCTCGTGTTAGTTGCTTAATTAAATCCTACGCTTTTGTTTCCAAATCAATCCAAACATTCTCAGACGACGTCAGTGTTCGAGACGTATAGTAGACACGCTATAGAATTTTCTTAAAGCGGAAACAATCACTCTTTTTGGTTGTTGGTATTTACTTCTGGATTATCTACTATATTTACACTTATCTAATATAGCATATTTTTTTACAAATATGGGAAATGAGATGTTATTTCAAAATGTATGTTTTAAAAAATTTGTTAATAATTAAGAAACTAATGAATTTGTAGTAAATCGGTTTTGATTGCAATGGATTTGTCGAATATCCTCCGTTTTAGCTCTATTTGGGGCCTTGTCCTAGTTATCTTGCAATTGCTTCAAAATTGGACGCGTAAATTCCGGCTGACTTAGAGGAAACTAAGATGGGAACTAACTTTTTACTCATGATCACAGTATTTAATTAATTTGCCCGGCGTCTTTAAGAGGAATAAAATGACATCATCCGTAACATTTCAATTACATTTTTTTATCTCGCTCTCGGCTTACAAAGCTGCTACCAGATGGCCCACGGTTGTCTATTTCCATTATTTTTCTTGGTCTTTCTTGGTTCTTCCCCCAAACAAATGAATGACTACTGCTGTGTCAGCGTTACTTTTCTCAAGGTTGTAGCTGCGAATACTGCTGATAAAACTGAACATTTTCTTAGAATTGTTTACTCTAATCCCGTAACTACAAGGCTTTGACTGTTCGAGTTAAAGTTTGAATCCATTGTGCATGTTTTATTTTACGATGTGAAGACTTCATGTTTTTTTAATCTGTTATTATCTAGTCTAAGGGATTTTTGGCGAGTAATCGGTTACAATAGCGTTGGTTATCAGTAGTGGCGTCACGGTGAGTAAGAGTCGCCAAAACGAAATAGTTATGAAATATCCGTTCCTTGCGGTTACCCTTTTAAATTTGGCATTTCACTAAATCGACAAATTACCCATTAGATTATAGTTACGCCATGATTTGTTCAATAACCAATAACAAATAATGAATAATTTTGCATTGGTATGCTCTCTGATGCTTGAAGATTTTATATGTGAATTGACAACTGGATAACTGGTCTCTTGCGTTACTTAATAAAAAAATAGGTTATTTGAATGAAATGACAAAGAAATGCACATACCCTGCAACCACAATGACTGGTTGGAGAAATAATATTATGTCCAGTTCTATGGTATTTTCACAACACATACCTGGAGGTCATCACCTCGGTAATTTATTGTTAAATCTACCAACTCTTCTTGTTCATTGTAAGTTGCGTTATCCTCCATTTTCTACTAGATATTACCAATTACCAATATGTTAAATACTGAAGTAAATATTAAAAACATATTAATATAGTTGAGGAGTGAGGTTAGCACACATTGACAAATTCAGCAAAACTAATTGAATAAGAGAGAGAGGGACAGCAACGTTCCACAACTCTCTGACCGAGTTAAGAAAATAAAAACCTGAGTAACATATATGACGTCATACCGGTAAGTCACAAAATTAAATGATTATTTATATCACCTTACCATACATAACCGGTTACTCGCTAAAAAAGCCTTCCTTTGTACAGGGTGGGCCAAATTCGACACTTTTAATAGGAAACTCCTATTTTTAGAAGAGTTAGACAAAAACTGACCTCGGTCCCTGGAGCTCGATTTTTAAGACAAAATTAATGGTGAAAACCGCGTTTCGATATCTTGTACCGTTTAGGAGCTACAGGGCGTTTTTCAAAATTCTAGCATTTCTAAAAACCTTCATAATTTTTTTGTTTATGAAAATTTTTGATTTCTGTAAAGACTTCTTTAAGGCACTTTTTCATGCAGAATTCATTGCTCCAAATTATTTTATTCTAAACTGCTCAATATTGGAGATATTAGTAAGAACTTTGATTTTTTATATGGAACACCCTATATATTTTTAAGTTTTTGAAAGGAGTATAAAATTTCAATCATATAAATATAAAACACTTGATATTTTATTCAAACAGTTTGTGAAATATAGAGTTTCAAAGTTTTAATCAAAAATTTAATTATTTTTACAACATTAAAGTAGGCTATGGATGACGATAACTAAGCAATTTAAGTTTTGTAACTTCCTGGTAGGTCGCTATCAAAATTTGACACAATCTCTTACAGTACTTGCTTTTCTCCTGAATTTTACTATCTCTATAAAATAGACTTAAGGAGATAATTAAACTTTTACGAAAACTACGAGAAATACGACATGTTATAATATTTATATCAACTCAAGACTTCATGAAATGCCTTTAACTTGTAAGTGAATGTTTGTACTGACGATGACAGCATAGCTACTGAAATACGTATCTACGGATACAATCTATTTTGATTTATATTTAAGGATATAAACTTTTTTGATTTATATTTACTTTCTTGATTTGTTATTTCTAAACCACTGTCTTCTTTACTAATATTAAATGTTAAAGTGTTTTATAGAAATTGGTGAAAATTCAGAAGCAACGATTAATTTAATTAATTAATGAGTGGTATCCTGAAAGATGACGATCCTTCAGAGATATATTCTTGAGATTTAAAAACAATTTAATAAATTTTTAATCATTTAAACTGATAAAAACTAAAAATTATGAATCTCATAACGGAAATAAAAAATTAGAGGAGATCATAGTTTTGGGAGAAATTGAAAATGACCGACGCAAGTTGGAGCAAACATCTTAGCAAGAACTTCTGCATTACGAATTTTAAAGAAACAAAGATTCTGACCTTATTGAATAAGAAAAATGCATCACTACCAGTCCTTGAATTGGTGATGTCAGCTCAAACCATAACAAAACGAAATCATTTATGTTTAGTACAAAATGGCCGATAATTTGATACTTTATGTAATTTTTGCGCAATTTCGTTTACATTAGTATTTATTCGTTATAACTTCGTTATATTTATTAAAAATAAAGTAATATTTTTATGACTCATTGAATCTTCAAAAAAATATTTAGCTATCAGCCACAGCCTACTTAAATGCTGCAATAACCATCAAAATTTTAATTAAAGCTCTACAACTCAAAGATGTTTTGAATAAAATATCAAGTGTTTTATATTTTTATAAATAGAATTTTATGCTCTTTTCAAAAATGTAAAAATATATAGGGTGTTCCATATAAAAAATCAAAGTTCTTACTAATATCTCCAATATTGAGCAGTTTAGAATAAAATAATTTGGAGCAATGAATTCTGCATGAAAAAGTGCCTTAAAGAAGTCTTTACAGAAATCAAAAATTTTCATAAACAAAAAAGTTATGAAGGTTTTTAAAAATGGTAGAATTTTGAAAAACGCCCTGTAGCTCCTAAACGGTACAAGATATCGAAACGCGGTTTTCACCATTAATTTTGTCTTAAAAATCGAGCTCCAGGGACCGAGGTCAGTTTTTGTCTAACTCTTCTAAAAATAGGAGTTTCCTATTAAAAGTGTCGAATTTGGCCCACCCTGTACATAGCCTTGTTAAAACATATAAATATTTAAATAGGTACCTTAAAGTATCACTCAGTGATAATGGTTACAATTTTCAATAAGATATTGCGATTAGCCGTACGTAAAACTAAAAAGAAAAAGAAAAACCTATTTAATACAAAATAATGTGTCATTATTTGAATTGATTTCTAGAAGCACTTTTGGGTTATCCAAAGTGACACTTTAGTTCGAAATGAAGAAAAATGTGCGTAATCGCTCTACGAGATCACTTTAGGAATTGCGAAACGGTCATTAAGGTACATGGGACAGAATGTTGCTGGAAAATGTTAAATACTCCACACGAATAAAGCAATTACTCCTATTAAAGATAAAGGGATGTTAGTGGTTAGCGGTTGTATATGGAAATAATACATAATATTGATAATAATAATAATAAAAGTTAGTTCCCTCAACTTATGCATTTTCATTGTATATTAATACAGAATAATTAATTATTTAAAGTCAATTAATATCAATAGATGTGTATGGTTTATTTACCAATTTATTATTAACAAGAAACCCATTGTTGTATCTTTTAATTAATTTTGAAAATCCTTTGTAACCGTTTATCATATTAAATTTGTTGCCTGTTTATGTACGCGTGCAGCTTATGTAAAATCTATTTTAACAACCCTTATACCCGATTCGCCGATAAATGTTGGATAATTGAAAAATCGCATGTTAAGTGAAGTTCTATTACATAAAAGACTTTGTTATGACGATACTAAACAGTTAATGACTAGTTTAAAGTTTTATTACTTCATTAATTTTAATCGTGCTTCATGTATACAGAATCCTTAATTTGAGTATAAATAAATGTTTAACCTATTTACATCCACCATCGCACAGTGCACGTGACACAATTTGAAACGTGAGAGTTTTCCATTCCTCTATATACAGTCGAGAGAAATTCCGGCCATGAAACTCCGTTTATTCGCTTTCGCATTCTACGCTGAAAGGGGGACAACTGATTCTTGTACAGGGAAGCTGATCTAACTCTGATTTCACGTGAACATTTCCAAACGAAATAACTTTAATAATGCAGAGTTTATTTAAGTTTGTTTGGTCTTGAGAAATTGAAGTCCTCTTTAAGAAGATTAGGCAGCTTTATCGTGTTTCCTACATTCTTACAGATCTCACGACCAGTTAATAAATAAATTAATGTCTGGGGACACTTTGAACGAAGGAGACCTGTAATAATTTATTTAACGCGACCTCTCCGAGGAAGAAAGTCAATCTTTTTGGTCCTTCTCGATTCTGAGCGTTCTTAATAAAGTCGCCTCGAAGATTTTTTCTCCTTTTTAAATATAAAGAAAGTAGCAGGCGTTTTAAATTTTTGTATATATTGATTATTATACTCGGGTGTTGCAAAGCGATCGAATAAAAAAAAATAAATAAAAGTTGACCCTGATCAAAAAGCCGGACTTCGTTTCTCAATTCTTTAAATTTGAAAAGTTACAAAGTCAAAGTTCAAAATCTTTTATATTATTTTCTATACACAATTAATTCTATACGACGCTTCATATTATCAGCAACACGGATAAGCATTTAGGTTTATGGTCAAGTATGAATAATTTTTTATTCGATCGCATCATAGTTGTGCAAAGTTTGAAATCTGTAATATATCACAATAAATGATAATGATTAAGCTAATAATATACAGGATGTTTCAGAAAAACCGTTCGTAACTTTCAGAAGTAGAAGAGGTCATATAATTAAGCAACTTTTATTATATAAGTTGTGGCCGGAAATGTTTCCTCGTCAAGTTAAAACGAAATAAAGAAAATGAGGACTACAAATAATCTCGATGCAAGAAGTAACTTTTCTATTTGTTTCTAGTAGCTACACAATTTTAATTAATTTCAATTTATTGAGAATACTTGAAAAACTAAACATAAGTTATGACGACGAATTGTTCGAAATATCAGAGGACGATCATGAATGGCATCAAAAGTAAGAATAATTCTTCTTCTATGTTGACAGGTGATGCATTTAATATGACCCCAAATGTAAAAATGAATTGGAATCATAACTCGCGATCATGCAGGCAAAGGAAAAGAGCCATCTTTAAAAGAACTATCGTTGGATGGGGATATACAGTGAGAGTTTCTAACTTGGAATAAATTCGGTAAAGCAAAGACAGGTTTTTCTTCGAAAATATGCTCGGACACGTCGATTAGTATTTTAAATTGCTCTCTTTTTCATGCAAGAACATTTTATACAGCGTGTCCCAAACTTGAGATATGACGTCATCGACTATTTTTTAAATGGCAATCCTATTTTTCTATGACTATTCTTAAAGTGTAATATTAAGTTATACATGCTTACCAAATTTCAAATTTTTATTCCTTGTCATTCGAAAGATATTTAACATACATTAACTAATTCAAAAAATGAAGAAATCTGAAACTCAATAGTCATAAATTCACTTCACTAAATGCTCAAAATGTTGTCCATGTACTAATTGACAATACCCTAAACGGAACTTAAACTCCTCTTGAACACTTCTAATTACTTCGGCGGAAATTAGCGTACACTCCTGTCTTATTCGTTCTTTCAACACCTCAATATTTTCTGGTTTGGTCTTAAAAACTTTGCTTTTCAAGTACCCCCCTAAGAAATAGTCAAGCGGTGTTAAATCCGGAGACCTGGGTGGCCATTCAAAGGGTCCTCTTCTACCAATCCATCTGCCTGGAAATAAATCATCCAGATACTGACGGACAGGTCTTGCAAAATGAGGAGGAACACCATCTTGTTGAAACCAGATGTTTCTATTTGGGACATCAGCTTCAACCGAGTAGCCAAATTCGGAACCAGTTGTTCCTGTAAAAATTCTAAATATCTCGCTCCATTGAGATTTTTCTGGAAGAAAATTGGTCCTATTACTCGATCACCAACAATCCCTGCCCAAAACATTGACTTTTTCTGGAACTTGAGTGTGGCCTTCCCTCATCCAGTGTGGGTTGTTGTCTGCCCAATAACGACAATTTTGACGATTTACTTGATCATTTAACATAAACGTTTATCAGAAAACAGGACGTTTTCTATGTTTAGAAAATTTCTGTTTAGTAGATCCATCATTTGTTCGCAAAACTGGAGTCTTCTATCCGGATCATCTTCGGTGAGTTCCTGGAGGATTGCCATTTTATAAGGATGCAATTTTTGCGCTTTAAAAATTCTTGCCACTGACGACTGGCTAATTTCGACTTCCCTAGCTATCAGCTTAGTGGAGACATGACAATGAAAAGAGAGAAGTACATTAAGTTTGACATCCTCATTGAGCGCACTCTGACGATGATTATTGGTTTTTCTTAAATGCCCGTTTTCCCGAAACTGTTTTTCAATCTTGCTTACGGTACTTTGCGATATGGCTGGTAAATCAGGATATTTCTCTCTGAATAAGTGAATAACTTCATTTTGTGTTCTTGTCCTGTCGCCGTAGCCAATCATCATTAAAATTTCAATTTTGTGGGTTTCAGTTAAGTAAGGCATTTTGGCCGATTTTTCAACAAACGGTTTTTATCACAAGACGACAAACTAATAGTCTCTTCACTCAACACGAGTCGAATGCGATGCTGCTTTTTTTACTTGCTCTTAATAATTAAAATGTTTTTATAACATTGTGATAAGACGTCAACCCAGTTTGACAAAAAATTAGTTAATGTATGTCAAATATCTTTCAAATGACAAGGAATAAAAATTTGAAATTTGGTAAGCATGTATAACTTGATATTACACTTTAAGAATAGTCATAGAAAAATAGGATTGCCATTTAAAAAAATAGTCGATGACGTCATATCTCAAATTTGGGACACGCTGTATAAAATGTTCTTACATGAAAAAGAGCGCAATTTAAAATACTAATCGATGTGTCCGAGCATATTTCCGAAAAAAAAACCTGTCTTTGCTTTACCGAATTTATTCCAAGTTAGAGACTCTCACTGTATAGTCCTTTTCCTTAACCCGCATGATCGCTAGATATGACTTCAATTCTTTTTTGCATTTGGGGTCATATCAAATCGAACGTATATGCCAACACAGAAGGAATTAGTTTTGCTTTCGATACAATTCGTGATCGTCCACAGATATTTCGAAGAAATCGTCGCTCAATCATACATCGTTATAACTTATGCAACAAAATGGTAATCTTAATTTTGAACATTTCTTATAATTTTTCAAGTTTTCTTAAAATTGTGTAGCCATTAGAAATAAATATAAAAGTTACTTCTTACTTTGAGATTATTTCTAGTTCTCATTTTCTTTATTTCATTTCAACTTGACGAGGAAACTTCTCCGGACACAACTTTATTAGTAAAAGTTGCTTCATCACATGCCCTCTACTACTTCTGAAAATTAGAAACAGTTTTTCTGAGACATTCTGTATATATCTAACTAAAAGTTAATAATTGTAGTTAAAAAATCTAGGATGGCACTATTTGTTACGTTGAATGAAAACTCCTGCATTCTACAACTATATTTAATACAATTTAATAAGAGTAATAAACTAAGCATCGCAATAGCACAACAAATCTTTGCTTCGTCATAACACACCCAAACGTGTCCTTACTTATCGATAGCGAAAAGAACATTTAATGCTTCCATGGTTGTTTTTGAAAGTGGATATATGAAGTTTAGAATTTTTTTTGTCACTTTTAAACCTAAAAAGAATTCTCTTATTTGACGAAATTTTATTTTGCTACTATATCAAATGTACTTACAATTTTACTGAAAATCTTATTGTTTTCAAATTTAAGTTCTGGAAAATTTTTAATCCACTCGTCCGGTGTAGATTTTGCTGTAGGCATTTTCTAAATTATTTTAATTTGCAAAAACGAACATTGAACTGTGCGCTAGCAAATAAAGCTCAGAAATAAATGTGCGCTTGTATTTTTTTCAATTTCTATTTCGTTTTTATGATAGGAAATAATTTTATAAAAGTAAGGGCCAGTTTCATAATCGAATTTAAATGATACTTTAAATTCAAAGTCACTGTCAGATGTAAAAACTAATGTGGAAATATTTGTTTATACTCCTGAATCTGAGTTTAATTTTAAAGTCTCCTTTAAATTCGATTATGAAACTGGCCCTAAATTCTATAAAGGCTGTGGCATTTAACCAGTTTATTAAGCGTAAACAACTGTTTTGTACTCGCTGAACTCTATTTGTGTTTCCTTAGTCAAACAAAGACCATACACTACATCGCAAAAATTAAGCTGTGACAAAATTAAAGCATTTGAAAGTATCATTTTAGCTTTTCTTGTTAAAATATGCCTATTGGCATAAAGTAATTTAAGTTTAAAGTAACATTTTTTAAAACATTTGACAATATGAGTGTTAAATCAAAAAATCACTAATCATACATAAACCTAAATTGATCCTTACCTTACAAGTAAGTATCCTCTCGCCGTCAATGTGCATCAATATCTACCAATGATTTCAATTCTATTTTTTTGGGATCGAATATAATTATCAGGTTATTTTAGGGTAAGTTTGGTAAGGGGTCCTTAAGTCCTATGGATTTTAAGATATCAGGCTTTATTTATGGTTTTCGGAAAATACAGATGTGAGTTTTATAATTATTATCTCATTAAAGAAGAAAGTTAGAAAGCAAATATTATGGCACTGTTACAAGTTATCTTAGAATTATTTTGTTGTTCCTATAGTTTTCAGAGGTTTCGTATTTATTTCGGAAAATCAGTATTTAATTTTGTTAGTTATTATATTCAAAGATTGATAAATATTACAAGAAGTCTTAGGGTCAATTGTATAAAACATAGTTAACAACAAGATCATCTTAATCGTTTAATTAAGCAATACTTATCATTGCAGGAAACTTAACAATAATTAAAAATAATAATCAAAATTATTTCACTTGTTACTGTTTAACCTACCACAAGTCTTAAACAATGGAATTAAATTAAATAGTCATGTGTTGGACAACATTTTATACGTCTAGGGCTTAAAAAACTTTAGAAAATTGACCTTTTGCTCAAAACAAATGAAATGATTGAGTAAATATTCCCGCCTGATTTTAATTATTACGTTAAAACGCAGAAATTACGATTAAATATTAAACATCTCCTCAACCGTCGGTAAGGAAAATGTATAGCCAATTGGAAGATAATTTTATGGAGCATCTTACGATGACATAAAAATAACACCGTTTCATTTAAAAAACAAAAAGTTATTGCCCTTCAATTGTTGTCGAAATGGAAATAGTTTTACTGGATTCCTGTTTGATGAAGAGCAAATTTCGTTTCTACGGTAGATACTTAGTTTGTAACAATACCACAATATTTGCTTCATAATTTTCTTCATTAACGAAATAATAATTATAAAAGTTACATCTGTATTTTCCGAAAACCATAAATAAAGTCTAATATCTTAAAAACCATAGGAGTTTAGTTAGTGGGACCTCTTATGAAACTTACCCTAAAATAACCTGATAAACTAAAATTCGTTATAAAATGTGGGGTGTTCCATTTAAAATAACGAAGTTACACATCGTGTAGCGAAATTGAGACAACCTGTATATTTGAAAATAATTTTAAATTATGCGGAGGATGATACTAATGATACTGATATAAACACGAGTCATACAAGTATCGTTGGTAGCATAAGGGGTCCTTTACTCGATATGAGGACTATATGGCCTCCAAAGGTAACATAAACCTGCTCATTCAGATAAAAATTAATGAATCTGCTGAACATTGGGAACCTGAACAGAAGTTTCCTCCTGGAAGTTTGATCTGGTATATGGACGGCTCTAGAACTGAGACTGGTGCTGGGTCTGGAATATATGGGCATAGTCCAAAGGAAAAGTTATGCTTCCCTTTGGGCCAATTTGCCTCCGTATTCCAAACAGAAATATACGCCAAATTACAATGTGCGCGGGAAAATAAAAGGAGAGCTTACACAAATAAGCGGATCTTTATCCTAACCGATAGCCAGGCAGCTTTGAAGTCCAAAGACCTCTTCCAAACTGGTGTGGGAATGCTTAAGTGAGCTCAATAACCTGGCGGAATACAACTGCGTCACGCTGGTGTGGGTGCCAGGTCATCGGGGTATTATTGGCAACGAACGGGCCGATAAACTAGCTAGGCAGGATGCGGGTATAACCAAGAACGTTATTCGGGGCTTTTTTAGTGACTGGATAAGCGAGAAACATAACAGATACTGGCTCAACAGGCCAGGACGTCGTCACAGGAAGACCTTCGTTAGAGGTCCTTGCAAAAAGAGAGCTGCAGAACTTTTGCTTCTAAGCAGGGCGCAACTCAAGATCAGGGTTACTAATGGGACATCTGACTGTTAAGGAACAACTGTGGAGGATTGGTAAATTAAATGAGGATATAAATTGCAAACTCTGCAATGGAGAACCAGAGACAGCAATGCACATTTTGTGTAGATGTGATGCGCTGGCAAATCGCAAACAGCGTATATTCGGACATCTCATGATAGTTCCCGAAGATTTCAACACGCAATCTGTGAAAAACCTGTACCACCTGGTGCAGGGGACATGCCTCACTGAATGGTTGCAGTAAGAGAACCAGGGCGAGCACAATAAGCCTAAATGGCTGCGGTGCCTCCGATGCATTCTTTACCGACGGGTTCTGGTCATGTAGAAAAAAAAAATTAAATAATTCCGCAAAATATTTTCAAATAATAACCAGAGAGCGGAATGATTTTAGGTAAAACCTAACGGTTAAATCAAAATTATTTTTATGGAATTTTGCACATTTATTTTATATATACAGACTGATTCAAAATAAGTGTCCGCCCCGTTAACCACAGGTAATACATGAAAAAAACAAAACAAAAAAACTATAGTCATGGGGGGTCTGTTATGCATAGTTTCAGATGTAAATTTTTTAGTGTCCACTGAACACTGTATTATGTCACGAAAACAAAAATCTCTCGCCAAAATAAAACGAAACGCGTGCGTTCACCCTGCACTCAAACTAAAAACGTTTTTATTTATGCGGAAATAATTTATAACGGGCAATTCATTTATTGCGAACATCGAACATCACATTTTTTACGACATACGTAGGGGTACAATTATGATTTGTCAGTGCAAATTAGTTCATGTTAGTGCGCTTCATTTATTTTTCTAATTGAAGGAAATTTATTGAAATCAGTAATACGCTGCCCGAACTGCTCGATGAAGTGCCTCTGAACATACGACGTGATATGTGGTGGTTACATGATGGTACACCGGCACATTTTCAACGTAATGTGCGGGATTTTTTAACAGTTCAGTTTGGAAATCGGTGGATCGGATGCGGTGGGCCAGTAGCTTGGCTTCCCCGCTCGCCCGATATGAATCTCTTAGACTTTTATTTGTTGGGCCACATGAAAAGTTTGGTTTATAAAGACCCCATTAACATGGTTGAAGAACTTCACAATCGCATTTTTGCCGCAGCAGAAATAATTCGAAAAAATGCGAATCGAATGTTTCTTGGGGTACGTGCATCACTCATTAATCGTGTGACTAATATCATACAACAAGAAGGGGGTCATATCCAGCATCTGTTATAAAAACCGGAAGTTTAAGTTAATGCATCGTTTCACTTTAATATTAATATGAAACTCACAAGAAACTTAACTTTTATAACGGCGCCAAATTCAATGTCAATTATAATAAATTTGCAGTCAAAATAGTTCATTCATTTTTACTACGCGTTTATTGCTACAGTTGCTGACTATGCCAATAAAATTTATTATCGTTATAAAAAGATGTCTCGGGGGGAGGGGGTTTTTACGTAATTTTATAAGCGCCGCACGTATCACATTCTAATAGTCGTCAGTGATATTTAAGCAGTTTCGATTTAGGATTCGCAAGAGGTTTATTTTTCAAATGCCTCCGATAAATTTATTTCTTTCAATTTCGTACTCACATGACCTTAGTAAGTACGCCCCTAACGGGTCGGACCTTATTTTGAATCACTTTGTATATATATTTTTATTATCAGTTACCAACATCATGGATAACCTACTACTATTTTATATTTACTTATTCACACTCATTCAACATCTTGTAAATAACTTATTGGAGACAAACTGGCCTACTTATGATATCTAGAAACTAAAATTGACCCTGAAGTGCGATTTATAGCCGGTCTTTTTTATGCATCGAATACAGTTATTATTGAAGTGCTATAAAAATAGAATCAACTGGTAACAGAGTATGAAAAGTTTCGCGCTGCTATCATCCCTCACAAAAAGCAAAACGACTAGAAATCCGCTCTCTAATAAAGAGTCGCAATTGCGTGTCCATGTCCGGTTAATAGGGGAGTCCGGTTAAGAGAGAGCATTTTCCCGTACAAATTCTTCCCAAGTAAACGTCCGCTTAACAGAGGTGTGGTGTCCGCATATAAGGAGTATCCGTTAAGAGAGGGTGTACTGTAGTTCTTATAATTCTGACTTGTTTATTGTTTTGTAAGTTTCTCCTGATTTCCGCTCTTTTTTATTTGAATTTTTAAGAACAATTTCGATATTATCTTTTGATAAAAGAAAATCACAAAAAAATGTGCTTTTTAACGTCTTTTGATCGAGGAGCTACAAAATTATATTAGGATTATATGGGTTCTTGAGTAGATTATTTGAAGTGATTGCGACCATTTTGATGACCCAATTTTTTCTTCTTTACCTCCTGACGCATTATTTTTAAAGGTGTCGGATCTGGTAGGGCATCTTGGTCATATTTTCCGATTAAGAATTATGATCACTCTGTATTACATTATTTTCATTGCTCTCATTACTGTTATTGAAGTTATTGTTTATCTTATTTAATCAATGCTTGAAAACAGCATCGAAATTTTTTATCCGATGCCCTTACACGCTTTGACAGATCTGGACGGATCCAGATCCATAATAAAAAGAAAATATTGTGACGAACTAAGAGTGAGTCATGCACTCCGCCGACGGCCGACGTGACAAGCGCCTTGAAGTCTGGCCGACTCCCGAAGGTTCTGCAGACTACGGGAGAAGTCCGTCGCATTCGAGAATACGCTGGGGGTTGCTGGAGAAGCCGCCCCTCTAGTATAAATACACGAAGACGATGAGTCTTAGTCAGTTCAACGTAGAGTTACTTACTGTTTAAACGCTCGGCTTGTAAAAATAAATTAGTCTTAGTCCGTTATAAATAAATTAGTGTTAAGTCTTGTGTAAATAAATTAGTTATTAGTTTCATCAAGTGTTTCATTTAAAAACAAATCAAAATAAATCTAAAAACATTACAGTGGTGTCCGGTGTGCGGATCGTGAAAATAAATAAACAATTAAATCAAATTAAAATTTAAATAAATCAACAAATAAAGTGTAGTGCCCGGAAAAACAATGGCTACAAAGAAAGTGCTGTTGAAAGACTTAAAAGTGGCCGAATTAAAAATAGAATTAGAAGAACGAGAGCTGGAAACTTCCGGTTTGAAAGCTGCACTTCAACAGCGTCTTCGAGAAGCTCTCCAGGCAGCTGGGGATGATCCAGAAACATTCTTGTTCGAAATTACGTGTGGTTCCGCCGATATATCGAGAATTTTAGACGAGAAGTTTCGAGAACAATCTGGAAATTTCAAGGATGAACTTCGAGAACAATCTGGAAACTTCAGAGATGAACTTCGGGAACAATCCAGAAATTTAGACGAGAAGCTTCTAGAACGGTCTGAAAATTTGAAGGATGAATTTCTAGAGCAATCGAGAGGACTCGAAGAAAAACTAGTAGTAAAAATATCAGAAGAGACAAGGAACCTGCAAGAAAATATGGAAGAAATAATATTCCAGCAGGATAATAAAATTAAGAATCTAGAACAGATCATGGCAGGGATGCGAATATTCGGGGATCAGTTACCAGCAGAAGTGCTAGAGAGTAATGAGGTGCGAACTATGGAAGGACCAGCGGGAACTTCAAAATTAAAAATAAAACCACCGACGTTCGATGGGAAGTCTTCTTGGCCTAATTACTTTAAACAATTTGAAGCAGCAGCAAAGGCGAACGGATGGACAGCCAGTGAGAAAGCCACTTCGTTAATTGTGGCCTTGAGGGGAGAGGCTATCGATGTGCTACAAACGATGCCGCCAGAGGAACAAGAAGATTTCAACAAGCTAGTGAACAGGCTGGAGATGCGTTATGGTCAGGCGCATCTGACAGAGGTGTACCATGCGCAGCTGAGGAATCGTTGTCAGAAGTCCGGAGAGAGTCTTCAGGAATTCGAAGCCGACGTAGCGCGCCTAGCCCAGTTGGCGTATCCTGCAGCTCCTGTAGAATTCCTGCAATGTTTGACGGTGCAGACATTTATAGATGGAATTCGTGACCCGGACAACCAGCAGGCATTGAGAATGGCTCACCCAAAGACATCCAAGAACGCATTGGCCTACGCCTTGGAATACGAGGCAGCGAAAAGAGTCTCAAGAGGACAGGTCAAGGTGCGAGCTGCTATGGACTTCCAAGAAGAGGAAAACGTCAAACTGCGACCTGCTGCAGAGGAGCGACCCAAGGAGTGTGCCACTGTCGAGGATATCCGCCGCATTGTGGAGCTGGTCTTGAGACAGAAGAATCGGCTTGTATGCTGGAATTGCCAGGAGGAGGGACATGTTCGCAGGCGGTGTCCCAAGCCCAGGCAGGATCCTCCACGAAGGAAGCCACAGGGAAACTAAGTCGGGTCGGTGCAGTGGGGCAAACGTCGACCCGTATTCAAAAGCCCCTCAAGACGGAAGCCAGGCAAGTGATATCCCTGCGACAGTTAACCAGCAGTGTCTTCGTGGATGCCACCATTGATGACATCCCTCACACCATGTTGCTGGATACGGGTGCGACGAAGACTATCTTGAGGCCCGACGTCATCGAGTCATCAAAACGCACCGAACCGACTAAGTGGAGACTGAGGACAGCAACTGGAACATCAGCAACTGTCCATGGTGAAGTAGAGGTGATCATTACCATTGGATCGACTTCCATCAAACACCGTGCGCTGGTAGCGGAAATAGAGGACGAGGCGATTCTGGGAATGGACGTCATGTGTGCCCACGGGTTTCAATTGGATCTGAAGCGTGGTGTCAATAACGAGGAGTTGATTCTACACCAACGAGGAGACATGGCCGCTCGAGTTATCCTCGCTGAAGACGTTGTGCTACCCAGCAGGACCGAGGTCATCGTCGACGCCAATCTGAACGGCGTTTTCCAAGATGGACAAGTTATTATGGTTGAACCCAATACTGACGATCTGAAGATTGGAAGAGGAGTTCTCGTTGGGAAAGCATTGTTAACGGCGAGAAAGGAAGTACCAGTCCGCCTGATGAATGTCAACTGTTTTCCCGTCAACATCAAGAAGGGGACAATCTTGGGAAACTGCGCCATGGTGTCCTCCATTTCACGCCAACTTGAAGTAAAGGTGCAAGAGAGGAAGGTCCCAAAGAAGTTGTTGGAAATGGTCATGCCGTCAGCCCAGGAGTTGACTCCAGAGCAGAAGATAAAAGCAAGGGACCTAATCGGTCGCTTTCAGGACGTGTTCGAAGGAGGAAACGGACCTAAGGGAAGAACCGACGTCGTCAAACACAAGATAGAGACCGGAGAAGAAAGACCCATCCGTCAAGCTCCAAGAAGGTTGCCCTTGTCGAAACGTGAAGAAGCGGAACGCATTATTCGCGATATGGAAAAGGACAATGTAATAGAACCCTCAAGCAGCCCGTGGGCGTCACCAGTAGTGCTTGTGAAGAAGAAGGACGGATCAACGAGGTTCTGCGTAGACTACCGGCTACTCAACCATGCCACCAAGAAGGACAGCTATCCTCTGCCACGGATTGATGACACTTTGGACACTCTGGCCGGTTCGAAGGTCTTCTCGACTTTAGACTTAAAGAGTGGATATTGGCAAGTGGAGCTAGCGCCCGAAGACCGAGAAAAGACAGCGTTTTCCATTGGTATAGGACTATGGCAATTCACGGTGATGCCGTTCGGGTTATGTAATGCCCCAGCGACATTCGAGAGGCTAATGGAGACGGTTCTGTCCTGGACAACGTGCATGGTGTACCTGGACGACATAATTGTGGTGGGAAAAACGTTCGACGACCACCTGAAGAATCTGGAAGGAGTATTCCAGCGGCTTCGCGGAGCTGGGCTAAAGCTTAGCCCTAAGAAGTGCCATCTGTTCCAGAAGGAAGTGAATTATCTGGGCCACATTGTTAACGGAAATGGAATCGCCGTGGACCCAGTGAAGATTCAGGTGGTGAGAGACTGGCCAACACCCAAAAATAAACACCACATAAGGAGTTTCCTAGGCCTGTGTACTTACTATCGGCGCTATGTTCCCGGATTTGCAGACATCGCTAAGCCGTTGACAAAACTCACCGAAGAAGGTCGCCCGTTTGAATGGGACCAGCATTGCCAAATCAGCTTCGAACGCCTAAAGCAGTACTTGATAAGTGCTCCTATTCTGAGTTACCCTCTCCCGGAAGGCAAGTTCGTCGTGGACACAGACGCTAGCAACGTTGGTATTGGTGGCGTACTTTCCCAGATACAAGATGGGCAAGAAAAGGTGATCGGTTATTTCAGCAAAGTCCTGTCAAAACCGGAACGTAATTTTTGCGTCACGAGAAGAGAATTGTTAGCCGTGGTAAAGACGATAGAACATTTCTACAAGTACTTATATGGTAGACACTTCCTCCTGAGGACGGACCATGCCGCCTTAAAATGGCTCCTCCGATTCAAGAATCCTGAAGGACAAGTTGCACGATGGATCGAACGACTTCAGGAATACGATTTTGAAATTCAGCATCGGGCAGGAACAAGCCATAGAAATGCCGATGCTTTGTCTAGAAGACCCTGTCCTGAAGATTGCAAGCACTGTAGTCGTCTGGAGGAGAAAGTAGCCATGACTGCAAGGACGGCCATTGTTGACGACAAATGGCAAGGCGAAGAATTGCGGCGAGACCAAGAGAACGACCCAGACTTGAAATTGGTGCTGGAATGGAAAAGTAGGGAGACAAGGCCTACTTGGGAAGAGATAGCACCTTGTGCACCATCCGTAAAATCATACTGGGCGCAGTGGGACTCCATAGTACTGGATCGTGGTCTTCTGAAACGAAGCCTAGAGAACCAGGAAGGGACGGAACAGAAGACACAGTTATTGATTCCCAAGAATAGGGTGCCAGAAGTTCTGAGGGAACTTCACGATGGTACTTCGGGAGGGCATTTGGGAATCAAGAAGACTATGGAGAAAGTGCGCGAGCGATTCTACTGGGTGAATTGCAAAGAAGACGTAAAGAATTGGTGCAGGAAATGTGTAGTCTGCGCAGCCAGTAACGGGCCCCACAAACGAGGCAAGGCTCCCATGAAACAGTATAACGTGGGAAGTCCTTTTGAGAGAGTTGCCATCGATGTAGCAGGTCCATTTCCAGAAACAAATAGTGGAAATAAATACATCGTCGTGGTAATGGATTATTTCAGCAAGTGGGTTGAAGCATACGCCCTACCTAACCAAGAGGCGGTTACTGTAGCCGAAATCCTTGTCAAGGAATGGATCAGTCGGTATGGTGCACCCATGGAACTGCATTCGGATCAAGGAAGGAACTTTGAATCCACCTTATTCAAGAATGTGTGTACTCTGCTCGGCGTACGGAAAACTAGGACCACTGCGCTTCATCCACAGTCGGACGGAATGGTGGAAAGGTTCAACAGGACCATCAACCGACATTTGTCCAAGGTCGTCTCCAATCACCAGAGAGACTGGGACACGTATATTCCCCTGTTTCTACTGGCATACCGCTCGTCCGTTCATGAGACCACAGGAGAGACTCCAGCGAAAGTGGTATTTGGGCGAGAGCCAAGACTGCCCTGCGACTTGAAATTCGGCGTGAAGCCTGGCGAAGTCCCTACCGACGAAGACTATGTGAGCGGTTTGCGCAGGAAAATGGACAACATTCACAATCAAGTGCGTCACAATATACAGACCGCCAGCGACCGAATGAAGGAGCATTATGACATCAACGCTCAGAATGGGGGATACCAACCCGGAGCACTGGTCTGGCTTTATAATCCTCAAAGACGTCGAGGTCTGTCCCCAAAGTTGCAGACATCTTGGGAAGGTCCTTACAAAGTGATAAAACGAATCAACGATGTTATATACCGCATCAAAAAGATTCCGAATGGCAAGCCCAAACTAATCCACTTCAACCGAATGGCTCCTTACAACGGAGAAGAAAGTGAAGGGACAGTACAAAGGACAGTACAGGGAGTAAGGCACGATTTGGAGTAACCACGGAGAGACAGCAGGACCTTTTTCAAGTGCCACCAGAGTACAGTCTGGCCCACTGCGTGGCAGAAGACCTAAGAATGTCCAAAGGGATAGCCCAGGTTTTCCGGAAGAAATTTGGTCAAATCGAGGTACTCCGAAGACAGCATCCCATGGTGGGCAAGAGCCTGCAGATCATCGACACGAGAGCTGATCAGAGACGATGCGTATACTACTTAGTCACTAAGAAGACGTCAAGCGGTAAACCTGACTATCACAGTATGTGGAGAGCTCTTTGTAGCCTGAAGAGGCAGCTGATAGAAGGCAAAGAGACTAAATTGGCCATCCCCAAGTTGGGCTGCGGACTTGACGGGCTGGACTGGAGGGTCATCCGAAGCATGATAGAAGTCATCTTCAACGGAACGGGGATCGAAGTTCTGGTCTGCAGTCACCACCCACAGGCAGCTGTTGGAAAAGAGAAAACTGTGGACTGCTACTTTTTCCAAATCGGAAGTTGCAGAAAGGGGCCAGCATGTCGTTTTCGACACCCTCCTTCAAGGCTATCACGAGGAACGTTCCGGGACGAAACGTTTTTAAGAAGGGGGCAATGTGACGAACTAAGAGTGAGTCATGCACTCCGCCGACGGCCGACGTGACAAGCGCCTTGAAGTCTGGCCGACTCCCGAAGGTTCTGCAGACTACGGGAGAAGTCCGTCGCATTCGAGAATACGCTGGGGGTTGCTGGAGAAGCCGCCCCTCTAGTATAAATACACGAAGACGATGAGTCTTAGTCAGTTCAACGTAGAGTTACTTACTGTTTAAACGCTCGGCTTGTAAAAATAAATTAGTCTTAGTCCGTTATAAATAAATTAGTGTTAAGTCTTGTGTAAATAAATTAGTTATTAGTTTCATCAAGTGTTTCATTTAAAAACAAATCAAAATGAATCTAAAAACATTACAATATGAATAACGGGTAAACGAAAATATTTCCGAAGGGAAAGGAAGTACGAAACTGACATTGCGAGTGCATGTTCAATTCTTTGCAACGTGAAGGTAGTGAGAGCCATAGAATTCGGGGAAGCACCGATGAAAAGTTACAACGTTTTAAAACAGCGCGTATTATAGTAATTGAGAGTAAAGTTAGTTAGTCCCAGCCTGAAAATTAACTTTGATTTGGAAAACAGAATTAGCAAAGTATGTTGCTGCTGCATTTTTTTATTTCTTGCAAAGTTTTTCTTAGTTTTCGTCTATTATTGTTTGCCTATCGTTTTGTTTCGTACACTTTTCTTGGAAGTCTATTTATGTGTCCCATGCAATCATCCTAGCTATCTTCCTTGTACTGTTCGTGTCACCGGCTTAGTCTTTGGTTGTTCTCCGAATATCTTGTTTCAAATCTAATCTTTTCTTGTATTTTTCTCATTTCCGAAGCATTTATTCGACTACTATTTCTATTTGTGGGAGTTTTGTTTCCGTGTGTCAATGTCGGTGTCACTATTTTTTTAATTACTTGTACTGTTGTACTTTAATCTTTCATAATTTCTATTTTTCTCAAAAATATGGTTTTCACCGTGTTTGAAGGTTCTCATGTTTTGGTCCATCTAAAATGATGTTGGGTATTTCTTTTTTAATTATTTTCTTATTCGAATGATATCACTATATCATGAGCAAACATTTATTTTGTATTTTATGCTCGTTCAAAATCTTTTGCGCTTTGTACCTTTAAATACAAAAATTTCGGGATTTATTTCAAATTAAGCCAATATTTCTAATTTGTTTTTTTTTTCTTCGTTCACATTCACATTCTCGATGAATTGCGAATTTTAGTTTTATACAAATACAAATTTCTACACCGTTCCACAGATTTTCTGCATTGGAGGAAAATCTTTTTTGTTTTACGTTTTAAGGAAAATAGTATATTACGCAACGAGTTTAAAAAAGTGAAGTTTTACTAAACGAGTTGGGCTTGTTTGAATAATTTAATACTAATAATAATAAGGACCATACGAGTTTTGAGAACACTTCTAACGAGATTGCGTATACAATTTTTTCGCATTTAATACGAAATTTGATTTTATTAATGTTTAATTAATGTTAATAGAAGTGACATTGGTCATCGTCACATTAATAAGTGTTACAATTGATGCTTATTAAATAATAGTTTATATGTTGCTGTGCTCTAATGGTTGTTATGTTGTAAAGTAACCCATTACTATAGATTTTTAGGATATTAATATGATACTTTACTGTATGAAATGCGGAAAATATTATTATTTATAAAAGTTTTTGCTTGCATTACAAATTATCGCATTACCCGAAATTGTCAATGTGATTAATTAAACTTTAATTTTAATGTAAATATCCTGGGATTCCTGTTACAATGAATTACCTACGGTAAAAATCAGTCTAAAAATTTGACGAGAGTGGTTCTGTATTATAGCGTGTATAGGGCATTGCGTTTCAATTCTTAATAAAGGAAACGCTTAATACAAAAAAAAACTAGGAAAAATTTATTAAAATCATGCGTTACTCGACAGTTGTAGTAATCCCTAGACGCATTGCATAATTATGAATAAATGGGAAAAATATTTTGACAATTCAATTACTTTTTGACACTTTGTTGATAATAATGATTTATGTTATTAATAGGATAGAATCGATATTATAGGACCACGACCTCAACAATCTGTAATCACGATTGTGTTAGTATGAATGAGTATGATCCGTATTGATACACTTTCAAAGAAATTAGGCTTCATTAAAGCATATTTTACAAAGAATGCAGGGTAACAAACAGACCTAGTATCAAATGAGTAGTGTTAATAATGGTTTTATAAGCAATTGCAGATAAAAAAATATGATCAATTATGTAAAATGTTTAAATTGTTGAAATTAGTGATTGTGATTTCGAACGCATATGCTTTCCAATATGCAATTCTGTGAAAGTAACTTGAACGTACGAGCAATTTCAAATCCTTATATTCATTTATTTCTGATTTTAAACGCTTTAATACTTTTACGATTTCAGACATTCGTAGACATTATTAAATTGACGACTAGACGTACTTCTCGACTAAACTAATTGTTTACTGGAGCGAAGTCTAACGTGGTAGTATTGGTTTTCGATTAATATTTACCCTGGGAATGTCACCTAATTTGTCGCCGTCGATTTTGCTGAGTAGTCGTGATTTGTGGAATGTCATCAGAACGAGGAAATCAATCGCGTTCAGAATCAACCGAATAAGTCGTAATTCACTTTGTGAAATTCTGCTAAAGTTAGGTGTGGTGTATTTTTCCACTGATACATACAAATTTTTTTACAGTCATCCAACATCCTTACTTATTTAGTTGTATTTTTCGTTTAAGATAATTGTAATTGTATAATTTTCATATTGTTGAAACTTGACTAAAACATAATTGATCCCATTTTCATTTCTGTCTGTTTACGTTCTTGATTTTTGTGAAAATACAGATACATATTAATTATAACTCTTGAAACGCATTTAAGTATTGCGTGGAACATTTATTAAAATTTCCGAATAATTTAATAAAATCAAGTTTTCTTGCCAGATGAAAATTATTAAAATTAATGAAAATTAATTAAAATTGTATAACTGGCAGTATAGAAAGTGTTAGGAAAGAGTTTATACATGTATTTCGGCCTTATTGGGCTTCATCAGAACTCTGTACCTTAAAAAAATTTTGATTTATTGAAAAATTTTGAAAAACTTACCCCTTTTTTGAATTTCTAAAATCCCAAAACACAAGAACAGGAATTAATGATAAAAATATGAAATTCTTTTGCAAATTATACAAGGAAGCGATTGCATTCTCTAGTAAAACCACAAAAGTGACATTTTTAAAATATTTGTTTGATGTTACTAAGACAACAAATTGACAATTATAAAATCAAGTTTTCTTGCCAGATGAAAATTATGAAAATTAATTAAAATTGTATAACTGGCAGTATAGAAAGTGTTAGGAAAGAGTTTATACATGTATTTCGGCCTTATTGGGCTTCATCAGAACTCTGTACCTTAAAAAAATTTTGATTTATTGAAAAATTTTGAAAAACTTACCCCTTTTTTGAATTTCTAAAATCCCAAAACACAAGAACAGGAATTAATGATAACACTTTCTATACTGCCAGTTATACAATTTTAATTAATTTTCATAATTTTCATCTGGCAAGAAAACTTGATTTTATTAAAATTAATGTTGCCATTATTTCAATTAATTTTTTTCTTATTTATTCTAAGTTTAATACATTGTTTTTAAATGGTCCATTTTACTTGTTGTATTTGTACTTTTTATTGATCCAATAATATCAAGAAGGACAATGGATACGTCAACGCGAAACACACACTTTAAATTTTACAGAAGTCGCTTAAACTATAATAACATTTAGCCGCTAAATAATCTTTTACTTTAGTTTTATATACACTATAACTACTGATAGATTTAAGCTCTTTTGGCAAATTATGCAGCAGCAGTACTGCGGAGAACGTTCAAATAGAGCTGTCCGATGTCCCAAAGCTTTTATTTGGTCAGCATTTCTTGTTGGATATGAGTGACACTCTCCATTCTTCTCAAAGTTGTGAAGGTATCTGCGAGCGAAAAGAACACAACGGTAAATAAATATACTAGGCGCTGTTAATATTTTGTACAAACTAAAATACGGCTTACAAGAGTCTAGAGGTTCCTGGTTGAATAAGAGGCGTACTAGTCTTTTTTGTAATATAAAATTACGACCACTCACAATACTTTTACCCTATATTACAATGTGAGTAGGCCAAAGCATAATATACCTGTAGTAATGCTTTAATATTTAAACAATTTTTTAGCTTACGTATAGCATAGTAGGCTGAATTTAGTTTACCACAGATGTACTCTTTCTGCCTGTGCCATGTCAGTTGTGGATCAATCAGTAGACCTAACAATTTGACTGCTTTAGGGGCAGAATCTTCAGCCGCATTGTTTGGAATTTTATTATAAAAATAGAGGTAGCAAGTTTTGTCCTCGTTCATAATTAGTCTGTTAGCATGACACCAGCTTTTAAATTAAGCTTAAACTCTTAAACTTTACTCGCTGAAGTTACAAGAGAACCACCATCAGGCGTTAAGACAATAATAGATGTATGATTAGTGAAACACTTTATAAGATTAGCAGAAATATGTTTTGGCAAGTCATTAACATATAACAAAAAAATCACACAGAACCCTGCACCGGTAAATATGTTAGATTTCGAGTTCTTACATTTCACGTAAAAGTGCCGATTACTTAGAAATGATGTTAGCCATTTTAGTATATTTCCTCTTATGCCTAATTGGTACAATTTATTCTCAACAAATTTGATACAAACAGTGCGACATGTTAAACATAAGTCCCGCTACGCACCTATTCGCGTTCAATTCTTTATTTACATATTCAACCAATGCATATGAAGCAGTTTCTGTCGATTTTGAGCTACGAAAACGGTGTTGGTGCCCATTTAATAGATCATACTTCTCGATAAATTGTAATATGCGGTTATACATGAGGCGTTCAAAAATTTTTGAGAGAACACTGAGAAGAGAAATAGGGCGATAGTTACTAACATCACAGGTATCATCTCTTTTGTAGAGCGGAAGAACCCACGCAATTTTGAAGCAGCCAGGAAACTCACCACTATTCACTGATTTATTAAATAATAATGTTAAAGGAACTACAATTTCATCACAGACACTTTTGACTACTTGAACAGACAATGCATCAGGTCCGCAGAATTTTTTGTTGTTCACATATAGGATAACATTCTTTACTTCGTGCTCTTCAATAGGGAAGAATGTTATTGTAGTTTCAACCTATGAGGTGCTAGTGCATGTTTTGGAGAGGTTGTCTTTAAAATGATACTGCATCTTGTCCTGAACTGCTGTAGCGAAATATTTGCCAAAGACATTTGCTATATCCACTGGATTATCATATGTTTTATTTTGGAACTTAATAATATTCACTTTAGTTTTTCTTTCGGAGTTTATTTCATAAATAATGATTTTCCAATTTTGTTGTCTGAATTACAGATTTTTTTATTATCGTATTCATTTTTAGTTTCTTGAATTAGTTGCTTATATTCTTTGCTTTTTAAATGTACTGACTGACAAAAGTAAAAGAACACCAAGAAGTCATTCAATTGAACTGATTTCAATATATTATATTTAAGTGGTCAAAATAAGTAAACGATCAACATTTTAAACAAAACAAAAGAACAATACAGAAGTTATCATTAATAATGCGTCGCTCCGCCGTGGTGCTCTATGCATTCCCTAACATGTCATGGCATTGAGTTGATGAGGTTATTACAAGATACAAGATACAGGGGTATTTCGTTCCATGCCACCTGTATTTGGTGTCGGAGCTCTTCCAGAATATGTGGAAGACGAAGTAACTGGCACAGTCATCTGCCGATAATATCCCATACATGTACTATAGGGGATAGGTTAGGAGATCTTGGAGGCCAAGGAAGAAGAGTGACTTCAGCTTCTTTAAAACAAGCCAAAGTAACCCTGCCAATATGCGGTCGGGCATTATCTTGCTGAAAAACAGGGTTTGGTAAAGTGTGGAGATACGGAAGAAGATGAGGCTCTATAATATTCGCAACGTATCGTTGAGCATTCATGATTCCCCTAACGAACACCAAGGGTGATCTACTACCATACCCAATTGCCCCCACACCATAACTCCAACAGTTTGTTTTACGTTGTCTCCTAACCCTTATCCGACCATCGCTCATACCCAAGCAAAATCGGGATTCATCAGTAAAGATCACCTGATGACATTCTTCGTCTTACTGTAACTTTTCTCGGCACCACACTAACTGTTGCCTTTTGTGATCAGCGGTGAGGGGTAACACAAAGACATGACCCAAAAAATCTCATTCGCCTGTAGATGGTTCTAGTGATTACATTTTGCCTTCTTCTCCAAACCATTGATCTCACAGCCAGCAGTCTTGGTCGACGGTCTTGACGTGCTGTTGTTTGTCGGGGCCGCCCTGAACATCTAGGCTCGTTGTTCTCGTCCTTCCTCAGACCAAACATGATAACAGTTCGCCACAGCTGACACCGTTCTGTTTAAATGGGCTGCAAATTGACGAAAAGATAAACTCCCTTCTCGAAAGCCCGCTACTCAACCGCGCTCAAAATCACTTAATTGCCTAAAATTGGGACGCCGACGAATTTTGGGCATTTTAAACAATACGGCCGGCAAACACGTCAACTGACCCCCACATATTGCGGCAACTTATTCTTCAGCATAAGAGATAATTTTTTTTTTGCTGGAACTACTGAAGAAATAGAGATAAAATTTTAATCAATCTTTATTTTTGTCACCCACAACTCGTATGCAAAATTTGGTTGAAAAATAATAATTTATTCTTAGTGTTCTTTTACTTTTGTCAGTCAGTCTATTTGTATATAGGTTTGAAGGAGTCGCAATCAATGTTGTGACACATCCAATTGAAATCGTTTATGTTATTGTAGATATGGTTTAGCTACCTGTTTATCCACGATCGCTGTTTCCACGTATTACTTTCTACGCGCTTTAGGGGACACCACATATCAAGGCATCATTGAATCGTATTCCTAAATTCATTAAAAGAATCTTCTATGTTCATTTCAATATGAGTAAATTTTCATATGTTATTTCGTAACTCATTCGTAATTTGTGCTATCGCATTTTCAGTGACAAACTTTTTAAATATTAATTTTTGGTCTCTTGTACAGAACTTATCATGCAAACATGAATTTGGTAAAGTTAGAGTTAAGGATTGGCCGCTATGATCAGCCAAGTGTGTGTTGATCACTTGACATGTGACATATTCAGATGGATACTATGTAATCAATTCCAGTTGAGGAGGTGTAGTTTCGTTTATTAGTAAATACTTTCGTAGGTTCACTTATTTTATTGATCAATCTAAAGGGTTCAAAAAGATCGAATAAAATCCATTTGTTTAGTGTTGCCGATAGAGCGTCAATGTTTGGATATCCACAAACTATATGATTGGAACGACGTTGCTGATTTCTTCAATCGCTAGGAACAGATTTGTTATAAATATATTAAAGTGTCCGGAAGGAGGTCTGTAATTTGAATTCATTTACTGTTCCCAATAACGCACAGTATTCGATATGAATTTTTATTGAAAGTTCAGAGACGTGCTTCAGTGGTTTTATAATGAAAATTTTCCTGGCATAGATGGCAGCGGCTAAAGTAATTTCTTTTTTCCGGCACCATGACTCGGTAATACATAAAAAAGTGGACACTTCAATTTGATTAAATATTTCGATTTCGTCTAGTTTATTTATAAGATCCTGTACTTTAATGTGAACAATTTTGAGTTGGTGTGTTATTTGATTATGTTCAGAGTACATTTTGTTCGAAAATTTTGAGAACTTTGCATTGACGATTGTCGAGGGAAGATGTATCTACTAATTTCAATATTTTCATAATCGTTTGCAGGTAGACTTATTAGTTAGTATGTAGTTTGTGTTTCCCATTCACGAAGTGGTAGCTTCGCTTTCAAATTTATCATGTCTCAAAATTCCTTTTATATGTTTGTTAACTGCTTTCATAGATGTACCTTCTTCAATTTTAGATATATAAATCGTAACCGGTCTTGTTTGCTTCTTTTTGTTTCGGTGTTCTAACGGGGTAAAGCCATTTGCATTGTTATAATCCAAAAGAATATCATCGACTGTATCAGTGTAGACTACGATGTTTTCTTTCGTGTCTAAATTTATTATTTCTTGCAAGATGGCTCTTTGTTTATTCGCAAGTTTTTGCGCGGAAGTTTCTGGTTTTATCTGAATTTATGCTGGTTTAGGAGGGTTTGAGGTCGCTTAGCAACAGATTCAATTACATCTCCGCTATTTGCAGATTTCTGCTTCTTCCCAATTTTCTTGTCAACAACATTGTTTTCCGTATTTGTATTCCTCTACGTACAATTGAATTTTGTCTTTTAGTAAATTTATTTCTTCTCTGAGAGTACTTATTATTACATCCTTATTACTTATTATAATTTTCAAGTATCTTGCTACTTGGTCCTCATTTTTTGTATAAATCTTGGTATCGGGAGTATTATCTTGGATAACCTCTTCAAGCTCCTCCGTTGTTTGGTTATTTATATCGCAACATAAAATACTGTGATCATTTAAAACTTTTATACTTTTTAACGTACTTGATACAGCTGGAGTGGCTGCATGAATTACACTTTACATCTAAAGTGCCATTTTCAGGCATCTTTTTAAATTTAATGCATGGAACTACTCTGCCATTCTCACTCACACGCCATTTTACTCACACGCATTGTTGAGCAATGTAATAAATATTACGTATTAAGCACTATATTTTCGTATTCATATTGATTGCTGACAAGACCTACATTTTTTAGCAAGTTATGCAATTGTGATTATAATTGGAAAATATTTTTATAATTCGGAAAAATTGCATACCTTATTATTGTTGGTGTAATTATTTAAAATGCGTTTGAATACCGCACTCATCAATTTAATTAATGTAAAGCAAAACTTAACAAAATTCAATTCTATAGGAAGCCTGCATGAACACAACACGGCACGGATCTTTGCTTCGTTTAGTGAATCACCATTCATTGATGTTTGAACGCAGCCCTAATTATAGTTGTCTAAGGATTACAATCACCTATCTATTAGTATTAGAGAAAGTACATCCATCACTCGCTTCAAAACCCTATTGATAATATTCTTGCATAAAATATGTTTTTATTCTCTCAATGAATTTTATGCAGTTTAGGATGTAGTCCTTCAGTTGTAACTGTTTCATGTTATTTAAATTTACTTTTAGTGCATACCTTTTAATCTTATTATGTGTACCTGACATGTTTCATCCACCATTGTTGCCAAGAGGATCAATAAAGTTATTATTATGATTATTAATTAAAGGATTTTCAGTAAAATGTTTTTCTCAACGATATAACGTGATTAATAATAACGTCTTTAGAATTTTCCTAGGAACTGAACTAGCGCAGAAAATTTAATTTATAGAGAAACTGCTCGCTGAGCTTTCAGAAAATGAATAATGCCCGCGCTTTACGTCGAGTTTCAGTTGCATAAAAACTTGCATAATAAAACCCTCTAACGTACTATGCAAACACTGCAGTAATTATTATGTTAATTTTGTCGAGAATATGAAATCAAGAATATTCAATTAAGCCACAAATTCCGGACACATAATATCGTACATAAAGTTCGAGACTAATTTACAAAGTTTCGCTATTGTGGTTCTATGATAGGTAAATCTAACCGCCAATACAATGGGGGCATTGTTTAATACTTGAAATGTAGGATTTAGATGGATTTAACAAATTCCTCGTCGGAGAATTATGCACAAACAACGATCGAAAAAAAGGTTTGCGGCGCTTGTATATGAATAGCAAATGTTGATTGGATTTTCATTCACGCTGCGTTTTTTCTTCATTTATATTGTGAAAAAGCAATTACAGACCGAGTCCATTTTTTTTTAATAAGACAGTATTAAAAAAAATCTTTAGTAAATGCAAATTAGATTTTTTAGCAAAAGTGATTAAATTATACAAATAGTATTTTTGAATTATTATTAAAATAGGAAAAATTAAAAAGAACTAACAAAAAAGAATAAAAAATCTGATTTCCAAACCTGCACAATATGCTGTAAGTGCATAGATAAGCGTAGCAAGCAGTTTACTTCAGGCAACTGAAAAATTACAATATGTAATAACAATCTAGAAATAATGATTACTGAGTGGAATCGAATATTTTCTTCAAGCGAGGCGGCCAACTTTTACAAGCACTAATGATATTTGGTGAGGCAGCTGAAATAAAATATAAAATTCCTCCCAGTAATAATATTTGTAAATCTCTACGGTTGGCTTTATTTACCTCTAAAGAATGAATGCCTTTTTGTATAATAACTAGGGAACGGAATATAGTAACGATATATGCAGTCTGTTATTACACAAATGCAAATGCAGCCTGTTATTACACAAATATGCGCACATATATGCACTTTTTTTAATATGCATGAAATATGCAGAAAATTTTAAAAATATGCTACGCGTATGCCATCTCGTTTATTACAGGCAGAATTGATATCGTTTCCGTTAATAGTCGAATAATCATAAATCTAAAATTTAAAATAAAGAGCTTTATTTTACAGATATTTAAGTACTTGAAAACAAATACTTAAATATGAAAAATAATCTTTCAATATCTACAGATGTACAAAGAGCATTTACAAATTTTGCACGAATATTAGAAGCTACATCCAGATCTTCAACAAATTCCCTCTTTAAAACGCAATTAATACTATTTAATCTAGCATAACCTGGCTTTTTCTTCATGACTTGAATGTAAGTTTGAAGAAAGTAGTGTCGAAAGTAATTTGAATCTGTGGGGGGGTGAGGAAAGTGATTGGTGGATCTAATGAAACAAGATGCTAATTGGCTGTCGGATAAATTAAGTGACATGCGCAACAGGGTGAATAAATGCATGCCTTGGTAAAATTCAAGATCTAGGAAATTGCAGGTGTGAAGGATTATCAGCTCATTAAGGGTAGATCTGGAGAAAACCGCGATTACCGATGCATGCATACCGATTCGAAGAATTATTATTTTTTACATTTAGGAATATTATATAATATTGGCCGAAAAATACGAAATTATGCTGCGATATGCTGATAATGGTTACAATATGCAGAAAGTGCTTAAATATGCAATATATGTATTAATTAATGCCAATTAACTGAAAAAGTTTCAATTCGTGCATATTTTTAATCATGTCCTAATGTATGCGGAAATGATAGAATATGCAATTTGCATAAAATCTGTTCTCTAATAACAGCTTAACTGACTTGCTTTAATTGTCAAAGGGCCGGTATTACAAATGCAAGCTAACTTTAACCCCCAATTTATTGCCATAACAATAATTGTGTTCGCAATTGTTATCATAGCAATAAACCGATAATTAAAGCTAACTTGCCTTTATATATATATATATACAAACTTAGTTGCACATTATTGTACAATAAGCATATTGTTTGACAAATAAGTATATTATTTGACAAATAAGTATATTGTTTGACAAATAGTTCTTTTAATTTTGATGTTTGCAAGACAAAAATTTTGCGATTGCAAAATCGCGAAAATTATTAATTTAATTTTAAAACTATGTTTTATTAATTTCACTACCGACGCCTGGATCGCCTTAATGCTTCCCGATTGTCTGTGAACACTACCACCCCCCCTAGAAGCTTCGGCGTCCACTGGTGGGCGGTACCACCCACTTTGGGAATCTATGGTTTACCCGATTCACTGAGAATTCAAAAATATCTTCACCTTCAAAACAGAATATTTTCTTGCCTAAATTATAGTAAAATTAAATCAAAAGTATCTGATTGGTGAATTTTTTTTTAATTCATCGATAAATAACGGAGAAATAGGCTTTTAAAGTGGTCATGTTTTATGCAGGAAAGACTCGCGCGTGACGTCACTTTTTGGCATAGCTGATCGCGGCTACTCTGTACAGGGTGGGTCAAATTCGACACTTTTAATAGGAAACTCCTTAGACGAGTTAGACAAAAACTGACCTCGGTCCCTGGAGCTCGATTTTTAAGACAAAATTAATGGTGAAGACTGCGTTTCGATATCTTGTACCGTGTAGGAGCTACAGGACGTTATTCAAAATTCTACAATTTTTAAAAACCTTCATAACTTTTTTGTTTATGAAAATTTTTGATTTCTGTAAAGACTTCTTTAAGGCACTTTTCATGCAGAATTCTTGCTCCGAGTTATTTTTTTTCCAGAGTGCTCAATATTTGAGATATTAGCTAGAACTTTGATTTTTTATATGGAACACCTATATATTTTTACATTTCTGAAAAGAGCATAAAATTCTATTTACAAAAATATAAAATACTTGATATTTTATTCAAAAGATTTCTGAGTTGTAGAGCTTTCATGTTTTAATTAAAATTTTGATGGTTATTCCAGCATTCAAGTAGGCTGTGGATGATGATAGCTAAATATTTTTGAAGATTCAATGAGCCATAAAAAATATTACTTTATTTTTAATAAATATAACGAAGTTATAACGAATAAATACTAATGTAATCGAAATTGCGCAAAAATTACATAAAGTATCAAATTGTCGGCCATGTTGTACTAAACACAAACGATTCCGTTTTGTTATGGTTTGAACTGACATCACCAATTCAAGGACTGGTGGTGATGCATTTTTCTTATTCAATAAGTCAGAATCTTTGTTACTTTAAAATTCGTATTGCAGAAGTTCTTGCTAAGATGTTTGCTCCAACTGGCGTCGGTCATTTTCAATTTCTCCCAAAACCATGATCTCCTCTAATTCTTTATTTCCGTTTTGAGATTCACAATTTTTAGTTTTTATCAGTTTAAATGACTAAAAATTTATTAAATTGTTTTTAAATCTCAAGAATATATCTCTGAAGGATTGTCATCTTTCAGGATACCACTCATGGTAAAGATTAATCGCTGCTTCTGAATTTTCGCCAATTTCTATAAAACATTTTAACATTTAATATTAGTAAAGAAGACAGTGGTTTAGAAATAACAAATCAAAAAAGTAAATATAAATCAAAAAAGTTTATATCCTTAAATATAAATCAAAATTGATTGTATCCGTAGATACGTATTTCAGCAGCTACGCTGTCATCTTTAGTACACACATACACTTACTAGTTACAAGTTAAAGGCACTTGTCTTGAGTTGGTATAAATATTATAACATGTCGTATTTCTCGTAGTTTTCGTACATGTTTAATTATCTCCCTAAGTCTATTTTATAAAGATAGTAAAATTCAAGAGAAATGCAAGTACTGTAAGAGATTGTGTCAAATTTTGATAGTGGTCTACCAGGAAGTTACTAAAACTTAAATGGCTTAGTTATCGTCATCCATAGCCTACTTCAATGCTGTAAAAACAATTATATTTTTGATTAAAACTTTGAAACTCTATATTTCACAAACTGTTAGAATAAAAATCGGGCTCCAGGGACCGAGGTCAGTTTTTGTCTAACTCTTCTAAAAATAGGTGTCGAATTTGGCCCACCCTGTACACAGTTAGGTAAAATTAAGATTCATTCAATTTGACTCGTGTTTATTGTTCATTGCCTGTGTATTTGCATTAAAAAGGAAGTAGGATTTGTAAAGGGTCAAAGTATTCACGAACTGTTGAATTACATGTTCGGCGCGGACATATGTACGCAGCTTTACATTAACATGCTTTAACTTTATTTTCTTACAAAAAAGAAGAAATAGTAAACTTCTCAATTAAAAAAAATATGTTAGATGAAAATCTCACTTTTGATAAAATTGAATATAGACGGTGATAAAGCATTTAGGTATTTTTGAAAGGGTTCTCCGGCAAGTAAATTGAATGTGATCGATACATTGAAGGATAATTGTCCTTCTTATGCCACCATAAAAAATTAAATTGCAGAATTGTAGAGGGGAAAAACAGAGATGAAAGACGAACACTGCTGGAAGACCCAATTCAATGTGAAGGTTCGAACAATTGGGTTCAAACATATAGTACAGATATTGAATATTTCCTACAAGTGTTTCATATGTTTTATAATTTAGAGTTGAGAAAAAGATCTGCTTAATGGATCCCCAAATGTCTAAACGCTGACCAAAAGCAACTCAAACTTCGAGGTTGCTTTGCCACCGTTTTGAATAGAATTCTTCTAATTTTTTGAATCGAATTGTAATTATGGATTTATCATTAAGTTCCAGAAATGAAAGGTCAAGCAAAAGAATGGAAACATACTGGTTTGCCTCACCCGAAGAAATTCATGCCCAAAATCAATTGGAAAGGCTCTTGTATCAGTGTTTTGTGACACGGAACGGAATAATTATTACGAACTACTTGGAACAGGGTTGAACTCTAACGGAAATGCATTATTCTATGTTATTAACTAAGCTCGAAAAAATTCCCAACGGTGTGAATTTATTACAAGACATCGCATCTGCTTCACAAGTCTCAAAAAATGATGAAATTAATTTGAATTAATTGACTGCCCTCTCTGTTCACCATTTTTAGCTCCCTCAGATTATTAATTCCAAAACTAAAAAAAAATAACTTGTAAGGGGAACTTCTCATCGAAATAAATACTGTGGAGGAGTGGTTTGCAGACCAAGATGAACAATATTTTTTAAAGATTTAGAAATAACTTTATGAGCGTTATGCTAAGTGTATAGAGTTAAATTCGAAAAGATAGTGGCCATAAGGTTTTTTTGAGATTATATCACTTTTTCTTTTCTTTTTTTGGAGAAGAGATCTAGGAAATCACATGAAAGAATTTAATCGTTAATTGCAGCAAAAAGAAACGACAGTGCGATTAGTAATAGAAAGTAGCGAATTCATTGATTTAGTTAGCCTATATTAATTTTTATTATTCTTCTAAAAAACATTAAAAATCAATGCGTGCCACTAATAGAGTGATTTAATACACCGAACATCGTTTGTGTTACAAGACCCACTCTCTGGAATTGCCTTTATGTCACCACAACGGATTTCACTAAGGTGTCCTGTCCCTAGGGTCGGACTGCTTTCCCATCAATTTCAATCAGAATATGAACCTCCAAGCTCGGGTCTAAATCAAACAGTCGGATAACGTAAATTTAACAGCTCTCTCTTCTTAAATTAATCGAGGAGAACGTTTCGTTATATTTCTCGATTGATTAAAACGTAAAAAGAATACAGATTGAATTTGTTTTGATTCACTTTTAATTCTCGCTTATACCTGCAGAATAGTGAACAGTTAATTTTGTGTCTAATAATCTAACGGATTCGTGCTTGTACTTATAAATTGTTATTTATGAACATCTACTTTAACGTGAAGGCAATTACTTTAGTTAACGTAGGAAATATGGGACATTTGTATTTATTGGTTTACTGGTTTCTAATTTCATGCGGTATCGGTTGTAAAAGCATGTTTGTTTCCGAAATACTCGCACTTGTAAGATTCTGTACAGGGTGACCGTCAAATAATAATCCGTACAAGAATAGAAATCACAAATTATAGTTAAATTGTTAAAAAAAATATTGCGTTCTTTAGTTCTCGAAAAATAATTAATCAAAAATTTTACCCAAATATACGATACTTCACTGTACAGGGTGGGCCAAATTCGACACTTTTAATAGGAAACTCCTATTTTTACAAGAGTTAGACAAAAACTGACCTCGGTCCCTGGAGCTCGATTTTTAAGACAAAGTTAATGGTGAAGACCGCATTTCGATATCTTGTACCGCTTAGGAGCTACAGGGCGTTTCTCAAAATTCTACGATTTCTAGAAATCTTCATAACTTTTTTGTTTATGAAAATTTTTGATTTCTGTAAAAACTTCTTCAAGGCACTTTTTCATGCAGAATTCATTGCTCCAAATTATTTTTTTGTAAACACGCTCAATAATTGAGATATTAGCAAGAACTTTGATTTTTTATATGGAACACCCTATATATTTTTAAGTTTTTGAAAGGAGTATAAAATTTCATTCATATAAATATAAAACACTTGATATTTTATTCAAACAGTTTGTGAAATGTAGAGCTTCAAAGTTTTAATCAAAAATTTAATTGTTTTTACAGCATTGAAGTAGGCTATGGATGACGATAACTAAGCGATTTAAGTTTTTGTAACTTCCTGGTAGGCCGCTGTCAAAATTTGACATAATTTCTTACAGTACTCGTATTTTTCTAGAATTTTATTATCTCTCTCAAATAGACTTACGGAGATAATTAAACTTGTACGAAAACTACGAGAAATACGACGTTATAATATTTATACCAACTCAAGACTTCTTGAAGTGCCTTTAACTTGTAAGCGTATGTGTGCACTGAAGATGACAGCGTAGCTGCCGAAATACGTCTCTACGGATACAATCTATTTTGATTTATATTTAAGGATATAAACTTTTTTGATTTATATTTACTTTTTTGATTTGTTATTTCTAAACCACAGTCTTCTTTACTAATATTAAATGTTAAAGTGTTTTATAGAAATTGGCGAAAACTCAGAAGCAGCGATTAACCTTTACCATGAGTGGTATCCTGAAAGATGACAAACCTTGAGAGATATATTCTTGAGATTTAAAAACAATTTAATAAATTTTTAGTCATTTAAACTGATAAAAACTAAAAATTATGAATCTTAAAACGGAAATAAAGAATTAGAGGAGATCATAGTTTTGGGAGAAATTGAAAATGACCGACGCCAATTGGAGCAAATATCTTAGCAAGAACTTCTGCAATACGAATTTTAAAGAAACAAAGATTCTGACCTTATTGAATAAGAACAATGCATCACTACCAGTCCTTGAATTGGTGATGTCAGCTCTAACCATAACAAAACGGAATCGTTTATGTTTAGTACAAAATGGCCGACAATTTGATACTTTATGTAATTTTTGCGCAATTTCGATTACATTAGTATTTATTCGTTATAACTTCGTTATATTTATTAAAAATAAAGTAATATTTTTTTATGGCTCATTGAATCTCTAAAAAATATTTAGCTATCATCATCCACAGCCTACTTGAAAGCTGCAATAACCATCAAAATTTTAATTAAAACATGAAAGCTCTACCACTCAAAAATCTTTTGAATAAAATATCAAGTGTTTTATATTTTTGTAAATGGAATTTTATGCTCTTTTCAGAAATGTAAAAATATACAGGGTGTTCTATTTAAAAAATCAAAGTTCTAGCTAATATCTCAAATATTGAGCACTCTGGAAAAAAAATAACTCGGAGCAAGAATTCTGCATGAAAAGTGCCTTAAAGAAGTCTTTACAGAAATCAAAAATTTTCATAAACAAAAAAGTTATGAAGGTTTTTAAAAATTGTAGAATTTTGAATAACGTCCTGTAGCTCCTACACGGTACAAGATATCGAAACGCAGTCTTCACCATTAATTTTGTCTTAAAAATCGAGCTCCAGGGACCGAGGTCAGTTTTTGTCTAACTCGTCTAAAAATAGGAGTTTCCTATTAAAAGTGTCGAATTTGACCCACCCTGTACAGTCATAAATGTTTTATCGTTTATGGCTGTTGCGGCGAGAAATCGGGCGAACTTGACCTTCAAGAAGAGCTTTAAAATATTTACGACAATATTGATAAAGGCATGCAAACTCAAATCACCTGTGGTAAATTATTTAGTACAAATTTTATAAAATGACGATAACAGAGGTTTGTAACTTAATCACCAAGTTTATTCTCACTAGTACTACAAACTTTTTTTCTCGTTACGTTTGCCCGTTTGCGTCCGAAAAAAATTATTTGTTTGTCTCAAATAGGCTGTTAGTTTTTGCAAAAATAAATAAATTTCACTCACTTTTAAGTAAGATTAATAAATGTGCAACAAAGTTTGTGCCTTGTCTAGATCCCATAAACAGCTTAAAACAAATGATTCAGTGATTCAGTATTTAAACATAATTTCAAACTTTATGTTTTATAATAATAAATTAATTAATATAATTTTCTGAGAAGATTTTAGATTTTTTACGAGTTTTAGATAAAGCACAAACTTTTATAAAGAATAAAATTTTCTGAGAAATCAATAATAAAAAAGTTTTCCATCTGTTGCATACTTCTTGGACGTCTTGTATATAACGGTTAGTGTTTTTGACTCCGTAAATTATAACGTCTTTCTTAATAAAATGTTTATTTCTTTATTTAATCAGTGACGGAAAACAATATGTCGACAAGTGTAGAAAATAGCGACTTGAATGAACCCGAAAGCTCTGATTAAGATGGACAACGTTCTGGAAGCGTTAATTTATTAATCTTGAGAAAGCTGTTGGGATAGCCCTTTAGAGTACGATCCAATTTATTTATTTATTATTTTTTAACTCATTGCTTCAACTATACCGAATAACTGTTTATCTTGTGATTGTGCTATCACTCCGACGACTCCTATTAAATGACCGTGTAAAAAGTATGCTCACACTAAATGTATTCTTTTGCCTGCTTCTGAAGCAAGAGCCATTACACAATATAAGAAATCCTGATATTGCTTAACATGTTAACCACCTTCCTCTGATAAAGAACAATTGTCTGTTTCTCTTATAGAGATGGTGTTCAAACAGTTGGACTTATTTAAAGCGCAATTTAAAAATATATAAAAGAAATCATTCAGCTTGAGTTTAAGGCAATTACTGATCGTCTTAATATGTTAGAAAGCCATGTAGCAGATTTAGAGAATAAAATCTCACAACTTGATAATCTAGAACCTGAAAAAATTATTCAAGAGTCATCAGAGCGCGCAAAGCGTGTTTCTAGCATTATATTTGGGCTAAAAGAACATGTTGTATCAAATGCAAATCAATCGAACATCGATACAAATGTTGTTTCTACTATCCTAAGGTTATTTGATATAAATAATCAAGAATTCTCTTCCGTGCGGGTTGGTAAATTCGACAGTATTCAAGCTGGCCGATCTCGTTCTCTAAAAGTCTCTCTGACATCTGCCCACAATGCCGAAAAGATCTTATGGAATGTATCATATCTAAAAAATTCTCTTGAGTTTCGTACCTGTTCTATGTCGCTCGACGGCATTCCTTTGCAAATAGAGATTTACAAGCAGGTTAAGAATGAATTGCAACGTCGTGTTTCAAAAGGTGAACATAATCTGAAAATTAAATATAAAAATGGTGTTTAAACTATTATCTCTCTTTTCAATATAAATTTAAACTAAGTCCGCCCAACAAAATTCCTAAACATCTAAAAATATTCTACCAAATTACTCGTGGACTTTTTCCTCGTACTCAGGCTAGAAGGTATAATTTTCGCAAGGCTAATTTTGCTGATATTTATAATAATCTTCTTAATGCTGATTGGACATCTGTTGAGTGCTGCTCTGATATTAATCTTTGCATTATAAAATTTTATAATACGAGGGTCAAGTTGAATTTATTGAATACATTATTACTTTTGTATATTTTTTTCGGCCAAAAACTGGAAAGTTAAAGCTGCCGTATGGGAAGAAGCATTATCATGGTACAGCATAACTCCCTTGTCTGGAACTTTACTGAACACTCTAGGCAAACATTTTTCGGTGTACCAATTAGCTGTAACTGTCTTGTCCATCTGGCTTAGTTGCCTTTACTAGGTCCATACTTCTGAAAAATACCGCATATATAACTTTTTTCAAAGCTCGCTGCTTCTTGGTCATTGTTGGAGTTTCTTCGTCTTCGTGAATCCATACACGATTCTCTTGGCAGGTAAGTACATCGAAAAAGGAAATATAACTCTTGGCGAGTAGGTACATCGAAAAATCCAATCATGAGTTGATGCTCTATTACTGCATAAGTGGCTTTATTATCCTCATCAATTAATTTTTTAACAGCAGTAATGTTTTTGTCGATAACAGCCGTAGGAGGACGCCCTACTCCTTTTTAATGCTGAACAGAATTCCTTTCGCGTTCAAATTCTTTATACCCTCGGTAAATTGTAGCCAAGGAAGGTGCTTGTTCACTAAAAGCCTAATCTAAACTCTTTTTGCACTTATAAGCGCTTAAACCTTTTTTAAAATCATAATAAACTATGATTTGAAAATGCTCTTTGGTTAATTCTATTGTTATTTAGAGCATTACATTGTTATTTAGAGCAACTAAATAACAATGTATGTTTTGTTTTTCACGGCCTACTAAATTTTCTTATTCTCCAATTCAGGTTTACCCTCGTATCTTATTGAACAATGTGTTCCACAGTATAATACTCATTCATCCTCATGTCCCCCATGGTTTACAGCTTCTATTATCGCTAATTTGAAGCTAAAAAATAACGATCGGCAAAAATGGTTAACCAAGAATAACTTGTATTTCCATAATGAATTTAGGCGGTTACGTAATATATGTAAATTACAAATATCTACAGCGTAAAAGTACTTTATGCGTCTAACCGAAGAATCAATTTGACTAATCCCAAAAATATTTCTCAATATGTCTACATGAGGCAAGGCACTACTCGGATTCCTAATAAATTATTCTCAGGTAATAATACATCGTACAACTGTCCTCAGGATATCATCAATGGTTTTGCAGAATTGTTTTCTAAAATCTGTTTGCCTGATTCTGGAATCAGTGAACTTAACGATACATGCTTTAACTGTCTCCCATTTTATATGTCAGCTGTATCTGAAGATGAACTATTAAACATAATGGTTAAATTTCCTATTAAATTTACTGCTGGTGAGGATTCAATTCCAGGCTTCTCGGTTCATGACGCTCGATATGTACTTGTTAAGCCATTGCTGCACATTATTAAGCTTGCCATTGCTACATCATCTTTTCCAGCCACTTGGAAGCGTGCTAGAATTACACCTGTTTATAAAAAAGATGATAAGGCACAGTTAAAAAATTATCGTCCTAAAGCAATATTAAATAACTTTGCTAAAATTTTTGAACAACTTATTTACAAGTTTATTTATAAACATACTTATTCTTATATTTCATCGCGAAAACATGGTTTCATTTGTGGACGTCCAACAACTTCGAACTTAGTCACTATAACACAGTTTATTTCTGAACATTTGGACAGACAAGGACAGGTTGACGTTATATACACCGATTTGTCCAGCGCCTTTGATATGGTACACCATGGTATCCTTTTTAGTAAACTTAGTTCTTACTGCACGACTCCTTCCTTATTGTATCTAATAAAATCGTATGTATCCAACAGAGGGAGTTATGTATTTTATAATGGCTACAAATCATTTGAGTATCGAGCAACTTCTGATGTTCCTCAGGGCTCTAATCTGGGACCCTTGCTATTTATGTTATTTATAAATGATTTGTTAGTTTCTCTTGAATGTCAAGTGCTTGCATACGCTGACAACTTAAAAATATATGCCTGTTTCTTCTACTCACGAAACTGCAACAATGCAACAACAATGTCTTGATGCTATAGGCCATTGGTGTAATAATAATTATCTTAAGTTAAATATCAATAAATGTTGTATTGTAACGTTCACTAAAAAGCTCAATCCCATTAACTATAACTACGAATTAAATGGTCAATTACAAGTACTTTTCGATTCTACCTTAAGCTTTTCTCGTCACAAAAAATATTGTCACCGCAGCCTCTAAAATCCTTGGCTTTATCCTACGTACAGCTAAATATTTCGATAACATAGATATATTTAAATGCCTTTTTAACTCTTTAGATGTAAGTAAATTAGGATATGCTTCTCGAGTGTGGTCACCTTGTTACGTTTGCTATCGTTTGGATGTTTAGTGTATACAGCATAGGTTTCTTAAATTTCTTTCATTTGAAATCTCAGGTCAATATCCTCCAAGAGGTGTTTGTTGACTATAATCTTTTGCTACGCACACATAAATTTCAGTCCCTTATAGTCATTTGCACCAAACAATTTAAGCTCAACTTAACTTGAGTGTCATTTAGAATATTATTGACATAATGCTGTGTAACCTAAAAATATCACATTATAAACACCACCTAAATTTAAGCTCAGCTTAAGTGTTTGGTGCAAATGGCCATTAGTCTTCGTCGTGACATATGGTACATGGTGCCCGATTTATATGGAAAGTCATTCATAGAAAGTTGATTGTTTTGAAATTTCGGGCTCTTTAAATTTCTTGGTGCCGTGCTTCAACTGTAGATGGTCTACACCGTTCAAACTGCCTACAGCTAAGAGTAACATATTAATCAAAGCACCTGGTGACATATTTTATGATGCATTATGATTGGCTCACAGTACATCTCATCTAACTTAATTTATATTTTCTTATTATTGTTTGTACTTATAGTATTTTGTTCTGTTCTCTTTTTTCGTCTTGTAATTGGGAATTTTCCTGTTGGGTGACTACTTTATTTATTATAATAATAAAGCTATTGTATGTACAGCGAATTATCAATTAAAAGTCATTATAAAAATGAGCCAAGAAGGTATTGCAAGTTTTGTTTTTATGTTTACACTTAATCGTTTTAATTTTTAATTAGTTTAATTTTTTGCAAGAACCCATAAATTCAAACAGTCAACAATAAATTTAATCAACTCTGATGAAAATCATTTTATACCTACATCTAATCAAGATCTTAAATTACGAAGCCAATGCAATCACATTCGTTGACCTTTCTACGTTTTCTAGGGGGAATCTAATTACCGGACCACCTCACGATTTTATTTTCCGCAATAATCACTTGCCGGAAGTACAAAAGTCCTCTGGGAAGTTTCATAAAACCAGAAGTTGTGAGGCGCTTTTTTCTAATTAGAATCCGTTTAAATTCGTGTGCTTGCAGCAGATTTTTAATGAGTAAACTTACTTTAAAACTTGTAACGTACTATAATTACGTTTTTTAACTACGATTTTTACACTTTTCATTCTCCAGCAGTTTGCAGGTCAGACAAAATTCCCCAGTTTCACTGCACGGGTTTTTGCGTAAACAAATATTTGACAGCAAAGAGAAACTTGAGTTGATTTAGGACAATGTTGGGTAAATTCCAGAATTAATTCACCGCACTCACTGATTGCGCCGCAATCGATTCGATAAACAATCAGCAATATTATTATAGACGAAAGCTTCTATAATCCGCCTGAAATAAAATCCTCTGAGAGTAGTAGTCGAATAATTACGGATACTAAGTATATTGCTTCTCTTTTATTTTTAGTTGTTCTGTTAATTTTTTATCATTTTTATATGGCTCAATAAATAATTAAAAGCTTTAAATAATAAATCATTCAATTTTCAAAACTGCAAAATATTTTCTGTTGTAAATCATTTTTTTTTATTTAAACATAACGTATAATCTATTCCTTATCTATTTGTTATCGGAGTATGCCGTGAAACTCTAGTGAGAATGTGATACTCATGTTTGTAACTAAATTTTGACAATGAATGTCATATTGATTAAATTTTGAGGTGAATTTATGTGCTTGTTGTAGTAAGTGTTACAAAACTCCCATGCCATTTCAATGGGATTGTATTGATAACGGTTTGAGCGTAATCTAAAAAGCTCATGTCCATGCGGCTTCAAAATGTCTTCAGTTACGTAGTATTTATTACTGTCATTTCTAAAAGGTTTTATTAAAATTAACCACATATTTGCCTTGCAACTTGGCCAATGCAGAAATAAGCTAATTAACCACCCAATTTTAAAAAATTTCCCCATTCCTAATTTTATGATATTCTTTGCCATTGTTCGTCGACTGGTGTAACAAGTCACCCATCCAAAAAAACCCAGTTTTGATCCCGCGTGCAAAATTATAAAACGCTTCCCTTCACTTTTAATTTCAAATCTGTTTCGTGAATCCATCGAAGAACCGTAGACCCATATAGGTAGATCCAAGTTTCGTCTAGGTACACGAATATTATATTTGCATTAGAATTTTGAAACGGTAACAACTTGCTCAAAAAAGAAATTTTGAATACCAAGAATACTCACTCAAGTGCTCACTCAAAAAAAATTCCACTAATCTTTTAATAATTTCAGTTTTCCCTAAAAACTTTAGTTTTGCGCTTCATAACTTTTACCATTTTCATCTGGCAGTTAATAACAGTTAATAACAGTTAATGACAGTTATAACAAGTTATATAGCTGACCTTCAACCGTGTTTTTCTTATTCCAATCAACAGAGATCCGTAATTTAAACATTACAGAATTCTAATGACTGGAACGCCGGAAATTTTGTAATTTTACCGACAACCATAAGTTTTATTGAACAGTTTAAATCTCGACATCATGCTTTTTGACCTAATATTGCATTAGAAATGACAAATTGCAGCCAGTTTGCTACTTAATAAGTCATCCCACACAAGGCGGCCTTGCGTGCTACCAAGCATAATGAAAGTTTTACATAAGTTTTATGATTTTTGTATGTGTTAGTAACTGTCATAAGTCCGAAGATCAAATTCTATTAAAAATGCCCTCTAATCCAATTAAATGTTAACTGTTTGAAGCTGAACACTTCAAGTTGAGGATGTCATTGAGTATCCGACATGTGGTCGCGCAGTGATGTGATGCCGTTTTTAGAAATCTGTGCTTATTTACGATAAACGTTGGCGGTGGATGAAAGTTAAATGTTTCTGTACCGCCCCCCAAACGAAACCCGATCTTGGCTAGTGATCAGAGAGGAACCGCCATAACTTTTTTAATAAGCAACGCAGAAATGTGAACTTTCACAGATTTGTAGAGTAAATTCAAATTCCTCGTCCACAAAGAATAGAACATTAGTCATGTTAATCGCCCCGATGCATTTTGATGACAATGCGTCTTGGTATCTGTAAGCGGAGGAGGAAAATGTTACTACAAAGCGATCTCTTTAGTTTCTGACTGACGTGATGCCGGATGTCAGAAGGGAGAAGAACATACTTCACAATGATATTCATAAGACGATAGTTGTTTTTCATTTGAAGTTGTGACGCCCCGGGGCGAAAGGCCTATAGCAGCTCAAAGTTGCTTGTTCAATGTGTCTTGTGAAAAGTAGTATGGAATTTAAGGCCCCTGGACAGTTTGGAGTTGCTCCTTTATGTGAAAGAAATAATCTAATTTATTATATACTTAGTAATTTGTAATTTTTTCACGGGATGACAATTTATGAAAAACTGGATAAGTAAAAAAACATTTTTTGACTTATCAAAGTTATTCATGGATACCTCAGATTGAAACCAAGCTTTAATAAGTATGGATCATTTGTGGAGCGCCTTACAATAGATAAGCAGCTTAACAAGTTTAGTTTTTAATCCAATCCTAGGAGAGCGCAGAAACTTGTGTCTGAATTTCCTAGCCTGCCAGATTCTCGTCTATAGAATGTATTGTATTTAGTTAATCAACGTACTAAAATGACATCAAATTAATTTCTCTAATTTAAAATGATAGCCAACCTATTAACTTAAAATGACGGCCCGCTGTGATAACAAATAAATATGGAATGTATTATAATTTAAGGTCAAAAATGCCATCAATAATTCTCAAATAATATAATTTATAACTGTTAGTTTTTTCTTTATTTAGATTATTAATTTTGTTTTAGGTTTGCATCGTACAAAAGAAGGATACAAAGCAGATGTTCGCCATGAAGTACATGAACAAACACCAATGTATAGAACGAGATGCCTTGAAGAATGTCCTCAGAGAAGTGGAAATATTAACTAAATTAGAGCATCCTTTTCTAGTTAATATATGGTTCTCGTTTCAAGGTAATTAAATCTAAGTGCCTCTATAAAGACATTTGCACTTAGACGAACTCATTTAAGTGTTATTGCCTACAATTATCGATGATCCTTTTCTCATTTTGGAACCCATATGCAAACTGTAAATGGTTACCTTAATGAACTTCGACTGGATTGCGCAAAAGATTTAATACAGGATTAAATTTAAGCCTAAGTTAGAATGTGATATACAGGATGAATTTGTTAGTTGTACAAATCTCAGTATATACAAACAAAATGCTACCTTGTGCACGTATTTTGAGGTAGCTACCGGAGATGACATACATATCGGCACCGGCTGAGATGAGTCATTAATCAAAGCTGGCAGTTAATAAAATATAATTCGCAATAATATCGCAGCTCGGGCGTATTTCTCGTACTTCCTTCTAACAATGAATAAAATTCAGGAATTTACACACAAACACTGCGGCTGGTTAAAAATGTCTTCCTTAGGCCGCGTTTCATTGAATTACGTAATATAAATTTTAAATTTAATGTAATGTTTATGATAAACTATTAACAGCGACTTTATTCTCCCTAGTTTGATTACGCAATCCCGTATTAGGCAACATCTTCATGGAAACATTCGAGGACATCATCATCATATCAAGTGAACTGAAACCAAAATGCTGGTATCGATACGTCGACGACTTTTATCGTAACTAATAGTTTACCGACATATCTGAAACACCTCATTAAACGGCACAGCAAAATACAATTCACAATGGAACTCGAAGAGGGTGGCATCTAACCCTTCCTGTACGTGCTATTAACGCAGAAAGAAAACCAAACATTAGGATACCAGGTTTACCGAAAACCTTCTAACACGAATCACTACCTCAACGTAAACTCTCACCACCAATCAGCACAAAAACGAGGAATCCTAAACACGCTGATACACAGAGCTAAAATGATCTCTGATGTAGAACGCCTGGAAGCTGAAGTCCATCTCATGAACACATTACAACAAAATGACTACACACTCAAAGGCATAACGGCAACCATTAACAAACAACCTAAGCAACGAAAAGAACAAAACAACACCACTGGAACCACCTTCCTGTCATCATCAAAGGTTGCACAGACGAAATCGGAAGACAAGTACGCAACCACAACTTCAAGGTAATTTTCAACTTTCCCGAAAAACTATCCCCGAAGTTACTTTCAGCGAAAGATCGCTTGTCACCGTTTTAAAATCCAGTATACGAAAGTATACGAAATACCTTATTCCTGCGGAAAGGTGTACATCGAACAAACAACCAGAAATATAAACACCAGGTTGAAAGAACATATACGAGACACAAAATATTAAAACTCAAACAAACGAGCAGTAGCAGAACATTCAACCTACACGAAACATGGAATCAACTTTGGCAAATGTAAAAAACTAGCAACTGAACCACATTACTGGAGAAGACTGTTTAGGGAAGCTGTTGTAATACAAAAGAATTCGAACAACATCAACACAGAAGACGGATTACAGTTAACAAGTATTGGAAACGAATATTAACGATTATGCCCCAACAGAGTGAGACGGCCCCAAAGCGCACACAACCATATATACGAGGGTGGTCTGATGATGTCGATGGTTGCGGTGAGGATTCTTGATGAGATATAGCTTCGGGAGATTTTTTCTGGTCGAGATCAAGATAACCTGGATGTTTCCGGCGTAAATGGTCCCGAAGGTTTCAGGTGTTTCCAGAAAATTTAAATCCTTTCTTGCATATTTCACAAGTAACCGCATTATTTGAGCTTTTTTTATAATATTCCCACTCGACTGAACGTTTTGCAGAACGTCTCATTTTTTAAGTTCAAGTATTTATGTCCTTCTCAGGGTAATTCGAAATTCATTACACAATTAATTATGTTAGTATAGGTAGTCAAAATAAAATTAATTACACTAGTGGCAAATTTAAATTTGGACAGCGATATGACTTCAATTCACTAGTACATTTACGAGGGTGGTCCGATAAGTACTTAGCCTACGAAAGAATAACAAAAATTTTGGAAAAGTGGCGATTTATTTCTCAACATAATCTCCTTTGAGTTCGATACACTTGACCCAGCGATGCTCCAACTTCTTTAACCCGTCTGAAAAATACGTTTTCTGGAGGTCTGTAAAGTAGGCCTCCGTAGCGGCGGTAACCTCCTCATTCGACTCAAATTTCTGCCCGGCGAGTGACTTTTTCAAATTTGGAAACAAAAAGAAGTCGCACGGGGTCAAGTCCGGAGAATACGGTGGATGGGGCAGCAGTTGGTAGCCTAATCCTACCAATTTGGCCGTGGCGACGGCGGAGGTGTGAGCCGGTGCGTTGTCATGATGGAAGAGCACTTTTTTCTTCGTCAAATAGGGCCGTTTTTTCTGCAATTCGGCGTCGAATCGGCCCAATAATTCGGCATAGTAGAGCCCTGTGACCGTTTTGCCCTTCTCCAGGAAGTCGAATCCCAGTTTGAATCCCAGAAAACGGTGGCCATCACCTTTCCGGCCGATAGAACAGTCTTCGCCTTCTTCGGAGCTCGTTCGCCGGGTGAAGTCCACTGTTTCGACTGTTCCTTGGTCTCTGGTGTGTACCAGTGTATCCATGTTTCGTCGACGGTTACGAAACGACGCAGAAATTCCTTCGGATTGCGCTTAAATATCGTCAAACACTGCTCTGAAGTGGTCTCACGGTTGCGCTTGTTGTCCGAAGTGAGCAAACGCGGCACCCATCGCGCCGACAGCTTTCTCATGCCCAATATTTCATGCAGGATATGACCCACACGGTCTTTTGAGATGCCTACTGTCTCAGCTATCTCGCGCACCTTCAATCGGCGGTCTGCCAATACGAGATCGTGGATTTTTGTCACGTTATCCTCCGTGGTAGCCGTTTTCGGGGCACCTGGGCGTGGCTCATCAAAAACCGACTTGCGACCACGTTGAAACTCGTTAAACCAATTTTTGACGATCGCCATCGAAGGAGAAGAGTCACCGTACACAGCATCGAAGCGCTCTTTGATTTCGCTGCGCGATTTCCCTTCCAAAAACAAGAATCGAATCACCGACCGATATTACTCTTTTTCCATTTTTCTCAAATCCGCGGACACGCTCGCTTCCACACGCGGTCAAAACAAAACTACGCGTCTGATTCGGCTGAAATTTTGATAGTAGCTGTCTACGATAATGTACTACGCGATTAAAAATTGCTCTTGCGATAGTGGTGCTATCGGGCGGTGAGGCTAAGTACTTATCGGACCGCCCTCGTAAATCCCGGAACAAGACAAACTAGTCACTTCACTTCTGAAAAAGATCACGATAAGATGATCGAAACGTCAAGTTCTACGAACTTTCTATACGGCAGAGAACTTGAGAACCGCATCGCAACCAAATTTTTCACAGTTTACTATCGGGTGTTTGAAAATAAGGTAAATACCAATTCCAACGGTGAAGCTAGTAGCAATAATCTCTCTAGGGTCGGAAAAAGATCCCTGTAAAGTAGAAGTAATTCTTACATGCAATTAATTTGTAAATAAAAATCCATTCACCCCATTCGATGGATATTGGCATATCTTGCCTTTGATTGTACCCTCTGCACTGCAATGGCGTTACCTGTCGCATAGGTGTCAGTAATATTTTTCACTTGTACATTTCAAGGACGACCTCCATTGTCATCATAAGCTTGTGCTCGCCATATCCAAGAAGCACGCACTCATCCAAAAATATGAAGAGTTCCTCGAATAGTTTGTGGGGCATTTTCAATATGGCGTTGCTGTAATTCTTGGATAGTCTCCACTGGCAACGAGTACACAAGTTGTTCATGTGACCCCAAATAAAAAAAATAGCAGGGGTTCACATCTGGCAATCGTGGAGGCCACAATAGTGGACCATTACGTCCTATCCATTTGTTGGGGTAATGCGATTTTAGCCACTATATTACCTGAACAGCAAAATGGTGTGGAGCCCCAATGTAAAGATACCACATATCGTGACTCTATAACGCCGCATTGTCTATCATATCGGGCAATGTTTTCGTTGCTTCAAATGTGTGTGTTACGGGAATTACGTATCCTTGCACGAGAAAATTCTGCTTCATTTGTCGCCAATGTAAGAGATGTGAGTGTTACGATTGCTTTCTGTTGATATAACAGCAATTCGCAAAAATGAATTCGGCGCGGTAAATCTGCAGAGTTTCTGCTTTCACTCGTTGCATGTGATAAGGGTGCAATCCTTGCTTGTATAGTGTCCTCCTCTACACTCACCAGTGAACTGAGACACACCAATTTTGGTAGCAAATCGGCATGTAATAATACTAGGATTTTCGCTGACTTCATTCAAAATTTTCTCTTCAGTATTTAATACCTGACAATACGTTCGCGATTTTGACCTATATTGTGGCGCGTCATTTCGAATGAACCAGTATCCCTTAAATGCTGGACAATAGTTGTAAAAGTACGTGAAGCCGGAAGTCCGCGATTGGGAAAACGTTCTGCATAGGGAAGAGGGGGGAATGGCGGTCCCCTAAGCTTTTTTCCCAATTATAACTAAATTATTGAAGCATTATTGGCAGCTCATGGTCTAAATAAAACTTCAGAGTCAGGAGAGTCTCATAATGTTATTTACTAAAAACATAAAAACTAAATACTAAAATTTTGTGGTTGATTTAAAAAGGGATCTTCCTACCCACAGTATTGGGGTAATGGGGCCGGGGCCGACATTACTCTTGCTGAGATGCTCACATGCAGAAGTCGCATTGTTGCTGCAAGCTTTATGGGCCCACTGACCACATCTGGTGCATCATATCGACATCTCCGTTTTTTCTCCGAATTCTCCGTATGTAATACATATATCTTCATTTATTTCGTCATCGCTGTCGTCTACATCCTCCGAAGTAACTGTTTAACTGTTTCCTTTTTGCAAAGTCTTTCTCTCTTGTTCCTTTTTTCAACTAAATTCCGTTCAGATAAATCATCTTCATCAAATTTTTCTCGTTTAGTTCCTTTTTTAGTCACCTGGATAAGCTTTATTTTCAGTTTTTCTTTCTTCTTGTTATCTTTTTCTTCTAGAACTGTCTTCATTGGAGTATCCGTCGTCATATCAGAATGCTGCTGCCTGCTGTTTTGACGTTTTTTAGTCACCGTAGTGTTGGACTTTAAAGACTGAGGCAGCGGTATTATTTCAGAGATGTTCTTCGTTTTCTTCGATCTCATTAACTTGTCTTTCTGCTGTTGCATTGTTAAGCTCCAGAAGAGCTCCAGCGAGAGCAAAATCTTCATCTGTAAAAATGTCTGCATTTGGAGGGAATATTCTTGTCGCTACTCGGCTATATGCTTTGTTAAAGATTTCAGCCAATTGACTGGTAGTAATTTTTTCATGCACGTGATCTCTTAAATAATTTCCGCACTCAACGTTATAAGCCTTCTTTAAAGACGAGTAAAAGGCAACATCTAACTGTAGTAACCTATGAGACGTGTGAGGTGGTAAGGTCAACACAATTATTCCATTAGCTTTGCAAAAGTTGTATGCCATAAAAGTGCAGTGGCTACAGTGGTTATCCATAACCAGCAGCACAGGGTCATTTTTGGAAGGCTTCACAATTTTTTTATTTCTTCACCTGTGATGCCACAAAATAGTTTTGACAGTTTAATAATCTGACTGGCTAAAAGTAGCTCGTTCTCATTAGTGAACAGAGGATCTGATGTTTCACCAGTATTTACCCTGTCTTGCAAGGTACCTCTTGAAATCGAGAAAGCTCTTGAAACTTCTCAGATACTCCTTCCATTCTCTGTAGCATCCAAAGCAGCTGCCATTTGTCGATTTATCTTTCTCCGTTCTTCTAACATATTTTCGCGTGAAATTTTATAAAAACACGAGGGGGTAATGCCGGTCGGCCATCATTACCCCCAAATAGGTGGCCGGCATTTCACGTAAAATGAAATGCACAACTTTTATGTCTACAACACGGTTATTTCTTAGATTATGGAATCTAAAGTCAGACCAGTAAAACCTGCATAAAACATTGATTATACCAACGCAGTTAATGTTTTAAATATACAAAAACGATATTGTCTACGTACCTTTAAAATTTATTTTTTGTTATAAGAATTATTGCACATTTAAGTTTTTCAACGCTGCTTAGCACTGGAGCGCCATACAACGCTAGTATTACAAATACATATTTAGTTCCTCTCCCACAGGGGACCCAAGATGTTTAAATAGCTAAGCTCATAACCAAAAAAATTACTGGCCGGCATTATCCCAATGGCCGGTATTTCCCCAATGGCCGGTATTTCCCCTGTTTTCCCTACAACACACGGACCTATTTGCGTTTCCACGAGCTTTATCATAAAGTATCATCATATCAATTTATAGGCCATCATCATCTGTAATTAATATCCTTACAGATCGAAAGCTGCCTTCGTTTGCCTACATCGTTCGTAATGCATACGTCAATCTTTGTAAACTGACCTATCTTAAACGCATCACTCAAAGCAAGCACTCGCCGCCGCCGTTATAAAAAAAAACATGCAGAACGTCAATCTTTAAAAAGTGACCTACCTTAACGTGTCACTCAAAACAAGCTGCGGGAAAATCTTATGAGCAATAATAAATCGCTGATTACGTTAAAAAAAATACGAAATTTTTCTCGCCCTTATTACCGATATATATGGAGTATCGAAGTTTATTAAAATTTAATGCATCACAATTACTATTTCTCTCTTTGTTGTTAACCCTAATCATCCAAAACTAATACTTAGAAAGTTTAATTGCAAATATCTCCAAACCATTGACGGCATATTCAAAATAAATAACCATTCACGTAAATAACTTAATTTATCGAGTGTTATTAACAGGATAATTAACACATTTACAACATTACAATTAGCTATAAGTTATAAAGTGTATCACATTGTAACTTAGGTTCAAATTTAATCTTGGAACTTAGTCTTAGTATAATTCAAGCAAAAAATATTTTATTAGAAAATAACTTAATATTTTGGGCTTAAGTTTAAAATTAGAATTTTTATCTGCTTTATAAAAGACGTATTCTTGCGTCCAGTTGTCGTTGTGAAAATCGAACTTTGGGTTTTTTTAATAAATGTGGGCAAGAAAAATCGTCGATCGTCAAGTTTCCTTTCACGAATCTACACTATTTTCTTTTCTCGATTTACAGACGAGGAAGATTTATTTATGGTAACCGATCTGCTACTTGGAGGTGACTTACGATATCATATATCTCAGGAGGTGCACTTTTCAGAAGATGCAGTCAAGTTGTTGATTTGCGAAGTAGCACACGCTCTTGATTACTTGAAGTCAAAACGAATTATTCACAGGTAAAATCAACTAATGCATTAAATATTCATTAATTTTTGCTACTAAGATGTTACGTGTTGCATTTTAATTAATTACACTACACAAAATTTTCTTGCTTATTGATTTATATTTAGTAAGACTGAACATTTTTAAATATTAACGTGATTAAATGTAAATTAAATTTTGTACAAGTAAAAAATAATTTAAATTGCTTTATAAAGTGGCCAAGTCTTATTTAAAATCTTTAATATGTTGACGAAAACAATGATGACTTTTATTTTTGAATAGTGTATAATAAGGCGTTTAATACCTATTTCATGTAGATGAAAAAAACTCTCGTGTAAGAAGTGTCGTTAAAGTTAAATTATCCGCTGAAACTTATTCGTAACTTTGTGCACTTAGCATTAACGAAGTTCTAACATGAGTATACTATAATAGAATTATAAAATATTTATAACTGACAGACGCCAGAGCTTTGAAAATAACTTTACTTACTTACTTAAACATGATTTAATATCGTTTTGACGAAGACTGATATTTTCCGTAGTGTTCGCAAAGCGTAGAGGAACAGCTTCGGAGATTTTGCTATATTGTTGATGAGTATTATCTGCGTTGCAATAATAAAGTTGAAATGGCATAATGAATCTCCAAACGTTTGTCTTAAATATATTATATATTATTATTATATGTATATAATCTCCAGATGTGTCAAAGGACAAATGTTAAAATATTTTTAAAATTGTGATCAGAATGCTTTCTAAAGAAAAAAAAAATAGTTTCTATTAGAAAGTTCAAGTTTAAAAAGAAGGACGCAATTATGTTTTGCAATTTATTGTTATGTCTTGACATTAACAAAGAGGTTTGTTTTAAAAGTAATCTTATCTAGGACATAAGTTTGCGCACTTCATAGCCCACTCTGACCCGTTTTCAATAAATCGCATGGTATATTGTTTTAAATGTGCGTGTCTTCATAACAATGAACAATTTTAATTACAAATAAGATCCAATCGATATACCATATATATTGAATATTCAAAATAGAAATACCTAAATTTAATAGTGATTGCGTGATTTATAATAAAACAAAACTTCTCATATTACTATATTTTGTATTTTATAAAATCGATTTACAATTAAGCATACGATAGAGCAGCATTTTCTCTGTCGTGTAAGGTAACACAGCGTTTTTTATTTTACAGGAAAGAGATAACGTTTATCTTATTTCGATAAAAAAAAGCAAAGGAGTAAACGTCGTACAGATCCCACAAACTATATCGTTCCATTAAAAATGAATTGACAAAAAAACGTTGCGACGGAAACGCAACGGACATAACACAGGTCGCCTACTTCCTTCCACTTCTCTGCATTGGCGTTGCGCTTCCTCCGTAGTTTTTTTTTTGCGATGAATTTTATTGGTACTATTTAACGCAACTCTGTTGCGTTTTTTTGTCGAAAGAAGACAAGCACTATCTCTCCCTGTCGAAAAAAAAACAGAGGAAATGCTCGACTGTTTGAAGCTTAAGGCCTCGCCCTGACACGACGCTTTCCGTGCGGATTCCGCACTGAAACCGCCATGTGTAAACTGTAACTAATAGTCTTTAGTCCAAAAAAAAAATCATCGTGTGTGGCATCAATTTAAAGGTCTTAAAGAGATAAAATTGATTGTTACTGACTTGCCATCTTGAAATTTCGCAGTTTTTAACAAAAACACGGAAAACAGATAAGCTTTCTTGATAATATAACACGTTGGAGTGTGTTATGAAATTAAAGATATAAGGCGAACATGACTGTTACAGAGTTGCTATTGTGACGGTTTCAAATTTCCAAATAATCGTTTTCTATTAAATCAATAGTATATAACGGTATTAGGCCGATATGCTTGATATAACAAACGGGGATAAGTTCTATATTTACATAAATTATTTGAGTTTGTTAAATGCATATCGGCCGTATGTTGTTTAATAATTCTCGTAATACTAAACGATGAAAGAAATATCGCCAAGAAGAAATCTTTTTCGGCAGAAGTATTCATAATAACAAACTTCGATAAGTAGCCTGAATTACGAATGTTATTTTGTTGTAACTATAGCAACGTTTGAGATACAGGGCAAATAGTAATAACGACCTAGGCCATTAAGGATAGCATAACAATCATGGAAGCTCTGTAGATACAATGAAATAACATTCAAGTATTACGAAATAGTATACAGTGAATTTAAGTGTGGTCATAGGGATTTCATGTTAAAAATTATACCTTCAGTTAAGTTATGTTATCGTACAAATTTGAAGCAAATTATCATTTTTTATTAATAAATATAACATGCTTATCGGGGTAAAATTATAAAGAGTGAAATTAAGAGAATTTTTTAGACATAACTAAGTTAAAATGGGGTTTACGAAATTCAATATTTCCTCGACTATTGTGTTGATGCATATCAGAATGTCTAGAGAAATTAGACTTATTTGAATAAATTTCGAGTACTCTTTGATATAAATACTGATGGTAATGGCATTATACCTTGTATCCTGCTCCTACAATAAGCTGCCTTTAAGATGTGATCACTGAGAAAAGGTTTTAGTTGTCGTAAGGCATACAAAGAACTTATTACATAGACTAGTAATGTGATCAGACCCCTTTAAAGAATCGTCAATTATGATACCTAGAAGTTTACAGTGCATACCACTAATAAATTTTCTATCGTTAGAAAAATACAGATGTTCCGTTTTTGCGTGATTTAAGGAAAGATGGTTTGTTTGACGCCAAGTTTCGACTTTGGCTAAGTTATATTCAATGGTAGTATTTAAATCTTCGAATTTCCTATTATAATGATGCAAACAGAGTGCGCTTGGATTCTTGCATGTAATGACATAAATCATTTATATATATAATAAGGAAAATAGGCCCCAACACTGATGCTTCAGGTATTCCATATTCAACTAGTCTGCAAGAAAACATATTATTATTTACATTGACGCATTGTGATCTGGTAGTTAGATATGATTTAAATAATTCTAGAGAAGTACCCTTTATACAATAATAGGAAAGCTTTTCTACAAGCAAACTGTGGGAGACACTCAAAGGCTTTGGTCAAATCCAGAGCGCATGTACTGAATGAGTTCTAGACCCAAGGCCCTCCACTATGTCCTCTACAACCTTTAAAATTGCCTATATGGATTACATTACATTCGTTCAATAATTTGTCTCTTTTTTCTTCAATTTTTCACAGTAAAATAATTAAGTAAGACGTGTTAGGATGTTCTAGCAAAGTTTATCTTATAGTTTAATTTATGACAATACAAAAATTTACTTAAAATTTGTGCCATAACATAAATTAACACGAGGTCAAATTTTTAACATGTAAATATTTCTGGTATGGCCACACTTAAAAAACATGTGAGAAATTTTGTAACAAACCTTAAAAATAATCGCAGTTTTATAATAAAAAATTACGAATATCAGGGAATGAGTTTTCTGCAACTTCAAGAGTCTAAATTGGCATAAACTCGCAACCCAGAACACAATTTTACAAGTACTAATTTTTACTAAAATACAAAATTCAAACAAACTTGATACTAAATACAAGCTACTCTCTACAAACGGTGTGTGCACAAAACATATGCGAATTAATTTTCTCGAAAGTACAGATTCAAAACTCGCGGAAAGAAAGCAGATTCTCTAAAGACCTATTCGCCACTTCCGCATGAAATATTTTCTACTCAATTCTACCTACATAAATAAATGTATAAATAAAAGATAATTATCAGCCTTAAATTAAACCCACATTTTCAATCTGCTGTGTGAAAACTTGTAAAATAAAATAGGTCTATTACACTTAATATTTACATTATTTGTTGCTATTATTATTATTTTACAATATTTGTAAGTATTTTTTTGAACATTGGCGGCAACACATGCAATATGATGTTTACATCGTCCTGTTTATTTCCATTTTTTCATGAATAATCTCATTTGTTACAGGGATATCAAACCTGACAATATTTTGCTCGACGAAGAAGGTAAGAATGTATTTTTATGTAGCTTCATCTTCATTCAGTATAATTTTAAATTTTATCTTAAACCAGCCTTTAACAACTTGATGTGTTCACAAACTTATAATCGAACAATCAAAAATGTAAGTTAGCTGCAGATTTTCAGACAAAACAAAATAGTAAAATGGCTACACACATCAAAAATGTCTCAAGGATACATAGTTTAGTCATTATATTTGTAGATTCGTTGCCTCTGGAATATAATAATCATAGTTGCTCTTAGTTAGCAATATAATAATAATAATAATAATTTTTATTTGATTAACTTATATGTAAAATAAAACTAAGCAACTCGTAGAAAATGATAAATAAAGATGACCGATTCACAGGGCGAGCTTCAGGTTTAGGAAAATTTCTAATGGTTTACAAGCTAACCATGAATTAAAGTATTTGCTATAACAGTAAGGAACAGCTTAAACATCAACTAAATTAGAATTAGACTACGATCCAAGTTATGATTCGATGGAATAGTGTTTACTTCAGTTGTTTAAATCGAAGCTGTTGATTTTGTTTTGGAAACAGTTTCATATGTTTTTCCATAATTTGTACGTATTTAGTGTAATTGTGATGCAACGTGTTCAACAAAGCCATTGAAGCCATGATGAAATGTTTCGCGCAATTGGAATTATCGAAGATGGTGAAAGACAAGCAAATGTTGCAAGGGCTTTGGAGGCATCAAGAGAATTTAGAAATCCAAAAACAACAGCATGCGGAAAAATACGAATTTTAACTCCAATGTTTTGGTTAGCGCCTTAGAAAACACGCACTGTTTCCAATCAAACTGTCAAGAATAGATTGCATGAAGCCAATCTTCATTCCTGTTGCCTCTATAAGATGTCCAGCAATTGGTCCTGGTAATTGAAAAGCTCGAAACACTTGGTGTGCAGAGCAAGAAAATTAGAATGAGCGACAGTGTACTACAGTTTTTTTTACTGACGAGTCGCGATTTGGATTATCTCCAGACACGAAAAGAACTCGGTTCTGGAGACGGCCTGGTAATCAGAAACGGCTGAGACAAATTGAAGAGATAAAAAAATTCCAAAGCGGGCAGAAACGATCATGCATGGGGGAATAATGATAGGCAGAAGAATAGAACTCGTTTATATTGGATCTGTAATGGTTGGTAAATATCAGGATTAACATCTGAAGATTGTTGTTCTTCCCAAAACTGAGGAACTCCTTCTAGAATTTTGCACAGTATGTTGGTGTTACCGTTTCTCAGTACTTGCAAGCGCATAAATACAAGCAGACTTTTTGGGTGCATCCATCATCACTGGAATATATTGCACAAGAACAAATTAACCACTTAATGCCGTAACGATGCAGAGCAGTTTAAACTTTAGTTATTAGATTAATAAATGTCGTGTTTAGAATAATATGTTGCTCAAAAATTGAAAATCACAAATATGAAACTGTTATTTAGGCATTCTTTGTATTGTAAATTAAAATAAGTTTAATAAAAAGGTTAAAGAAAGGTAAAGCAGCTAGACATGGCCAAATAACAGCGGAAATGTTAAAAAATATGACAGATAAGGGCCAGAATCTGCTCACAGAAATGTATAATATAGCATGGGACCAAGGAATGGCACCGATGGACTGGAAAATTGGTATTATTATGTCAGTGTACAAAAAAGAGGATAAGTCGAATTGTAAAAATTACAGAGGCACCTCGCTATTGAGTGTGGTATCCAGAGTGTACAAAAAAATCCTGGAAAGGAGCTTAAAAGAAGTGCTAGAACCACAACTAGAAGAACCGCAATGTGGATTCAGGAAAGGAAGAGGTATTCATGACAACATATTTACAATAAAGTAATTAATTGAAAGAACAGGAAGCATGGCCTTTATAGACCTGGAAAAAGCTTTTAACAGAATACGGAGAGAAACAGTTAACAAGAGTCTAGCTGAAATAAAAATAAATATTAAACTAAGAAAGGGAATAATGAGCTTGTATACAACCATCAGGAACTATGTAAGATCAAATAATTTACAATGAGAAGAATTTGTAGTAGAGGAAGGCCTAAACAAGGATGATGCGCCCTCTCTAGAAGGGTAAAAATGTTTCCGGAAGGTGGTGGAAACGGACAATGGTCTTTTCGGGAGTGCGGAAGAAGAAAAAGAACATTCATTCATTGATAAGCTTGCGGTCACGGTGCGAGTTTCGTGTAGTTTTTACCGTTTTATTTCATGTTCATCACTAGGGTCTTTTTTTCTCTAAAGTTTTTGTTGTAACCGAAAGTATTATTTTATTAAAGTAAAGTTAAATTCAAGTGATCTATTTAATTTCCGGCAAATTCGAACCCAAACCGCTACAAGAAAGAGTTTTAACTTCAGTTTTATTTAATGTGGTAATGGACGATATAATAAAAGAAACGAAGATGAGTACTAGTAAGGTTTATATAAGGCATAGAAACTTAACACCGGAATGAATAGAAGTGTGCGCATTTGCTGATTATTTAGTGACATTCGCAAAAAGTGCCAACGGCCTGAGGAATAATTTGCACATATAGAATGAAGCATTTAAAAAGAGAAATCTAAAAATAAATGAACATAAAACAGAAATAATGGCAGTAGGAAATGAAAACGTTAGAAGTAAATGGTCTGTAACTCGAGCAAGTAGACTTGCTTGAGACTAGAGTACTTAGGTGTTCAGATAAATAATAGAGGGAATCAAGAAGCTGAAATTGTTGTTCGATTAGAAAGTGCTTCGAAATTGTATCATTCCATAAAAACTATTTGGGAAAACAAAAATGAGCGTATACAAATCAGTAGTGATTCCGATCTTAACATTTGGAAATGAAAGCTGAGCTCTAACTAAAAAGTGTATAAGCAAAGTGGAGAGAAGTGAAGTTTTAAGAGCAATTCTAGGAATAGCGAGGCTGGACAGGATTAGGAACAATGTGGTGAGCTAAGAGCAGAACCAGTACTAGAAATAATAAAAAAAAAGCCAGTTGAGATGGTTCGGTCACATAGTACGAATGGACATTAACCGAACAGTAAAAAAAATATGGGAAGCAAGAATATAAGAGACGCAGAAAAGGGGTAGACCTTTCAGCGGTCTACCTCTTTTCTTCTTCTCTTGTATTCTTTTTCCAATGTTGTCAAAAAAAGGAATAACGAGAGAGGAGCCTAAGACACGCACTCGCATTAGAAGTCAAACTTGTAAAACAATTCCAAAATAAGGTACAGTGAAAGGAAGCCATTTCCTTGCTGTTATTTAGAATCTGCACCAGGTGGTAACCACATCTAGGAACTGATTCCAAGTAGAATTCTAGTTCACCGACTCCGACACCACCACCTTAATTAGAAGATAAAAGCAGTTATGTAGAAGAGATAGCAGTTTATATTTAATTAACATATAAAGGACTTCGCCCACTAGACCTGACCGTAATAGGACCGTGCTAGGACCGTAACCGGGCCGACACATGCAAAAGAAACAATTCTTATATCTAACAGGATTCAGCGTTTCAGCAATGTGACTTCAAGCGTCAGCTGACCTGGTGATGTATTAGACGGTTTAAGTGAACACCGAACCGTACCGTGCCGGGCATTATATCTTATAACATGTGCACAAAAAGTTTTCCCATCTAGTATGTTGCTCTCATTTTTTCGCATGTTCACGTATGTTCCTTACTTGATCCATACCCTAAACAGACAAGTAAACAAACATAACTTAAAAAACATTGTTTTATTGATTTGATTTTACAATGATTTTCACATTGGAAGAAAAATCTTTTATGGTTGAATCCTATTTTCGAAACGCTCAAAAAATCAATGGTGAATAGACCTATTCTATTCCTGATTGTACTGCAGAATTTCAGAAAAAATTTCCCGAAACTGTATTTCTGTACCACTAATTTGTTAATCAACTTCAGTACTCTAGGACTATTCAGAAAAACTGGCAATGTGGCTAGAAAACAGGTATCAGGAAGGTCTAAAGTAAGAACTGAGGAGGTAGTTGAAAATGTGAGACAAATTATGACTGATGCTCCTCGCACTTCCATCCGTCACCTGTCACCACAAGTTGATCTTTCTGTCGAGACCTGCAGAACTATTATAAGAAAGGACTTGCAAATGTTCTCTTATCCTTTGACTGCCGTGTATGATTTCTTCCAGTAGATTTTGAACCAAGGCGAAGACATTGTCATTGGTTTTTAAACGATATTGACAATGAAGATTTGTTGGACAAAACTTTCTTTGCCGATTAGTCCTGGTTCCATTTGACAGGATACATTAATTCCCAAAATATAAGGATCTGACGGGGTACAGTAAACCCTCATATTTTTATTGAAGCCCCACTCTATCCATAAAAAATTGATGTTTGAATAGATTTAAGTCGTTTATTTTGTTTAGTTTAAAATACGTAATAAATCGTAATTATTGGTTATGATCATCTGTTGACGTTATGTCAAGGTTATATATCAATTTGACGTTTATGATCAAGTAAGGAACATACATGAACATGCGAAAAAATGAGAGCAACACACTAGATGCGAAAACTTTTTATGCCCATGTCATAAAACTATGAAGATAATAAAGTAGATTCTTGTCCGGTGAAATTGTGTAATGAATTATCTCAAACGGACACTGAAAAATGGCACAAATGCTCAACGTTTCACTATCGCTTGATAGCTTCACCCCTGACGAAGCTCTCGAGCAATAATGAAAGTTGAGCATTTGTGCCATTTTTCAGTGTTCGTTCGAGATAATTCATTATGGAGATAATGTTTTTTTTTTGCACGTGTCGGTCTGATTACAGTCATACGATCCTATTACTATTACTATTTCTACTTAACGGGTAACTCTTTCTAAATAATAGCTAGGAAATTCTCTCATGAGTTTTTTTTATTTCATAATTACGTCATAGATCAGACAAGCATAATACTTGCAATTTTGATATAGCCTTTTAGATACTCAAGTATACTTAAATATTTACAAAAGACAATTTAAGTTATATAAATAATCAGACCACGTACGGAATTTCTAGGTCACGCTCACTTAACAGACTTCAACATTGCGACCGTTCTGGAGAATAGTCATCTGGCATCGTCCATGTCGGGCACGAAGCCGTACATCGCCCCCGAAATATTTGATTGTGCTGTCGATATTTGCGTCGGGTATTCGTATGCCGTGGATTGGTGGTCCTTGGGTAGGCAAATTGAAAAAAAGCCGGCATTGTTCCGAATTGGGTCAAGCTCATATTCGTTTTAGGAGTGGTGGCTTTCGAAATGCTCAGAGGATATCGCCCCTTCGACATACATTCCAGTACGTCCATCCAGGATGTTCGCATATTGTTTCAATTGGGCATTGATTATTCATCGATGTGGAGCGAAGGAATGGTAAACTTATTGGGAAAGGTATATTAAATTGTCATTACTTTTTTTAATATTTAAAATAAACTTAATTTCAGCTACTCTGTATTAGCCCGGGAGCTAGAATTTCATCTCTGCAAGAACTGAAACAAATAAAGTGCCTACACAAATTCGATATGGACATAGTTTTACAGAGGAAGTACAAGCCGTATTTCGCACCACCGGTAAGAACTTGGTTATTTGTCGTATTCTTTAAGGCAATCATTTGTTTTTAGAAAGATCACCTAAATTGCGACCCCACTTTTGAACTCGAAGAAATGATCATCGAGACAAAACCGCTTCACAAGAAGAAGAAGAGGTTGGCGAAGCAAAGGTCGGTTAGAGAAATACAGGGAGCAGTAATGTTTGACGCGGTGAGTCGAGTGCGGATAATATTGTCGAATTTCGTTATACACCAGCCGATCTATAAAACTATGATCCCTAGCTTTGCTTCGAATAAAATGATTACCTTTTGAATTTCAAGAAATTGAAAGCCGATAATTTTTCGATTACTCCGCGACACGCGTTCACCATTTGTACCAATCAAAGACTATGCTGAGTGATATTTAATGTTTTTCTTGAAATGCTTGTTATCGATTTTTCACCATCATTATTAAAAATAAACTTTATTATTACACGTGTTCAACCAAAATAAAAACATCGTTATGATGAATCAGCCCATTGTTATAGCATTAGCTAACATGCGTAGTATGAATATAAACCTCTGCGTAGCTCTTCAATCATGTTCCGAAAAAATAAAATGTAGGTCAAACCTGAATTTCCCCTGAAATTTCAAAGGTGGACTATTTGCTCTTGATAAATAATTCAACTCACAAAATGTGTTCTGTTTCGCCAAAAAAATTTCATGTCAATCCCGTTCTTACAATCAGTTTTCTTCAAATGAATGAAACAACGATTCACTCAGTACGAAAATATATTCAGTCGTTTAAGGTAACTAATAAATGAAATTCTTTTTACAGGAAAGAGATTCACCAAAAGATTTACAACCAGGAATAATTCCCGAATTTAAAATCTACAACCGTTATCTTGAAATGGAAAGACGTGAGAAAGAACGAAAAGAACTCGCTTGGGAAAAAGAACTCCAAACGGCAATGAATTCGTCGGATCCTTTAGGCGAACGAATTAAAGACGAGACTTATATACCAAGTTGTCAAAGTTGCCCCAAACTTGACGATTGTGTAGGAGCAACGAAGTTACGGAAAATGACGAGCTGTGATTCGGGTTTCAAGAAAACCTTCGAGAAAAAGTCGGCCAGCGAACACTTCCAACTAAGGGAGGACTGCTCTTCCGAAAATAATCAAAGTCAATTGTTGAATTTACCAGAATCCAAGTGCTCACCAAAATCAACCGGCGCGGGCGTTTGTGATATTCAGAACAAGATGCATCAGATAGATTTTATAGATCGTACTCCGTCACCCGTCGAAAAAAGTGAAGGCACTTGAACATATATTTATACTCTCAAAACATATATTTATATTCTCAAACTTTGTATGTACATATAGGACCAACTGATATTAATAAATTATATTTTTTCCATTTGACTTAATTTTTTAATGTCCTCATGAAACTACTTTGTGCATAATGTTGTATATTTTCCTAAAAACAATTTATTAAATATTTTTTCGATAATGATAAATAAATACATATAGACTGTGTCCACGGATTTTCTACAATAGAGGAAAAACTAATTTATTTTACGTTTTTGGAAAAAAGTTATTTTTTATAAAAGTTTTTGCTTGCATTAAATCCTACAAAAATTCTCGAAATGTCTCATGTATGGCTTTAAATTTAAGAAACATGCTTACTTTTTCTTAAATAATTGTCTAAGTTCATATTACATTGAAAATTATCGCAATAGTGATTGTTCAAACTTTTCGGTGACTTAGTTAAAGCTATGGTCACATTGCAGCAGTAGATTTATTTAATAAAATGTTACAGAACCGGAGAAACGACATGTCAAATGATCACTGATAAATGTAATGTATACATCTATAGATTGTAGAATATCCTGGCATTCATATTACAATTAACACGTTAAAAAGCAAAATTCCATTTTTTTTCAAAACTGGTTCTATATTGTTAAGCAACGTGTGCAGGGACTTTAGGCTACTAGGTTGATAAGTGAATAATTTTTTCCATATTTAAAATTAATAAAAATTTTCGTAATAAGAAATGTGTAATGTATAAAGCCAAATTAATTGCGGTTTCAATTTCTTAAAGAAGGAAACTCTTAAAATAAAAGAAACTATGAAAGATATATCGAAGTCATATGTCGCTCGATTATTCCAGAAAATTCGTGGACACATTGTTAATAGTATACTGACATTCAAATATTTCTGTATACCGAAAAAAATTACTTAATGAAGAAGTTAGTTAATAGTTTAAGAGATGATCTTCGACGAATGTTTAAATAAAGTTCAAATATTATTAAATCTTTACAAAATGGCTTAAATTTCGAAAGTGCACTTTAAAAATAATAAGGTCAGTCCATTCTATACTAGTTACCAAAAAGTACCATAAAGTAAAAGCCACTGTAACAAATTTTTTTATGTGTTGCAGTTTTTTTCACCAGATAAGTATGTAATACCATAATTTATAAAGAATAATGAAAATTTTCGTCATAGAAAACACTTATTGGCTCAAAATTGATAGAATTGATATTGTATCAGTGGGCGCATTCAGCAGAACATATCAGAACAGTTCCTGCTGCAACAGTTGAAACTGAGCAAGGTTACTAAAGCTAAAAGCTAGTTCAGATTATGCTGGTATTTTAATCAAGTGGGCTTGTCTAACTTACCACTAAACGTTATAATAACTGGGAATTTCAACTAATCCACTTTTTAGCACATGAGTCACTCAAATCGAGTAAAATTAGAAGAAAAATAATCTTAGCTTGTCTGATTTTTCCCAAATGTTATTAATGGATTTTAGATAACAAAATATAAGGTATTCTTTATTTTGTTTGCCACAGAAAAGTAGATTGAGCTATTTATTAGATATCAACAGTTTCCAAAAATACTGCAGCATCTGTCCTCTTAATCAAGGATAACTCTAGTCATACGAAGGAGCTATCTCTCAGTAGTGCACGTTGCATAGTAGTTACTGTGATTCATTTTTTTATACAGCTGTGACACGTTTCGACGTTGAAAATATTATTTCTACTCTACCCAATAAGAATTCAACTGGTTTCGATAACGTTTCCCTTAAACTCATCAAATTTTGCAATACCGAACTAGCTTTATCTATTGAAAATATCATAAATGAATCAGTTACTGTAAGAAAATTTTCCGAAATTCCAAAAGAAGCTATCCATAGTACCTATCCAAAAGAAGCGGAAATGTCTAGATGTTGATAATTTCAGACCAATAGCGTTACTTATTGTTAGTAACATTTCTAAAATAGCTGGAAAAAGAAGTAGCTGCAAAAATGACAAAGTTTTTAGAAAAAAAGTCTCTGCTATCTATTAATCAATATGGTTTTCGCCATGATCATTCTAGTATTTTTCAGTTTATTCAAAACAAGCTTGACACAAATCACTACGTAGTGGGAAAGTGAGAATATTTTTCGACTTAACGGAAGCGTTTGATACTGTGAGACCCGATTTCATTTCACAGAAATTGTTGTATAGAATCCATAAATAGTTGGTTAGTGTCATTTTTTTCTTATCAAGTTAAAATTCAAAGCACTTATTCTGATCTTCACTGTCTTGATTTAGGTACACCTCGGGGTAGCGTCCTTGGCCCGCTTATACTTTTCTTATTTATAAACGACCTGCCCCAATTTCCTGCTGCAATTTCTTCTCCCTTAATGTAATTAAATTTTTTTCTATAGTTTAAATCGCGACATTCTGCGATTACTTTTTGACACAACTTTGTACAGGAAATGACAAATTGCAGCTAGTTTGCTACTTAATAAGTCCTCCCATACAAGGCGGCCAATCGCGCTGTCAAAGCATACTGAGTTCTAAAAAATTTTGTAGCAAATCGGTTTTGATTGCAGTGAATCCCTCGAGCATCCTTTATACAGCTGTTTCAGCTCTATTTGGGGCCTCGTCAGCAGAAGCGTAGCTTGAGACTTCCACTGCAAACTAAACCGACCTGTCCAAGGTTATTCGCAAATGCGATGTAATAATAATCAATAGTTTGAATCACCGAACACAACACGTTTGAATTGTGACATTCTGCGATCACTTTTTGGCACAACTTTGTACGAGGCCTCAAATAAGGCCGAAACAGCTGTACAGAGGATGCTCGAGGAATCCACTGCAATCAAAACCGATTTGTCACAAAATTTTTTAAAACTTTCAATATGCTTTGGACAGCACGATTGGCCACCTTGTATGGGAGGACTTATTAAGCAGCAAACTAGCTGCAATTTGTCATTTCTTAAACAAAGTTGTGTCAAAAAGTAATAGCAAAATGTCGTGATTCAAACTATCGATTATTATTACATCGCATTTACGAATAACCTTGGACAGGTCGGTTTGGAGTGGAAGTCTACGCTTCTGCTGACGAGGCCCCAAATAGGGCCGAAACAATTGTACAGAGAATGCTTCCTCCACAACTTGTGGATTTATGCTCCGCAAAAATTGTTTTACTAACAATTCCTCATACGTTGCTTCACTGTATTCGTTATACCCTATGTTACCCAGGTGTCGCAAAACAGTAGCTAACGTCTCACCTTCTTTTTGCTGCTGCGCGTAAAATTATGTTTCCGCGTCATTGTCTTCCTGTGCAAGTACTCTTGCCAGAGAATTTCGTGCTACTGCCCACGTAATATGCTGACCAGCTGATAAACTTTGAAATATTTGTCCAACAGAACCACCTAAGAAAAATGTGTCTTTAATATGTGAGAAAGTTTCGAATATTTCTATCCATTCACACCAGTTTCCCCCCGTAAACTTCGGGCATTGTACATCTGTCATTTTGTCATTTTTTATTTGTGAACTCAAAATGAATGTTCAATGGTTCAGCTCTTCACTGCGACGTTATTTATCCTATTATCCCACCGCTGCCACCAATGTAATGTTTTGTAATATTTATTAAAGAATTATATTTCAACAGACACATTCAAATACAATTTTTCGAATTCTAACAGGGTAACAACTAACTACTAAGTTTTCCCCAGACGCTTAACATTTTAATGTTACAAAAGATGTATAGTTTGTACAAGAAAAAAAAACAGCCATCCTGTACACCTAGTAGGGGAATCTTATGATTCAACAGGATGCTGTGTGGCTGAAAAAATCTAGATACGATATGAAACAAATCTAAAAAAAATAGCAGATTTATTTTTCTTTTTTCTGTGTTCATTTTGAAATTAAAAATAATTCCATAAATTCCTGAAAATTTAAAGTGCCATTTATTTCTAGCAAAATGGGAAGGACTCGGATTCGAATTTCGTGCCTATATTGACGTCATCACTAACGTGGTCTATTGCTATAGTAGATACGTTTAATAATATCCGTTCACGATCTTTTTAGATTCAGAGTAGGCCATGTTAGGGTGACATTTTTGTTGGTACCTCCAAGAGGATATGTTCCATTTTAATTTGATGGTTATATTTTTGAAACCTGGCGCCGAAAAATATTAATGATTTTTAGCATTTTGACTTAGTACTAGAAAGTCACAAGTAATTATTTATTTCAATTATTTTACTCTCTTCGTGCCATAGTAGAGTATAAGAAGCAATATAGTCGATGGAACTGACATTGAAGCGTCAGAATTTTACATTTGTCACATTTTGAGTTCTATCAAAATACATGCACGTAACTTAACGAAAAAAAAGCATAGCCCTCTAGAGTCTAAAAAGATCGTGAATAGAATATACCTTTTTGTAATTTTTAGTACATTTTTTGTCTAACCAATTTTTAAATAATTTTTTAAGTAAATCATATTTACGTCTAAATTTAAGTGTAGTCAAAAGTAAAGTGCGTAATTCTTTAAAAATACCAACTTGCAACGTCATTCTACATGTTCAGAACATTCAGTTGATTCAGAAATGGATACAAAGTCGTAATTTGTTTGAATTACGATATTTCATGATAGGTTCAGTTGCGTAGGTACTTATTCATCTAATTTCTTTTTATTTGTTTTGCTATATATTTTATATTTCTTACAACAAGGTCAATAAATAATATTCTATAAGTTTTTTTACCCCCTCCCCTTCATGTTATGTAGCTTCGAAAATATTAAAACCTCTATTTATTTTTAAATTTCGCGGTCAGTACAATTAACTTTGAATTTATGGTCTATTTTTTTAAGAAAAAGTAGCGCTGCGAGCGGGGACCGATTTACACTCGCAAAATTAATCGTGGGCGGTAAATTTGAATTCATTTATTACATTTAAGGATAATGTGTATGACTTTCCAAATTTATTATTCGTAAATAACTAAAAACAAAACAAACCATTCAATATACATATAGAAATAGAATAGAATATAGAAATTAATTAATTTGAGGATCAAATCGCAATATATTCAAATTGGACGTAACCTATTTATTGTCAGCATGACATAAATCATAAAATAACAAATCAAATAATTTATTGTATAAAATTCATCGATTACAATCTTTGTATGGGATCACCAGGCAGCAATTCCTGCACATGGAAAGGATAGAGTTGAACATTTTTACTTAACAATTTGCGACACGCTCTTTGGTACTACATTTTCAAGATTGACCTGTAGTTTTTGTTCAGAAAAGACCTTCAGTTTCATGAAACAACTGTACACACCAATGCAGATTGTCTTCAAGTGTTTTGTGGTTAATAATAACATTGGAAAATTCAACTCTAAACTCCTCCAGTTTCCCTTGACCCACAATTTTTGAACTATTACGAAAATAACTTTCAATCATAGTGTTTTCTGCTCTAATGTAAACACCTTTTTATAATGCCAAATGTCAACGAAAACGTATATGAGACCTGAAAGTAACTTATTTTTGTATAAAACGAACAAACAAAGCAAACAAACATGAAATACTTACTCGACAATTGACAGAACGAATGACACCAGAATATTAAATGAACGCATTATATTTTTGTTTATGCACTTATATCTTCTTCACTTGATAACAGCTCATTCTCCGAAGAGGAATCTGTGTTTACAACAAATTCCAATCCTTCTACCAAAGCTTCTACATTGTTATCTAAATTAAACATATCGTTCTCTTCATGGATAATATGATCAATGCAGTCAAGCCATTTGTCTGCAGCATAGATGAAAGCATTACAGATTACTTTAAGTTTCTAATATAGTGTCATCTATCGGCTTGGGGTGAATTATAAATGCGTTTGAAACCATGGTATTTTAACATAAACATCTATGTATACTCTTTAATCTATGGTCTGCAGTTACATGTGTCAATGCATTAATGAATAATTGTCTAACATCAGATAATTTAAATGTTGTATTATGAGCAGCCACATATCCTTTAACTTGAGCCCAAACCAATTGAATAGGATTGAGTTTGCAGTGATAAGGTGGAAGTCTCAAAACAATTCTACCAGTTGCTCTAACAATTTCATCGACTCGATATGGTATTGTATTTTGACTTGTGTGCTTCTTAGCAAGAGCCAAAAGCTCAACCTTCAGCATTTGTTTGTTTGCTACTATATTTTTATTTAAAAGCCATTCAGTGATTGTGTCTTTATTCCAGCTTGAATTTGGACTCTGTTCTGCTTTCACGGAATGGTACGGTGCATTATCCATTACTAAGATAGCTCCTGGTTCTAATTTTGGAAGTACCTCTTGTATCCATGTTTCAAACACAGCAGAATTCATCTCTTCGTAATAGTCACTAATTTTTTTTGATTCAAACATAAGTAAGCCACCTTCAACAAAACCTGTGTCACTGCCAATATGTGTTATAATAAGATGTTTGCCTTTTCCACTGGGATCTCGAAGTCCTACAGAAAGACCTTCAATGAATGCTCGCCTTGCTGATGTAACAGTCTTATCTTTCCAAACTTTTGACATGGTATGTTCTCCGTTAACCCATGTCTCATCCATATAATAAATTTTTCGACCATCCTGCCGATATTCACGGATTTTATTTAAATATCGACGACGCCATAAAACTATTTCTGGTTTTTCAAAAAGCATGTGATTTCTACCTCATTTTTCAAATCAAAATCCTAACTCTTTTAAAATCTTCCATACAGTGGACCTGGACATTGGTGGTATAGTTTCGTTTTCAGTTATTGCCTGCAAACAACTTACTCATAAGTAATCAATAATAAATAACAAAATTACAGTAATATCTATGAAAGAAAAATAATAACTAACTTGAAGAATTTTATCCAATGTTGGAATTTCGTTTCTTTGGAAAAAGTTGTGCACAGTGCAACAAATAGATATTTTTAATGTTGCACGGGATCGTTTCTTGGGTGGTGATGAAATAGTTCCCTCATTCTCTACTTCTTTAACAATTTGCCATAATGTGCTTTTTGAAATACCACTGTCTCTTGCAGTCAATGCCACTGCCTGAGACTTTGATTTTCCTTCGGTAGTCAAATGCTTGTTATATATATTAAATGCCTTCCGCCATTGTCCACTACTAATACGCATTCCTTGTGCATTTTTTACAGGCATAAATGCATGTTTATCTTGTTCTTCGGCCATAGTTAACAGCTTATAAATAAAATATAAATGCATTACAACTATTATTGACTGTAAAACGGAAAACTTACCATAAACTTTCAGAAATAAGCAGCGTCCTGAGAAGAACGTTTGTAAAGAATTAAAAGTAACTTGGAAATACGACGATTTAACTTTTATAAACAAGACACGCGATAAATATTTTTATAGGTTATGATAAACAATCAGCTGTTTAAGCGGGCACGTACAGGTCGCCTGTTCTATTGTAAATCTGGCCGCGATTTTGACCAATCATAAGCAAGGACAAATACGTCCTATCTTCTCCACACTTTTCTTAAAAAAAACAGTACAATTTTGTCACCAACCTCAGAACGAAAATTGTGCGTGGAATCGAAGCCGATGCTTTAAGTTTTATGGTACTGGTAGTGGCAACATTTGGTTGACAACAAATATTTGAATTGAAGACGTTTGACCGTTACAAGTGATCATTAATTTTATTAATAAATAAGTTTTAATAGAATGGAGAACTTTAAGACGCCTTCAAAATCCAAAAATGTTTCAAGTGAAAGTTTAAATATTCCACCTTCACCCTTTTTACAAAAGCTGGGTTATGGAACAGGTAAATCATTTAATTTCACGTTACGGAAGCAAATTAAAATGAATTAATTAAGGTAGATTCTTGTCCAATGAAATTGTGTAATGAATTATCTCAAACGGATACTGAAATTGGCACTAACGCTCAAAGTTTCACTATCGCTTAATAGGCTTCGTCAGGAGTAAAAATAAATTTATTTAAAAATGAATTAGTGTAGCGTTAATTAAAATTTTTAATTTTTGTTTGGAGTAACATCTAGTTTGAAAAAATAAATAACTGTTATATTTAAAATTATCACAACCTATGGCTATTTTATACATTACTTCAGTTTTACAATTAGAAATTTAAATATTTTCATATAAGTACTTCATTGATTGTCAAATGATTAAATAAATTGTGTAACATAAGTACGCTATTATACTTTATACATTATTACACACATATATATCCAACTAAGGAATATATTTTAATGCTGCTCACTTTTTATTATAATAGTAAACAGATTAATTAATACCTACATAATTTGACAGGCATTTCGGTTTATAAATTCCAAAGGTCGCCGGTGTGCAATATCGTCAGATCCCCATGGGCTGTAAAGCGGACAATAAAAGGAAAATCTGACAGCAAGGAAACCAATCGGCGACTTACAGAAGAAGCATCCATATTAAGAAAATTGGTTCATCCTAACATTGTAGGATTTCGTTGTTTTGTTAAAGACGCTGAGGGTAAAAATTGTTTAATTATGGAAGAATGTACGACCTCCTTGGGGGATTTGATTGGAGATCGTTATGGTGAAGAATTAAATGCATTTCCACCAAATGTTATTTTCAAAGTGGCATTTGACATTGCTAAAGCCATAAATTATTTGCATAACGAAGCATACATTTTACATTGCGACATAAAATCATACAATGTATTGATTAAAGGCAACTTTGAGATTTGTAAATTGTGTGATTTTGGTGTAACTCTGCCTCTGAGTAAAGATGGGTATTTCCATAGTACTCAAGGTGGTGAAGAATATTTGGGAACTCTCTGCTGGACTGCTCCAGAAGTTTTGAATGCACAGATCATTTCAACCAAAGCAGATATTTATTCTTATGGACTTATGTTGTGGGAAATGTTAGCATTGGTGCCTCCACCGGAACCAAATTTTGATGACAATGAAGTTACACTAAGGCCAGAATTACCACTTCAGGAATTCAGTGACGATTATAATTATGTGTTGGAGTTATTTTATTGCTGCACTGAATACGAGTATGAAAAAAGACCAAAAGCTAGTGATCTAGTTGTTATTGTTGAAACAATTATTCAGCATAGAAATGACGAATGATTTTATTAAAGTGAAATTTTAAATGCAATTGATTGCTGAAACAATTATCCAGCACAGAAATGACAATAAACAATTGTCTGACCTTGGTCTCTGGAGCTCGATTTTTACGACAAATTAATGAAGACCGCATTTCGATATCTTGTACCGCCTTTTCAAAATTCTACGATTTTTATAACTTTTTTGTTTATAAAAATTTTTGATTTCTGTAAAATCTTTAAGACACTTTTTCATGCAGAATTCATTGCTCCGAATTATTTTTTTCTAGAGTGCTCAATATTTGAGATATAAGCAAGAATTTAAATTTTTTATTTATAACACCCTATATATTTTTACATTTTTGAAAAGAGCATAAAATTCTATTTACAAAAATATAAAATAGAGCTTTCTTGTTTCAATTAAAATTTTGAGTAACGAATTCTGCATGAAAAAGTGTCTTGAAGAAGTTTTTCAGAAATCAAAAATGTTCATAAACAAAAAAGTTATGAAGGCTTTTAGAAATCGTAGAATTTTGAGAAACTCCCTGTAGCTCCTAAGCGGTACAAGACATTGAAATGCGGTTTCCACCATTAATTTTGTCTTAAAAATCGAGCTCTGACCAAGTATCGAATTTGGCCCACCCTCTACAGAGACAGGGGGGAAAATTGACATATTTATATTGTCCTTGTGAAGGTTTCATGTTAATTCAGATTAATTTACTTTGTACTTTAATGTGATTTTATTACTGTTATTTTAAGTACTAAATTATATGATATTGCAATTTTTACTTCTTATTAAAAGATATATTAAAATATGTTGTTAATTGTATGGACTATATGATATATTGAACAAATTATATTTTGTGTTGTCATTTCATGCTCATAAAACGATTTATCATCTTTAGAAAGAAATTTTGCAAATAAAGTACTATGAGTTCTCTTTGTAATGTCCTAAACATGTTTCTAATTGCATATCCATTATATGTTATGTTAACCTCTCAAAGATAATGTTCATAGATATACGAGCCCAGAATCATATTGTTTAGCCCAGTTAGGATTTTGGTAACGTTTTATTTTAAACAACTGTTTTACAAACTCAAAAGTATTTCCTATTAATATTTATTTCTTAATCATAATTTTCCATGTTTTCTACAATATTTCAAACAGTTTTATAGTTTGTTTTAAAAAAAAGAGTAATTTGAATTTTGCTCACCAAAAACTCGCAGTTATTGATTGTTTTCAGCCATTTTTACACATGCCTTCAAGTAAACCTAAAAATTAACATCTTTCATAATTCATGTGACAATTTCAAACTTGTAAGCAAATATGTTGCTAAAACTGGGTATTTGAAGAACTTGTAAACCCCCTAAGTAAGTCAAATTAATTACTGATTTAGTATTACAGCATCCATCTACCTACAATAGGCCAACTGTTACTCCTACTAGTTTAAAAACAAACTATATCAACAATAAATGTCAAATTCTGGGTTCGTACAGTGTTTCCCGAAAGTAACGGATAAATTCTATAAAATTTCAGAAAAATGTTCGGACACATCGATTTTTATTTTTAAATCAACTTTTAAAGTAATTTTCAATCCTCCATTCCTCAATTCCTAAGTGCTAGCAACCATTGATACCTCATTCAATAGCATTTTTTATGCTGAATACAATAAATAAAACTTTCAAAATCGGTTGATAAGTAACAGTTTTTCAACAAAAATGTATTCAAACGAAACATCAAACTTAAAAAATTGAAAAATAAAACAATACTAAAATTAAATTTAAATGTTCAAATTGCTGCCTGTTAAGAGTGTTTTACATTGACAATTTATTCATGAATTTATTCACGAACACATTTCGTATTATATTAGTGAAGAAACTGATTAATTTCCTTGATCCTAATAGCCGTTTATAAGTATTACCAACATAGCGAAAGAATTTGCAGATAATTTATACTGCAATACGCAAACAAATACCATAACCTCAGTTTTCCTGTTGGTACGCCTGAAATTCACGCAAATGTTGAACTTTGCTGTAATTTCTGAATAAGTTGACGAAAAAATTCATTAATTTGACGTCAAAGTTGGTGCATTACACTTGTCCAACTTCTTCATGAAGCGACTTCACGAATTAATTCATGAATAAATTGTCAATCTAAAACGGCCTTTAACGGCAAGGCAATGTCTTAATTTAGAGACAAACGCTTGTTACATTTAGGGGTGGTTGGGCGAATTTCTTGTCGAAATTTAACTCTTCAATGTTCAGAGGTTAATTAAAATAAATTTTATCTTTTAAATAACCCCAGAGGAAACAATCCAAATGTTAAATCCGGAGATTTTGTCGATATTGAAAAAACTTATATTATTCAGTATAAAAAAATACTATCAAATGAGGCGTCACAAGGACTACTTTGTCATTTTAATTTTTTAAAATTGGGGGTTGCTAGCGCCAATGGGTTGATAATTACATCTTTCAATGAAGTTTGCGAGCATTTTCTCGATCATTTTATCCGTTACTTCCGGGAAATTGTAATTTGTAATTGTAATTCATCAAAAGAATTATAAATTATGTTCTGACAATGCATAAACAATTTTTGTGACTTTTATGGTAAAAAGTAGCAACATGTAAGTTAACTAATTTTATATCGCTATTTATTGTATGACTACTCACAAAAAAATATATAAACAATAAACTATTTATTATAAAGTTAAAATACTTTTATCAAATTTTTAAACTTTAATAAAATAATAATAAAATTGCTTGAAATATATTTATTGAACATTTCTGGATGGCATCTCAACTTAAGGTAGTCAAGTGCATACGGTCCTAAAATATGAAAAAAAAAAAAGAAAAATATACAAGAATTATAAAATTGGCCATACTGCATATTTATTTAAATTAGGTATACAATAAACAGCCTGTGGTATATGATACTATAATATAATACAATCAATACAACTTAGAATATACGAAATCATAATCAATAACAAGATCATCTGAAACATATCACTCAAAATTACATTTTATCTTCTTGCGAAAGACTGCCATAATGTCTCATAAACAATATAAAACCAGTACATATTTTATACATACATAAACTATTATATTATATTATTGCTAAGAAACTGTCAGTAACTAATGTATACTTAAAACACAAGAAGGAAGATAAAATGCAATGTATGATTTTGATTGGCACATTTCAGATGAGCTCAGCACAGGACAGCTATTTCATAAAGTGTTTGGCAGAAGCATAAATGCAAGTCTTATTTATATTTAGCATTCCTGACAGAATTTCTATTACATCTGCTCAATATGAGCAAGCAGAGGAACAATAATGCAGAGTGTATCTTTTACTTCTGATTTCAACGGCACATGCCTTATAATAAGCTTGGAAGAAAATACTTAGTACATTAATGAAATAAATTTGAGTTTTGCGAATTCAAAGCAGTAACAAAGTTAATTAACAAAAAGATCACTATTTACAATATACTATGGATTTAATAATTTTTTTATGGAAGATTAACTCTGGATGTAACTTTTTAACAAAAAATTTTGAAGTATTTACAAATGTGGTGTATGTATATTTCTACATCCTTAGAAAAAAAACAATACATGTGTGTATGTGCAGTATACATAAAAATGTGATAAAGTTTAATCCTCTGCATAAATTGCTCCAGTTCTAAGGAAGAACAATACATTGTATTTTAACGTGAACGTAGGGCACAGTGACTGAAGCTTGCAGTGGTTGGATAATGTACGACGATCACTTTATATAAACCAAACTAACCCGTCCCATTACAGACTCCCGAGTATAAAGTGATAAGTATTGACTATTAAGAACGAACGTATTTAGTATCAACCAGACTTATCTCACAGATATTGAGCGTAATATCACACGGGACCTCTAACTATATATAATTTTATCATCAACGGAAAGCCGCAATGGCAGTAATAGATCTAATTCAAAATAACTTTATTAAATCTAATTTTGGTACAAAATTAATTATCTACAATCTTTAATACAAATTAGCATCGTAATTTAGTATTTACACTTTTTTCTACAGTTTCCCTAAACAGAATTTACACGTTATTTTTTAAAGCCTGTAAAACTAAAGCATATAATTTTGATTATGGAATGCCCACAAATCCCAAACTATTTAGGCCCATTTTTTTCTAAGCATTCCTAAATTTCAACTTTAAATTACATGCTGGTACAAGCAGTAGTAGGATTATGTTAGAGTGTCCCTTACGACCAATTTTTTTTAGGGCAATCCTCTCCGCAAGTCATATATCAATTGGTCCTGTTCTTTAATTTTTTTTGACTACCTCTACACCTATTAAAAAATTACATCAGTCTCAAGGGGCAAATAATAATACAAATAATTTGCAATACGAGTATTCAATGTAAACGGAAGCTTAACTAGTGGGATGGTTTGCAGTATGATCAATGCATAAACAATAATATCAGGATTAACTTGTAAATATATAAGAAACACTTAAATTAATTAGCAAAATGCACTATTATGATATGATGTATGGATACATAAATAGGAAAAAATGCATTTTTAATCATGCTTTAATGCAAAGTACCTACATAATTAAAGTATTAAATTTTAGATATTTATATTAATTTAGAACAGAACAAAGTCAACTTATGAGAAAAGATTATCTACATTTTTTTTTTATATTTAAATTATATTAATTGAAACTTATCAAGTAATTTACTGCTATTTGAGAAATTTCAGATGTCACAGCAATAAACTATTGAAACATCTTATAGAATATAGAATAGAAAGGCAGGTGATTATAATAAAAAAAAATACATTATATATCAAAACGAGTGTATGCATAGAAGATACTGCAAAATATCCTTAGAATATAAAGATTCATATTGCCGCTCGCATACAAAAAAAGTTATGATTATAAAGTTATAACTGATCACATACATATATGCCTATGATAAAACAGTCCAGTGCAGTTGTCATTGGAGCTCCTGATCACAGATAAACACATGGTCACATGACTAGCACACCTAATCTATCAATGTCCAGCATTACAGTCTTCAGTCCTAAAGTCTATCAGATAATAACTCCATCTAGAAACTATTTTCTGCATTTATCTCTGAATATATTTAATCTATATGCATTTAACAACTTAACAAAGTACATACAAAACAAGGATAATAGCATGGCAGGCGCATTTATAATTAAAAATTAAAAAAATAAAACTACAGCACATTCATGCACTGCTTGTTTCACTCATGGCAAACATTAGAAAAATATATATATATTAAATATTAAATTAGAGCGATTGTAGCAAAAAAATATACTGTGCATTATTATACTACAGATTATTTCTAATGCAATACATTGTATAAATGTCCTCTTTCTTTTATAAACTTGATAATAACACACACAATAGTGAGAAAACGGTTTGATAAATATGTGGTAAATTAAAATTACGTATAAAATATTCCAGTAAATATAAAAAAGAAAGCGAAATATATTCAGAGATATGAAAGTTTGAGACACTGTCTGTATTCGATATTTCAAAAACTTGAGAAATAACATAGTGCATCAGCAGTATCTACTAACTAGTGGAGTGCATGGGCACTTGTGTGGAAGTGGAACTAACCACTGAAAGTGATGATGGATTGCTGTTAAGCAAACATGGCTGATTTATAGGCATTGCTATATGCGGAAAGGCATGGTTCGGACTACTGTGACCCGAATTTCTTTGCAAGGCTTCCTCAATTTCACTAGCCACCTTTATCTGGTCATTCTAAAATTTAATTTTAAATGATTTATACTACCTATCATTTTAAAATTTTTTATTGAAGCTGTTTCAAATTGAATATAAATTAATAATCGAAATGCACTATTTATTTAGTAAATGGTAAGAAAAATTGAATCATTAAATGTCTATTTCAAATACAACAAGTTTTTAAATATAGATAAGCGAAAATACAATCAATTCAATTTCACTTCTTGAATTATAATAAGTAATTTGATTATTTTTAATAACAAAAAAATATAATCAAATTTATTTATCTGAATACAAAAGAAGGTATAGTGATGCAATTTTTCCTCTATTTAATTAAATCTGTATTTACACTTTAGAAGGTCCTTTCAATTTAAGACAGCCAGTTCAAAAATAAACAAATATAAAAATCTATACCTCATTGATAAAACCATAATGAACAAGATCGAGTGCTAGTGTCTGTGGAATATCTTGATGATTAATGTATGTCGTCAGCTGCCTGTTCATCTTGTCATCCATCCTCAGTACAATTGATAACTAGATAATAGATCGGCATCAAAAATTTGCTACTTAATTACTGAAAAGACATACCACAGGTTCGCCAGTACCATCATCTTTAATTTCGCAGGCAATCGATATGATTTTCCTAGTTTCAACGTCCATTGGTTCTGGAGTTACCGATTTTATGGACTCAGTCGATTCAGGTGTCATTGCCCTCGACCTGGATGGTGGTTGTTTAGTACCAAATGCAGTGAGAGGATAAATACCATTCCTAAAATCATCTCTTAAAAATACACACATCACAAGTAATTTAATTTGAAACACACTTCACATCTTCAATGAATTTTTCAAGCTTTTCCGACACTTGTACATCAGACATTTTTACTTGGGTTCCCGGTCTGTCTCCGTGTTTGATTTCTGCAACCACCACTTCTGGTCCATACAACCTTTGCATGAGCTCATCTGTTATCGTTTCTGATATATTCGCTAAAACAAATTATATTTTTCTAATGTAAAATTAAAGGGAAGTCAGGTACAGAGGCAATTCTTCAATATTATTAACCTAAGTGCACCATTCGGATTAGTCTTACATGTTGAAACACCTAAAATACATTCCAAACATTTTTTCAAAGACACATAATCCACTGCACTTCATTTATACAGCTGTTTAAGGCTCAAAGGACAGTTTAATTTATCAGGGCAATTTATTTTCAATTATAACAAAGTTGGTGTCCAAGGGAAATTTAATATTGTGTACTTTTTTTAAATGAATAAGTTACCTGCACTTTTAACCAAACAATGAGAAGCCAGTAGCTTAAGACTGTGTACTTCGAAAAGCAAAGGATGAAATAGCAGCTGCGCCGCAGTCGGTCTTTGTTCTGGGTTTTTATTTAAACATAACCTAATGAAGTCTTTTTGTTGGTTGTCCTCTAGTGATTCTATCGTCTTGTTGATGTTCTCATCCGTCACCACGTTTCCAGAGTCACCATTTCCTTGGATTTCCAGGGCAGCCATTTCTAATGCACACATGCCAAATGAATATATGTCAATTGCAGGACAGTAGTTTGCTGAAAATTAATAAAATACCGGTTAAAACAATCTTGCTGTTTCATTTCATAAGTTCATCTTACATACTAAAACATTTACACCGAATTTAACTTTTTTATGACACCTGCTCGTCCAGGAAAACGTTACTTAAAGACTGGTACAAAATTAGCATAACTATGATGAGTCACTTGAAAACTAACGTGAGCTATGTGTTACAAAATGGATCAAATATAACTAACAAACTAAGTCAATCCGACAGTAATGTAAACTGGGCGTGAACCTTTTTTGTTTATAAGTTAAAGCATGTTGTTTTATAAACGCTCGAGAATAGTGCTATTTAAAGAAATGTTTTGGTTGGACTTTTGCCATGTTATTGGCAAATGTAACAGTATACTTTATAACACAATAGGATCGTTTATATTTCAATTGAGATGTACAAATAATTTTAATTAATTTAATGAATTATACAATATAAATACTCGTATTATAAGTTTTAAGCTTAAGACTACAGCCCATATTCATAGTCAGTTCCTCTACTTCAAGCATTTGCTTGAAGTGATACATAGCAACAAGACAATCTTAAACATATAAGACGAACTTATGAAAGATGGTCTTAAGACACAACTATGAATATTGCTTTATGTTATTTTATTTGAGAATAATGCTGAGTTTTATTTGAGACAAATATTATTACGTTTAGTCATTGTTGTAATGTGCTTTTATGGTTGCACTACAAAAATTGTATAATATTTGTTGTCTTCTTAGACTCTGAGGTTTTCGCTTTCAGGTAAATTTCTTTTCTTTAAGTATAGATTTTGATTAGAGAATTTCTTTGCTGCTGCCATAACAGCATCCTGTCAAAATTTTGTTTCTTGAAAATTTTTCATCTTTGAAAAGAAATAAAAGCTCTGGCGGTTTTTGATTTTGTCTGCAAACTTTCGCGTTTTCATTAAAAATTATTTTTTATTCTTTTGGTTATTATTAATATTTTGGTGTTGGTGCACATTTCATTTACACCCTGTATTTATTAATTAAATGAAACTCATTATGTTGTTCGGAAAATAGTCAATAATTTCAACAATTAACAATAATGTAGTTAATGTATGTTACAATTAATATTTGATTGATACATACATATTGTATTTCTCTCTACTCTTTTAGTTAATTTATCTTTTATATTCATCAATTTATTTTAAAATTACTTTTCCTTTTATAAGTTTGATAATAAATACATAAAGTTCTTGGGGAAATATATTGCATTCAAAGACACCTAATATTTATAATTAATATTTATATCTCATCTAGTTACTGTTAAGTATGTGAAAGGTAAATTTTCCTGGAATTTAAGTAACACATGGTAAACACAGATGTGTACATTTATTGTCTACTATTTGTTTACACATGACATAGATAAATAAAGAATGTGGAAAGATTAGAATAATGAGTAGCAAGTATTTCTTACAATCATGCAAATATCATCTATAAATATGCGGGGAAAAAATACTCACTTGCATATTCAGGAGCTACAAAGTGCATATTTTTGATGTTTCCTTGACAGGTTTTCACGTGATGGTTAATCGAATCAGGAGCAACTAAAGAAAAAAAATATTAATGAATCGTTTGCTTAGAGCTCTAGTACAAAAACTCATGGAAAGTAGTTGGTAATGGAAAGATCGTCGAACCATTCTCGATAATTTAATTTAATAAAAATATCAAAAGCAAAGATGTACTTTAAATTTGAAGTTCATAATTACTTTAAGCTGAAGTTATCATCGAAAATAGTTAAGGTGCAAGCAAGAAAAAAAATCATTTTACATATTATCAATCCTTACTCATTTTATTTTGAACGTAAAACGAAATGATTTATGTATAAATATAAAAGGTATCTTCCCAATCTATGCCGATGAATTTGTATGATATGTAGTATCAGCTGAAAAGATTGTGAAGTGTTTTACAGACATCAATGAGTAAAAACAGATTAACGAAATTCTTTCCATTTTGCCCCTTGTCTGCCCAGCTCAGATGTTCTCCGTTTCATGTGGTCCACTATATATATATCTTAAATTATGACTTTCAAAATAGAAAAAAATCTCTGTACATATAGAAAAACCAAGAAACGAAAAAGTCTGAAGTGCGCGTAACAATGTTTCCGCTAAGAACCGACGATCCATGAGACACAATAAAAATCCATTTTATAAAAAATAGTGAATAGCAGGCACGACATTAATTTTATCAGTATGTAAAATGAATGTCAGATCGTTGTCTTTACCTGATCCTATTTTGACGAGCCCATTGTGTTGAATAAATATGGTATCACAGGTGAGATTGCCGTGGATGATTGGCGGAGAACAGGAATGCAAGTAACTAGAAAGAAAACACACTGGAAATATCAGTACTGATGCAGGCCGGCCAATCTCGCTGCAAAGGTCTGGTACAAAATTTATAGATTCCAATAAGCAAATAACACAAAGTGAAGCTCTTAAGAAAATTTTTTGTTTGCATATCAGCAAATACAAAAAGCTTCTGTCATTGATTTATATCAAATTACGAAAAAAATATCACGTGACAAAAGCATCAAAGTATTAGTTACTAATGTAGACCCACTTTGTTTTAGAGTACATTAAGCATTATCAGAATCTATAAATAAGATGTAAATAAAGCATAAGTATTATAATTTAATGTTAATTTTATAAAGAAGTTCCTTAATATTCACTTACCTTTTCGATGACACTGTGAACACAGAGTTAAAAAAATGCTTATACATATTCATGACTAATACTAGCATTACAACGTCATGAAAATGTTGACAAAATCGCTCTTAGCCTAAGTATGGTAATATAAACAGTGCAAATATTCTTATTCTAGGTAATATCTATTACCAAATTTGTAGTTCTTACCTTAAAGCAGAGAGGATTTGGGTACACCATCTTCTCCAAGCTTGAAGGGGCAGTCTCTTGACATTGCGCTTTGTGCGCTTCAGGAACTGTTTCAGAGGTCCCGAGGACATATACTCCGTGATAAAGATTACCTAAAACATACACTTAATTATTTTAAATCCTTCAAAACCCAAAATCTATTTAAAACACAATTTAAAGAAATATATAAAAGAATTTCTAGGTTAGGAGACTAAGAAAGTCGCATACCAACTCTTTATAAACTAAATAATTAGGTATTAAGTGATTGTAAATTATCAACTGTGCGTTTATTTGTTGCTTAAAAGGCAGTTTCTTTGAGAATATAACCTCAAAAATTGTGGCCAAAAATTTTATTCTCCAGCCGCCATTTTAGTGAACTTGTTGACGGTTACCATAGTAACTACAGAATTTATAACATAAGTTGCGTTCGGCAATGCGATCTTTTTCATCAATTATTTTGACAAATCTAAAGCGTTCGGCAAATACTAAAGCTCTATTTTGGCGGTTCACTACTTTGAAATTGTTTCATATATTTCGAAATGTCTATTTTTTAACGTTGAAACAATGACGACATGTTTTAAAACAGGTGTATAATTTCAAAACGCTGTGGCAGTCATGTTTGAAATCATTTCAAAGTGGAGTGGGCGATAAAAATAACAACCTGCAAATCGATTGTTTTGAAACGGTTTAGGAAAGTTATTTTAGCGGTATCATCATTAATGACGTCAAAAATAAAATAGTTTTGAAACATCATTCATTTGTAAAACAGTTTTGTAAGCCAAAAAAACGGCTTAAGTATACAGAGCAGATGATTTAGAAATTGTTAATTAGGTTATGTTTATAATAAATTATTTTAAAACGGACACTAAAATTGGCAGTAACGCTCTACGTTTCGCTTTGTCCTGACGAAGCTATCAAACGATATCGAAACGTAGAGCCAATTTTAGTGTACGTTTTAAAATAATTTATTACGAAATTTTATGGGACAAGAATCTATTTGAGTTATGTTTATATATTTTCATGAATTAAGAATAATTATTTGTTCGATTTAAACGATTTCAACGTACTGTATAAAATAACGAAATTAGTGAAAAGTGAAAGAGACAGTTCCCAATACAATGTGAAATCAATTTATGAAAAATTTTCGATTGTTACACATTTGGTATTTTGTTTGGATAATTTGGAGTAACAAAGTACACAGCTGATTTTCAAGAGATTTTCATCCACTGTTGTAAGTAAAAACAGCACATGGCATTCAAGAAAGGAATTAATAAAATTCTGCTTATTTTCAAACTCACCTGTCAGAAACTGTACACCGTTTGCCATCGCCATTAATATCGTCTTCGACGGACTGCTTCTCTAGAGCACTCTCAGAGTTTATCCATCTTGTTTTAACCTGATGTAATAATAGGGGATGGAGATACTCTCAGAGTGCTTTGGAACAGTCAGTCGAAAACACTATAAGTTTGCTCATGAGGAGCACTCTATGATGAGCTTTACTCGATTTGCCGAACGCAGCTATTGCTGTCTAACACTATTGTCAGACTTTACAATTTATGGCAAAACATTGATAAAGTTTTCCGAACCATTTATTGATCTAAATCGCATCGCAATTTTCATGCAATATTTAGTGTTTTCATGTGGTTTACAATTAGTCATGCCTTCTTTTTGTAGCTACCTAGTTTTAAATAAGTTTATTCGCGGAGCAGTGCCCGACTAGTTCGTAATCGTTAAAATGAAATGCCCCCCGAAATAATGACTGATTTGAACAATGCTTTCAAATGGATTTGACGGTTCCGAAATAGTCCCGAATTGTTTCGCGAATAAAGCTAGAATCAACGGTTCCCAACGTTTTTAGGCATCAACCCTTTACAAGGACGAAGGAAATAAAAATTTCCATTGATCCCCTCCCTTTGAAACTTGATTATTACAGAGGTTCTAAATCAGTAATGCCGACTTTATGCGCATAACCGGTAGTATCCGGTCTTTATTTCCATTTATGCCCTTGGTTATATCAACTATCATATATCGATAATTTTTTTAAATGGGCGATGTATTTCCGTATCTATTATTGCATTGCTAAATAACTCTAGTTTTAAAACTAGAACACAACAAAGAACCTTAGTTTTATAAGTTGACACATAACCGCTACTTATCCCACCTCGAAAGTTGACTAAATATCAGTTACGATAGTGACGCAATAAGGGTTTGCTAAGACGTCGTCATTGCCTGGAGAGGAAGTTATAACCAGGTCGCTTAAATGTGTTTGGTTGAAAATATCTTTGGCTGGTAATTATCGGTTATGCGCTTAAAATCGGCTTAAATATTAGAGATGTAAACACAGGGTATTTTAAATTTCTTTCTACAGCCCTTTGTATAATACGTGTATTATATGCAATTGTTGATATCTTGACTGGTAGAATTGATAAAGTTTAATGCTTAGGAATGCAGTCAATTTGGGTGGTAAAGAAGTCGCGCTTCTGGAAATGTTTTTTTCCTTCTTCAGGATAAATTTTTTAAGTTATAAAATGGAAGACATATTGTGGAGTTTTAGAAAAAAATATCTTTCTATAGTTTCTTAGACACGTACCCTCGGTTTGTCGTTGTGTGTGTCCGTCCAATATCGATGGAACTTCACGATATTGGGGTGTTCGAGTTGCGTGAGATTTTCAAAGACGAATTGTATCGTCTCTTCTTGGGCTTTGAAATTTCTTCTTTCAGAAAACTGCACTTCATTCCAAACCACTTCGACTCCTTCTTCCGTATCCATTGCCAAGTATGCACTATCGATTCCTGGTACATCGCGTTGATCAACCTAAAAATAAAAAAAAAACACATATACAAAATTTAACTTTAAGTGGTACCTTTGAATAAATAATAGGATTACTGGGTAAGATCCACTAAATGGGGTATTTTTTTTTAATGTAGATAGTAAATTTGTCCATCAACATAAGTCAGTTACTTCAGTGACAATCGTTTTATTTGATTATTACTAACGTAATTAGGTGCCATCTGGTGGCGACAATATTTTTTTAAGAAAAGATATAATTAAACCTTTAACAAAAACATGCAGTCTAGGATAAAAAAAAAGAATTCGAATAAAAAGAAAACATTGACTGCTAATATTTACTATTTTAATTTTACACAATGTTTCGATGAGTAATTAGCGGGCGCGCATTGTATACATTATTTTTAATAATGGAGCGATTTTGTATTTAGAAAGTTCCGATTAAAATTAATGGTTCGATTAATTCACATGCAGTGCACGCGCGCCATACCAATTAAAATCGATGGTAATTACCGAGTTACAAGCAATTACTGCAATCGGGATACTTCTCTGCAAGTCTCACTTCACGTGAAGAAAGCAAAATCTAAGCAGTCGTATTTTTCTTGCTAATTCCTGTTGAGATATCAACATGAAAGCTGGCCTTAAACTATCCATATTTTTATTTGTTCATTTAAGTGAAGTGATTACATTTGTTTAACTATTAAAAGTTAATTATGCAATTGTGCAAAAAATAATTGCAAGAACACTTACTGCGTATTTACATGACCCAAATTGTTGACTATACTTGAAGAAATAAATATAAAAAAATATAAAAGCAAGAGCAACGCTGTTTTCGATGCCTTTAAGGAGTTGTAGAGATTATTTATTATTGTAAGACTCAAATTATACATTCAATATTCAATTGGTTTTAAAGTCAAGTAAGGGCGGTTATTTAACGAAAAAAAAAATGAATAAAACCTTGAAAGTCCAAAATATAATATAGTGCATCAAAATTAAACTTTCATATTCCTTCTATCAAATGAAACATGAATAATAAGACCAATATTTCGCACATTTTTGAAAAATAAACATTTCTAAATAATATGGTCGTAATTATCTAACCATCTATCTATCTATTAACGTTTAATATTTCTAGGAAGGCACAAAGTAATGCAGAATTCGACTGTAGGCCATTTTGTTCTCTATGAACAAGCTAGTTTAATCTATTTACTAGAATAAACTTGACATATTTTGAAATATATTCGCCATCACAAAATTTATCATTAGACAGAATGAATCATAATGTGTGGAATAAACTTAACCAGTTGCTAGAGAAATGTTTTTCATGTGGAAAATACGAATTTGTATCCCTAATATACGGAGTTGAGGAACTAAAGAAGTTATATTTTCTGTTCATGAAAATAAATTCACCTATTGTAACTGTCAATAAGAAAATATTGTTTTCAAATCAGGCTTAGGTTAGGTGTGATATCGTTTTTTCCTTAGTTAATAAACGTAACAGAAACATTTAGATTCCACTGTTATTTCAATTCTAAAAATTCCTTTTTTACTTGCATAGTTGAGAGTCTAATATTATGTCAACGTTCAGTAAATAAAATGCAATTCAATGGTCGGTGAACAAGAGCAGCTATAGCAAAAGCAATCTATTATTCCATTTATTTCAGTCGCTTCGAAAAAGTCAAGGAGATTGCATTTTTGACTAACAATGCGCTGGAAAGTGTACAATGAAATGCATTTCATTCCGTCCAGTCAACGTATTTGGAGCGCGTCCGGCGCAAAAAAGGCCAACGCCAAATATTTTACTTTTAATTAGCGTTAATGACTACGTAAATTCGAAAAGAGTTCTATCAGGTCTTAGAACGGTGGATTAATTAAATGTTACAGCCAATATATTTCGTTGGGTTAAATAAATGTTAGTGCGCAGTGAAATTGTACTGGCCAGTACCATTATCGGGAATGAAACGGAAAATGCAATTTTAGAAATGTTTCATCATTTCTAATGCTAACAAATAATTAACTTCAACGAACGACTGATTTCTTAAAATATGAAAGAGAAAGATAACAAATGGCCTACTGAAAAAGAGCGAAAGTCAAGAAATGAAATTAGTAGAAAAGTAAATACATATGTAACGTATGTACAGTTGAAAAAAAAAACTCTAGCATGCTTTGAAATGACAATGAAGGTATGTCTTAGTACTCTTATTTTATTTACAACTGTCAGAAAATAACCTCAATTTTATATCATTGAAAAAATGCAATGTTTCTAATTAAAATTTTATTTTTAATTTATAAAAAAGGTTGAAAATGCCCTCCACCCTGTTCAATACATTTTAAAACTCTATGTTTTAAACCATTCATGACGTTCTGTAACATGACTGGGTTTGCATTTAATTCATTACATTTTTCTAACAATCAAGTTAAGACACACGTTAATTTTCTATGGATTGCTGCGAGTTTTTTTTCAACTGTACATACGTTATGTACATACATAAATACACAAGGGCCGCCAAAAAGTCGGCTTCAAATACATTTATGCAAGTGCAGATATTATTTGAAAGTTTTGCAACTGATTTTTCCACTAAAGTTAAATTTTCTCGAGCAATTAGTGACGCGGATTTACTGGGAAGATTAATTTGTGACCTTTCTTAAAGAACTTGATAGAAAAGCTGAAAGAAATTTGTCTAAATACAGCTCTAATTGTTGTATATATTTATGACTGCCACTCAACATAAAAAAAAACTCAGAGATACGAGAAATTGTTTTAATGCAAATCAAAGTTTTCCTTTTAGAATTCTAATTTAGGAACGGAGTTAAATGGAGAAACGGTGGAAAAATTGCCTGTTATAAAGAATTTCAGGAACATTTTCCCGCCGAAGTACAAGTGATTTATAGAATTTAACTATCCAGTCTCATATTTCAAATTTAAAGCACTGAAAAACGACATGCAGCTTCTAGTTTTTTGTTAACTTTAGCTTAATTTTTTATTCGATCGCATTGCAATTATGACTGCAATGTAAAACTTGATTCTCCTTTGATCGCACCGGCCTCATAAATCCAATATCCGTAATATCAGGCATATAACCACGTATATGTTTACGAAAATAGATGGATAGCCCTTAATATTGTAACTGACATTATTCTAGGTGACGTAATGCCGATGCTTATGACGTCAGTTGATATAGCAACGGATTAATATGAATTTATTATAAGTAATGTCAGTTTCGTAAAATAGAAAAGATTGTCATTTTTTGGATTGAAAATAAAGGGTTTAGTTAGTCACTGGAATTTATAGACCAAGCTTTTACTCTAAAGGAAACGGAAACGTAACAATTGGTGTCAGTTGTAGGATAATTGGTAAAATTTGGTGTTTAAAAGAAAATAACTACGAGAAAAGTACCTCTCATTCAACTGAAAGTTGTGATTTGGAAACAGTTGGAGCAAAAGCGATTCTACAAATGCGGCTTCGTCAATACTTGATTGATGCAGGTGAGCGGGACCCAGATAATTTCTTATTTGAGATGCCGCATACAAACCTCGGTGAACTGTTGCAAAAAGTGAAAGACAATTCTAAAACTATAAAAGAACAGTTTGAGGAAAATTCTCACAAATTAAAAGAAAAATTCGAAGAAAATTATAAGAAAAATTAGAAGAAAGTTCTCAAATATTTGAAGAAAAATTGGAAAGAAATTCTCAAGAATTAAAATACAAATTAGAGGAAACTTCTAAACATTTTGAAGTTGTTAATTTGGAAGAAAATATTAGGAAGGAAGTGAATGAGAAAATAGCAACAATCAATTTAAAATTAAATGCTACTCATCAACTCATAAACGAAAAAGAAAAACGAAATATGCAAGAATACTTGGAATCAGTACAGAAGAAGTGTATGAAACCTCCTATTTTTGATGGCAAGTCATCCTGAATCAGTTACTTGGTACAATTTGAAGCATAGGCGAAACTCAACGGCTGAGGCAATAGACGTTCTTCAAACGCTTACCCCTGATGATCAAGAGAATTATAAGCAATTGGTAAAACGATTAGAAATGCCACACACACTTAGAACAATTGCACCATCATCATGCAAGAACTGGGTTCAAAAACCAAACGAAAACCTACAAGAATTTGAAGTAAATATTTCTCGTTTGATATATCCTTCAACGCATGATGTTGTTTTGGAGCGTCTAGGGGTACAGGCGTTCATTGATGGATTCAAAGATAACGAAACGAAACAATCGCTATTTCTCGCTCACCCGAAAACATTAAGTGATGCTGTAGCTACAGTGTTAGAATTTGAAGCGGCGAAACAAGCATGTACCTATAGAAGCAGTATTACATCGAATGTTGAAGGAAGAAGTATTCAAGAAAAGGAAGTTGCGCTGCTGGCATTGTGGTGAGTTGGCACATATTTGTAGTCGCTGCAATAAACTATCAAAAAAGGGTGCGACTGATTCAACGGTTCTCAGAAAATAGCACAGGTCAAGTATTTAAAATATCGAACAAATAGTTTGTTGTCGCTGGCTTCATCGATGAAAAACTTTATTTATTTTTGCTAGATAGGGGTGCGACGAAATGAATAATTATTAGACCCGTCGTTGTCAGAATAACTAGACAAATTCAACCAAGTAAGTGGACGCTTTGTACGGCGATCGGAGATGCAGCTCCCATCCGTAGTGTAGTTGATATTGCAGTCATCATAGGTAACACATCCTTCATTCATAGAATGTTGGTAGTCGACACAAAAGATGAAATAATTATTGGGATGGACATTTTGAAAGCACAAAATTTTAAATTAGACATGAAAAGAGTTGTGCTTGAAATAAACGACCAGGTTATGTAACAGCAAGTGTAGTTTTGGCCGAAGATACCATAATATTGAATCAGAGTGAAAAGTTTCTCATAGCTCATTTGGAGGGTTATCTTCAGGAAGGAAGTGTAGTTTATGCTTGACCCAAACAAATCGCAGCGCCGATGTGGCTCCAGGGATTATTGTTGTTGAGAAAGCAATAGTTCAGACAGGAAAAATCATACCGGTACTTGTGATGAATATGAATTATTATCCCGTAATCATGAAGAAGGGCTCGATTATAGGTTGTTGCACATCAATTTCTTGTATCGTAAGGGAATTAAGTCAAAACGAGATAAGTTGAGAAGATTGTGAAATGGAAGAAGAAGGCATTATTGAATCTTCAAATAGTCTGTGGGCGTCACCGGTCGTACTAGTGAAGAAAAAGGACGTTGACTATCGTCAACTTAACAGCATAACAAAGAAAGACGCCCGTTACCAAGAATACACGATTCCTTAGATACACTAGGCGGTGCAAAAGTTTTCTCTACGCTAGATTTAAAGAGCGGGTATTGGCAAGTTGATCTAGCTGCTGAAGACCGTGAAAAAACGCGTTTACTATGGTACTGGTCTATGGCAATTCACGGTGATACTGTTCGGCCTCTATAACGCTCCTGCAATATTTGAAAGGTTGATGAAAATAGTATTAAAAGGAATGTCCTGAAAAACGTGCTTAGTATATCTTGATGACATTATTGTTTTCGGGAAAACAATTGAAGATCATATAAAAAATTTAAAAGAGGTATTTCAAAGGTTGAAAGGATTGAAGCTGAGTCCAAAAAACGTCACTTCTTCCAGAAACAAGTACAATATTTAGGACAAGTGGTTTCTGAAAAACTAATTGCAGTTGATAAGGGAAAAGTTAACGCAATATAAGAATGGCCAGTGCCAATAAATAAACATGAATTAAAAAGTTTTCACGGGTTGTGTACCCCAGATATGTGTCTGGATTAGCCAATATTGGAAACCACTAACACGACTTATAGAAGAAGGACAAAGATATTTGTGGGAAGAAGATTGTCAAGACACTTTCATCAGTTTAAAGCGAACCTTAACGACTGCGCTAGTCTCGAGCTATCCCCTTCCATATGGTACATTCATTCTGGATACAGGCGGAAGCAACGTTGGATTGGGCGCCGTTTTATCTCAATTACAGACAAGTTATTGCGTATTTTAGTAAAACTTAATCGAAGTCGGAGCGCAATTATTGCGTCACTAGACGGAAACCACTAGGAGTGGTGAAATCAATTGAGCATTTCTACAAATATCTTTATAGGCGAAAATTCTTAGTGAGAACCACTCATGCAGCATTCAAATGGTTAATACAATTTAAGAATTCTGAAGGGTAAGTAGCCAGATGGATTGAGAAACTACAAGAATATGATTTCGACATCCAACATAGATCTGGATTAAATCATTGCAACGCTGATACATTGCCTAGGAGGCCTTGTCCCGCAAGTAGAAAGATGGACGGAGAGACTACAAGAATATGACTTCGACATCGAACACGGATTAAATCATTGGAACGCCGATGCATTGTCTAGGAGGCCGTGTCCCCAAAATTGTAAATAAGCTCTCGAAAGGAATAAAAATCAATCTCTGCTTTCAGGACGACAGTTATGGATGTTCGTTAGCAATTTGAAGAAATTAGAAAAGCTCAGGAAATTGATCTAGACTCGTCGTTGGAAAAAGAATGGTTGTAAACCGATATGGGAGGAGATTGCGCGACATTCCCCGAAGGTAAAGTCTTACTGGGCATAATGGGATTCTATTATTATAGAAGAAAATCTTCTGAAATGAGTTTTGGAGAGTCAAGATGATAAAAATAAAGAAATTCATAATGGCACTACAGGAGGACATATTGGTATAACGAAAACAGTACAAAAGTTACGAGAACGATTTTATTGAGTCAACTGTAACGAGGATGTGAAGGAGTGGATGTACGATATGCGCAGCAAGTAATGGACCTCAGAAATATCGAAGAGCTCTATTGCGTCAGTACAATGTAGGAAGCCGATTTGAGAGAATTGCAATAGATGTGTATGGTCCTTTCACTGTAACCGAAACAAGAAACAAGTACATTATTGTAGTTATGGACTATTTCAGCAAAGAGGTGGAAGCTTATGGAGGACTTAGTACAGTCGCAGATTGTCTAGTCATAGGATGGATATGCCGATTTGGAGTACCACTAGAATTATATTCAGGAATTTTGACTCGGTTCTATTCCAAAAGATATGCGAATCATTAGACATTCGAAAAACTAAAATTACCGTTTTACAATTGGCTGGTATGATCGAACGCAGGAACAAAACAATCAACAAATATTTATGTAAAGTCGTCGCTATCCATCAAAGCGACTGGAACTGTTACCTTTATTTGTGACTTGAAAAATTGGAAGTAAATTTATTTGGCGAAAACTGTATCACTAAATTAAAGAAAAGAATAAATGACATACACGAACAAGTGCACTTGAGCATCCAAAAGGCAAGTGACAAAATAAAGGAATGTTATGATGTTAGAGCAGAAAACAGTGGATATTAATTAGGCAACAAAGTGTGGCTTTATAATCCACAATGTCGTCGAGGTTTATCGCTGAAATTACGAATATCTTGGGAAGGACCATATGAAATAATATAACATAAATGACGTTTTCTACTGTATTCGCAAGTGTCCAAATGGTAAACAACGGATAATCCATTTAGCTCATGCTGGCGACAATAAGGAAGCTGATTTGCGACGAATTGTGTTCAACGATCCAAGAACCAATTTTGGTTAAATGAATTATAAACAGAACGAGATGTCGTAGCTTAAATTTTGTAGGCAACGTTAAGATAAATTTCGTGACGAAATTTGCCTAAGAAGGGGGTAGTGTAGCGAACATTACCTTCGGTGACGTAATGCCGATGCCCTTGATGTTAGTTCATATAGCAACGGATTAATATTAAGTTATAATGATTAGTGTCAGTTTTGTAAAATAGAAAGGATTGTAATTTTCTGGATTTGAAAATAAAGGGTTTAGTTAGTCTCTAGAATTTATAGATTAAGTTTTTACTGTAAAGGAAACGAAAACGTTAACAATATAAATATACAGTCATGTCCGTTTATAACGAACCACAAGGAACTGTCAAAGCAGGTTCGTTATAAATGATGGGTCATTATGGTCACCTTGCTGTAGTTCAAATTGGTTCGTAATAACCGAAAGTTCGTTTTTATCCGGATTCGTAATAAGCGAACATTATCATCGGCAGATTTAAGATATAAAAATTTGTATTTATATTTTACCTGACCAAATCAAAACTACAGTTACACGCGTAGTTGAGTGAGCTGTTATTATTTTCTACTTGTTCCACTTACACGAGCTCGTTAGCAAATTCTAGTGCACTTCGCTGTCAATGGTTCAGTGTTTTCATGTTTCTATCACGCAGTATGTGTTTGCGTAGTAGACTCGGCTATCGAAATGTTTGCTTTGTGTTATGATGAAGCAATAAAAACTGTTTACATACATTTAAAAACAATACAAAGAATCTGTTTGCGACATAGAAGTCCTGCAATAAAATTGATCGACACAACGTGAAACGTGACAAATAATATTCATTCTATTTGTCATAACAGACAAAATTATAAATAGTTAAAAGTTGATTTACGCCGAGGTTTGTTATTAATGCATATTAAGTGCCTATAAAATGACGCAAATGAGAGACTGTACAGGATTATAACTAATTAAAGGACTACTATGGGAATCTCCTAAACTAGAAGAAATACTAAGATTAAATTACAAAAAACAGTTGTGCTAATTTGAGTTTTATAAAAATATGCAAAAAAGTCTCTTCCATCAATATTCATTTCTGATTGTCTTCAAAAGACTAAAAATTATCAATTTCGAAAATCTTGAATATTTTGTTTATTTATTAAGTTAGAAAATTTGGTACTTTATATTAAATTCACTTTGTAATTGCTAAGCGCACGCTACAGTTAATAAAATTTCAAAGCAAAGTAATAATATCTTACAAAAATATTATCTAAATATATGTAAATTATGTTACATATATTTAAAATTTAAACAAGTAGTTGTAAACTTAATTCTCATAACTTATTGTTAAAAAGGAGGTTAATAATAAGCAAACTTATTATAATCATAGGGAAAGTTAATTTTTATAACAAACATACTTTGTTACGCAGATATTATATTAATTATACTTCACCTTCCAAAAAATTATAAAAATAATTCACTTGCTATATTAAGTTGAATAAATGACTCGAATAATAAAAACATATTCTAGAAGATTTATTAAATCTCAATAATTATTTTAAATGTAGCAAAAGTATGCTCAAAAATTTACGTTCTTGTGGTTTTCGCGATAGCTTGTTGGTTTAAATTGATTATTACAATTCTCTTTCCTCATCGGAAACCATAAATATTTCTTCTAAGGAATTTAAAGTTTCTATCTTAGTTTTGATTGTAATTTTCAGGAGTAAATTTGGTCTATGTTTGACTCTAAAATTCGTGTATTCTCCATCGATGTCTTCATTGTGCGTAGGAGTTTGTAATATCATTATTAGTTCTTATTTCACTTTTCGCCCTCCATCCCATTTTTTTGTTACTACAACTACCATTAAATTAAATTTTGAAACTCGTTCTTAATTTGAGATATCTGGGACATTGAATAAAATCAGATGAATAAAGAAGGTAGGATAAAGGAATTTCTACCAAATATGAAGTTAAAAATTGTCAGATTGTGTTCCACAAACTTAATGACTTTTGACTAGTACCTAAACTAAAAAGCACGCCGATTTTAGGCCATCGAGGAAATTAAAGAGAACGTGAACAGAATAATTCTGAAAGAATTGACTTCAGAGGGTTTTAAAAGTTATTTCGAGTAATGTTAGTGGGTGTAGTGACTACATTGAAAAGTGCTGATTAATTCATTTCTGTAGCATGCCGTAATCAAACGTACTATTTTTCTTCACAGGTATGCTGTGATATAAGTGATTTAAAAAAACTAGAACAAAATGCATTGCTTTCAATTAGGAGTGATGTGTCACATTATAACTTAAACTTAATTTTAATCCCTGCTTAATTTTTTTTATGAAACCCAGCCTAAATCTTGTGAGTATTTATTTAAGGACACTTACATTAGTTTTTTTGAACATTTATGAAGTGTTATGAAACACTTATGAAATTAATGATGAAATTGTTCTCCGAATTATCATATGTAAATTTTTTTACCCGTGTAAGTACCTACACATATATTTATCCATTATGAAATATTTCAGTGTCTATTTTTAAACTCGAAAATCATCAGACATTATCCATTTGTCGCTGCTTAATGCATACAATGGTGGTATCAAGTCTTTGAGGCCATTTAACATAAATAACCGTGGTCCCAGCCAATTCAAAGTAAGAAAATCCCCCCTGCACAAGTGTACATAATGAATTCGAACTTGGAAGGACGTTGAAGAATGCACGTAGGCATCTAGGAATGAACGCATACACACGCACCCGTTGCAGATGATTTTTAGAAACGACAACTAATACTGTTACGCGTATCCTGTAGATTTAGATAAAATTTCTGAACGCTTTGTTTATCGCATTTCCTGTCGTAGAAGAATGAATGAACTTGCGAATGAATGAAAACTATTTAATGGCAATTTATATTGCTGCAAGTTATAATTACAGGTAAACATTTACTGTTACCGCAAATTATAACTTTAAATTTATTTTCAACCTTTTTTCTCGTGAAAATCATACACACTTCTGGAGCAATTGAATTTTACGTGAATGCGTAAATATTTGATACGATTATTTAAGTTTCGCTTTCACATGCGTCTTGTTTGATAAATAATTCTGTTCCTGTTAAGTTAATATTTCAAATAAATGTAAAAATAGTACGGGTTTATACACATTGAATTCGCTGAACATTCAATTCAAATAAGCATTCTTTGAGGAAAATTTTATAGGTTCGAACTTCTTTTCGTCTTTGACCGAAATCGATTTTCTGGTATTCAGATGATTTTCTTGTATACTATGTGAGTGCGGTATGATTTAACTTAAGCACAAAGAAAGAATATACCAACCTTGTCTTAATTATTGAACATTGAAAACAAGAAAAGCAGTGGTTACTCCAGAAACAATAATACGCAAAAAAGACAATAAATTCATGCAATAGGACAGTAAAAACACTCACCAATTATGCGAGCATATTGTGTAACAATTAATTACCATTTTTTATAGCTAAGATTATACCTAAAAGAAAAATATTACAGGGTTTCATTAATTACGATCATTAAATAATGTAAGTAATATAAAATAAAATAAATAATTACACTAAGATTGCCACATTTATTGCCATCGTCATTTTAACCCAAAATTATTAACGTCATTTTTATAATTAAAAATATTGACAAAACGATGACTAAACGACGAAATAAAATAAGATTCCACAAGAAATTGTGTATGAATGGAATGGAAAAAAAATTGATAACCCATCAGACCCCGAGGTCAGTATTCATTACAACGCACACTCTAATCAAAACCGCTTCGCAATTAGAGAAAATTTGTTAAAAAAAGCATACTGATAAGGCAATTTATGAGCGCAATCGGAATTAATACGTTACTATAATACGCAGTTCATCCGTTCTTTTGATTTAGATTCAATATGACTTGCAAGTAAATGTATTTGTTTACAAATTTCAATAGAATCTAAAATTGTACTCTTATCTTGAAAATAAAGCTAAAGCTAAAATTAATGGATTTATTTGAAATAGTTAAGTGTGGAACTTTTTCTTTACATAAAATATTTTTTACACGTGATCCGCAAGATAATAAGACATAAATTGTTTAGAAACCAAAGATCACAGTAGCAAAAAAAAATGATGCCAATTAACAGACATGCGTAAAATGAAAAAAAAAATAAATAAATAACTTAAAAAAAAATAAAAAAACTTTAAATTAATAACAAAAGATAACTTTTTTAATGAATGAACTCATTCGAAGATATGTAACTTATTGACCTCGAGATAAAATAAAATCTCACTCTTAATACAGAGGAAAATTTTAATAATTTCACTGAAAATGACATGAAATTTAAAACAAAAATTAACATTACATATTACATGAAAGGCGAATTTCTAATTAATTTATTATTTTAAGAAATTCTGAATAACTGAAAGCAAATTTTTGTAAAAACTGTTTAAGAGCGTTTATCTTTAGAATATGCCTGAAAACTGTAAATATTTATTTTCACGATAATATAAAATTCTTATGTGTCTTAATGTAAATTCTAAGAGCCTTTTAAACAAACTCAATATTAATAAAACAAAAAAAAAGGTAAAAAGTAAATTTAAAATATGTACACGTTTTGTCAAAATTTTGAAACATTTAATAATATGAATTATGCACGTTTCCGGAAATTGTTATTTGTTAATAACAAATGCTCTAAACCCTAAGGTGTAATTAGGAAAAAACTCAGATATCAAAGAAATGTACCTAAACAATAGATTACGAATTTACATCAACATATTTCTACATATATATTAGTTTTCTCTGGTAAATACAAATTTCTTTTTTGCTATTTCTGGTTTTTAAGAACAGTAGTTTAAAGTTATTACTGATACAAGCAATCTTCTTCGTCTTTAAATGTTATTTTCTTTTTATTAACACTAGCGTCAAATTCTCCTACATTTTATAAATATTCTTTTTGTGGTTAAAGAGGTTTAAAATTCTCTAAATAAGGGAAATTTCACTGGAGTTGGCATAAATTTGAATATTTTTTTTTATTGTAGATGAATCTATTTTGATCGACTTCATAATTAATTCATTCTTGTTGGAGACAGAGTAGTTCTGGAACCGTATTCTTAATTTTTCTCACAAATGCTAGATGGGGTTCATGTCCGGAAACTGTTGGTCTTTGCAAATATTTAGGAATATTCTACAAAGGGTCATTTACACGCTCCTTCTTTCAACTACATCTTGTTTGTAACGATTAACGATCTTTATGTAAAATCCTAAAACACGTCGATTTTTAATTATAAAATGACAACATTTTAGCAGAATTTTGGGAGAGACCTCCTACCCCCTTCGAGTTAAGATATCCCTTTAAATTTTTTCATTCTCTATTCCATAATATAAGAATTTTTTATAACTCCTATTTATAACTGTAATTTTTTTATTTAAATTTCTTTTCTCTGTCAGATGCGCTATACTTCACTTTTTAGTAAACGTAAGCAAATAAAATTTTATTAATTACCTACTGATAGCGCACATGTCAAAAAATTCGTCTGTTTTTTACTTATTATGCACAATATATAACAGTTTCCATGGATTATGTTACATTTGTACTATTGTCAAGAGTCAATGGTTTCCAGTTCGAGCATTTGATTTAAAGTATTTCATTTTAAAATTTGGTTTGTTGATATTAAAATGTATTACTTTAATTTAAAAAAGTATGAATTATAAAAAAAATCTTATTCTACTGAATAGATAATTAAAAGGCCTTTCAAATGAGGTATCACATAATCCCTCATTCCATTTAAAAATTTTAAATGGGTATCTGTCACTCGAAGGGGGTAGGAGGGGAGATACAAAATTCTGCTAAAATAATATAATTTTATAATTAAAAATCAACGTATTTCAGGATTTTACATAAAATTCGTTCATTTCATAGAAAATGAATTTATTCCAAACTTTACGAACGCAGTTAACTCCATTCTTTTTATACATATGAGATATGAGGCTTTCTCCTTGCTACGTAACCGTGGTAAGCCAATGTACTTACTTAGTATCCTTCTAACAATTTTACTATTTACAGTTTTTTTTTTTTGGAATCGTGATTGAATTTTAGAAGCACGAGTAAGTAATTGAACTTTTTTAGGATCTTTCTCAATTTCATTAATAATAAATTTCTCTTCTCGGTAAATTAACTTCTTTGAGCGACGTTTTCTTTCTTTATCTGCATACTACTATCTTTATTTTTTTTTTTTTCATTATAAAACTGCCAATGAAAAGATTTTTTTAAAAATAAATTTAATTTTTTGGTCATTTTTTTCATATCTGAAAAATTTGCTCGGTTAATGTCGCTTCTTTTCTAGACATTTTTAATGAATTAAAATGATGTGAACTATTCGAGAGTTTCACAAAAACAGTAATATTCATGTCTTGCCAGCAGAAAAATATAAACGTTTGCTCTCGAGGTTTCGAGCAGCACGATATGATAACACAAGAATGTGATATATTGTAATAAACAAGAAAAGAAAATAAGAATGAGATCTGGGGTAACATACGATGAAAAAGACAATAAGAAAATAAGATTTACAACAAATAATCAAAATGGCGGTGTATTCATAATAAGCCCCTGTCACCATCAACTTCTATGCCAAATAAAAAAAGTACCCGTTATTAGCATTCTTTAAAATTAAACCAGGGAAGTTATCTTTTAAAGTTTTCTTGAATCGTGCCATTTAAAAAAATTGTCGATGATGTTACTCCTATGCAGTGCAGACAAAAAAAAATTTTATACTTCATTCTCAAGAGAACAACGTCCCATCTAAGAATACGAGGGCAATCCGATTTTAAACATACTGGTGGCTGTGAAACAAACACCGCAAGCGAAATATTGCCGTCATATGCATGTCTAGACAGGTTGAAACGTGGTAGTAGAGTCTGGAGGGTTGTTGTGTGTAAGATTCAATTTACTAGCTTACGGGAAGCAAACAAACATGATGTGTGTACTCGCAGAGTATTTCAAGTATGAAGTGCGTGCCTGCAAACAGAAGGAGTTAACCAGAGAGAAATTAATCGCAGGTTAGAGGGCGTTTATGGCCCGAAGGTCTTAAACCGAAAATAAGTCACCGTTTGGTGCAAAAAATTTAAAGATGAACGAATGGATTTGATTGATGATCCGGAGAAGAACAGAGGCAGACCAAGGACCTCACACACAAATGAACACTGCTCAATTGTTGAAGGTTTGATTAGGGAAGAGCTTCGCATTAAAGGTCGTAAAATTGCGGAAATACTGGCATTCCTAAGTCCTTAAAATCATATGCGACCTAAACTTTCGCAAAGTTTCGTCTCGCTGGGTGCCGAAAATGCTCTCCGAGAACCAAAAACTAATCGAATGAGTGCGTCACTTCAACATCTCACCCGATACTAACAGGAAGGGGATTCTTTCATTGAAAGCATCATTTCCGGAGATGAAATCTGGGTTTATGGGTTCACCCCAGAGTCGAAACAACAGTCCATGATGTGGAAACATCCAGATTCCCTAGTTCACAAAAAATTCAAAACTCAACCATCTGCCCGCAAAACCATGGCTACCGTGTTCTGGGTTAGTAAAGGTCTATTGCTCTGTGAATTCCTTGAACCGCGCACAACCATTAACAGCGACTGATACTGTAAAACTCTCCAGAAATTGCATACAGCCATTAGAAGGAAAAGGTCAGGACAATTACGACAAGGAGTTAAACTTTTGCACGATAGCGCAAGACCGCACACGTCAGATCAAACTAAGGAGTGGTTGACACAGCGGAAGTGGAAGGTCCTCCAACATCCGCCATATAGTCCCGATTTGGCTCTCTCCGACTTTTATTGATTTAGACCCCCGAAGAAATTTTTGGCGGGGAAACGCTTTGCGAATCAACAGAAATTGTAAGACACAGTTATGGACTACTTTAATCGACTTGACAGGCAACACTATCGCGAAGGGATGATCAAACTACTGTCTCAATCTTTATGGAGAATATGTCGAGAAATAAAATAAAAAATAAAAATAGGTAGTTTCTTGTAGAATGTATTAACTATTTTCTTTAAATATGTATGTTAGTGAAATTTTAGCTTGTTTGAATAAAAATAAATGAGTTACAGCTTAGGGTGTTTATAATCAAAGTCTGTATATATTAAGATTTTTGTGACACTTCTTTATTGTAACGTGAAAACGTTGACATTTTCGCATTTTCGTTAATAACTTAGTTATCTATACCAAAAGCTTTCTTCCTTGTATACCTTATTTTACGAAAATGTAATATTATATAGAATGATCAATTTAAAAAGGGTATCATTATTTTGTGGGAGACCTGTATCTTTGATTATTTTTTGCAACATAGACTTTTTTGTGCTCTTCAACTTTTATCTGTAAGGCTGCGCTCACACTGATGAAGCAAAAACGTTTTCGGACCAAACATTTCACCAAATTTTGAAACATTTTGAACAAAACGTTTTGACTGCAATTGTTTCAGCGTACTTTTTGTTTTGATGTATTAATTAGTGTGTGTCTGGTCCTATTTAAAGCATTGAAAAAAAAAACCTTTTCTACCAAAATTAGTCAAAAATGTTTCGTCTGAAAACGTTTTTCTTCATCAGTGTGAACACAGCCTAACTGCCATAATAATTAACTAATAACTAATAATAATAACTAATCACATTTGGCTCATTGAATAATAACTGAACTTTTTTACTAGACTGTTGTTAATATTACTCGTGACTAAGAAAATGCTTTTATGTACCTCTTATTTGTACTTTTTATATTGAATAAACAAATTGAAAGAAAATATCGCAACCTTTAAGATTAAGCTGTCCTTATTACATGTTTGTTTACATTTTTTTTGCTAACGACCTACGACGTAGAGAAAGTTAAACGTCGATTGCGTGGCTTCAATAAAGATTTTGCACTTGGTGTGCGCCCACGAATTTATATAAATAGACCAAATAAAACGGTTACTTCCTGCCTCGTTATTGTCGAACGAAGCTGGGCGAATTTGACGTGCTCGTTAACGACACACAACGTGTTTTCTTCGCGTTCGCTAACATCCAAATAAATAAGCACAAAGAAAAGTGCGGGTTCTTGTTTCGTTGCAACAGCTTCAGCTTGTCTAATCTAATTCGGTGACGTCAAACGGAAAATTGTTTTCTTTTTCAGTTGGTCACGTGTGAACCGACGGCTGAACGTCAGATGCAATTTATTAAATTCCATCGCGGCCTATTGAATTATATATAAAGGAGGGTGGTGCTATATTGGAGAGACTTCATCATATGCTGCTCCCAAATATTTGCGCAAATTCGCAAACTTGCAAGTGTAGGAGCGCATTCGCATAGGCTCATATGCAATTTGTCAAAGCGAGTTAATTTTGCGTGCGCGAAGGTTGTTTGCACCACGTTTTCACCTAACTTTGTACAAATGTTTGCGCATATGTGTGAGAGCGATATTATGAAGACAAAATGTTTTTTTTTTGTGGTATCTCTTACATAAGAGACAACACATGGAGAGCATCTTATTATTTTATAAGTATAAAAATATGTGTAATAATATGGGGGTTAACACTGACACTCCTTAAATATTCATAAAAAAACAAACATACTGCTTTAAGTTTTATTTATTTCATAGCCTTTTCCAAATCTTCTCATCAAATTTACTGCTAATGTAATAAATAAGTAAATTATAACGTGCAGTCGTAATTTATAAGTAATTTTTTTTATCTCATGGAAGTCCCAGTAACTATAAACAAATTTACTTTCCATTTATTATAAAAGAATGTCTAAATTATAGTCCACTGCTTATAAAATAATCACTATTTATATTATGATTTGTTTGCTGATCCCGAATTGTTAAATTACTGAATGTCATGTGACGAAGTGTGAGGTAAAGATTACTCTTCTGGAAGTTTACTTATCACGTACGGGATTTGTTTGAAATTCAAGAAATCCACCTACTTTGCGAACATCACATCACCTTTTGCGTTCGGGCAAAAGAAAATTCCTCCTTGCCTTACCGAGACAAGAATAAAAAAAAGTGAACGACTTGGCTCGAGACGGATTTGCAAATTTGGCGCAGGAATTCGCATGTAGGCTTAACATAATGGCATTACAGATCCGATCGATAACAACAAAACACTGAGTTGCATTTATAACCGAATTGGCGATGGGCCAAGTCTCGAAATGGCTCGAAGTTCCAGCAGGTGCGACCTTGAATGAACGGCCTTTGAGAAAAAAGTGTCGTTAATCATATACTCACCTACTCGTGAAAAAATAACGCCTCTCAATGTTGGTTTCTTTTTTGATTATAGAACAAGGTTGAAACAGTTTATTTCAATCTTTTTTTCTTTTTGTGATAGGCACATGGTTCATACGAGGACAATTCTGTTCTGTTTCTATTTATTATTTACTAATTTCTTATTCATTTAAGATGAAATTAAGTGTTATTATCTAAATTGAAATAACTTTTTTTGCGAATACAATTTATAGTTATGGATGTTTGAATTTCCTTTTCCATTAACCAAGTATAATTTATTTTTTAATGAGATTTAAGATAAACTAGAGAAAGTACGGTTTATATTTCCTACCAAATATCTGCTGTCTATTTGCCAAAACTTTCGCTTTACTAAAACAACAATTTCTATTCGCCGTGAGATGGCTATAGATTTTACTAGCCTAAAGTAATTAAACTTAAATGCCAAAAAGAACCCTGTTATTTTACTTGGTTGCAATCTTACCATTGATTTTTTTTATTTTTCTTTTTTAAATATTGAATTACTTTAAAACAATATTCCTTTCAATTTTAACTATAAGTCACAACGACAGATGTCGCCGACATCTAGGGTCCATTAAGGTTACTGTATATTGAAGGTAGCACCAACTTTTTATCTCACTCTCTTCTATCTCTTTTAATTTGGGGTTAAATTCATTCATAAACTCCTTAGCAACAGTAACTTGTTATTTATCTATCCTTTTCTTCTTTACGTTTCATGTATGGTTTCATCGCATCCTTTTTAATTGGGGGTACGCAAGCCGTGAAAATGAATGGTGATATCTTCTAAATACAGTAATCTTAGGGTCCATAGATTTAATTGACATTAACTTATCTGATAGGGTTTGGGAACGCCTCATTTCCTTTTTCGTAATCTTGTCTTCTACAAAAATAGTTTTACATTAAATACAGATTTTAAAAAATGAAATTCATCCTCATATAATGAGGATAATTACCTCGGTAATGCCAACAAAAAATCTGTCAAAAATAACAGTTTGTTTCCAAATCTTACCAGTCGTTTCTTAATTCAACTCTCGATGATTTTATCTTTTGAAGTTGGCGATACCGATTCGTATTTCAAATTCACGGTCTGATTATAACATGTGATCATAATGTCCCGCCATCGAAATTTAATTGTCATAAATTGTCTTAATTCGTCAAATAACATATGGCAAAAGAGTAGATCTGTGTTTCAAGATATTTCTGATCACATTATAAAATTATACGCTTCAGAAAAATAAAGATGTACTTCATACATACCTTTTCATATTCTCATTCGAAATTAAAGTAAACAAAGGATTTTCAAAATATGTAAATCAAAATATATACAATAAAAACTAATATGTTCAATTTGGTACAAATTTCTTATTTTCAAGTTCCATATTTAGGAATCTTTTATTTTCTCCAAAATTATCTGTTTCATTTTATGAATCGAATATTGCGAACCAACACCAAACGTATTTATAAATTTATTTAGAAATGCCCATTTAAATTTAACTAGTTATTGTAAATAAAGTATTTACATTTTTTAGGATGTATATGCTTAGAAATTAAGATTAGAATTGTAATAATTAAAAAAATTAAGATAATTTTAATCTAGTGAGATAAGAAAACTGTAGATAGAGTACTGGGTCGATAGAGTCACCGAGTCAGTACGTCGGTTTTTAGCTATTGTGGGAGATTGTAACCGGTAAAGCGATAAAACCCACCGACGCACGAAGTCCGAGAACCATTATTCCAGCACGGTACGGAAGACAAACCTAAATGGCCAGTTTTGTGAAAAACCGTCATAATAGAAACTCACTTATTTCGACACCGGATATTTTGGATACGACGGGCTTGTGAGTTCCCGAACATCCAAAATGATCACGCTGTACTCTCCACAACAGGAAGTTATTCGCAAGAACCACGGCCGAAGTCGTTAGAAGAACCCCAAATTGCAAATAATTTTAAGTAATAAACAAAATAAAATTAAAAAAAAACAACAATATAAGAAATGGAAAAATAAAGAGACACCCTGAGATTAAGTATTAAAGTGACTCGACAACGGGGAGTGAGGAATAAAAAAATTACCCAATTTCGAATCACCGTAATAAATTTAGCTATTCCAACGTAAACCGAGATAACACTGCATTAAATTGGCACCCAACATGGGGACATAACACTGCAATATGTACACAAAGAAATACCATAACGTCGTACTTGTTACATAAAATCATGCCTCGACAGTCATTAAAAAAAAATTAAAACATACTAAAAAGATCAAGAAAATATATGTATTTGTGCTTATAAATAAAATGCAAATAAAATTAATTAGGTCTTTTTAAGGTGGACTTTAGGTTACGAAAAGACTGGTTATTTATTTCAAAGAAAAGAATCCGGACAAATTTCGAGCATTGTCTTCAAAGAGTGCAGATTTATAAGTATGCAAATTATTATATTTGCATACAAGATATTTAAAATGTACAACCTTATGCTCTTTTTTTATGACAAAGGTTTTTAATTATGCAAAAACAAATTTTTGGATTCGATCAAAAATACCTTCTTTACACAAAATAAATATTTCAATGAATCAGAAAAAAATTTGACTGCTTTATAATCAGGGTTATATGTTTACAATCTCAATTTTGTTTGAGTATAATTATTAGGTCTTTCTTTTTTAAAGTTAATCAGTTTAAAGGTGCTATTTGGGGATTTAAAGGCTACTTTAAGGGTAATTATAATTTGGCAAATTGTCTAAAGTTATTTCTTTAAACTCAAGTTGACTGGAGTTTACTATTTTTTAAGAAAAAAAAATTAAAGCGAGTTGATGTAAGACTGTGAAAGAATTATTAAAATATCTTTAAAAATGGTCGAAATATAAGAGTTCAAAGGGGCGTTTTGTGACAAAAGTTTTCGAGCGATGTGACGTCATTTCTCCTATTCAGCAAATACCACTTTAACGCTTTACAAATTCAGCTTCCATTTTAACGCAAATACACAAGTAATAAACAACAAACAACGTAAAACACGTGTCAAATTGAATTAATGTTAACTTTACATTCCTATGTAACAGAATAACCGCTTTTAGCTATGCAAAGAAGTGACATCACAAGCGAGTCGTTCCTACTTAAAACATAACTTTAAAAGCTTATCTCTCCGTTATTTATCGATGAATTTTAAAAGTCTTTTTTATCAGTCAGATACTTTTGGTACATATTTTACTATTATTTAAGAAAATATTCTATTTCGAAGATGACTAAACTTCTTCATCGAGAAACTACAGTGCAGCTTTATTCTACTTTATTATTCGGATTGTGGAGGAATTAGAGAATTCTGTGAGTGATGACGATGAAAAACCAGGACAATTTTTCGAATATTTAGGCGGCAAGCCATTGTATTTTACTTTGCTTTTAATAATTCGGTATTTCACAAACACGAAACGCTGCTTTGTTTTGAAATTTTTTAATTTAAATGATTGTGTTATAATACGTATTGACGTCATGCTGAAATTAGTGACGAACGTGGCGACGAAACATCAAATTAATTGATAATTCTAAAACGAAAAAATAAATTTGGATGGAGACGATATTTTACGATATATTTTTTTACATGTAAACCAATAGTGAGCACAACTCACTTTAAGATTGCATTCCGATATCCAGTGGCATTTAACAATTTTAGTAGAAATCTAAAATTGTTCACGTTCTCAGCTTTCCATAATCAATTGCCCAGAATACTTATTTCGTGGTTAGAGCAGTCAAAACGGTATGCGTACAACTTTAAGGATGTATTAGTCTTACAATTTGAAACAAACAAAAAATGTCAAGTATTCAGATATTAGAATAAATTTATAGATCATAAATACCCACAATAAATTGACAGCAGCTTTCATTCTTCGGTCGCACGAGACTGAGAGTCGTTTCGCATTTACGATATTTGAGGTTTCGGGTTGGTCAGAAACTTGATAAATAGAATAGTGGCCAAAAAAAGTGGACACTTTTTTTAACGTCAATTTCATAATACTAAAACTTTTGCGGGGTGGTTGTATTTATGAACTGCCACTTGCGGGTGACAATCAGTAAGGTTTTAATATTATAAGATCGACGTGTGTGAGTTCGGAATATTGTTAATGCTTTGAGTTGTGGACACAATGTTGTGGAAAAGATTATAGATGGTCGTAGATATTCTGAGGTATGTGCTAAATGGGTTCCACGTCAGTTAATCAATGAACTCAAGGAAAAAAGAATGGAGAATTGCAGTGATCTTATAAAGTCTCTAAAAGAATGTGGACCATCTTTTTTCGACAACGTAGTGGACTAGAGAAAAAAAACCTGAGTATCCACGTATGATTTAGAAATCAATTTAAGGAAATGGCGTCACACATCACCATTCCCTAGAAATTGTAAAGCGTAAACATTTCCAAAGAAGGTTATGGTTTCATATGGGTGGATTCGAGGGCGGTTGTATACTATGGCTGTTCTATCTCTCCCAATGTGGATTGTGACACAATCCAAAACTACTTAGACGAACTTGCGGAAAGTATTCGAAACCAGGGTAAGAGTATAATAATTATAATGTATAATTTCACCGCGAAATCCCCGAATTGGGGTGACCCGAAAAACATGTATGGGTGCTATATTTAAGATTGGATAGCATCTCAGGATTTAGTAATTCAAAACAAAGGACAGGAATCTGTTTTTACCAGAAATAGTAGCGGGCCAGACAAAACAATCACTTCTTTAAGACTAGTAGTCCATATCAAAAACTGGCAAGTTTTGAAAGAAGAACCTGAATATGAACTGGAGGGAATAAACACAGAAGTAGAGGAGTAGGATGTATTACAAACAAAACGAACCTACAGAAATTCAACAGAGAGATCAAGAAAGAGGCTATCAGCTAGCCGAAAGATAGCGTTGCATCAGAAGATTTGATTGACCTAATTAAATCAACATGTAATGAATGTAGGAGGTAAAAATCACACTTGATGTATGAAACGCTTTTAATGTGGCTAGTTGAGTTGGGATTGACAAAGAACTGAAGAAAAGAAACATTAGCCCACACCTAAGAAAGATTACAGGAAGTTTTGGGGTCACTGGTGTGGTGAGGGTGGGCACAGCCAAAATGGAAGATGTATAATTTTAGCTATGGATCAAATAGCCAACTAGGTCAAGGATAACAAATTGTAATTAGCTCCGGAGAAGACAGAGGCAGTAATGCTGCCGGACAGAAAGAAATGTGGAGAAACTCAGTTTAAACGAAGTAGAAATCATACCTAAGAAATCTATCAAACACCTTAGAGTCATTTTTGACAAAAACTTATTATTAGGAGAACATGACGACAATCACGTCACAGGGAGGGCACAAGTCGCGACAGCGTTCTTCTGCGATTGATGCCAAGAATGTATGGTGCATCAGAGGGGAAAGAAGAATATTGGGAATTGTAGTAGAATCTATCATGCTTTACTCGGCACCCGTCTGTCAATTTAGGAAATATAGGGATATACTTTTGCGGTGCCAAAAGAGCTTGGCTATTCTGGTTGGCAGACGTACAGGACCGTATCCTCAGAGGCAACTCTAGTAATATCGAGAATGATTCCAATATATCTATTGGTAATAGAGAAGGCAAGGGGGAAGGCAACACTAATCTATAGAGTCTAAAAAAGAACTGATGGAAAGGATACGCATATAATATAATTTTATCTATGATTGGTTGGATGAGAACCTATTATAGACTGACAGGAGCAGAAAAGCTGCACGGACCAGATGCCGGAAATATTAGTATAGTACGACAAACACGGATAAGCAGGATATTTACTTTTCCAATTCCTAAGTGGGCATGGATCATTCGAAGAATATTAAAAAAGATTTAGGTATTGTGGTCACGTGGTGGATACGGTTGAACATACTTTCTTTCAGTGTCCGTGGTAGGTTACCACTAGAATGCGGATTGAGAACGTGATAGGATAACAAGTGGCACCTGACAATATAATGGGATATATATTGAAAAACGAGGAGATATGGAACGCTGTAACGGACATGGTAGGGAAAAGTATGTATAGTAATGTGATCGTAATGTGGGACACAGGTAGTACCGGTCAATGTATATGAAGAGAAACGCGATGGCTGAAGAGTAAAGAGGTAAGGCACGTCGTACCAGACAAAAGAAGACACGAAGAGGAAGAAACCTAACGAGGGAAGTGCATTGGTAGTGTACTGAAGATAATGACCTCTACTGTGAAGAAAGAGCCTAAAAGGAAAGCAGTTTAGTTAGCAGATGATTGGACGGGTTGGATTGTCGTGAATTCCGTGGCCTGGCTTGGACGGTCGTGGCTACGAATCCAACACACCCTTTTGTAAACCCAACCCAACCCAACCCTTTTGTAAAAAAAAAACTTCTACTCCCGATCTAGCTCTAGGGGGTTCCACTTGTTTGGCTCGGTGAAAACAAGTTTAAAGGGGATCTGATTTCACTCATAGGACATAAAAGTGGTGGTACATCAGTGGGTGAAAAAATACGGATATTTTTTCCAAATTCGATTTGAGCGTTAAGTTCAAAGATGACGCAGAATGTTTAGAAAGGGAAGGAGATTTATGTTGAAAAATAGTATTTAGTAGTTTAAGGTTTGAATAAACGTTAGATAAGTTTTCTTTAAGTTACTTCTTCATTTTACAAACGGTACAAGCCTCAATGATAAGTATGTATACTGGACTCACTGAATATACAGTGAAACGTAGCATGTTTTAGTTGGACTTGGAAAAACGAAGTTATTTCTAAGTTAGTAGTCATTAGGCATAAAACTCGTGACTGAACCGACTATTAAGTACTCGCATCGCAGGAACAAAGAGAAAAATATTCGCAGCGACCTAATTGTCAACTTTTTCGGCCATTCTTTAACAAAACAACAAAGCGAGCCAAATTATTTTCTACTACTATTTGTTTTCTTTTTCGTAAAACAATTTTGAACCAAGGGCGGACACAAAATAAATTTCTACGAATACTAAATAAATAACAGTGTAATTATCGTTCGCAGAAAATAAAATTTCCTTGACCATACAGCTATAGTTGTTTTATTTTAAACTATTTAATTAAATGTTTTTCCCCAACGAAAAGCGATTGTATGCAAATGTGTGACAAACACACATCATTGTCCAATCTTTTTACACCTCGGAACATTATCTCATGGCTTTATTTTTAGCATTCGTCAATGTCACGAGGCAAATTTTCGCCGTACACAATCGGACTCGGTTTATAAATACAAATCAGTTGTAGCGACCACGTGCACCGGGCACTGATTTGACATGGCGCCACAACAAAAATAAATAAACTTTGCTCCTTCGCGCGAGCGCATTTATCGACGTCCAGTTGTAAACAAATAGTAAATATTTTTCCTGGCTTTATCGCGATTAACAATGAACGCGGAACAGTTACTGATGCTGAGTCTTGCTGTTGAGATCATTTCGGATTTATAATGAACGGAAACAGTTGAAAAAAAAAGCGCGAAACTAGATTTATAAATACAGAGTTAGATAAAGTATGGGCGTTGATTACAAACACGCAGAGGCGTTTTATTTATTACTTATTCTACGTATCAAGTGATACGACGCGCTTCATTTAATATAATATAGAGTTACAAACACGACGCTGCAGGGAACGAAACGAGTGTGTGGCTTGCATACTTTTCAAATGAAACGCAGTACACTTTGATGCTGTGATACGGAGTTATAATAAGGCTACATGTGTCAATGTCAAACCTTACATTCACACTACTCCGACATAAATGTGGAAAGAATGTTATTTGTTTTTAAGAGCAAATGCATATATTTGAAGAACTACTACACAGTTCGTCTAAATTATAAAACTTAATTAACAAAAATGTTACCTAACAAAGTCTATTAATAGTTATTTGTATCATTAAGCCAGAAACTGTCATTTTGCAAGTGCGAGCATAGTTTGCGAAGGCGAGGCGCCAGCCGAACTTCGCAAGTGAGAGCACTATTTTTTGGTCCGACCAATTTTAAATTGTCTCAAAAGTTCAAAAAAATTCAAATTGTTTGCGCTAGGGAAGCTACCTGATTCAGGTTGACAACAAGATGATTTCGAATTTGAAATTAAAAATCAAGTTATTTACAGTTTTTACTTTTTTGACATTTAATAAAGAAGTCATAGTCACGTTTGATAAAACAAGCTGCAACCGTATTATATATATAAATTTTCAGTTAAACTTAACTCCAAATTAAAAAAAAACTATTCAACTACAAAATCCAACCCCTTGTCGTTTAAGAAATGTCAACCACAGATGTCAATATTGCCAACATTTGGTAAATTTTTTGATGGCCTAGGCTTTCAATAGGGCTGTTTCCGGACGGTTTTGACGAATGCAATACCAACATTTCTATTCAATGGAAAAAATAATATAATAATAGGTGTATGTAAATTCTATACAATATTTTTCATCTAAGTAGTACCTAAGAAGCTTTAGACTACCCTATTTTTGTATAAGATTTAATTTAATTTCTTAAAAGTCTAAAAACTGTAATGGAGACAATGGTTTAGAAATAATAAATCGAAACATGATCTCTTACCTTTTCGTGCCGTAGATACGTATTTCGACAGCTACGTTGCCATATTCAGTACATGCAATCACAAGTTAAAAGCACTTCAAGAAATTTTTGGTTGGTATAAACTAGATTCTTCTAATTCTATTGAAGTTGCAAGTTTTAACTTGGTATGTTCCCACTGTCGAGCATTATCGAGGCTGCACAACATTGGATCTTGCTTCTACCGAAGATTAATGAAATTTTTCTAGTTGCTAAAGAGATTTCGCCGTTACTAAGTTGCAAATACGATTAGAATGACCCCCTACCTAATTTATAGAATATATTGTCTCGATGGACCTTAAATAAAAGGCCTCAATATTTCGTGATCAAGTGGTTAGTCAAATTTGAAAATAAATGTCATATAACAACTTTAAATTGTAAGTTGATTAATACGAGGGCCAATCCCTATGCTCCGCCTATTGATCTTTTTGTGGACGCTTGCTTGGCAATGTTTTTGTCATTAAGTCAATTGATATTTGTAGGTTACGTTTACAAAATACATACTAGCTTTTGTGCCAAAGTGTTTTCGTACTGTGTATTATTGTATAAGTGTGTGTGTGTCGTGGTTTTTCATAGAAATGGATCCTATTGAGCAGAGAGTAGTAATATCTACAGAAAAATGTCATGATGTCAACTTAAATCCATCAAAACATTTCAACAACCATTGGGGAGGTGTAGTTTCTTATGATACAGTCAAACGCTGGTGTCGAGATTTTAAGTGTTGAAGAACTGTGAAAACCAACATGCCGGTGGCTCTTCTGTAATATTTTAAAAAGTGCACGATATGGTGTTACAAGACTGACGAATTCGCATCAGACAAATTATTGAAGAAACTGGTTTATCATATCAATGTGATGCAGCACATACTTATTACAGAGTTAAATTTGAAAAAGGTCAGTGTAAGATAGGTTCCCCGAATGTTGACCATGGATCAGAAAAGAAATCGAGTATTGATTTGCGGGCGTCTTTTGGATATGTACCTATCAAACAAAGGAACTTCCTCCTCTTTATGTTACCTCGAGGGCATTACTATGATCCCGAAACTAAAACCCAAGAGACTAAAACCCAAAGAGTGGAAACGTAATGATTTTCCTCCCCCATGCAAATTCAAAATGGTACCGACTGTTGGAAAAGTTTTGCTGTCGGTGTTCTGGGATGCTCAAGGAATCATCCTGACTGATTACTTGTAAAAGGGGGCCTATTATGCAAACTTAATTTCAAAATTATGAGAGGCTTTTAAAAAGAAACGCCGCGGAAAATTAAGGAGTTATATGCTGCTCAATCAGGACAATGCTCCTAGCCATACTTCCTTCTGCCGTACACCAAGGAGGCTTGAAATTGATGGAGTACCCACCATATTCCTCAGACTTAGCTTCCAGCGATTACAGGCTGTTTCCAAAATGAAAGGATCCTTTACGTGGGAAAAATTTTTCAAACGGTCAAACAGCGGTTTGCAGAGATCGGACGATTTTTTTTCCAGTACTGATAGAACAAGTGTATTAGTGTTAAGGGGGATTATGTTGAAAAATAAAAATAGAAGCTTGAATGTAGTTTTACTGGAAAGGAGTCAGGGGCGGAGCATAGTGATTAGCCCTCGCACATACAACTAGAGATAGATGAAATACTCAACAAATTCTAATATTGGAACAATTTAAATTATGTAGATTGTGAAAAGACGCGAATGTTACATAGGAAAACAAAATGTAGGTACTAAATTTACTAACCGTATTCAATAACCGCCACTTTACTTGTATGAGTACCATGGCGGTTACTGTGGTGGTAACTTATACTTAAGGAAAATAAAAGACCCAATACTACAATTATTAATTATTATTAATAAGAAAACGATTTCATTTCATCACATAATAAGCGATAAATTGTATTGAAAACATTGAACGAAAAGGAATTCCAGTTCTTTTACTTACGCATAAATAATTCTTAATTTTAAAAAATTAACAATTTAGACATTCTTTTCTCAATCATACATATCTTATCCGAAAAATTAATTTTAATTAAAGTTTCTATAGCAAATCTTCTCAATTTGCAATGGAATTCTGTTACTTTCAAAGAAATTAAACAAAGAAAGAAAAAGACTATTCACTGTTCAACAACTGAATAGTAATAGTAAAGGAGATAAAGTCTATGGACAGTTGTAAAAGTGTTTAGATTTATGCCAGGAAGTCGTTTGTTTTAAAGTTAATGTGCGACATTCACTTTGCAGGTTAATTTGTGCAAGCGATTTCTGCTTGTTCTAAATGACCCCAGTTGAATGTAAAAAATTATGAGGAATTTTGTACATGGTAATTAATCACATAAATAATTTCAAGGAATGTAGTTACATATGTCTACTTACAAACAGATTTATTGGGTAAAGCGTATTAACAATTTCCTTTCTTTTACGAAATTATTAAATTAGAAACCGAAGCAATGGAGCCTATGTTCCTCGAGAAGAAAAAGAGTTTGCATCATATACCTAAAAAAAATGAATACTCACAAATTGGAGGAAAAAAAATTACTTAATTTTTTTATCATTACTAAAGAAAGCCAAGAAATAATTATGTGCATTGCTGGATTTTGTCTAAAACTGTTGTTAATTTTTTTTTAATTTTACAAGGAGGTTTGTTAAAATTTTGAACAACAATGCACTTTGCTCACCGAAACACTTTGGTATTTAAACCATGAAAGTTTATGTTGCTAGTGTTTAAATTAATCCACAAAATTGCATGTTTAGTTTGAGATTTAGATCAATTATCTAATGCGTACATTATGAAACAATAAATAATGTAAATAGAAGACAATGTTAAAATTTGTTAAATTTATAAAACGTTATTTAGCTTTCTTTGTAACCGATTTTCAATATCTAGCATAATTTATACAAACAAACAAAAAAAAATCTGCAAAAGTATAATAGTTTCAATCACCTAATTCATAAGCGGATTTAACTTCGTAAATACCTTATTTTTATTTATATGTTTGTTGTATTGCAAACAAACCCTTCGAAATAAAAAGGCATTTTTTCGCGGTACACTAAAACATACCGGTATGGTTACATTCGATTACATTTTGTTACCTTGTTGTTACCTATATATCTCACTGTAATTTTTAATGATTCCGAGTTTCTCGCTAAAAAGATTCGATTTACTATGAAAATTAATTGGTGCGCAATTGTATTTTCAGGTTGTTTGAATGTGAAGGTATTATTTATTTGCTAGGTTAATAATATTAAAGAATATACGTTTTAGTCTTCCAGATTTATTATTTATGCTGAGGAAGCAACATATAGCGAAATGTAGAATTTTGATATTTACAACTCTCCGATCGTTTACAATTAACATATCACATATTTTATTACAAATTTATAACTTTAGAAACCTTTTTTTTTTTAAGATTGCAAAGATTTTTGAGATAAATCTTTTAGTTTCATTAGAAATAGACTTATTTCACTTTATTTCTAAAGAAACGAAAAGATATATTTAAGAAATGTTTACAATCTTAAAAATTAAAGAAAGGAATTTTACTAGAATCCGGAGTCTACTTATAAGCTATAGGTGGACAACTTGCGCTTTGGATTATTTTGTTACACGCAGTAAGTATTTTGTCTACGTCACAATGTACAGAGAGGTAATAAAAAGATATCTCCCCATAAAATATTATACTTCTTCCACTCGGTTGTCCACCTGCTCGGCATAGTGCTATCACACTTCATAGGGAACGTCTCCTGTAGTGGTACCATTCGCTAAAATATTGCGGATTATTAAAGTGTTGTACAGAATGATACTGGTATGTCGCGAGAAATCGCTTGAAGTCAATTGTCATGATACCGCTGTCAACTGTCAAAAGTGAGCTTGCTGGTTAGTTGCCAAATATTTGGATAAAGTTAGTTTTAAATTAAATTAAATGGAAACAAAGCTAACGCAGTCGTCGAACGAGGTTTCCCCAAGATAAATATTTTTTATCGTTTATCGGATGTATGTAATTATTATGGCGGTGTACGTGCGTGCATATAGTCGATATTTAGGCATTCATAAAAAAACTTCTCACGTAAGTGCGTCTATCTACAAACGGTATTTATCGTTTCAATTAGTAGGACCTTTGCCTGTTTGAGCTTTGAACGAAAATAAACCAGAAACACATTCTCTTTGAAGATAAGTTTTAATCACATTAACGATTCGATTCTATTTTTGTATTTGCCCCAATTTTTCCTTACAGCTTCAACGAATCTCCAAAGAGATTAAAAATACGACTCAAGTCTTTTTTTTTTTTAATTATTTATTTATGAGTTATTGAATTTCTTTTTCGAGCACAAATAATTTAAATGTTTTGTTTTTGTTCTATTGTTATAATTCTTTAGCTCGACGTGTGTGTTTTCTGAATATCTCACAAGTCACAATCAGCCGAGAAACAGACTGAATTAAATTATTTCAAGGTTATAATGTGTAGTAGGTGCAAAGGTGCTGATAAAAATATTAACAATTGTACTGGGTCGCCTCAATTAATTTAAATATGATATGTGACCTTCTGTCAGCTTCTACTCGGTTGATAAGACGCAGTTGTATGCAAAACAAAATATTTAGCGATAGTAATTTACGCACAAGCTAACGCTAATCTCTTTGACGATAACGAACGTGAAAGGAATGTCAATAAACATTGAATTATTATGCAAAAAATTATAATCTAGACGAAATTAATAGATTGATTCGACAGGATATGTTATTAGTTTTTAATTAAAAATTTTTAATTATGACTCAGGACTCACCCGTAACTTTCCCTCTTTCTCTCCTTTCTGTTCACTATGTCATATATGGTGGCCTTTCAAAATTCTTATAGAAAGTATTTATTAATGGAGTTTCACGTTTATTTAATGTTTCCTTTTGTCTCTCGCTTAAGCTTCCTATTTCTACAGTAGTAATAATTTTCACAATTCACAAATAGGAATAAACCGAGAGTTAAAATTAACTTGGGTTTATGAAATCGGAATCTAAAAATTAAATATAAACGTTGCAGTGTTACATGATTTTTGTAAAAGTATAGTTATCTAGAAATATAATAATGGACACGATAATGCGTAGGCTACAGAAAAGCATAAACTATATACGGCATGGGCGTTGAATTACAATGGCAGGTGATTTATTTATTAACTGTTATAAATTGCAGCTATCCAAAGATACGTTAGCATTATCTCGAGTTTATCTTGCCATTCTTCAAGCGCTAACTAAGGCCAGCTTTACACGTGTAGATATGCTTATAGCGATGCTCGAAAGTTCATAAAATCAAGTAACCATCTTTTTTGAAAGTGTAAAGCAAAAGCAAACACAAATGTTTGTGTATCATTTTTCTTTTGTAGAAAAAGATAAATGATTTGATAGACCTTCAAGCATGTTTACGTATAAGAGTTGACCTGTATCATTATTATTAACGATAATTATTACAATCTCGTGCAGCCATGCAAACAAAAACAAACAGAATCGAACATAAAGTAGTAAGTAACAAAACCTCGATGTAAGAATTTAAATGTCCGCTATCAATAATTATCATCCTTCGTTGACCCCCATATGAATTCGAATTGGAGATGCTTTTTATGTGTCCGTAGTGTCTTGAATCTAATATTTGCGGAAAATGACGCGCGAAAACTATTTTCAACACGACAAAAAACAAACAACCAAGGCGCCGTGTCTGTAAAAATGCAGCGACGTTCCAAAGTATGGCGAAAATAAAACGCTCAAAGGTGTTAATTACCTCTTGGATTTGATCCAGACGGCAAAAGCATCCGCGACGGCTCGTTGGGTATCCTTGACTTTTTTTAAATTTTTTTTTCTTATTTATTGCAGTGACTATAATTTTGTTTGAGAAAAATCTGACTTTTCGACAATTTTGCTCTCACGTGGCCTTGCAGTATTATCAATTATCACTAACGAAAAATTCTGTGAATTGAACATCACAGGTTTTTACGTTTCAGTTATCATACGATGGATATAGAGAAGATATTTCCCCGAGTGTCTCACGTATTGTTATAAATTAATTACTTTGACTTATGTAACTAAAGTTACAATGACGTCATGTAAATTCGATTTCGTTTACTATTCCTTTTCTTGCCTGAAAACCAATCTGATAAACCAATTGATTTTGTGAATTTATTTCAACTTGTGTGGACATATCTCTAAAACGTTATTTGATAAGCAGGTGAACAGGTATCTAAAACACTATAGCAATAATATTTATATTTTAGGAAACTTTCATTTTTGTATTAGCTGATTACTATGATCTTCCACATAACACTTTAATATTAGACACTAACTTGTTAAAATTTGAAGAATATCGCTAATAACACTAGGAACTTGTTAACTATTGCAAACTAGAGGAAATTTTGAGCGAAATAAATGACGCCATATACATACATATTAACAAGAAGTAACAAATGTCAAGGATATGTAAACAAAATCACACATTTAAGATCAATAGTAATATTTGGACTTTGCAGAATTTTGCTTAAAATAAAGGAATGTGCATAAGTTCAGTTTGTGAAGAATAAAATCAGTGATGAGCAAACTTGCTCGAGGGCAGTTCTTTTGTGTTTGGTGAAATGATTGTCTTAGCGAGGTTTGCGATCCTATTTGTTAACCACTCAGTAACGAATGCGGTTGCGCTCTAATTTGTTAAGGGGTGGCTTTAGTTTGATAGCTGTCATCGTTATCTATATGTCAATGTGACGTTTCGCCCGTTTCTGTCATCGTGACATTGCTTGATGTTCGTTATTGTTGAAGTGACTTGTTTTTGTTGGTAGCTAAGCAATGTGCGAGACACACTTAACAAATCATTTAAAAAAAACTTTCATCAAAGTGTGCCACGAAATATACATATATAAAGTTTGAATGTTGAAACTATACCAAATTTTCAAATGTGTTACGCGTTGATTAAAACGACAATCAATTTCTTCACTGTTTTTGCAGTTCTAACATACGGCATTCTTGATGATAAGTGAAAGCCATAGCATTGAAATGTAAGAGAAACATCTGCACTTAAATTTGACAGGACTGGCAAATGTCACCAATTGTTATATATTAGACATGCGCATTATATCTACAGTGAGTCAAAGTAAAACTCATACACCATGGTAACTTATACAGAAGTAAATTACTTAACAATATCTGTATCAGTTTTGTTTGTTGTATGAAATTTACATGTTTGTCTAGGTATTATAATTACTATAAAACATAAAAAAGCAAATCTTTCCACAACAAAAGAGGAAATCGTATTTAATTTTACTTTCTTGTCATAATAATAGATCAAAATAAAAGTCATACAGTTTGGATAACACAAAAATAACACTTCTTACAATAATTCTTATACTAGTCTAGTATTTGATAGGATATCCTTTGCTTTTTTTGACAGCTTTTAAACGATTAGGCATTGATCTAGTAAGTTTTTCGCAATAATCAGGCATTGTTTTATCCCATTCATTCGTCAAAGCTCTCTTTACATCATCTTTGCTATTAATTTGATGTTTTCGAATATTAGTTTCTGAATGATTCCAGAGATGTTCGATGATATTCATGTCAGGAGACTGGGCAGGTGTATCGATGACTCTAGGAGCTCTGTGTTTAGGATCGTTGTCCTGATAACACTGAAAATTATCCACAATTCCGCGTAAATTTCATATAAGAAACAAAACTGACACAGATATTGTTAAGTAGTCTACTTTTGTATAAGTTACCAAGGTGTATGAGTTTTACTTTGACTCACTGTATGTTTATTTATCAAGGTACACTTTGATGAAAATTTTTTTGAATCACAAGTTCGACGTGGCGGTGAGATTTGTATTTTTAGCAAAAATTTGTAAAAAAAAATAGTTTCTGTTGGCCGGTTGCACCAAACAGTTAAGCTCACTCACTTAGACCCAGTTGTACAATTCCAGTTTAACCTTTTGCCAAAGTTAAACCCTTAACAACAATTGTTGAAATGATCGTTGTTATAGGTTAAAGCTTAAATTAAAACATGACACCTTAAATTTAAACTGTCCCAACTGTATTTCTTCTGTGAACCCTATATTTTCAGTTATACAGGGTGTATGTTGGTGTGTAGAATGATTTTTTTTAAATGGAACGTCCTATATATTTTTACAAATTTCCACGAAGAGCTGATTACAATAATATAAATATATATTGGTTTCACTTAGTTATTTTCGTAAAAAAATTTTTCTTCGAAAATTCCTTAAAAATTTACAAATTTTGAATTATGTTTCTGTGTATGGAGATACACACTTACGAAAACATAACAAAATATTCTTAGAACTTTGGACTTCATGAATATATGAAAAAAGTTACAATATCTTAGCATTATACAGGGCGAATAGTATCGCCAAAAATAGGCCATGAGATTTGTTATTAAGTATAATAATACAAATGATACATAGAAATATGTAAAGTTTAATATATTCAAATGTATGAGGTTCATTGTACAAGTAATCGATGCGTATGTACAATAATTAACACTGGGTACCCCTCCGTTTACACAAAAACTTACTCAATTTTGAGAACTAAATATTCATCGAGTGTACAGAAACTCTTATCTATAAAATACAATTTAAGCGTTGATTTAAATTAGCTAAAAGTCGATGTATCGATTATTATTATTTATTTAAAAAATTTAAGCCTTTGGAAAAATTGCATAAAATGTATTTTATAAATACTTTTTGCATCATGATTAATATTTTATAAATTGCAATTAATTTGTAAAAATTTTACAAATCTTACGTAGTTCATATTTTAAAGTATAAGACCATATAATGCTTTAAAAATTATGAATAATATTAGAAGAAGAAGCGGCAGTACGGTGACCTAAGACAATTGCACAAATTGATTTTCACTTTCAATATGAAAGTAATTCTTTCAATGTTTTCGTATGTCATGGAAATTTTACAGGCAATTGGGAATGCCACTTCGCATCGAACAGACGAAATGATATATGACGAAGTCTTACATCTTTAATATATCATAATACAAATTTTAACGTATTCACACTTTTTAGGGACCTATATATGAGAATAACAGATATTAGGGGGCATTCTATAACTAATTCACTGTTAAAATTTAAGGATACTTTAAAATTCAAAATAGAGTCTTGTAATTGGTTGTTACTACGGTAACAAAATTTAGCAACCATTTAAATTTAACGTCTTCGATACAGAATACGCCGTATTATCATGTAAAGAAAACTAAGTGATTTTCAAAACAATTTACAAATTTCCCAAATATTAGCAAGTCAAAAATTGTAATTTACTTGAGTTTGTAAAGTTTCTGAAAGAATCTCAGTAACTCTCGGCTAAGAAAGAAGCATTGCGGCAAATGCTGGATTAAAATTTCCATTTTCGTTTTAAACTGTTTTTTTTTTCACCCTTGAAAGAAATACCAATTTAACGGAATTCTACCAAATTCTGACAAGACAGTTTTCTTTTTTAATAAACAAACTATATGTAAATCTAAATTACCACAACAACTCGGCATGAATAGTCGAGAAGCAAATGTCTCCCTCCGACTGTTAATTAATATTGGGAACCACCCTAATGCATACATACGTAGGTGAATGTTAACATTCATTGTCAAGCCTACACAGAATTTTGGCATTAATATGCTTCGTGTACATCATCTATTAAATTAATACACACCCACTTCACAAGCGGTGTAAAATGCCAAACAATGAAAATGCGCATCGAGAAAACCGCTGTCAGAAAGACGCAAAATTTATTTTTACCAGTAGAATTAAAAATGGTAATGCTAATAAACACAGGAAAATGAAAAAAGCAAATAAACTAGAGCCTAAATCAAGCGTAATTAAGATGTTCGTGTTATTCATATTTAAATTACACTATGTTTCTTTTCTACATATATTTATTTTCATAATTTATTTCAGGAAATTAAGATCACATCGATGAAATCATATGAAAAGATTTTTAGATTTTTATTTATAACAAATACATATCTATTGCCTGTAATAAAATCATTGGGGTGTAAAACATTGTTGAAGATTTATTCTAGTTTGGAAGATGTACTTTAAACAACTTCAGCGGAGAAAAATTTGAGATAATTTTTGTTTGAACTACGATTCTAAATTGCGTTGATATCTTAAATCCTCTATCATATATTTCAAATGCCAACTAAATAGTTTAGTGACACAAAAATAAGTGCAGTCAATGTGCGATAAACATTGCGGACGTTGATGCTTGAAAGATAAACAGGTGTGACGAGTTTTGGAGTGCTTAAAATTTGAGAAAATCAGACCATCACGACGGCGACGCTTCTATCTTAATAAAAGGCGCCATTCTGATAAATCTTCCAGCCAAACTGCGTCCGCAATTCGTTGAAACGTTTTATTTATTTCAGTTCTAAAAATACTGATTACTGTTGCAATAAAACGTGTGTTAGATATAAAAAAATTATTCATGTCACATCCAGTTCGTTTGCAGATAATTTTTCTAAGAAGTAATCAATTAACTTTAAGTGTTTCGTTTTATAATAGCAACGGTTTTTAAATTTGAGGAAATTGAAAAAACGTTTAATCAATGCATATTTAAAAGACTACTAGAGAAGATATCGACAGTGATGATAACTGATAATAATTTTATTTTGAATCACAGTTAGTACTTCATTATTAGTGTTTCACAGCACATTCTACTGTGTTGTGAACATTAATATTTATTTTGTGTCAATAGAATCAAGTTTATAAATAAAAAAAGTGATATTTATCTCATTTATAGAGGTTCTTCAGTAATTTAATTTGAATTTGGCGCCATAGTTTTTATTAGAACACTACGTTTTGTGTGTGGGCCGGACTGTAAAAAATCCGCTGCTTAAGTTAAAACAACTAATGAAAGAATTACTAAAATATCTTCAAAAATAACCAAATTATAAGAGTTCAAAGTTGTGCTTCTTGTTCAGCCGGCTCCAGCGGCGTGACGTTATTTTTCCTATTCGTCAATGCGAAAAGGTCTCCGTATTTATAGGTGAATTAAAAAAAAATCACCAGTCAGATATTTTTGGCTTATATTTTACCACTATTTAAACATTCTATTTCGAATATGTGGAAACTTCTGTGTTGGAAAAAAGATGGAATAAGTGTTGAATGGAATTACGTAGAAAAATAAAGGGTCGTTAATGTGATACGTGGCTTTTTTCATGGCACGGTAGATACATAAAATATGCCCAGTATTCCTTGTTTTTATTTTTGCCATTTCAATTATTTCTAAAGCAGAAAAAGTTTGTCTTAGAATTTACTCTGAACTCCAATTGTAGGAATTTTGTACATTTATTATTATTATTAGTACTAATCGAGATGTCAGTGACAAGATTTATGGATTTATTATATTTATCAATATGGAAATAATTTTATGTCTAAATTCAAACTATTTTCACCCATTAAGTCACTGTGTTACAGATGAAGTATAATATAATCTATTGTTTTAAAAAACACGTATGTATTTATTAGTAAACATCATCCGCTAGATATTTTTCATGACCTTGCTTCTGTTGTCAACCAAATAAGCACTGATTCATTAGTGATTCATTATATACTTTTTTTTTTTAATTTGTTAGATACTAGGAAAAAAATTAACCAAGAAAAAAATCACATTAACTGAGTATAATAGTATTCTTGCAATAATGCGATGTAGATATGGGAGAATGTCTGTAAAAGTGGGGCTTAATGAATTTTATAATGTTTGAAACAGATCTTGTTAATAATTACAACAAATGTTGCTTTTGTAGTTTCTAAATTTTAAACATAAATGAAACTGGAAATCGTGGAAGTTTATATTTGTTACCTGTGGTCAACCGAGGTTGACAGAATATTTCTACCTGAAAATGTACATTAAAACCTTCTAACAAAACACTGTATGAATTTTCTAAAATATAATTTACCTGCATTTGTACATATTTTAATACGTTGAGAGCCAAAATGTACTTTCATTTTGAGGTGTATGAAGTTAGGATAACATGCACCAAGAATTGCCAATTAATTATATTAATAATTAATAAATAATTAAGTTGTTAAGCGCTTACGTCCTTTTGTCGTGATAACAGTAAAGAGAACTTAAAAATTTACGATATTTCTATTATACGACATAAGAAAAAATAATAATAAAATAGAAAAGAAACAAAAATTTAATTTTTACAAATTGTGTGATTAGCAAAACTAATTTTACATATTTTTATTAAATTATTTTTTACTTACATTAAAGATTCTCTTACAAATCAGAAGAAATATTTTGCTGTTCGATATCAGTGTCTTACCTGAAATTAAACAATGTATTAGAAAGTGCAGTATACATAAAATAATAAGAATACATTCACAAATTACTGAGTATTAATTTGAAACATTTTTTGAGGTTTAAAAATTAATTTTTTTTTAAATAAAATTTGAACCTATAAATTTCTCGACTTAAATTAATTTATCTTATCTGAATTTTGCGTATACTTTGCATATTTCTTTTTCTGTGATGTTATTGTCAAATTATATGACTTTGACGGTTATTGACATCAGTTACTGTTCTGTAACTTTTGTATTACATGTTTCCAACTTAAAAACAAACAACTTACTTTAATCAAGATTGAATTTGTAGGCAAATCCTTTAAGTGCCAGCAATATCGTTGCCTCGTAAGCTACCATACACTAGATGGCCAGTGCGGAGAATTAACGTGTCGTAGCAAACTTGCTAAATTTGGCTACAAGTAGCCTGGATTGCTCCCGAGCATCCTCTGTATAGTTATTTCATCCCTAAAGGGGGCATCATCAGCCGAATCCGTAGCTCAAGAATTCCATAACAATCCCGACGACCAACAAGACTTACGCAAAGATAGTGTGTAAATGCGAACATGTCACATTGTCACGATACTACGCGACTATTTTCTGACCTGTAATTGGGTAGGAATTGTCGCGCAGTGTCGCAACAGTGTGGCATGTTTGCATTTACGAACTTTCTTTGCATAAGTCTTGCTGGTTGTCGGGATTGAGATTGCAAATTTTCCATTAAGAAGTATTTTAATGCTTTTTTTCGTTAAAAAATGACATTTACATTATATTTAAGTAAATTTCTTTTAGTTTGTTGTCCAAATCTAGTTTCATCTGATCTTCATTCTGAATTAAAATACAACAAACTCGTATCGAGTTGACCCGTACCGATTAAATTTCAATAAACATTCCGAGAAACATTAGATTTCTGATTCGCAATTCAAGTAAATGATAAATGGTAATCTTAATTACGGAAAACTATATAAATATACAGTGCTCGCTAAAAAGTTGGCAATAAATGGAAAAGAATTTTATTTCTGATTTTTCAAAAATTTCTTTTACGGCTATAATTTGTAACTTCTCTGAAAACCTGTTTAGCACCTATCAGATATACCGAGTGGTTTTTATTTTTTTTTATTGTGATTTGAAATTAAAGTTTTCTTTAGTCCTATTATGAAAACGGCCCATAGTATTTCATTTAACAGACAAACAATTCATGGGCATCTCATATTCTGCTTACTTAATTATCCGAACATGTAAACTAAATAAAGAAAAATCTTATTTAGGCAACTGTACGAGTTTTTGTGAAAGTGCAAATTAATAGGGACAGATTAAAGTTTTTAGAAGTCAATTAAATACATATTATTTATGAACGAAAAATATTTCTCCTAAAAAGCACCTTCCATCAAAAACGTAACAATTATGTCAAAATATTATTTTTCGACAAATAATAAAATATTTGAAGCAATAATAATTTTTTTAAATTATTTTTTCCAGTTATAAGTCTTTGAAGTTTTCACCAACAAAAAATTGAACTCTGAAATTAAATTTTAATATGTGAAATTTTGAGAACAATTTAAAATTTGAAAAATTTTATTTTTGTGGAAATCAAATTTTCTGTTCTTGGGATTGTTCAATAACCTGAAGCAAACACTTTAAAAAAATATCGTTGAAATTTTGATTATTTTCCGAGAAATAATATTTGATGCCGATTTTTTGGAGAGCACTGTATACGTAAATGTTTATTAAATGACTTTGACTTTTAAATTATCTCTAACATTAACTGTCAGTGACCTTCTGAACCTACTTAAGTACCTTTTTTTTATCGCCTGTTGTGTGATGTGTGTGATATTCCAGCAATTACACCGTTCGTGTTCGCATTCCTCGAACTCACAAATTCTAAAATATTTTGTTATAAATATTAATTCCAGTTGATTAATTATTGGCGCGCGAGTAGACACTATCTAAACGCAATTAATTTATAATACACTCCGTTGAAGCGAAACATATTTTTCAGTAGTTCCAGTAACTTTAAATGCCATAATCCTTTTAAAACGATTTATTAGTTCATGTTGCACCACGAATTTTTGTTGAAGTGTATTAAGTAAATTCAAATAATTAAAAGGTAAATTATCAATGGAATTATGTCAGAAAAAAACGCCTGAATTATTTTGAACAGGTATCAGTATCAAGGTAAATTATGCCGAACCGAAAATAACATCGTAATACACACGTGCAGCAAAAAGCCGACCTTGCCTTGGGCTTTAGAGATTTTGTTAGGAGAAATTGAAATCAAAACAAAACATACTTGTACTATTAATACTACTAGCTATTTAAAACTAAATAGAAAGGTCTATGTAATTAGTAGAATATGTTCGCAGTGAACTAAAAACGTTTAAAAACTAAACATGCAGATTTTTTGTTAAATGAAATTAAGTTTCATGGTTATAATTGTTTGTTCAATATTTAGAATATCTAAAGTTAATTTGCAATCTAGAATTAAAACACACGTGAAATTATTGGAATTTTAGAAGGTGCATGCAGGTCTATTATGATTATAAATAGACATAATTTAAATAAATATTGCAAAATTGTATGCCGGTAAACATTTTCCTTTCAGTCGTCGACTTCAGTCAGTTCTACTTGTGACCATTTCTAAAAATACCAGTCAACTTAAAATAAATCTGAAGCAAAAGTTTGAAAGCATCGATTGTGTGCAGAACTGAAGCGTGTCGTATAGAACATTTCAAAATACTTGAAACTCAGACATAAAATAATTAACTTACTATGATGGTCATAAAAAGATAATGCTTAATAAATCGTATAATAAGTTTACAATCGGTATTACAAGTTTCAAATATTTTAAAAACAACTGATGTAATTTTAAGGCTAGGCCGTACGTAAATTCTTTTCTATGATATTACTGGAAAAACCGAAATCAAAATCTGAATAAAACGTGCCGTAAATATCGTCGTTATTTACGATACATCGCATGCCAAACAGACGGCCTTACATCCACGCAGTCCAGAATGGATAGTACGTACTATTTTGAAATATGCAAAAATTAAATTGTTGGCAGTATTTATTGGTGGCATGTGCTTGTCAGTTACTACGCTCACATAAAACGACCGCTACGATAAGAAAGACTTGAAAGGATAATTTTCTTGCCAAGTCTAATAAAATTTTTAAGTATAGCGCACATAGCTTTATTTTGTCAAAATTTCTTGCAGTCATGATGGCAAGAAAAAAGTACGGATGGCAAGTGCATTGATTTTTATCAATTGACATTCCCTGTTTGTTTTACACAAATTGTTATCAATTTGTTGTAATCATGCCTCGAATTAACAATGACTTTTGTTAAGGTGTTTTTGTAGAGATCCTGATCACATTTTAACAATAAAAACACAAGACTGTAAACATCCTGTATAACCGTAAAAAATCATAAGTTTCACTTAGTGAGAATTCTCGACTAAAACTCCTAGTTTTGTATCACTGTATTAAATATCATTTTGAAATAATGCAACAATAACACTATCAAACGGAGTGTGCAGGACTCTTAGATCTTAAGAATAAATAAATACTGATAATAATAAAATTTAATGTAATGACTATTGAATTAGTTGCAGCAGCATTTCCAGGCGCTCCTTCATGATCACAGCACCCTTCCGGGTTTATCTGTTCTTCTGTTTTCGTCTTGTTTCAACGACATGTCACACTTGGCCTTCTTCTTGGAAAATTCCTCCGCTTTTCCTTGATCCTTTTAACTTTTTTGGGGAGTAGTCTTTTGCTCTTTTTCTCTTCCGCCGTGTCCTAGGTGTTTTGTATTTCATCTTTTTCTTGGTATGTTTTTTGAACCACAACTTTTGCCTCTTTTATCTCGTGTAAAGTCTATGGGACTTTTAAAACAGTCCACTTTCGTTTCGCCTTCCATTGCTGCATCTTATATTTTTTGCTATACTCCTGCAGGCGCCTTTTTTTCTCTCGGACCACATTCACCTTCTTTTTCATTTTTTTGGTTAAGAATTACTTTGGAATTACTTGAGATAAGAGATTGTTTTACGAATAATTGATCTGAGCGGTCATTGGAAGAACTTCAGTACTCCGACAACTTTCATTTCGGTTTTTGTTGTCGGCCCATTTCGACTCTCTCTGATTCTTCTGATGCCACCCGCCAGACTGGCAGGAGTTTTTCGGCAGAATTGTTTTTTTTTTGTGGAAACTTCTGATTGAAAATAAGGTAAGCTCTTTGACAATCGATGTTTTTTTAGTCTCAGCGTATGGGTAATTGTTTTTGTTTAAGGATATTTTGCTATAGAAATAAATACTATATTGTACACGTGATATACTATCAATGGAAAAGGCTTTAAAACTTCTTCTAAGTCATCTGCTTTCAATTTTACCTCATCTACGCAAGTTAACGCCATTTTTTCCTGCTTAAGAATTTTAAAAAGATAGGCTGTTGAGGATAAGGTGTCCATACATTTGCCTGTCCGGGCAAGTCTGTCAGAAATCCCGTTAATATAGACAACTATTTTATAATGCAAGATACAAGTCTTTCATACATGTCCTTACCTTTAGAAAGAAGTACAAAAGCATCGAATTACTGGAAAATACTAAGTAATAATAAGTTACTTGCTAAATACTGCAAGTTTAGATAAGACAAATAAGTGAGAAATTCAACGATACACATTCACAATATTCGTTGTGTATTCAGACAATGTTGTTATGCTGAATTAATTCCCTGTGAGTTCTGTTTGAAAAATGTTCATGTGCGCAGTAAAATCATACCAGACGGGACCTATTTCAGGACTTAAGACATTTCTAATTTTATTTAGGCGATACGTTGCTTTCCACACTACACCATCATCAGCAGCTGTTTCTAATTGCACTTCGTCGCGTTTCATTAGTTTTTGCTCAGAGTCTTCTTATCCTCGACAGAAACAGCAAGACTAAAGAGATATAACATTCTCACTTAAATTTAACTTGCACCTGTCCAAGACGAGAGGGGATATTTTTGCGGGAGCTTGGAAATTTCGATGTAACATTTTTCCTCTCGGCGTTCGATAAGAATTATGAAGGGAATTATGTGGTTTGATAAATTATTATCGGCGGGAAATGTTATCTATTCGGCGAATACTTGGAATCGTATAATTTACGGCGGCAACCAAAAATAACAGTGGCGCCTTGGAACAAAATAACTTAAGCAATGTAATGCGTTTCCTAAAAATAGGAGCTATTCCACTCGTCTCTAATTTTAATACTACAATATGTTTGCGTCAAGTTGGCAGTGATGTTACGGGAATAGTTAGCACATCAAAATTTTAACCGGACGATTCAGGATTCAAGTCGTAAAAAATAACGTAAGCGTATATTTCAAGACGACTAGATATTAGTGTTACATTATTTAAAAAACAGTTATTTATTGCAATTATATACTAATCTATGTTTATTTTTACGATACAATTTTACCAAATTACAATATGATACTGTTAGTTTGTGTTTTATACAGGTATTAAAGTTTTGTTATAATGTAAAGTTTCAGGAAATACGAAATAACAATCTAAAATAACCCTATATTCGTAATTTTAAGAAAATAAGGACGAAAAAGTGTTATAATGTTGGAAATTCGCTGGAATGTTCTATGACAAAACGTATTTGAAATATTCAGAGAATGAAGCTATATGTTGGCAACTTTTTTATCTGACAGCGATTTATTGATTTTTTCAAATTTAAATTATAAAATTCCTTACTGGTCGTTTTAAATGATTATAAATTGATAATTAGTGAGTAATGATACTAATGATCAAATCAAGGATTTAATATAAGAATTTTTTACCTGATTTTCATATTAGGTGAAAGTCCTTATTTTGCACATTTTTTTAGATTATTCAAATTTCTATTTCTTTAGAAAGCTGACAATAAAAAAGTTATTTGGTGAAACGAGTTCTTTCCACTGTGGAATTGCATCATTGTGAAGAATGGAAAATTCAGTTACGACATATTCTTCCTTATATAGGGTGTTTATAAATGTTTCTGGGTGAACTGCTATGTCTTAGCACACTATAATATCAAGCACAAGACTGCATGTGCGGCCGTCTTGAAAAAAGTATGTATTACCTGGGATTACACTGTCACAAAACAAAAATACTTTTCCGTTAATAGCATGCATAGAGAGTGAAAATATGCAAAAAAAAATGCAACAAATTTCAGCACAAGGCGAAATCTTAAATGCGGGTCAATGGCAGGCGGTGGAGAAAAAAAAATACTTACTATATTATTACGAATTTGCAAAAAAAAGTCGCTTTATTTGAACGTCTACAATCGCTTAACATGAGAAAAACATAAGAATAGTGAGCTATAACTTGTCTAGCGAATAACACTCCTAAAAGTTAACCATTCTATATATTAATCACTATACAGGTGTCCCGTGACATAATATCATCACTTGACTAGAGATAATCAATTCAAACTAAGTAAAAAAAACTCTAATAAAGTTTTATTCTAAAGTAAACCGTTTCAAAAATACTAGGTGTTTAGTGTTTAATTTTTATTTTTTTAAATTCTAAAGTTCATCTAAGCATTTATCTGTTCACCTAAAAATCAGTTCAAACTAAAAAATTATCTCAAAAGGTGTTCAAAATGACCCCCGTTGATTAATAAACTCATTTTAGCGCGTTTCAAAAGAGATTTCTTTTGTAATATGTCATTGTTAATGTGAGGCTTTAAAATTACGTCACGGGACACCTGTATATACACGTATTGCTTTTGGAATAATAACTAATCAAATAGGGTACTGATCTTAGCTTATACAGATCCTTTCTTTCTCGAACTTTTCAGCAAATGTTTGAAACCAATTATCGTTTGATTAGAAATTCACTGGAATGATCGAGAAGGTAGAAGCTTTGACCGGGCTAAAATAAAACGAACAAAATGATCACAATGGTTAACAGTGTTATACTAGAGCACTGACATACGTTTGCCGAATCAACGCCAACTCCATACGTGGGACTTTTTGAACGGATGTTATTTTGATTATTTACATCAGTGAAAAAGATTTTCTCAAAGATGTCATCATTATGTAGAAATCATTCGCTGAAAGCTAAACGTTCTGTAATAACTAATATGTAACTGTGATAGGATATTTAATATCCTTTTTAAAATTTTATCTTGCCACAGAAGTTTCAGTTTGTTGACAAATTTGTTTTATTGAAGTTTGGGATTCTTCTCGTGTTACTTCGTCATATTTGCTACCTTCTGTGCAAACACTGTAGTTGAAATTTGACATTTTTTTGAAACATCAATCATAAATATAATCAGAGATTCGAATTCAGCCCACCACTTGCGTACAAAATGAGAAAATTTACTATTCAGAATGTACACATCACCGATACACAATTTCTTTGTTGTTCATATAATAGATACCTATTTATACATACTCTTCGAGGTTATTTTACTGAATCGATTCTTGACACATACAAAATTAGTAGTACAGCATACGATTTTATTCCAAGAATAATTCGAAGTATTTTTTGTTGAACGCTTGATACATTGTATATTGAGTACGTTTTACATGGTGGTTCTAATCGTACGCTGTCAGAGATTTGCATGGAAATATAAGGATGTTATTAGTACGCCATAATAACAGAAAATGAGTAAAGAATGATGTGACGCATCGCCAATATTATTTAAAATATGAGATTCTGTTGTTTACTTCTGAGTCATTTGTACCATTGGTCATAAATATCAAATTTCAACTAGATATTTAAAACATATACGTTTCAAATTTTAGAATACGTTTAACTGTTGCATACATTATCATTCTCATAACACGTAACAGTTAATATTTCAGTAAGTAGAAATTGTTGGGTTGATATATGCTTATTGATATGTACATATGGAATCAAAAAATTTTATATTTTCAAAGTAAAGAAAAATAGGAATGAATTTAACCCGCACATAATACAATTATATTGAACAGAAAATAAAATAAAACATATTCCTTGATTTATCAGCAAATCAAAGCAGAAGAACCGGTCGGAAAGGTTAAATAACATCAATACTGAAAGAAAAAATAATAATTTTTGTCTAGCAGTTTAGAAAACACATTTGGCGTTTTATGAAAGCTTATTAAAACAGTGTTTCACGAGAGTTTAGATATACCCGTGTGTTCCATTTAACACACAATAACTGACCGAAACTGTTCTGAAATTACTCTAGAAAAGATATCGTATTTACAACGAAAAGTAAATAATGTAAATAAATAAACCAGATGTTTCATTTAAAAATATATAATTCTGATATGGCTCTCAGTTACTGAACACTCTGTGTAGCCAAAAAAAATTATAAAATAGAGCTGACTGAGTTACATCTTTGTTCGTTTGAATTTTTTTTCTATCTTATATACTGTGGACGGTAGAGGAGACCGCGGTACCCTGTATATCATTCGAAATAATTACTTCTATTATTCAATTACGCTCCAAGTGTGCAAAGCAAGAAATTTACAATTGATTTAAAAAATGAAATATTGTCATCAATAAAGCATTATACCGGGTGTCCACTTTGATTACGCACCATAGGAATGTCAATGCAATTTTTTATAAATGTAAATTCCTGCTTCCCTATTGAAGTTATTAAAAAAAGCAGCATATTCAATGCAGGTTCTTGATCCACGACGTCTGCATATTCGCCGGATTTAGCACCAATCTTTTTTGTGGCATTGGGTACTTAAAATTAAAAATCTATCAGACTGTTTCCGCGATTTGAACTTCCTTCCTATTTTGACGTATTGTTCAGGTTGAAGTTTTCCTTGTTTCAATAATTCTTCTGCAAAATGTAGGGATGTAAAAAGTTATCAGTAGTAACTCCATAACCTTCCACCAAATCTAAAACAACTCTTTCACTCTGTTCTTTTTTTGGTGTATTGTTTATTATTCCTGTGTAGATTTGCATATTCAACAATATGAATTTTCTACATCACACAATATCCAAATCTTTATTCCATATCTGGCTGATTTGGACTTCATGTACACTCTGAATGGACATCTGCCACGGAATGGAACAAGCTGCTCGTCAACACAAACGTTCCCACTAGGAATGCAAGCCTTTTTGCAGATCAAACAAACATGTTCCATATATCCTCAAAAGCTGCTAATTTACATTTTTCTCGCCTTTCTAGATTATCAAATCCAATAAATCTAAGTACTTCTCTCATTCAGTTTCTTGACATCGTTGCAGCAAAAATCAATCACGTTGTTATGCAGGATTCCGATGACTCCAAATTACAGAATGGGAGACGCTTTGAGAGATCCAGCAATAATCATCAGACCTAGAAATGCTTTCACTTCGATGCGACTTATATTTTCCCATTCACTCCTTTCAACGCAACAGTTTTGCGATTAGTTTCTTATCAGATCTAAAATATCTTCACTTAGGAATAAATCGAATGCTTCCTTGGGTGGTGTAATATTTTCACTATAATTTGTAAGTCCAGGTTTTTTGAATAAAATATTCCTTGCGGGGCGCCGCCTTACAGATGGTTTGTTTCTTGACACCTAGCACCATCTTTAGTCGATATAATGTTCACGCTGGCATCACCTTCTGAAAATTATTCACAATCAGCATTCTCAGATAACTCTCCAACAGTGTGGTCAAAATTCTACCATTTACATTAATTTCAAATACCTTGTCTTCAATCTCTGATAATTCTTCATTAGGAATATCATCCAAAACTTCGTTTGTCAACTTTTCTAATTCATTTTGAGATAAATAATTTCTCGCCATCGTGTTACAGATATGATTGAAACCAACAATTTCCCTGCCAGTAATTTATAGCCAAACAAGCAAACATGTTGCAACAAGATATGCAGATTCTGATATCCACAATGTGTAAAACAAGAATGAAAACATGTTCGAGCACGTATCAATGCAAGTTTCGACAAATGACGAGCACATGTTAAAGAGTAATTGCCTTCTAAAATTAGAAAACCATGATAGGATACTAACGGCCACATGAGATAACAAAGTGACCTCCAATCAAAAAAATTTTTTTTTTTCAAATCAGTAAAAAAAAATAATAAATTTACTATACTTTGAGTAATGTTAAGAAACTCAGTTAAAAAAAAAATATGAAGCTGTAAGATTAAAAACTAAGAAAAATATAATAATAATATGAGTAATGGGGTCGCAAAATGACCCCACCTGGTCATTCGAAGGTTAAGCAATGTTCGTAGAAGCTTATAGGACAGATTGGCTGCGAACGACGAATTATTTGAATATTTAGTCTGGTATCTATTAATTTATAAATAAATATTTTTTAATACGAATTACGTTTCAAATCTCTATTCATTACAAAATTTTAAAAATGAATAAAATGTGTGAGTTAGAAGTTTGCCTGTTTGATTAAAAGTGTGAAATAAAAAAAATGTTTAATGTTTTGTTTTTAATTTTGAATTCCATGTCTGAAAAACATACTAAACGTGGTCTTAGCTAATGAATAACAAAAAAAGCTACGTATTATCCCGTTTAGTGCTTCATGATATATTCGAAAGAAGAGCAAGAATATACAATTAAAAAAATTGCATTGAAACCCCTATGGTGCATAATCAAAGAGCACACCCACTGCATGCTAACCTCACCCTTATTGACCAGAAATGGAAACAACGGCTATCGTTACAGCTACAATTACAATTGGTTTAAGTCTCCCTACTAATATTGCTGCTAAGGGATATGTGTGTCTTTCGACTGGTAACAATTTACTTGATCACAGGTGTATAGGGTTCCATATAACAAATTAAGAAAAAAACTAGAAAACCGCAAGATTTTAGCGCACAAAAAGTTGTGAACATGTCATTATAATAAAACATCAAAAGTTTTCTTCAAAATAGACGGTAAACACTCGGGATCTCAGAATTCTTAGCGGTAGACACGTAAGGTCAACATCGGCAAAAACCAAAAGTTGAGAAACATTCATAATATTTATGTTAAAAACGCAAAACAAACTTTGCCAAGCGAGACCGTATTTTCGACATTGCAACTGCCGGAAAATAAACCAATTAAGTTAATCTATTTCGTGAAGGCCGAATTCCTTCTAATTAACATTCGCCAAATTAATTGATGAACACAGTGATTCATTCCCTCGTGTAATCGATAATAACGGAACAAATGAATGATTCACGTAGGTAAACGTGGAAAAAGTATTTTCGCGAAAACCGTTCCAGCACAAATAATAACAAATAATTTGCAATAGATGACTCATTCGCTCACGGGTTCCACCAGTTACAATATGAATAATGTAGGGAGATGAATGTGTGGAGGCCCACCTGATTGTTACTTCCTATAGGTTGGCCTTTCTCTACTCACAGCTCGCCGCATACTCGCGAAACCCACATTCACCTCAATGCCAACGGCTTTTGCAGTCGGCGCATGACAAGTACTAAATATTTCCGGTCGTAATAAATAGCATTTTAATGTCAATTAGACGATATTCTTTTTCCTCGCGTAGGCATTGAGTTCCCGCGATCAAGGTTTGTTCCGTTTTAATAAACCTCTGCGTTAAAACTCTTCGAAAAATATTCCTCCTCGCACGCTTAAAAATTTGATAAAAGATAACGCTATAAATTTTAAAGAAAGTAGGTCATTAACTCGCTTATCTTTTTCTCTATCGGGATATCACCGCAGCCAAGAATGAATTATTGTTTCCTTATGCCTATAAATAGAATGCAATTGTTTTATCAAAGATTTGTTGCCTTAATAATATTGCAAGGTGCCAGACGGTCATAAATATGATAAATATGATAAAAATGTTTACCACTTTACCACTGCGTTTAAGTAAATCTTAACATGTATTTACAAAAATTATCGTCAAATAATATTCGGACATTTCGGACTGTGCAATAAGTTAAAAATACAAATAAAAATGATTTGTGTAAAAATAAAGACACAAGTATAAAAATTCCTTATCAAACAAGAAATTATGAAGCATTTATTAACACAGAGAAATATTTATTTTTACATGTACTAAAATATCCAAGATTGTCACCATTGTTTACTAATCTTTATTTGGAAATTGTGACCGATTTATCTCATGATACTGTAGTTACTGTAAGTTAAATGTAGTTTGGGCAAATTTCAAGTAGCTCTTTTTGTAAAGTTAATCGTATTTCTCTTCGCTGTTTAATCTGGAGTACAGAAAATGTGTGGTATCAACTTGTTCTATAATTTATAGTCGTTTATTGCTTTGGAAAAATATTTGCCTTATTTTTAATTCATATACTCGAAATCCACTTTACTTTATAGTTGCAACATACGGATTTCCACTTTGATTACACACCATAGGAATTCCCATGCGATTTTTTATAATTGTTACTTGTTTTCCTATTGAAGTTATTGTTAAAAAAGCAACATATTGAATGCAGGCTTGTTGATCCACGACGTCTACATGTTTGCCAAATTTAACACCAAACGATTTCTTCTTGTGGCCATGTTTAAAATTAAATTTATCAGATTCCTTGCCGCGATTTGAATAAGTTGAGAGGTAGAATCGTGGAAGAATGAGCAAATATTATTCTAGAATGTTAAGCAATGTTCGTAGAAGCTTGCGGGGCAGGTTAGCCACAAATGGTGAATTATTTGAACATTTGATGTATTATCTACTAATTGATAAATAAATATTTTTCAATTTGAATTATGTTTCAAGTCAATATTTTATTATAAAATTTTAAAAATCAATAAAATTTTTCAATTAGAAGTTTGTTTTCTTGATCAAAACTGTATAAATAAAAAATATTTGCTTGTTTAATTTTTATCTTTCTTAATTTTGAAAGCTCATGTATTTGAAAAACTACTACTAAAAGTACTCTTAGTTAACGCATAACACAAAGCTACCTATTCTGCCGTTTGGTGCTTTATAATAAACCGAAGAGCATAACTATAGCCCCGCTCCCATTTTTTATTTTTTTTGTCTAGTTCAAAGACAATTTCTTGTGACTTAGATGAGTGATAAAATTAACTAAATCAGAAACAATAATCAGAAGTACTAAGAAACAATTCATATAATTTTTTTAAGAAAAATATTGAAACTGAACAGTGCATAACTAAAGCCCTAGGTACATTTCAAACAAAAATTAACTATTTAATAATGGGTTGGTCCTCTGTTTTTGTGATTAACTCAAAAATTCTTGAAGACGCGCTTTCGACCAAATTATTCAATATTTCCGGCTCTAAATTAATCCAAACTTCTTCTAATGTAATTTTGAGTTCATTAATTGTGGCATATTGTTTATTATCATGATAAACTCGGCGAACCAAAATTCCTCGAAGGTTTTCTATTGGGTTAAGGTCTGGGAAACAGGAAGGCCAGTTCAATAATTCGATAATTCTTCATTTGAACCCAGACATAGATTCCCTACTAACATGTATTCGTGGTTTGCTTGTTGGTAGACCCATTGTTGATAATTGTTGTTATTTAAAAATGGAATTAAATTTGCTTCAAGAACGTCGAGATATTCTATGTTATTCATTCGTGCCGATGGGTAAGCTAACGCTAAAACCCCAGTTTTGGTAAAGGCATCTCAAACCATTAAAGTACCTCCCCAAAATTTCTCTTTGAAAAATACTGAGGCTCTTTTTTTAAATCCCACCAGTGACGATTAAGTCCGTCAGAGCCAACTAATTTTTTTCGTCAAAAAAAAATATCTAAAAAGAATTTTTGAAAATGAAGTATAGTTGAATAAATTTCTTATTTTCTTCCAATTGTGGTTCATATTCTCCCGAGCAAATTGTAACCAGGCTATTTTACGGCGAGGGAGAAAACGCGGAGCTGTTTTCAACTTTTGACGCACGATATGTGCATTTTTGTTCAAAATCCTTCGAACTGTCCATCAGGAAACATTTGGCTCCACATTCTGAAATTATTCTTTTACAACTTTCAAGCTGCTTGTTCCAGCAATAATTCTTCTTTCAGTTCTAGGTGAAATCTTCCTTTTTGGTCCGCCCTTTTTGTTTGTCTCACACTGAACAGGATTTCTCAAATATTTTGACACAAGTTTACGCGATCAATTTCACGGCGACTCAAACCTTCATCACAAAAAGCCAAGATTTTACCTTTCTCCACTCAGAAAGGTAACTTCCTAGAGGCATTTTCAGTTTAATTGTTACAAAGTAATGACGTTTAATGACAAAATTACTTATTTCTTTTGTTTCATAATAAGAGGCATAGCCGAGCTTGGATTTCATTAATTTAATACAACCGGCGCTATAGCTATGCACTGTTCAGTCTTAACGTTTTTTTTAAATAAATTACATAAATTGTTTATTCCAATTTTCAGTTAGTTTTAGTTATTAGTTTAACTTCTTTTATGACTCTTGTAAGTAAGATTAAATTACTGTTGTTTTAGGAACAAAAAGCAAAAAAATAGGAGCTGGGCTATAGTTGTGCTCTTCAGTTTATATTCGATAGGAAAGCAGAGATTTAAAATTAAAAGAAATTGCATTAAAATTACTATGGACGCCTGTATATTAGTGTTCTTAAACACTTAATTAACACCAGCTCAAAAATTAAATCTTCCAGAGAATTTTTCCCAGTGATTCATCGAAACACTTTTAAAGAGTTGGTATGAATAAAAATATTAAATATTGTCACGATTAGGGCATCACATAGAGCGTGTCAATTCAAAAAGGTAAAGAGCAATATTTCCTAAACCACCAGTGTGAGTTTTGTAATTTCTTCTTGAGACGTACCGTTTAAAATATTGCAGTTATAATGGGGAACTAGTTTTAAGACGGAGCCCCTCAGATTATACTGCATATTTGATTCTGCAGTGCGCAATAAGAATTGGATAAATTTTACAAAACTGAAAGAAGGCATTCATATAAATTACTCATCCACATAATATAAAATAATTTCTGTTTTCCCATGTTAAATCCTTATTGCCATATGAACAAAATAACTGTTATGTAATATATTTTCCTCTCCCCTATTCCACGGATCTCGTCTCCAATAACTTCTTTTTGCTTCCAAGCGCAAAGAAAATATTTAGAGACACTTTTGATGATATTTAGATAACAGTATAACATTTTAAAAACTACTTTGTCGAGGAAGCTAGGGTACGTAACTTGGTAAGCGAATTAATTTGAAGGGTTCTTACTGACTTATAAAAGGCACAGAGCGATTTTAAGCGATTGTAACATTGTAATATTAAAATTCCAACCGGACTTAGATGATAAAAATAAATTCTGATCCACTTCTTAAGTTTGTAAATTGTAATAAATATTGTTAGTAGAGTTATTGTTTAGCCTGAAGAAACTGTCAATATACAGCCCAACGTCAACTTTTAAATAAATTTTACATCCTATCCAATCGATGATGATTACAAATTTTAGAATAATTTTTAACGGATAAGAAAATGCTTTCATTAAACATTTGGCACTTATGCTAGTCAAGATTATGTTTTGAATATTTTACCCTGACATTTTGATATTTATAAATGAATTAAATTTAAAAAAATCACATAAATTGTACAAGAAAATTAAAGTTATTTTTCATTTAAGGCTAATTCATTCTAATTATTAATGAATGATTCGTGAAAACAACAACGTATTTCGCAGTAAGTATAAGATATTTGTAATTCGTATTTTCTAAAAAAAAATGTGGTGGCGTTAACATGCAATTTTAATTGTTTAATTAACTAAAATACTGAAACTAGGTGACTATGCGATAGATAACGCCCGCAATTTATTTCCGATGCGTGTATAATATGCAAATGTGACTTTTATTGAACGGAGCAAAAATAACAGGGGATTCTATTGTTAAATAGGCGACCTAATTCATAAACCACGGAGGATAATGCATATTACATTGAAATTTTTATTTTATGTTTTTAAATAAAAAGAAGAGACAACTTTAAACGTTTCATGATATACATTACTTGAAAAATACCGCCAATAAATTAATGTGAAGAAATTATTGATTTATATTCTTCTAGTTTTAATCAATAAACTTTCTTTATAGATGAAATTCTCTGAAAGCGATTTTTTTTCAACTATACTTTCATTTAGTTAGATGGAGAACATTGGGTATCGAATCAATTACGATGGAAGGGAATTAATTTATGGAGCTCTCCTTTCGGTTTAAGATGCCACCTTATCAGATTTCTAAATTTAAACTGCAAATTTAATTGCCATCCACTTATTAAAATTTATTATTTAATCTTTGTATCATGCCACTTGTGAAAAAGACTGTTATAAAGAGTAATTATTTTACCTGAGGTTACTATATCAGTGCACGAGTAAGTTTTAAAAAAGCTTGAGATGTTTCTGTGATATTATTGTTCTCTTCGTTTATCGACATACAGTGTGTCCAACTTCTAAAGACAAAGTCTAATATCTTCTAAATGGGACGATATACGCGGCAACAAACCGAATGAATTTTTATTAATTTCTCGAGGTGCACATTTTGAAACAGTTATTATCATACAGGATAGTCTAAGTACATTGCAAATTGTAGAGATGCAGCGGATATCCGAAATTATTCGGTATTCGGTCTAATTTTTGCTATCCGGCCTGATACCGGACATTGAATGCTAATATCAGCCCATGCCGGATATTTGACTCGTAGTATGATAATGGAGTAATTAAGGTTCAATAATGAATCAGAAGTTCTATTTCAGTCTTTTATTATTCACTAAAATGTTATATTTGTAATAACACTATTGATTAACAAAATTTAAAAAAAATGAGTGTAAATAAATAGTCTGTCTTGAAAGTATCCGGAAAAAAGAAAATAACACCGCGACTTTCAGTTTTTGAATTTATAAACGAAACAAGTACAATTTAATCCTGAGTAGACTTGGTGTTTTATGCATTTAAAATTGATGCTATTATTAAAATTTTTTCTTACATTGTTTAGTACAAATCCTTTTTTTTTGAAAATATATTCCATTAATTTTCTTTTCTCTTAAATTTTACAAAATTTGACAATAAGCAACATAAATTTCAAAATTCCGGATACTTTCTAGACGGTCTGCAATAACTTTTAAAATCGAATTAAACTTTTAAATAACTAAACAATAATAAAAATATGACTTCAGTGAAGTTCTAGCTCGTGTTAGGTATAATGTGGAAACGAAAACTATTTTAAATCGAGCAAATATGTATGTACATATTTAGTGACCCCCAAAAAACGTGAACAATTTTTATTTTTCAAAACATTTTTTATGACAATAATTTGTGCTTGCCTGAAAATCTATTTAGTCCCTCTCAGACACACTGAGTGATTTTTACTTAGTCATAAAATGGCATTTTTCGTAATTACTAAAATAATAATAAATAAAATTAATCAAAATTTCAATGAGATTTTTTATTGTATATTAGTTTTAGCTTACTCAACAATTCTATGACCTAAAAAACAACTTTTCTTCTGCTTACTTCCGCAAAAATTGAATTTTTCAAAAAATTGAACTTTTCAATTTTTATCGGGGACAAAATTGTTGGTACACCATTTATATTAGGGGTTATTTTCTGCAAACACTTATCTCCTTATACCTGCTGCAATAATAAATTTGACAATAGTATTTTAAAACTGTAATTAATATTTATAGGGTATTATTTCAAAAATGAATAATCCCTTAACGATGGGGAAAGTTTGTCTATTTCCAGATAATTTTACTTGGACAAAATTATGGGGGTACAACGATACAGTGGTAGTGTTACCAAAACTATTCAAGTGTGCACACAATATTAGTCGATTCATCGGAAAAACAGCATTTTTATTGAGTTAATAACTAAAGTGACACATTTTTAAACTAAATGTTCGTTATTTACTAGCAATGGCTCCCAGAAAAGAAATCGCTTTGAAAACTCGAAAACCGATATGTGGGTGAAAGTTACGGACAATTAGCAAAAAATAAAATGTTTCAAGAAACGCTGCCGTTCGTAGTTGTAAAAAATTTGCGGCTACTAATAGTGTAGAAGATATTACGGGTCGAGGACGAAAAAGAGAATCGACACTTAGAGACGATGCGTGAATTGTGCGTTAAAAAAAATCCGAATACAAGTGCGCGCCAAGTGAGGAAAAGTGTCAATATAAACGTTTCTACTAAAACAATTAAAAGAAGGATTAAGGAGGCTGGTCTTCAAAGTTTTTTAAAAAGAAAGAAACCGTTCATTAGTGAACGAAATAAGAAAAAACGATTAGCGTTTGCTAAAATCCATGTAAATAAACCTCCAGCTTTTTGGAAAAAAGTGGTAATGAAAGTAAATTTGAACTTTTTGGGTCAAAACGAAGAGACAGAGTGTAGAGGCGACCAGGAGAAGCCTTGAGGGCTAAAATGATAGAGGCTACTGTTAAACACAGAGGCAGCAATATACTTGTATGGGGTTGTTTCAGCAAAAGTGGTGTTAGAATAGAAGTTATGATGACAGGAACTTCATACGTACAAATTTTACAAGAAAACTTATACACTTCGCTCGAAAAAATGGACCTTAATGATTTCATTTTCCAACAGGATAATGATCCCAAGCACACTTCGCGAGTTGCTAAGAATTATTTCCATATTTCCAAGAAAATGATATTGAAGTCCTCAAGTGGCCACCTCAAAGTCCAGACCTAAACTCAATTGAACACTTATGGGCTTATTTAGATGTGAAAATTTCAGGAGAAGAAGTAATAAATGCCACATCCTACTTTAACAAAATAATCGCTGCGTGGGAGGAAATTCCAGCAGAAATAATTACAAACTTGATTGACAGCATACCGCGGCGACTCACAGCAGTCATTGCAGTCAAGGAAGGCCATACCAAGTACTAATTCAGTTATTCTGGTGACATTATTATAATAAAAATAAAAAAAAAGAAATTGTACCCATAATTTTGTCCACCTTATTTCTTGAGATATTATTTTTTTAATAGAGTATCCGCATACTTTTTAATAGAGTATCCGCATACTTTCTTTTTGTTAGAATGTTGTATTTAGTTGTTAAGAAATTGTTCAGTGTATTCTTTTGTTTATATTTTAGCTTTGTATTATATCCTTTTCAAATATAATGTAAGTTTAGTTCTGTACCCACAATTTTGTCCCCGACTGTATATAGAAACTTTAATCTACCCCTGTTAATTAATTACTTTCACAAAATCCCTTAAATATTCTTTTACAGTTGCCTAAATAATCTTTCTTAATTAAATGTATGTACAAGTCAATTAAGTATGCAGAAATATGACTATATTGAAATAAGTTTATAATTTTGATTAAATATTATTTTTCATGAAAGAGAACTGCTTTGACTATTTCACCACTTTTTGAGTATTTATTTACAAAAATGACTAATTTAACAAAGATTTTCTTCAATTTTTTTATGAGTATTTTAAATCAAAATTCTATATTTAGACGGACATTTTCATAATTATTTTCACAACATGTAAAATTTAACAGATAACGGAAGTTACTTGAAAAGTTTTATTTGGCACATTTATAATCTTTTTTCAATTACCTCTGATTAATCGGGTTTTATTTTCAAAAAAACTTGAAATACAAATTTTCCCCATTTTATACTGACTTTTAGAGGTCACTGTATATTGTGACGAACTAAGGGCGACGGGTGAGTCATGCACTCGCCTGGGCGGCGGCGGCTCGCGGGAGTGTCTGGAACCGATTCGCGATAATTTCGCCGTCGAAATACTCTAGAAGCTGTTGGAAAAGCTCTCTGGTATAAATACACGAACACAAGGAGACTTCTTTAGTTCGACGTAGAGTTTAGTTATTGTTTAATCGCTCGGCTTGTAAAAATAAATTATTCATAGTCTGTTCTAAGTAAAATCAGTATAAAGTTTTGTTAATTTAATTATTAATTTAGTCTCATCGAGTATTTTATTTAAAAATAAATCAAAACGAACCCTAAATTCACTACAGTATTTAACATCTTACTTGACATTTCGCGTTAACACATCTCTTTGCTTGATCTAAAGTCGTTTTCTTTTCTATATTAACAATAAAAAAGAATTTGTAGTTATGAATTCTACTACAAAAATGGAACTGTGTTGCTTGTTTTTGCAACAAAATGAAAATTATTATTATTTTTAATTGTATCAAAAGGACAAACCGAAAACATCGAATGCCTTCAACCTTTATTAAATTACTGAAGTAAACTGAAATGCTTATTGACATTTATTATTGCTGTAGTTCGCTTTTAAACTAAAAAGAGTAACGATTGTCGATATGTTGTAGGTAGATTGATATATTACCGGTTGTCAAACAATCAATAATTTTGCGAGTTATTGGTAAGCAAAATTCAAATTACTCCTTCTAGTTTAAGAACATACTATAAAACTGTTTGAGATATTGTAGAAAACGTTGGAAATTACGATTAAGAGATATTAATCTGAAATACTTCTTGTTGATTTGTAAAACAAAGCTATTTAAAAAATCTAACTGGGCGAAATGACATGATTCTGGGCTCGTATAACAAAATATAGCATAAAATACGATTAATTAAAAAGCATTTAATTGGGAAGAAAAGGCTATTAATATTTTAAATTATATTTAACTCTACGAACATGAATATAAATTTGACGTTTGAATACTAAAATGTTGGGTGATATAATAAGCGATACTATGTATTTTCCGTAGTATCTAGTTAAAAAAAAGGTCTTTATCGACGTCGTACAGAAAGTTAAAATTTATTTCGGTTGTACAGCTTTCATATGGTAAGGTTGTAAAATAATACCTTTATATGCGAAGGAGAAAGACACGCTTGTTTAAAAGGAAATGCGAGACCTTTGTTTAATACCATCAACTTCAGTTTTCTGTCATTTAAATTTTTTCCATTTATGATAATTATTTATAAACAAAGGTTTATGCATAAATTTAAGACGAATGGGTCAGATGTTCGTTCGTTTAGACAACGATAATTCAATCGATTTTATCTCTATTAACTAGCAAATTAACTACTGTACGTACAAGTTTTTATTTTGTACTACATGATCCGATTACTGCAGTACAATTAAGTTAATCCGCGTAAATTTCACAGGCACGGACGTAAGATAATTGAAACAACACAATCGAGATTTCCACTGGCACTGTAATTTTAGTTCGACATTAGTGGGCTTGCTGAGTACCAACCGGTGGTGTAAACACGTACAATTTGTGCAGTTAATTGAAATTACACCCGCAATGCCGAATTAAATCGTCCATCCATCCATCTGTCAGTCACTTGATTCTTCTTAATTCGTTTCAATTTAGGTTCGCAGTTTATGTTTTGCGCATCGGACTTTGTTTATCACGTGCGCTGGAAAATAACAAAAGGCAAATTGCAAATTACCGACGTATTATCTTTTTCGCACCCATCTCCGCTTGCCATATTGTTATATTATGATAAACGGTACACAGGCGGAGGGACGACCTTCGTCGATGTTTAAACAATTTGTTTTCACCAGGCTGCTCTAAGTATTATTGTATGTGTTAATTTTACGTACTATAATTAGATAACAATAAGTCTGAGCATTTACACTTCAGAAACGTGCGAAATCAATTTGTAGACTAGACACTCAATGCTGTATTGTTACAAGATGTTAAACTACAAATGCCCGAAGAATTGTTACTCTAAAATTATATATAAGGTAAGTGTGTACAAGGATTGCCAAAACTAATCGACCGAAGAGCAATAAAATTGTGCGAAATTGAACCTCGAAATGCTTCTTAACACCATGGCTTTATTTTAGTGCTTTAATACATTTGGTAATGAGTATACACCGTCAGGTTATTATAAGGGCCGATCTTTCCACGTACCCGTTAAAATTATTCGGCGAATTACAAATTATTTTCTACTCTACAAGCAGTTCAGTTTCTTGAGTCTATAACACAATATCGTTATTCTTAATGGAACTCCCTGCACAGTGTGTTTCAAGAAGTGCGCAATGAACGGAATTTTTCTGTATTATCGATTTTTTAAACTTGCAGAACGCGTTTTTATTCCTTCCTTTTACAGTATACAGCATAGATGCCCAAAAATAAAGACAGCTTAAGAGTAAAATGCCCTTATTTTAAAGATATAGAAAAATTTTTCACTTAAATTAAGACACGCCGTCCAGATTTCAAGGCAAGGATTAAAAATTTACAAAAACACAAAATCACTCGGTAGAATATAATAAAGGGGAAAAAAGAAGAAGATATTTCTGAATTTGCAGTTCCAAGAAGTAATGATAAGTTAAGCTGCAGGCCTATTGGGTAAAATAAAAAAATAAGTAAAGGAAGAGACTTAATTCCAGTAAACATACTGACAAGAAATCTGACATGTGTTATATCTCTTTTTCTCTCGCAAATCTTTTATTACGACCAAAATTGCCTAATGCCTTGTGTATTCTTCAAAAGATTTCAGATGATACAGATATTTGGCCAAGCGCTATGTATAGCAATTACGATTATTGATCCGACATGATTCAATGTAAATTATGTTTCGGAATAGTCTCATGTTTTTTTCAATAATTAATACCGATAAACATGTTGATAGTGTCGTTCAGTTGCTAATGATAATTAGAAAGCCAAATCTTTGAGTTTAATAAACATTCATTAATATTACTGCTATAAAATTGACTGATTTATTCAAAATTAGAATTCATTATTAATATTTGTGATAAGAGTTCGCAGTACAATTAACAAATTATCGGCAACAATTCAATCTTTTTCTGAATATTCCTAAATCATTTACAAGTAATATTCACCGAGAACAGAAATTCCATATTGATTCGTAATCCTAAAGAAGAAACTGTGAATTAATTCCTAACATAGAGAATTTTTGGACTTTTAAAGTTGTCCACGTATGTAAATATACTTATTGGCAAAGAAATATCTAAATTATTTATTAGTATAAATATTTTTTTAATTAAGAAAGTACTTTTATATTATTTTTTTTCTATCTTATATTTCCTTATTCCCTAAATATTATCTGTATGACATTAACAACGCCATTGTATTTTAATTCGATGATGGATCAGATCCGGCTTCAAAACGTTAGCAAATTGTTAAGTCAACAATACCAAGAAATCTCCTGACGTTTCACTTCTGTATTAAGAAATGCAATTTCCTGAGACAAAAATAGCAGAATTAAAAAAGAATTGCAAGAAAAATTCTGCATTATCAGGTTTAATGTATTTGGTTCACACGAATTATTATTTGCTGGGAATTCACGATTTCCTTTGAAATACAAACAGAAAAGATACCGCGATAATTAAATCTAATCGAACATCTAATATGTACGCAGATAAATCCAGATTAAATCTACAGTTTTCATTCAAAAATAGGCACGAAAAACAATTTTTAATGCCTTTTTGGAATCAAAGTCCATAAAGCCAACGGAAAGTATATTAAAATTAACTATACTCTGAAAGCATATTAAATTTTTATCTTAGTCCTGATCGAAAACGTATGATTGATTTGTAAATTAAAAAAAAAATTATTAGTACTTAAAACCAGAACAATATTCGTTGGGAATTCTATCATATTAAATATTTAATTAATAAAGACCTATACTGTTTATAATTTTTGCACGACCACAAAATGTGCTTAGTATCGGCCAATTCATGACCATATGTTACATTGAAAGGACTGGATAATTCTCACTTTAAACAAATGTGCCAGAACCTTATATTGCTATTCCCGTTATGCTGTTCACGTTAACATGTTATAAGATTAGTGTAGATTAGAAGGTATGTGCAATATCTCTTTCTTTGAGAAATTTAGGGCCAAAAACGATTCTGTTCAATATGTTATCGACCAATAAAGTAGAAAGAGTATGGTGAAGAATTCTGGTATTCTCGGCAAACTAATTACCAGACTTGAGACATTTAAATTTATTAGTGTACAATGCGAGATAATTGTACAATTCCTGTTCTACATATATCACTTATGCTATCTACATGAGTCCGTTGTATTTTCAATTCTCTTGATCCTTTTTTAAATAGACAACTCAGCATTGATTCACATCTTAATATCTTAAATCCTCACAAGTTATAGGTCCAGTACTATGGGCTCTTGTGTATTGAGAAACGCACACACAACATATCATTTTAATTGGTAATTGATATACTCGATGAAGTTATCAATTACTAGCCTCGTTCCATAAATGTACAAACTCAAGTAAATTTAAAACTCAATTGGATTTTTCTCGGAAATGGTGTGAGAATTATATTTACTTATGGGTTAGTTTTGTAGGTAATTGGAATTCTAATATTAATATTTAAGTGTTCCTAGTTATTTAACCTCAATGAGATTTTTTCGTCAAAGTAAACAAACAAACAAGTACTGAAACGGTTCCTATCGTATTCTTTACCCGCATTCATAACAAGAAGAAGAATTTTCTTCGTGGAGACTCATGAAAAGCTTAATCTCTAGAACAATAACATTGTCTAAGGAAAATGATGAAGTATGAAAAGTTTTTTCAACCGAGACAACAAAAAAAATGTGTACAAAATGGAAAAAGGACATATACGTTCAATCTTTTCCTAAATAAGAGATTTTATAGATTTTTAAATTAAAAATCTCTCAAATAATTCTACAAGTTAAATTATTCAATTTTCAAAACAAAATTTTCGATTTTGGAAACAAAATTGTAAACAAACAACCTATTATACCGTGCCCTCCTTAAAGTAAGTAGTAATTTTTTTATAAATTTGGCGACGCTGAATACAAGAATGAGGGACAATTGTCAATAACGGTCAGTGTCATATTATCTAATCATAACATTACATAAAAACTCAAAATTCAAAGAAACATTTAATTACTTCAATTCAAAACAACATTAACGCTTAAAATAAACGCTAAAAATGTTATCCTTCATCTTGAGTGCACAAACGCGTTTGCCAAGTGTTGGAAGGTTATGTTAGCACAAACAATTAATTGGACAGCTGTCAGTGTTACTAACCTTTAGGAGAAGACACACTGTCATGGCCTAGTTTAATTAGGAATTGAATGCACAGTATTTCATTTGAGAGGCAACAACGATATGTTTAAATATCAATATTTTCCAGTTTAGTAAGGAAACCTGTGGCAAATTTAGTGCCAAATGCTACGAAAATATAGAATTCTATTAAAATGCGAAAAAATATACAGGGTGTTTCATTGAAAATAAGAAAGTTGGTATCAATTTCTGTGAAACTAGATGATTGGCAACAATGTCGGAATTTTGGTCAGATCCGCCTTATCATTTTTGGGATATTTTCATTATTCCATACTTTTGACTCAGTCTGTATGTAAGTATAAATGTATCATTTCTTTTTTTTTAATGTAGCTTCTCAAGTACCTTGAACACTCGATTTAGAACATAAGAGTTTTAATTTAATAATAACTCTTCCAAAAATATATTACAATTAATTTCGCTTTAATCAAGTTAAAACATTAATTTCAAAATTAGATTTCTAGAAATAGATTTCTCTCCTTTTCAAGTTTTTAAGTGCATCCTTAATTTCGCAGATCAATCTACTTTTAACTGCGCAATGTAGTAAAGGTCATCTTTGATACGATGCCGCAAAGCAAAAGGCAATAATCAATTCATTTTTATTCAAGATATTCCCGTCTACAGTTCGCATTCTTGAGGAGATGCTAACGGAACATTGTCGCCTGCAAAACATATGCATGCACACAATGACCGTTACGATAATTACTATTTAGAGGAGAAAATCGCATGTGTTCCGTCAAGATGAACTGTTTTAAAGATAATCTAATTTCATTTCAGAAAACTTTCGAGGATTTAAGTAACAAGCAATTGTGTCTTCTTTTAACTATTGAGGTATGAAATGATATTAGCAGAAACAACTAATTTTATACTTCATAAACGTTTTATTACTGAATAAAAGTCACGATAATGAGAGGTTATCAAAATAAGTTTGATTTATCATGTAATTATAATTACGGTTATTGCCTTACGCATTCTAACAGTAACAAAGTAAATACAATGTGATTAAAAAAAAATGTTTGCCCTTGATGACATTTATGGGAACTAGAGCTTAAAAATGGTAGTTCATTTAATTTCAGAGAACAATAAAGTAACAATAGCCTTTTAAAAAAAGTTACACTGTCTTTAATCATGTATGTACGGTCAGGCAATAAAAAATCGTCCCCCTATCACAATTCATGGGGGAGCCTTTTTTTATTACCTGATTGTTAGAAACATGATAGGACCACAAGGTACAGTTTTAGGACCAATACATTCTCTTTAATTTTTAACAAATTTCCAAAACTATATTTTAATATTTCTCAAAAAATATACAACTATGCATATGATGTTTTTTGTTACAGGTTCATGTTAATCGAAGTTGATAATGACAACATTGTATCCTGTTATTACTAAAGTTATAACAGTTATCATGGTGCTAAGAAGATATCAAAGTTGCAAGTGAATTAGATTGACCTCCTAAGAGTAGTACTTTGTAAATTTTTGAAAAAGGTAGTCTATGGAAGACAAAACGGTTGTCTCAAATTACTACAGTAATTTATTTATTTTTTGACAGTTTATGAATTACTGTAACTTTCTCTTCTTAAATTATAATTTATTATTCACATTAACATATTATCCAGTTCTTGAGCAGTTAAGTAAAATTGAAGTTTAATTTTCCACTTTCAATTTGGTACAGGCAAATTCGATGTAACACGTTTGACTTTTGTGACTTTTATTTTCTATGGGTAACATGTGTAAGCATGAATTAGTTTTACGGCTCGCTTTCTAGTGTTCATTTATCAAATATTATTTTTCTTTTGTTCCAATTCAATTTAGCTATTTTTTTATCTCTTATAATAATGGAAATTGTCAAAGTGAACCTCGAATTTGTTATATACAGAAACTTAAAAAAATTAAACGGTAAAAACATGCCCTTGACCTATGAAAAAAAATGGTAAATTATCCCGAGACGTGTGTACGTTCTACGAGATCGGCCTACAATTGCTCGGTTGAGGATTCTATCGGAGCAAACTTTCCCTGCAGTCTAAACCGAGTTGCTTTCAAGGTAAAATTAACAATGTCTGTGTATGCAGGTAGCATTTGTTATGGTAGTTTTGTAATAATAATTCGTCATGGGATATCAATCAGTTACGGTGTAAAAAATCAGATTATTAGATATCAGCAGCGTCTCGCCGATAATTGCCACTCACCGTTGCTTTTTACCAGAGCTTTCATCGACCTTCACTTAAATTACAAAATTGAATGCACATTCTGTTTGTAGATGGGCTTTTCTAAAATTGTAATTGTAACAAATATTTATTCAATTCAAATATTTGTAAGTGTAAAGTCACACTAACAAAATGCAGAAACTTTGTGGTTGCGATTATATATGAAGTTACAAATTTACATACCTACTTTTGCAAATTAAAGTTAAAAATGTACTGTCAGATTATAAATTATCATTTTTACAATAGTTACATATTTTATTCTTGTCTGCATTTTAAATTTTACTCAAAAAATCCACTTCCTTTACATATCCCGCTTTAAATATTTGTTCAATATTTAATAAAATTTAATTTAATATTATACAGTAAAAGTTTTAGTTTACGATTTATTAACTAGTTCATTTTTGAAATGTTTACTTTCATAAAAAAATAGTGAAAGAGACTGTGGTTTAAGAAATAGTTAAAAATTAATGTCCGTCCCAATAATTTTTATATCCATAGATACATATTTCAGCAGCTAAGCTGCCATCTATAATACACACACTACCAAGTTAAAAGCATTTTATAAAATCCAACAACCATTTAATCATACTCATAATTATAAATGCCATTTGCTTTGGATATATGATAAGGAGAGGATTCTCAGAGATAAATTTCCTGAAGCGCTCTTACCTTGTGGTGTGTGGGTGTGATCTGCTCTAATATGTAGGTTGTTTTTTTACGATTTATATCTATACATATATTTTATTGTTTTTTTAGAGATTAATAATATTTAAGGCGTTATTAAATACTAGGGAATGCTTACGAAAGTTCTTTATTCGATAGAATAAGAACTTTTTCAGGAGAATGGACCATTACTTATTTCCGTATTGTTTGATTTGCTCTTATTCGTAGGTTGTTTTTGACGATCTAATTTTAGATGTGTGTGTATATATGTATATACATTTTTTTTATAATTATAAGTTTGATTAGGTGGTTGTTAGTGCTTTTATCTTGGTAGCGTGTGTAATGAAGATGGCAGTTTAGCTGCCGAAATACATTTCTACGGATATAAAAATTATTGTGTGAGGTTTACTTTTACGTTAAGAAAGCGTAAAAATAAAAAAAAACGCTTATTTTTAATCTGTTTTAAAAATATCTATTTTATGTCGGTTTATATTTTATATATTTTTAATTATTTTTATTGTTCATAGAAGAATGTTGAATAAAATTGCGAGTTACAAGTTGTTTTTAAAAATTATAACAATTTACATAATAAATTATTTTAACGGACACTTAAAATTCGCTCCATTGCTCTACGCTTCACTATCGATTGATAGCTTCGTCAGGAATAAAAATAAATAAAAGTAGAGTAATACTGCGAATTTTAACTGAGCATTAAAATAATTTATTATACAATTTTCATCAGACGAGAATCTTCTTAAAATAATAATTTACATATAATAATCTTGTATTAATATTTTGCCAGAATTGCATAAAAAGTTATGTGCACTTATCGTTGACGTTGTATTGAATACTTAAAGCCATGGGTACGGTTAGTTAGAATCAGTAATCAAACAATAAAACAGATTAACCAAAACTCAGAGATAGCATAAATCGATAGATTTGAATGTGCTCTTCTTTCATATTTTGCAAGAAATTCTTTTGTGCAACGTTTGTATAAAAAGTTATGTGTGTTTATAATTGATCCTGGCTTGAATATCTGAAGTCGTAGGAGCGCATGTTTCCAATCGATAATTAGTCATTAAAACCGTTCGGCCAAAATCTGAGAGATAACATAAATCGATAGATTTGAATGTGCTCTTTCATATTTTGTCATAATTTTATTTGTGCAACATTTGTACAAAAAGTTATGTACTTTTGTATTTGGCGTATTTTGAGTGCGCGACCATTAACTATTTTCAATCGATCAGTAATCAATAATATCGATCGCCAAACTTACTTGATGGTATCTTGTGATTACCCCAGAGACAAATTACAGTTAATGATCTTCACAATGCTGTTAAAATTATAGTTCTGTGACAATTAGTACGGCTTTAGCAGCCAATTTAAATTTTGAAATTTGGTTGCTGGAGGTTTGCTAACTTCTCATCGGTAAATACTGTCAAGTAATTTGAAGCATCACTTTTGATATTCAAATTTTATTTTTGCAGAAAATATTCAAAGAATTTTTTTATTTCAAACTGCACATAAAATGATATTTTTTCTGTTATTAATTAGCAGTTGTACAGCCGAATACCTTGACGTGGAAATAATGTTAATGTAGAGTTGTGGACAGTTTAAAGAGAATGAAACTTAGAGCTGTGCCAAATTCGTTCTTGTCTCTATTATATACGGTAAGCGTTAGGCGTCTATTGTCACATTAATATTCGGGAAGAGAGATGTACCGTGTTTGGAGTGTGATGATAAATTTGGTGTTGAATAAAACACATTTCTATGTCGTTTAGGTTATTATTCACATGAAGAAGACGGTAGATTTCAACACTTTTAAAATAGTTCTACCGGGAGTTCTGAATTTCTTTTTTTGTTAATTTTATTTACATAAAATTATTATTTATTTAAAATTGTTAAGACTAAAAAAAATATTTACAGATTTTTTATTAATTTTTAGATGTATTTTTTATTTAAATGCTTTGTAGTTCACGTAAGGATGTTTTCTATTTAAATTCATATGAACCATGTTTGGATATTACATTTACCTAATATCTAGTTACGAAGAGAATTGATTTTCGTTATTTTAAAATATTAGCTGTTTTTAATCATATTTAAAGCATTTCAAATGTGATCTCATCAATTTTCACTTGATGTTTACATGTTTACATAACAAAAAGCACTCCACGCATAAAATTCGTTAAATAATTAAAATGTAAGTTGTAATGTGAATAATACAACTTTACAAAGTTTTAACTACTTTAAAAAGAGTAAAATACAACTTTATATCACTTAAGTGTACTAAGTTATTTACTACTGTTGGTTAATTAAATTTAGGTTAGGATAAACACGGCATAATAAACGCAGAACTATACAAAATAATTTAAAATACCGAATTCTTACATCACTAAAGAGGTGGCCAATGGATCGGATCTTTATTATTACGGAATAAAAGAGATACTATTTGTTAAATTAAGTTCACATATCACAGTTATTTGACTTTTTTTGAATATAGTGTACATAAAGACGATGATAATATACAGGGTGTTCCATTTGAAAAAAAACATGTAATAGAAGTTATCTTAAAAATTTCACATTCTCAATAGTTTTTTTTTGTTTCATATATTTGTAATCAGCGAAAAAATTAAAACACTAATTTGATCGAGTTTGTAGCCTCAAAAAAAAAAAAAAGTTAGCAATTGAACCTTCTTACTTTGAAACAGCCTGTTTAAATAAGTAAATAGGCGAAATGGTGTTTTCAGATTTTTGGATCAATACTTGAGTCTCGTTAAAAGTAAATATTCATTGAAATACGAAACCTTGAGTTAATACCTAGATATGTACGTATTATTTTCAACGAAACAGGAATGTTGGCCACAGTTAAAAGAACGATGTAATGGCATTTAATGATTAACATTTTTGTGCAGTGAAAATTTCTCGCTTCATCTATTCCGATAGAAAAAAAAGTTCTTGCAATGCAACAATGCACAATCTAAAATTAAAAAGTCTAAACTTTCCCTCGAATAAATTTCGGACATGTAGTGACCTATTTTAATAATTTTATACGTGCACCGCACAGTTCGAAGAAACTGAAACGTCGCGTCGCCGTACTTTTACTACACAGTTTAATTTACGTTTTCTATTGCACCGGAGGTGGTTTTAATGGATGCCGTAAATGCAAATGGCTTTACTTATCGGCGTGCCTGAAACTTAATGGAAGTTTTAGTTGTGGTGGCGCACCCCGCGACTATCAATTTAAAATTAATATTTCACTTGGGCTATTATTATAGAGAGTGCATAGAGTACACCTATGTTCGTCTAGTGGGACAACGGGGGGTGGTGAATGTCCTGCCTTCAAAATGAACCATTCTATTCCAGATGCAGATAAACAACTCGGTCTATTTATTAACGCACGGTAAATTATTTAGATATGCATGCACTTTCATTTCATTTATTTTGTGAAGGCTTGGTGAATGCAGTTCATTTTCACACGCAATCGAGACAGTGAAACGGAGAATGGAGAAACCACCTAACATCTTTTACTAAACTCATGTTTAGACTTTAAAGGAAAACTATATTGACCAGAACATTAAAAGTAGCTTTTTATGTGTTACTGCTCGCTTTTTCTAAATGAATTCATTAACACTGATTTCTATCGAATCCTTCTAATAAAAAAAAATCACATGTTAATTGAATAGAACTTGACTTTTCAAGCTGCGTATGTTTTTCAAACGCAAGTTTTGAGTTTTCAAACATACGTTTTGATTAACGCTTTAAAAGTATGCCAGAGTGTGCAAGTCTATTAAAAAAATTAAGCTTCATGAAGTTTCGTTCATTTAAGTCCAGTTTTCCTTAAACCTTTTAGTTCTAAAAAAAATTGATACTGACATGTGAGAAGTGAAGATAAATGCAAACTGTGTCCTTTAACCATGATAAAGTTCTTACTACATTCTGGCAAGTACACAGTAATAGCTTTTCCATGTTAAGTGATTGAAATGTGACACAATTTATCGTGTGCATTATTTATTATCTACATTTACCACCGAAAAATATTTGAATGTTTAAAAGTAAACATTTCTTAGTAACTATTATATTTTAGTGAAACTAAAAAAAAATATAAAATTAAAAAAATCAGAATTGTACAAATTTGGAAATTGAAATGTACGGATTATTACAGGGAATGAATAACCTTTATTAAATAATTCGCAACTAAAACATGAATTAGGAAATAAAATTATCAACTTATAGTGGATAAAGAAAAATCTACACCTGCGAAATTAAGGTTATAGTAGAGGATGAGAGGGAAGAGAGTCATTAGAAAGAGCATTTAGGGCAGATGATTAAAGAAGTTTGGCGAATATTTGTAAACATAGATAGCTTGAGGACGAAAATTATCATGAAGATTACACAAGAAGTAAACTGAGTGCTTATTACAAAGGAAGACGTAAACAGGGTATGCACTAAACACGTAATTAAGCAGCAAGCAAAAGCAAATTATTCGATTTAATAGTGATGTGATAAAACGGTCAAAAGATTTCATACTTTAATGTACTGGGCAATACTGGGCAATTCATAATTGTCCCCTGATATTTTCCGAGAGAATAGAACATCAAAAAATAAGATCCCCTTTCTATGTATATAAAATATTTTCCAAAAATGAATAATAAGGGAGTTATAATCCGCTGAACGAACAAAATCTTTTGGACCCTCTAAGTTATCAAATTACTATTTGAGAGACATGAAATACCTAACTAGGCATTGACAATGCCTTTCTCAGATCCGCATGCCTTTTTAAGGGGTAATTTGACGGGGTCACTTTCGGTACTTTTAGTAACAAAATGCAATAGATGTAAGCTAACGTCTAAATCTCATTTACTCGAAAACGATTCCGTTTATAGAAATGCAACAACAGAGCCTTTTATTTCAAATAATCTAAAAATATTGTCTTCATTTCAATCTTTGATGAAATATGTAAACAATAAAGAGTTAGATAAAATACTGAAAGGTAACCCCCTTAAAATGTTTTAAAATATTAGTATGACAACTAAAAGGATCCAGAAAAAATTGACAAAAAACAATATTTTCCACCCCTCTTTCTGAGCTTGTAACTCCCTTTTGGAAAAAAATTGTATAAAAAGATGACCTTATTTTTTGATGTTTTATTCATTCTGAAGGTAACGTGAAACAATTTTAAATCACTGTGAAGCCACATGGCCGCGTGACTATTTTCTGACCAATAATTATGTTGTGAATAGCAAAATCGGGACAATATCGTTGCCTCTTAAGCTATCATTTACGAGATGGCCAGTGCGGACAATAGCGTGTCATCGCAAAAAGCAAATTTTTAGCTGCAAGTTGACTGGATTGCATTGGAGCTCCAGAGCATCCTCTGTATAGCTATTTCGACCATAATTGAGGCCTCATCAGCAGAAGAGTAGCTCAAGGACTCTGCCGCAATTCCAACGACCAACAAGACTGACGCAAAAATAGCGCGTAATTGCAAGCATGCCACACGCTGTAACACCGCGCGATAGTTTTTGACCTATAATATTGAGCTGTGAATAGCAAAATCTCAACAATAAATCGCAACAAATATCGTTGCCTCTTAAGCTACCACGCACGAGATGGTCAATGCGGATAATAACGTATCATCGCAAAATGCAATTTTTGGCGGTAAGTCGGCTAGATTACTATGGAGCCCCCGAGCATCCTCTGTATAGATATTTCGGCCCTAATTGGGGCCTTATCAACAAAAAAGTAGCTCTAAAAACTCTATCGCAATCCGAACGACCAAAGACTTATGCAAAAATAACGCCTAATTGTTATTACGCACGAAATGGCCAGTGCGGACAATAGCGTGTTATCGCAAAATGCAAGTAAAGTTCTTTAAGGCGTTTGTAATTATTTACTGCCTTACAAATTTATGAAATATTTGTTCCCGATTGTGATTTGATGAATAAACTTTGTAAATAATAATTGTAACAATTACTGTAAAAACTGTGGAACACAATTTATTGTTGATGTAGTATGCTCACAGGTGGATACTCTTGCTACTTGGATTAACAAATACATATCGTCACAGTGGTTCTTCAAAATATTTCCCTTTCAGTAACCAATAACACTTAGATTTTCATATTTTGTGACTAAACTATAAGAATTATCAACAATTACAAAAACACAAAAATGTTTCCTAATGAATCTGTGTTGTGGTAATCCTGTTTTTCATACTAGCTGTTCACTTCAAATTACTATAACCTTTTGGAAAGGTGACTTGCCTTCCTTTGGGTCCTCATACCAAATATCATCCAAATTGATTCAAGCGTTATTTTATTATTAGAACAATTATTTTTTATCTCTACAAGTTTAAAGCAGAAAACTGGCTTAACGAACCACTTTTTGATATAGATATTTTGGTTTCTATTATCTTACTTTGAGCCCAAGAATCTGTGGTTAAGCCATGTTCACGTAATTTAGCGACACCTGTATAGTTATTAATTAACAATGTCAGTGAAATAACATTTTGTATCAATAAGTATGCTTTTCAATATTATAAAGATAGGTTTTCATTTATTTTGGTAGAGATGAAAACACTATTTATTTTTTGTACACAAAGTGATTTGGTTCAAATCCAGAAATTATTTTAAGAAGAAATATCTTGTTAATACATTTCTTAGTTACCTAACTATCGGATCACTCTTAGATGCGCACGTAATAAAACTCTAAAATCTAAATTTTGATTCCTAGAAATTTTATTTTGAAAAGTACCACCTGTAAGTGCACATGTTCACTAAAATCGATTGCATAATTGAGACAACAAACTAAAGTAAACGTCGAATTTGTTTATTTTTTATGTGTCCATTGGCTCGCCGCAGCTCGTTCATTTATACAAGGACAGATCTAATCTGAATATGAAATTGAAAAATCAATATTTAAGAAACAGGATCTGCAACGGTTTATACTGTTAGATTTGGTGTTCAATTTTTTGCTGCATTCATACAAATAAAAAATATTTTTAAAAAAATACTAAATTCTTGTGATTACAATCTCATCCTGTTCCTTCTTTAATACGAAGAGCTTTGTCAATATATTTATATGTATATGTTGTTTCCACGCAAGAAATAAATAAAACTTTGGTTAATTAAACCTGATACAGCATGTTACAATTATGACAAAATTTGCTATGACTGTTATAGATGGAAAAAATCCTCAATCGCGAAGATATGGCGCATTATCTCCCGACTTAGGCTGAACATGTCCACCAATATTGTTTGTATTTTTTGTGGGCGTCTGCGAAACCAAACCTTGTCTACATTCCAAGTTAGGAAACGTATAAACGACCGTGAGTGCACATAATTGCATGAAGTATGTGTGCGTACCCACTTTGAGTGTATTGAGTGTAGGCATTAAGGCGCGGATCAATAGAAAGATTCAAAGTCAAAGGCGTACAACAATGTAATTTGTAATTATTTTGATGTACTTTTATAATTTATCTGCAAGAACCAATTTCATCACACAGAATCACTTTCTACGTTAAAGTGAATTTCAACTTAACGGTTCATGTAAATGGCAATTAATGAATATTTCATTAAAACCCTACTCTCAAAACAGCAGTAAAGTTAGAAAATATATCTTAAATTTATAAAAAAAATTCTTGCAAATCTAATGCAATTTTGTATCAAAAAGTGGTCGCAGGATGTCGCGCTTCAAACTCTTCTTAAATTTATAGTTATTTTTAGAAAGTATTATGTATAATAAAAGAAAATCATGTATATCGCAAAATTTCAATGAAGAGCTAATCGTAAACATTCTAAAGTCGTCTGAAAATAAAAGCGTATGATATAAAAGAAGCACATAGTTGACCTTCCATTCACCTCTCTAAATATAACTTAAACACATACTCAAACTCGAGTGTTAAAACCTTCTTCAATTACATTAGGTAGACGGAGAGGAAGTGCAATATGCCAATCAAAATATTTACTTTTGAATGAATTGTAGAGTACGCTAAGCTTCTTTATATTGACATTCCTAATCTGAGTTTGAATCCTTGCAACATGGCTGACGAACCAGAATTTTATTTGCGACACAGCCTTATTTTTCTTTTTCTTTTAAAACTTTTGTAAATGAGATAATTTATAACAAACCAGAGAAATAAAACGCTTTATTGCCTCATAAAATTAGAGACAATTGAGGTTTTTGTGCCTGACGACAGACTGTACAGCTCTGGAATTATTTTTATCATGTGAAATTTGGCACAAGTTGAACAGTAACAATTTACTGATTTACGAGTGTATTCTGTATACATCTGTCTAATGGAAGTTAACATCGTCTAATAAAAAAAAAAATCTGTCGAATGTATGTAGATGGTCTTTGTTAAGTGAATAATTAGTAATTGGTTCTAACACTTAATTAAAATAATTATCTTTTGATACGTTTCTTAATTTTTGCAGTGACATTGTGAATTTAATTTGAAACTCCAAACAAGCAATAACAGAATCGATGCGAAAGAGAAAATAATTTCTCTTATTCTCATTACAAAAGGATATGACTTCTCTTTCACATAATATTCAGAAATTAAATATCATTCTATGTTCAATTTAGAAAAAAAGTATTCGCTGTTTTTTTTACTTTTTCAAAGAACTGCATTTTAACAAGTATTTATACTGAAGGTTGTCATTATCTATCTTCATATTTATATTTCATTCGGCGAATGCAAAAAGGGTAAATATCCAAGTTGAAAACTTTTGATAAAAATTATAAAAACCAACTTCTAAAACTGCTTCTAACCGTTTTTTCTTTTGGCGATCTTTCCTCTTTTTGCCCCTTCATCTACTCTTATCAGTCTGTATGGTCACTGGTTTTGTCCTAACCATCTCTGACTTACGTTACTGTTGGTTTCTTAAATTTGCATTCTATTTCCTTATTAGTTCCTCTTTTACAATTTCCTTCTTCACCTTTAACTTCATCATATATTCCTCTTAACACTTTTCTCTCTCACCTCCCTAATCTCTTTGTTGTTTGTTTATTCATTATCCATAATTCTGTAGGGCGAATCATTATACAATACATTCATATTTTTGCTGACTTTGAAATATGTTTGGATCTTAATATCTCCTTCATCCCTTGTTGCATTTCTTTATTTACCTTATTTCTTAATTTTCATTTGTTACTATTACCACTCAATTATTCATATCTTCTAATTTCCTCCAATATTTCCGTTAATCTGTATCTTTATAGTTTGCTTCTTTTTTCTGCCCATCCTCAGATATTTAGTTTCATCCTGGTTAATTTTTAACTCGTATTTATTTGACTATCTATTGGAATACCCTACGTAGCTCCTTTATTGACCCTATGAGTAATCTAAATCATCTACGTAGGTGAACCATTCTAATATAGTTCTTTTTTCCTATTTCAGCGTTTTCCATTGGGCTTTTATCACTAGTTAGATACTTATTTGTTTGTATTACCTCTTTTTCTGTTGATTCTTCTACTTCTAGCTCATTTCCTGTGATCTCCTCCCTAAGAATAGTATTGCTTTCTTCTATGCGAAATACAATCCTAAAATTGCAAAGAAATAGTTTTTTTAGTTCCTGAGGAAAAGGTTCAGATGTATGTAAGTATGGAGACACAATGAAATTGTCTAAAATACCAAAGACTAACAACCATTTATTTTATAAAATCGATCATTTTCTCTAAACATGCGTAGGCAGTTAAAAGGTTTCTAGCAGGCTTTATTCAACGATGGTAGGCAGATCCCAATCTAGAAGTGTCCTTACTGAATAATTTATGATTCATCTGTAGAACACGTTTTCCGATTTCAAAATGTATCGCTTGTAAGTAAAACTACCAAGAAATTTTTTGCATAGTAGGCTTAGATAAATACATACGCCCATTCACGAATGCAATTCAGGCTTAATTAAGTTGACGACTGACTACCAACCACGCACACCAGACAACACAATGATTCACTCGAATGCAAAACGCATTCCTTTTTCGACGCATGCCAGACGGTTACTTTCACGTAGTTTGGATAAGGAGAGGAGGGGCACGAGTTTGAAATTCGGCGAGAAACTTAAACCTCAACGTTCGTGAGATCATAAAATAAATTCGTCGAACGTGAACGTCTATGTTCGTTCCACTTACGCTTTACTTTTCTGTTCGATGTTTTACGGTAAGCTCCGGAGTAATTAATTCCGATCTATTATTAAGTCTGGTTTCGTTAAAACAATGCGAGGTATCTGCAAGGAATTTCTTGTGGTTTTAGTTCGGACGCTCGTTGGTAACTAATGAAAAAATTTTTTTTTGAGTTAAGCATAAGTATTAATATTAGAAACAAAATATAAGATCCAAAATAATAAATACAAAATAATAACCCTTCTTGCCTAGTTCCAGCGTGCTTTCAAATGAATTCCTGATTAAAGTAAGCTGATTTTTTTTTATAAAGTTGGCTACACGCAAGAGTGAGACGGCAGTTGTTGTCAATATCTTTACTGTCAATGTCACATTGTCTGATCTTGACAAAAAAAAAGTATAAAGGAAATGCAAAATTCAGAGAAACGCTCAAGTAATTCGCTTTAAAACAAAACTAAAGCTGCGTTGTATAAAAGAGTTAAGCTAGGATTAATTTTAATCCCAAGTTAGAATGTGACAAACGTTATGACGTACAGCATTTTGTATGTCATATTCTAACTTACGCTTAAATTTAAATCCTGGTTTAAACATTTTATACAACGCAGCCTAAAGCTAAAATGCTGTCCTTCAGCTTGAATGCACAAATGTACCCTGTGCTTCATGTTTTTAATCAAACGTGTTTGCCAAGTGTTGGGAGGTTATGCTTAGCACAAAAAAAATAATTGGACATCTGGCAGTGCTACAAATCTTTAGGAGGGAAAACATCGTAGCCTATTTTAATTTGGAATTTAATTGAATTCACGCAGGGTACCAGTTGTACTAATACTAAATTTCGGTTAAGAAATCATTTTAAATAATATTAAATTTTTCTGGCAGTTTTCTTTGTTTCTCTGAAGTTTTATCAATTATGTAACTCATTTTTGACAATTTAAAATTTTTCAAAATTATTTGGCTTTGTTCGATAAAACTCGTTTTTACTTGTTGTTAAAACACTTCTTATATTGAGCAACTGCACATTTACATGGATTGATTGATCTAGGTATTGGGTAAGTCGATTTTAGTAAAAACTTAATAGATACTCTTTGAGTTATCGACTGAACTGTATAAGAAGTTTACGTAAAAAGTGGCGACAAATAGTATGGATCGATATTTTCAGAATTTTTGAGAACTTAGAAAGGAGTTGAGTTTGAACTTATACATTAAACAGGTTATTAAAAGAATAGCTCCAAGATCCTTGACTATATAAAAACCATCGATGTCAAAACAATTTTTTACATGTGGAAAACATGATCATTTATTCGAAGAAGAGAAAAGCAATATGAAGGGAAAAATTGTGAACCTATCTTAAATTGAAAACAATTCTTAGACATTTAGCTATGGGTAACTTTTACTCGTCCTTAAAGCTTACTTTTCACGTTCTTAAATTTCTGATAAATTATTATTAGGAATTTTAAGTATTCTTTTAAAATTTCTAAATCAGGATCAACATCAAAAGTCGAATGAAAAAGTAAACTTTACACTTTGTGATTGAATTATTCGATTATAAACGATCAATTTAAATGCACTGTAAGGTAATCAATCACCTGTTAATTATTAGCATCAAAGTGATTTATTGAAAAAAATATTATTTACTAAAGGAAACAATTACTTTCCGTACACTTTTTAAAAAATAAATAAAATCAAGAAATACATTTAAATGCAAAGACCCACTTCACACTTTTGACTTTCATTTTTTCTTTTATTTATTACTTTTTAACTAGATATCAGATTAAAAAAAAAAAGACTGAAAGACTATTTAACAACCTTTAACATAAAGACAAATTTAAGATTTCTTTTGTTTTCTGAAGCGGATAGAAACAAGAAATCAAGTCAAAATTGTGAATCGGGTCGATTTCGTATATTTCAGTAAACTAATTGCCCAAATTTTTGCAGATTTTTATAACAGTTGGTAATTAATGAAAGAAGTATAAACATGCCTACAAAAAAAAAAGACCGAATTTTTTATTAATAAGAAAAATAATACAAATTTCTAGAAACAAAGTAAGTAATAAATAAGTGACTTTACATTGACATCTGCATACATAAAAATCAAATTGCGAGTAATATATGCGGTCGTGAGAATCATAGTTGATTCAAGTCATCTTAGAAGTAATTTTTTGAATTCATTACCATAAAAAGTAAACTATAACTTTTTGTTTTATTGGATCAAGTTAAAAAGATAAGCAAAAGCATTAAAAAAAAACGAGAATAATTTCAAATCTGAAAATAATAATATGATTCTCAACACCCCATATGACTTTATATTGTTCATTTTGTCTGTTAAACTAAAGTAAAATCGAACTATCAGTATCAATATCGCTTAGATATCGAAATATATATGTACATATTAAAATTATAGACGTACAGATGATGGTAAAAACTAAAAAAAAAATTAACAGGCGAGCAAAATAAAAATAAATTACAGTTAGTTCTATGCACTCAATCATGCCTGTTATTATCTAATTCATGCTGATTTATTTTGTCATTTTGACAGGTCAATGAAACAATTAATTATGAAATTAAGGAGACGTCAAAATACCTTCAAGCTCTATTAACAACTGATTCAAAAAACATCTGTTTCTTCAAGCCCGATGTTTATTTTTAATGGGACGCTGTCTCGAACAATTAAAATTTACTACGCCTACTCTAATTCACTTTTATCTTGTCCACTAGATTTGATATCATTATAAAAAAGAGAATTTACGCCAAGAATTTTTTTAGCATCAATAAGTACTTTATTCGTAGAAATATATTTTTCATTTAATTGAATGTTACTTACCAACAATGTTTAAATAATCGCCGAAGTTCTTACCTGTAACAAAAAGGAATAGTTAATATTGTATTGAAGTTGACAAAGGTTTTTGGATGACAATTTTAAAAAAGAACCAATAAAAAGCCACAACTATTATTTTAAAAATGAGTTGTTTACATTAGATGTTATGGTTCCGTTTCAACCTAACTTGATAAACATTCGTTATTAATCAATCAATTTAGTTGCTTTCACTTCGTTCATTGACTTCATTATTTATAAAATCTAATCGAAATGATTTTGAATTTAGCTATCAAAGTAGGATTTGTTTTAAAGTTAAAATTACTTTTTTACATACAATATTTTTATCAGTAACCAATATTAGCGTACGCGGATAATACGGCAGGAATAGGTAGGAGGAAGAAAGAAGTAAGAAAACAGTAAAAGACTTGAACAAATTATAACATAAAATGTCTTGAAATAAATTAGGAAAAGACAAAGTACATGCGGTAAGATATAAAAACAGCGAGTGAATAGATAACATAGATTTAGAGAGAGTATCATTAGCATTAGACTTTCAGAGGACTCTTATAAATACATCTTCTAGGATGAGTGTATGTGAAAAAGTTTTTATAAATATGTACTATTTTGTAAATCGTTTCTAAGATAAATACTGATTAAGTATTAAATAATACTTTAATTAAAGTAATTTAAATTTGGTGCTTCATGTAGATTTCATTTTTCACCATAATGTAGCACTGTCGACAGAAAACTAGTGTGTAAGTATAAAAGCTTAGATAATTAAAGTTTGTCATCTGTACTGCTGTTTTTGGCAAACTAATTTAAAAAATGCTACACGTTTTCTCTAGTGTAGAATACACAGGTATGATTTATGTTTGTGATTATTGCCACATTCTCACAAGAATTGAAAAATATAACAAACTGATTTTAATTCTCAATAGCAATTATTAATAACTACTGTAGGCTAATGGGCTTTGATCCCAATACAGTTTTTAATATATAAAAAAAAGGAACAATTAAATTTGAAAATACATATAAATAATAAAAGATTTGAACCAGCTTGACTATATGACACTAAATAAAATTTTAGGGAAAGTCAAATGATTGCTGTCGAAAGCTTCGATCTGTCTGAACATTGTCGTTGTTGAAGAGTCTCAATTTGCCAACTCGTTTCCTGAAATCGCTGTTCTGGCAAAGGCAGGTAGGCACCTTTCATTACAAATTACAATGGTCTAATCCAGCGATCCTCAAACTGTTTTAACATCCCCACTTGACTTGAAACTAAAATAATACACAAAAACTGAATTAAATGAAAAGAATAAATTTCATGTGCTTATTTATGGTTTCGCAGTTTATAAAGCTTTTCCTTCCTGGATACGTTGAAAATATTTCCTGCAACCACATATTCAAAATGACTGGTCCAACATTTTACCTTTAAGCTTTCCTCGATCAAAGATTTCAACACATTCTGCTTTTAACTCAAATCTTTTTTGAGGAAAATAAGTCTTTAAAATTAAAAGAAATGGTATTTTTGAGCAATACTGTAGTTATTATAGGAATAGCAGAATCTATTCTTGAATTTAATGAATCACAAATGAACCTCCAAAATTCTAGGAAACTGTCTCTCTTTATCAAGTCGAAAGAAATTACATTAAAATATAGGATAAACAGGAACTGTAACAGGAAGGTTCTTTTTAAGATATTAATGCTGAGGAAAATCTCTGCTTCAAAAAATTAACTTTGATTCTTAATACCTAAAACATTATATGTATAAGATATGAAATTACTGTAAAATATCTTTTAATAGGAATAGGAAATCCACACAGACCTCAATTAAAATGTGAGAGAGGGTACAGGTAGTGACTCTTCTTCCTTCTTCGTGCCATAACCACGGAATAAAATTAGTAATCGCCGCTCACTTTTGATTGTTATTATACTGAAAGAACGTGTTGCATACAGCATTGTCGTTAGACGAACCCTTCTGAAAGTATGTCAACAATGCAGCAGTCGCGGCCGCACGGTAAAAGTCAACGCGATTACTTTGATGCGTAAAAATCCTCCACCGTACAACCTAGATTCGCAAAGGCTCTCGCGACTGCCAGAAAAGAGTAAGCACGCGTTTTTAGGCAAAACGGACAAAAAGGATTGGATATTGGCATTGCCTTTCTATTGCCGGGCGGAAGCGAGAGTGGCGGCGAGACAACGTCAAGGATACCAGAGGGTCATTGCTCGTGAATCGGTCCGATGCAACGTTGAACTCGGCGCGTGTGGTGTTGTCGACACAGAATGGGCACACTGTTGAGTGACTGGCTGGCTAGTTTTCTGTCGGCCAGTTAACTCTACACGTTCGACAATACGTGACATAATTACTGTTAACTGCATCGGGCGATTATATTTACCAAGTTAATTTACCTAGGCATAAAACTACTTTGGACAAACTTGCTATTTGAGAAATTCAAACTTCGTACCATGTCATAGTATTTTAGTAATTCCTTATCATACCTACTCATTGAAACTTGAAAAATATTAACGTTTGTAAAACACTGAGAATCTTTCTCGAGTTCTTTTTAAGATAAATCGCAAGTTTTTGCCCTAAAATACAAAGGTCACTTTATACAAGGTATCAGGGTATTGCCGTAACAAATTAAAACTGTAGATTCAAGCGGGGTCAAAAAGTTCCTATACACAATGTATCTTTTGGGTATTTAAAAAAAAAAAAATTAAAAATTTAAGGACCGCTGAACGGTACTCATCGAGCGAGAGCCTGTTCTGGTACAATCCTGTGGCTTGGCAAGTTATGACTACGAATAAACACAAATCACACATCGTGGGACAACGCTTACTCGTTGTAGCACGATGTTCCTGGCTCGGAGCTTGAGCAATTGAGACAGTAATGAAACACAAGTAAAAGCATTTTACGATTACCTGGCTCGCTTAGTTTCGCCGACTTGCAGAGAAATTGCGAACCTTTACAAATTACAGTACTTGGAACAAAAGAGCTCGTTGCCTTAAAAAGCCTTGAACAGCGGCATCGAGAATTAGGACACGAAGTTGAACCTCCGTCAACACTTCAGTGGCATAGATAATTGTTTTTAGATGTCTCCTCAAGTAAAACTCCCAAAGATTCATGTCGGAAGACCGAGAAGGTAAATTAATAGATAATGGAAATATGGTATGGTATTTTTATCCATCCTTAAAGATGGTACCCGTGAAGGGCGTCCAAAAACTACAGTGAATCCCGAAAACTTTCAGGTTGTTAGCAAAATGGTTAAAATTGACAAAAATGTAACGTACGTCATGAATCCCTTGGTACTGGATTCGAGTCAGCTTCGAGAATTTCATATCAATAGAAACTGAAAAATTGTTTGTTGCTGAGTGCCCTACTGAGGAGCAAAAGATCGAGCGTTTGGAAATCAACCGTGAAACTCCTAAACTTTTGCATGAAGGAAGACAACGTGTTATTTTTAAAATTGTCACAAATGATACAATTATAACCCGTTTTATGATTGCCTCACCCGTCAGGAGATTAAGATTTGGATCTCTGAAAACAGTAACTACAAACTGGTACATAACGGTTAGTCATCCTCAGGTCCCCGAGGAACTTACGGTGAAAGGTTTCGTACTACATCTTACCAAACTGCGAAACTAACTGTACTTTTTGAGAGAATACAAAATTAAAGTTATCCCTCACATACCGTATTCTCTGGATGTATGCGTGGCATTTCTTGAAACTAAAAAAAAATATTTGGCATTCGATGAGTGGAAGCGAAGATTATAAAAGTAAACTGACTCTGAAAGAGACTACCTTAAACATAAATAAAATATAATAATTATCGCTATTGGTTTGTATCTCACTGTATTTAAAGCGACCCTTGTATAAGCACAATACAAAGTTTTTCCTCAACATCTAATCTGAAATCATTAAAATTTTATAAGAGAAATAAGTGGACGAAATTTTTTAAGAATGGCAAATTATATATGAAACCTTTACTTCTTATAGGATCAAACAACAAATTAATGAAGAAATTCTTAGAAATTCGTCGTGTATCTATTGGAAAAAAAGAAAAAAAGAATTGCATAACCTGTTTAAATTCAGTGATATTGTTAATTCTAATACATTATGTTTTATGTATTAAAAATAATATAAAATAAACAAGTGCTGCTGCAATTTGTTAATGTGTTAAGTAAGAAAGCAAATCTCTTTTAGAACTTTGACATTTCTGCAATGCAGTGGGTTGAAACTGAAACGTGTTAAAATAAAAAAATCTTTGACCTAATTTCTAGTGACTCCGTAAATTTTACCTGCTCAAAGGTTAAGAAGACGTAAGATATGCTGCGTTTACCAAATTTTACAAGTTCGCGTTATATGACGAGGGTAACGGTCACACTTGACCCACTTAAGGAAATATAGTCTAAAAGTACATACAAGCAGTTTATTTATTGGTGCAGTTTTGCATAAGTTCTTGCCCCAAAATATACAGTGACTTTCATAAAGTTCATAGCAAATGGGAAAAATTTTTATTATTGATTTGTGCGAAACAATTTTAGAACCAATCATTCATTTAAAATTTGGTTGAAAACTTGAAAAATAGAAATGCTCGAAAATGAAAAATTGCGATAATTAATTTTTTCTTCTACAATCGATCCACTCAGATAAAATTAAGGTAAGTTCACACTGATGAAGCAAAACGTTTTGAAAAAAAAAACATTTTTGATTAATTTTGTTAGAGAGCATTTTTTCAATATTTTAAATAGGACCAAGCACGCACAAAACAAAAAGTACTCTAACAGTTGCAGTCAAAACGTTTTTACCCAAAATATTTTGTCTGAAAACGTTTTTATTTCGTCAGTGTGAGCGCAGCCTAAGTGTAATCGTCAACCTATTACAATATTTTGCTAAAATTACGACCAAAAATTGATTTTTTTAAGAATTTGATTTTATGTGGTTTTAAAATTAAGATTCTGTTTTAAATTCTAAATAAACGTTCTCTCGAACTGTATTTACTAAGACAAATGCCACTAATATGAAAATATTCTTTTAGGTAGGACGCTTTTTACAAAAAATAAAAATTGTTTCTGTTTCTTTTTTTTATAATAGAAAAACAAGATGTAAATATGCTCTTTTCATTCAAAAAATGTCCTTTGCAGCACATTAAATCCATACTTCTGGTCTTTTGAAAATTAGTGTAAATTTTGAGCGATTAATTCGTAAAATAATATTACCCTTGAATTTAACGTCAAGCGAAAAAATCAGTTGGTTTGTCGAAACTTGAGTCAACTTTATCGGCCTCTTTAACAGAATATGTTATACAAATTAACTTTACTATGAACAAGAAACATCAAGAACCAACGGATGTTTTTCGCTTGACATTAAGTTCACGGCTAATACTTATTTTACAAATTACCGTTCAAAATTTGGTATTTGTCTTAATAAATACAGGTCAAAGAACGAGGTCACATTTGTTTCTTGAAGATTGAAAACAGATAAACGTTTAGAAATTCCAAAGCCAATTCTGGCCTGTTTTCAAAAAAACCTCATGGTAGTTATGATCTTAAAATCAGGAAAAAAACTGACCAATTAGTTTACTTCCTGTATTGAGCAAAATCTTTGAAAAACTTCTCTTATTACGATTAAATTTTATTATTGACCATTGATACCCGAACATCAGTTCGGATTTGGAAATCAGCAGGAAACGATAAGAACAAGTTCATAAGGTTGTCGAGAAAATACACTCCGATTTTGAGGGAAAAAGATGCTGTTCAGCAGAGTTTCTCAACGTAAGCCAAGCCTTCGATAAAGTTTCGCACACTGTCTTACTATATACAAACTAAAGAAAAACCTGCCACATTTATATTACCATATTAAGTCCAATGTTAACAATCGACATTTTCTAATCAAACAAGAAAACGATTACACAAGTCTTCATCCTATTAATGCCAGTGTACCCCAGGGAAGTGTTTTAGGGCCTATTCTTTATTTCTTCTACATATCGGATATCCCAAGTAACATATCTACATATACCGATGATGCCGTAATCATGGCCTCTCGCATTAACCCTGAATTGGCGTCAAGAAACATGCAGCTGAATCTAGATATGACTATAGAGTGATTCAAGAAATGACGTATTCGCACTAATGCAACAAAATCCGTCCACATTACTTTTACTCTTAAAAGAGATACTTGTCCACCAATAAGACTCAATAATAGACAGTTACCGCAAGCTAAAAAAGTTAAATGTTTCGACATATATTTAGATCGGAGAAAAACGTCACGCAAACACATTTTTACTAAACGCAAACAATCAGAATTAAAATTAAACCAAATGTGCTAGGTGATAGGACAAAAGTGTTCATTAACCATTGACAAAAAATCTTATTATATAAATCCATAATCAAGCCTGTGTGGACATATGGAATTCAGTTGTGGGGGACAGCTGCAAACAGTTATATCGAAATCCTCTAGCGTTTTCAAAATAAAAAGCTTTCATATCATTGTCAAAGCACCTAGGTACGTACCAAACCGTGTAATACAACATGACATTCCTATGGTTAGAATCAAAATGTACAGTGAAAAGTACCATAGCAGACTAGCAGTGGATCTCAATAAGTTAATAATTCGTCGCAAATTGGGGCCTCATCGCCAGAAGTTTAATAACTCCTATTTGTTTAACCACATTTTTACACAAACACAGACACAAACTTTTCAATTCATAATTTTCCAAAAATTCTTTATTTTAGACAACACGACATCAAATTGTTAAAATCCTTACAACGAGAGCTACTTTAAATGGAAAGCACATTAAAACTGAAATTATCTGGATTATACAAATTACCCTATGTACTTCTAGTTTCAATTTACTTATTAATTTATCAAATTTATAATATAATTCTCTCATAAAAAATAAAACTGCAATTTAGGATAGGTTATAAATTTGGCGATCATTTTAATGCTAAATTATTTTTTTATTAATAAAACGTTTAAGTCACATTTTCTTTTAATTTCAAGTATTAATGGCGCACTATTGTTGAACTATCAAGTGTTAATAATAGATATTATCTGGTCTCACTGGGTTATCAGGTAATCATTAAAAACCGTGTAATTACACGGGTACTGTACCTGACTGTTACTCCACGTATCACAAATCTAAAGGTGAAGTTAATAAATCAAATTTTCCTCGTGTACGTTTTAATTATGTCAGCGTTGTATTGTTTTGTATCGCAGATGCGTCTGTCTGTAAGTTTTCTGAGACCAAATTATTAATCTCACGAAAAACTTGCATGTACCTAAAAATGAAGATTTATATGCCATATTTTATTTAAAAACTAGCTCAACAGTGCATTTAGTTTTTTTTCTCGATTGTCATGAAATTTTTAAAGCGAAATGTACTTAGTTTAATTTCTGTTTATAATTCATATACGAAAGGTCATTTTTAGGTTTCATATCGAGCCCTCACCGCGATAATCAAATATATGCGAAATGAGGAAAAGTTAAATGAATTTGCTACTAAAAGCCCAAAGAATTTCTTAAACTCCTTTGTGCCAACATATTTTGCTAAGTTATCAATTTATTTATTACTGATCTTAAAGTGACAATTTAAATACTTAATGTTCTTACAGGTACAAGTGTAAGTACATTTAAGATCTAATTAATTTAGGGCCAATTTATTAGCAATTTTAATAAATACTTTAAGATTAGCTACTAATCGATAAGAAAGAAGCAGCGTTCTTTTTCAAGTTTAATAATCGTGAGAACATAATCGATAAAAAAGAAGCAGTGTTCTTTCTCAAGTTTAATAATCGTGAGAACAGAAACATTGCATAAAGTTATAAAAAACATTGTCAATGGGGATAATAACTTTGTAAAATCAATGGTATCTTTAAATAAATTCTATAAAGAGAAGCTTATCAAAAGGTTTCCTTACTATTGTCTTCTGGAATCTGCATTTCCTTTCCATGAAACTGTTAAGATCTACTGATCGTGAAGCTACTGAACTTAAGTAGCTCAATATATCAGACTCCAGTCAAAGAGTATTTTTCGCCACGCTTTGACTAAGAGTGTGATAAACCTAAAAGTATAAAGTTATAAATTGCTTAAAAAACAGGTACTGTCAATTCATTAGAGACAGTTAGTAATTCTATTAAAACGAGAGATTTTATTGTCAATTAGTGGAATTGAATTATAAGCGATTAAATGTATTGATAAATAACGAAGCAATTAATGCATGTCAAGATAGATCGATTATTATCAAAAAAAAAAAAAGTACTTCGAATTTTAAAAGGCCGGCCGTAAACGCCTTTGCCTTGCTTTTGTTTCCAGTTTATAAATATCTTCCAAGGATATGCATGTGCACATATGACCGCCAACTCCTTGATAGAAAATCTCTGATTCTTTATGTGCTGGCAAAATAATTAAATAAAAGGAAGAAAGTTGAGTATTTAAATTCGATGTTTTCTTAGTTTGATTACGAAATAAAATCTAACCTGTGAAGGTAGTTAACTATCTTGAATATTTGCACTTCTGTTAAGTACGATATGCAAATAACAGGCGGAACTATATTAAACGATATGAGAGATAAGATAAGAAAACTGTGGGAGGATCTACCAACAGGTTATCATACCACTAAAAATTCAAATTTATCGCGGTACACAACATTTCGTAAAAGTGCAATCAAAAATCGAAATTGTGAATAAATTGTTATGTCCTTGAATCATTTTAAATTAAAGTAGCCTACGATCTTTTAGTTTGATTTTATCCAAAAAGATAAGCCACCCAATCGGAAGTGTAAACATTATTACAATATGACACTTTTCGGTAAGTGATTAATTGCAAAAATTATCAGAATTTAATTTAAATATTCAAGATAAAAGATACAACACGTGTGTGCTGCAATTTACTTTAATGATTTTTTTAAGAGGTCAACAAATACATGACATTTTAAAATTAAAACTTTCAAGTGAACCGACGGACGGTTTACAAATATTTTTCTGTTGCGTCTGTGTGAATAAAGATGCCATGAAATTGTACTTTTGGCATGGGTCTTCAATAAATAAATCATACGGGGAATTTACTACGGTCGTTATGGTCCACGCCAAATGAGCAGTGATTATCAAAAATTAAATGTCTCAAACCAAAGATTTCCTGCTTTAACGAACGAGTAAAAATTTAATAGAATTTTATGTGGCGCTATCATACTTTTAAACATCTAAAAAATGGTTTCAGTGTACCTATACACTAATACCGTTTAAATTTTTGTAATACATTAACTGCTCTTAAGAAGTAAGAAGTCGCAAAGGATAGATAGATACCATTAACAAAGCCAACTTAAAATTCTCTAAACGTAAGTTATTTTAATACGATGAAGCAATCTTTCTGACGCATATAATTGACGTAAAAAATATTAAATGCAACAGCAAGTCTAAATCAACAATCACAAGAAAAGAACAATGTGGATCTTATCACATTCCGAGGTCCACACATCAGACGTTTGCACCATTCAAGTTTATTATTTATTTAAACAATATGTGTCACCGGAATTTTAACCACTTTCAAAAATTTGCATCTCCAAACAATATGCGATTCGAAATCACTAAAGTATCTTCACAATCGCCTATTTATTTTGTTAATATAATGGAACCATCTTGTCGTTTTGTTCATCTCTATTTGCATAATTTGCATAATAACGTTTACTTAAGGAAAATGTAGAAAAATTAGCATTTAGTTTTAGAACTTGAACGTCTTCATCAAAGAGTAAAAATGAAACACAATATTCTGTTTTGTAAAACTAAAAGTTTTCGGCGACAAAAAATTTCAATACTTATTTACGAAATAATTTTTTAAAAAAACTTCTGTTTGAAATTTTTATTCGAATCCTTCAAGAAACGGCGAAAAGTGAGGCACATTCCAACAAGCCATCGATAAAATAAGAAATCGAGGTTGACTTGAATATGTAAAATAACTGTGCTGGGTTCTTAGAAGAGATCAAAAACAAAAATTTTTCCATAGAATCGTCACGTATAATCTATTTATAAAAGCAACAGCTTTAGACAGCAATGTACGTTTATACGTTCTTTCGCGTAAGAAGCATAGTATGCTACATACACGCGCGAAGCTGAGACATAAAAGTTTTATGGGAAGCAATAAAGATTTTCATACCGCCGAGCTTAAAATAACAAAAACACTGTTCGCCACAAATGCAGGAAGGATGGTTACATTTACATATCTAAAAGATGAAACATAAGCTTGTTTGTCGATTGTGCAAAAATTGTAAGAACTTCTCCCTTTTAACCGCTTAGTTATTAGTAATAGAACAGAGCTTTGAATACTTGAAGTAGCAATTTTCTAAACGTTTGCAAATTATAAACAAGTAATTTTTACTAAGAATAAGATATATTTATGTATGTGCATTTTATAGCTTCAATGAAATTCGAAATCATAAATATTTCGGCATATTTTTACGGCCCAATATTACGCGTTATACTTCTTTTGTGTTTTTCATTCTTTCAGTAGATGTAACAAAAAGGAGAGTCCTGAATACTACATCTTTTGGATAAGTTTGTGGCAATTTGTTTCATACAGAGTCTTAGATTCTTCATTTGTTTCAGTATCCCATGTGAACAACGACGTAAATGACCAACTGCCTAACAGATGGAATTAATATTTTCCTAAGCACAGGGCACTGTGACATAATTACACTTTTTTTGTGGAAATATGATTTATTACCGACATTGTTTTGATTTATCTCTAAACGAGCTTTAAAAATATCAAAGTTTAACAATTAATCATTACAAAAAGTGTGATAAGCACTTCTGCTTGCACAATTTGCATTGTTAAATGCCTTATCCCCAAGGCCGAACGTGATTACGTGGTTTACAATAATTTCTGAAGATTAGTTTAGGTGTAAACCTACAATATTAATGTTAGAAAACCTTTGAATTAAATCAATGCTGAAGAAAAAACTGTACATGAAGAAAGGATATGTCGAACAAAGGTTTGCAATCTAAAAATATCAAAGGAGAAGGATTCAAACTTTCTTCTTATATATACCGATTGTTTTTGTAAAATACGTAAAAAGGTGGATGGAGACAGAATATAAATGACTATATTTTAAAATAAAGGATGCAAAACATAAAACTTCTTCACTTGGTAGACTATTTTTCAGGCAGAAAGGTATTAAGGAAATTTAGTATGCACGATAAACTTCTACGTTTCGAAATGACAATGAATTTTACTGTATGATCTTTTTTTTTTAAATTAGGCAAACATATGTATGTATATTTAATTGATTAATACAGTTATACGATTTTTGTGTGTACATATTCAGAAAGCCCGTTAAAAATTCCAGTACGTTACCATTAGAATTGTTAAGCAAAATTAGTAAGTGTGAAAAACAGATACGCAAATTGCACCAAACAACTTTTACCAATAAACGAAGGTGAAAATATGCAGACAGCACTGACGATTCTCCACTAATTTGCCCGGTTACATATGCGCATTGGGATGGCGAAACCGTTGATTAAGCAGTGCAAATTGGCAAGTGTAAAGTCACGATTCTTCTCGAACGAACTTATTTCTCCTGTCGCACATAAAATAACAGGACACGTTTTCCTGAAGCGAGCGCACCTGCACAGATGGCTGAAAAAATTTTCAGATTTTCTATCACGTTCGCATCATACTGCAAGCTCTAATCCCAGGCGGGGCGGTAGAGTGAAATATTCTGATACTGTGAAACAACAGGTGTTTCGCGATATAAAGAAGGTCATCACACATCGAAGGGAAGCGTGGATCGCATACCTGGCATATCTCTCCTGATTACACATTCAAACGTAATGAGTTTCGCATCTGGCACGTAAACACACTAATCTTACGGTTAAACGTTAACCGGTTATGATATTGGTGCGATAAATCTTAGGCAGAAGAAAGCAACTTTCCAAAATGGCCAAAATTCTAAGAGGAAAATGTAATGTGCAAGAACATGCTGAGGACATTTAATCGGAATATATATAATACACAGGTCATTGCTTTAAAGTCAGAACAAAGGCAATATAACAAACGGAAAGCGGTATAAGCACGTAAAAAACTTGCTATGTAGAACGTTCTAACTCCTGCAGGAGATCTATGTAGTACGTTCGAACTCTTGCAGAAGATCTATATACTACGTTCTAACTCCTTTTGGGGGCGTCGCGTTTTTCCTAGTCACTATTCACACTAATAAATTAAATAATCGTCAACTATCTCGCTTTTGGTTCCCAATGAATTTCTATGATCTCAGTTTCAGCCAATTACCGGTATGTCGTATATACTTTTCAATCGACAATTGATGAAGTCGGGAACTCCGCATCTTCTTGATATATAACATTCATTTTAATATGTGAGTCGTAAGCAATTTGCAGTTTACCAACTTTTTATTTTGTTTGTAACGTTTCCACTGTCATACGTTTAAATCACGAATGACCTAAAATAAGCTATATGAATCAACCTATGCTTAGGCAATGTAAATCAAGATAAGCTTAACTACTGATCCCTGATCGAAAGTTTTTTGGTAATGTCCACTTATAGAAGAAATATTTTCCTTTATGCTTGATGATAATTTTCAATAAAACTAACCTAATATATTTGGTAAATATACTCTTCAGTATGTACTACTTGTAACGACAAGCTGACTTTGATATTTTTTATGATAACATAATATGTTTTTGAATAAATACACAAACATATTTTGGAGAACATTTTGAGAATTAACAGTAAGTTAATTTATTCAATGAAGATGAGATCTCTCTCTTCGTGCTCTTTAAAAAAAAAACAGTCGCCAAGTATTAATTGTTGTCCTGAAAATAATAATTGTAATTGAAATAATGAAGAAATAATTCCAGTTTTTCATCAATATGAATACGTATCTACTTAGTTTAAAGTAAGATATGGAAGTTGCGAGTTATTATCACATCTGATATTTTAAGCCAGCATTTGATAATTCTCCGAAAACATGAACATAAATATTAATTTAATAGCTTTTTAAGACATAGTATTAACATATTAATAGCCATTATACTGTACAACCATAATAATCATAAAATATTTTACGGGTTTTAATACTTCTTTTATTGAATGAGTAATGAAAATAAAAAGTAGAAGAAATATTACTACTAATTACAAATTCTGTACCTTATTACGCTTTTTTTGTTGCAATACAGATATAAATGAATTATTATAAACATACAAAAATTAGTATTAAAAATAGACTTCTCAATATCTAAAAGGGGCTTTCCAATTCCACGTTTGTGCTACTGGGGACTAGTCCGGAGATGATCCGAAGCATTCCAATTGTAAGAGCGTGAAACACCTGAACTGATCAGTTTTGATTTCCCTCTTCCCCTCGAGCACCTGTCATATCGTTTGCGTTTCAAGCACCAAAAGGGTGGGGAAAGGGAATACATGTGGTGCGCACATGGTCACAACTGATGCTTGCTAGAGTTCCCATTACGATTTCTAAAGTGTAGCTCAGATCAGATCAGTTCAGGTGCTTAGAGTTCGTAATTGGAAAGCGCCTAAAGCGTTTTTGATTGTAAGATGTGACAGCATCGACATACTAGGGAGCTGTGGTGATATTTGACATTTCATGTCATTGACGTTGCTTGATAACTTGACACTTATAGCAAATACTGCCACTTTAGAAACCAAAATTTCACGAAGAATAGTTTCAATTATGGATGTCGATACTTTTCCGCCAAAGTATCGTGAGGTATACGTTTCATAAATTTTATAGGAGGGAGTTTTTTTATGAAGATGAATTACATCACATCTTATTCATTACGATAATGTAAACTCGGTTATATCGCACTTTTAATAAAAGAAAGACAGAATGGAACGATCCTACACATGACATACCCAAAATCTCAAAAAATATCATTTACGAGTAGGAAATATGTGTCGAAATCACAATAGGCATTTACGAAAATTAACACCAAATTTATCGATCGATAATCAGTTGATATACTGGTGCAGAGATCGGTTGATTGAATTTAAGAACGCTTCATTGGATAAACTTGGGTGAATTAACGAAACATCACTTGTAATAACATTTGAAAGCAAGTATATTTAATGATATTTCCCTTATCTGAAGCAGATGTTTTATTTCTGAACATTTTTATAAGTCCTGTCCGATTGCAACAAGTAATTATTTTAATTTTACATAATGCTCTCGACAACCAACAACTTTTTTAGGCTATGTTTTATATCCAAACCGCATGCACCATTAATTTTATTTGGTACATAAATGATTTACTAAGTGCATAAGTTCAGTACACGTGGCAAATTATCGAACGCGATGTGAAGATAAACGGTTGAATGATCGAAAACTGGGTTAATTTTTGTAATGCCTAAAAAGTTCATTATAAAATCAAAGTAGAAAAAAGGATTGATTTTGACAAAAAAAATCAATTCACTTTTTGTGCAAAGGTTACAAGAAATCAGTTCTTGATATTGTACGTTACCACCAATTAACAGTATTTAAAATGAAATTCAATTGCTCTTAAATAAGATGTCTGAAATGATAACATAATTATACCCATTCGACGTTATTTTCTGCATCAATGAAATGATGTTATCGCGCACACAATTTAATACAATGTTGCTAAACTTAATAGCACCTTAAGCACACCGTTTCACTTAAATTTTATTAACAACTAACAATTTCGATCGCCACTTTCTCCAATAAAGGTTTAGGAGAAATTTCTTGCAACCTTACGAGCAGAATTATTTGCAAGACAAATTCAAAATGTCAAATTCATTAGGAACTTTTTTTACGCAAATCCTAACGGTTGTTAAACTTCTGTTACATAAGGGACAAAATGTCATAGTGTTAAAACGAAGTTAAACGGCACGTTTGCATGATCAATTTGATTATCTCGATGTAACAACATGCAACACCACAAACATTTTCTCATATATACAAAAATGTCAAAAAATTAAAATTTATGGTCGTTTCAAAATTTTGCTTGAATGTAAAATTGCAACAAATATGTTCAATAATTTCAGATAGTTTAAATCGATTACTTCTGGTTTGCTTTGCATATTTGCACTTCGCATTTTTCATTTGTAACAAATGTCAGAAGACTAGCTGATAAACCAAATGCATTTCATTGAACATCACGACTGTTATAAAATTAGCAACTAATTTTTTTAAAATTTATTAAAAAATATTAGAGACAATTGCAAAATTGCGAAAAGAATAAATAAAGTACAGTGGAGTTGAATAAACGAACTGTTAAAATGTAAAAATTCTAACGCTTTTAATCTTTTGCTATTTTGCATACATTGAAGGGTACTGATGTTTATTAAAATATAACAAACAATAATTTTTACATTCAATTAGTAAAAATACAAACACGAATTACCACTAAAGATTTATAAATAATAATAGAGTAATAAAAGGTAACATAAAGGAGAATGATGGTACAATAAAACCGATAAGAAGCACTTTTAATTAGTAACTTCTGAATTATGAGCGTTTGAAATAAGAGCACCGCAACTACGATTACCAGAATCTTCGACCATCACGTTATACAATAACGTACTGTTAGTGTTAATTATAAATTTACGACTTCGATTGCACGAAACGCACAGTAAATTTCTTGACCAGCCCAGCAAGTTCGTTACGGACCGTCGAAACGGGTCATCGGCAAGGTCAGTTTGTTGGAAGTTATTTTAGCACATGCTGGGAACCGATGGAATTTAAGTAACATATGCCATATGATTAAAGAAATTGTAAAGAATCTAGACATTTTAGTGTGACCAGAAATATGATACAAAAAATTATATTCTTCATTGAACATAATTTGAATAATGCAAAAACTTGCAAATTTTCATTTAAAAATTGTTGGATAAATTGAAATTTTTTTTTCTGATGATGGTTTAATAAGAAATATTAAAAAAAATATGTTTAACATAAGACAATTCAACGATGCAAATAAAATAAATTTAGGTATTCCCCATTTCAATTCTAAAAATTATTTCGGTATCCCCGATAACATTTTGTTTATTCGGTGAAACATCGTATTCAATTACAACTACAAGTACGAACGCTGAAAATGTGGTTTTAGAATACGAAGTACTGAAAACAAACTTATAACATTAGTAATAGTTTTATATTTTATTTTAGGTTTATTCACTCTTTCTAAACAAGGATTTTACTATCAAATACTAAATACGTTAAACTATTGAATAAAAAATACCTTATAATTACGTTGAAGATCATTTTGTGTATTAATTTAAGCACTAATATTATAGGTTACCTGTATCCAAACAGAAAATGAGTCACTTTACCCGTTTCGGTAAAAATACGTATTTGCAAGAGATCGGTAAATTTACTGCTAAATTCTTATGCTTTTTTAATTGAATTTAACAATCCTTTCTTTATTTTCAAATATGTATAAACAAGTACTTAACTGTCTGGGCAACTGAAATAATTTTCTGTAGATACATGCTCAAAGAAAGAAAATGCTTTCACAGTTTTTGTAAACCTAAAAAAAAAACTAACTCTATCCCGATTGTTATTGATCTTTTACTAAACAGGTTTTAGACGTGAACGGCAAAAATGCAAATGTCAAATAATTTTAGTTGTACCAAACTTTCACACAAAGATGTTTGCATGTACATACATACATACGTTCATTTTGGATGGTGATTCGTGTTCTTCTATTATGTTTTTCACACGAGGTATAAAAATTAATAACTTGGCGAGAGCAAAATACACAGAAGCGAATTCATTCCAGCTAATAAGACAAGTTGTCCTCGTCATGTATAAATTTGATACATATCAAATGGTCAGGAATATTTTAACAAGACCTCGAAATGATGAATGCAATGAAATGAGGAAATAACCGTAGGTGAATTTTAAGTTTAAATTTTCACGTTTATGTACATTATCATAAATAAATATGCCAACAAATAACGACAATAATTTTAGTAATTAACAATCGTAAACAATATTTTTAATTGAAGCATTTCTTGCCCCGATTTGATTTATGTTCGTTAATTTTTATCTTCTATTTTTTTGTCTAAAATTAAAGTTGGTTGGTTTATGTTGTTTCATAGATTCTACTTCCTTTTATAATAAAATCACTATCATCGGCAAATGTTGATGTCTGTACTCTTTCAATTTTTGTGATATCATGTGTAAGAGAAGGTAAAATATTAAACCCAAGATATTGTCTTGGGATACACTAGATTTTATTGGATGTGGAGTTGTTACTATTTATCTCACTCAAAAATTCTTTCACCTACGTACGATTTTAAAATCTAATACTTACTGACAAATTTGTTCTTGATGCCGTCACTCGTACTCGATCAAATACCTGAGACTGAAATTCAGAAAAATTCCTACGAAATAACTTCTCTCTGCAAATATTATGTTTATCTTGTTCCCTACTCTTTGCAATTGTTCTATCAATGATCGAGTTGTGCGGATAGTTTTGGCCACTTTACATTACACATTATTGTACAAGAAATTGAAGAATTTTTTAAACAATCTAAATTGCGTAGTTTCAAACAGCAAATTGCATGAAATATTGCTTAATTTAAAAATTGTGTCGATCTGTTCTATTTGTCACACAATTTCTCCTCAATTTGCTTGCTATTTCTTTCGAGACTCTCTTTGTTTCTACTGTTTAGTCCACTTTGCAACAATTGAAGGGTTTGGTGCAAAAACCGATCAGCTCCATTTTTAAAAATTTTTCAGTAGCAACAAAAAACTGTTTTTCAAAGTAAGGAAACTCAATGTAAACTAGAAAATTTGTTTTCAAATATTTCGTATTAGAAACCGTGGAGCTGTTCGTTTTCAATTCCAAACGATGCGGCGCGAGAAGTAGAATGAAATCCAACTAAAAAGTGATTTTCAAAGAAAAAAGGAGCTGGCCGGTTTTTGCACCAAACCCTTCAATTTTTTTACTAAACAGAAGCAATAAAGCCAATCGTTGCTTCTATATCTTTACATTTACATTTTAAAATGAAAGACAACATGTGAATATAATCAAATATCTGTTAAATGACAATTAACTGCGCAAAATTACTTACAATTTATTGTACAAGAATTAGAATGCCACAAACAAGAAATTTTAAGATTCTATTCAATTTATATTGTTTAAAAAATTATACAATTTCTTGTATGTAATATAAAACGATCTTTAAAGTGCTTATTTTAGACTTAATGTGAAATTGTAGATTTGTGTAAGTATGACCAATCCTTTATGTGGAAGCTCTTTACAGGGTTGACCCGTTATAAGGACGACTCCTTTGGCATAATTCAAATCCAAATTGTGTTTGATAACATTTTTCACACTTTATGAACAGAAATTGTTGTAATTAATTCGCAAGTTCATTATTGCTCTCCAAACGAACATACACTTTTTATCATCTTCAATATTCGAAGGTAGGTTCGGATTTCCTTGTCAGTGGATTAGGTTGCAATTCACATTGTCGTAAAGAAATTGTCTTTTTTTTAATTCTAAATTGTGTAGATATCTGTATACAGTAGAGATAAAAAAATTGAAAAGCACTATAATAGCAATTAATCAACTAATTAAGGATTAATTGGAAAAAGCCTTAAAGATGTTATTACTGCTAAGATTAATTACTTATAAATGGCATAGTACTAATCCAAATTTATACTCAATCGCTTAGTAATGATGGTAAAAAGTTTTTTTTTTACATTAATTTAAACAAATACAGTTTAGTACTTAGTAAGCTCGTCACAAAAAAAAATATTGTGACCTAATCAAGATGTTCTGTTTCTTCATTTCTTCGACGATGAAGTTTTCAGGTCGAAACCTTCTTAAATTAATTTCCGAGCAGAATGAATTGGAGAAAGTTTTATGAGATCGATCGCAAAGGAAAGTGAAATTGAATACTAGGTTTCTGATTTCTGGAAATTTAACGAAGCTCCATATTTAGCGGCAAAATGTAACCAATTATATCCAAGTCTTGATACTTCTCAAATTTGACCGCCTCTTCGCTGCAGCTGAACGCTTATTATGTTCAAATAAGCTCTATAAGCCTTGAGATTCTTTTAATGCATTCGCGGAATATTCCGTTAAGGCTTTATCAGCATAGCAAAGCTGTTAATTAAGTTTTATAATGATTTTTACGGTTGGAGTTAATTAAAACGTTGTTTCCATTAATGCTGTTTATCTCATATTTAAATGTGCATGTGTACTGTAAAGGAAAATTTATATTTTTCTAATACTCTTTAAATTTGCTGAAAATTTCAACATTAATAAATGGCACAGAACGTTTAAAAATAATAAATATGCTTGGATCACCTAGTTTTCTAATATGCATAATTAAATGCAAGAATGACAGAATTATTGTCAGCGAATGAAAACAATGATGTTAGCAAGCAAAGGTCGAATTCTACTAACGTTTAATATTCGTCACTACCATACATATATCTGCATTATTGAAATAACATTTTCGTTTGCGGGTTCAAGAAGATCTAATTAAGCAGTTTTACAACTCAAAACAGAGATCTCTTGCTAGTAACTAAAAAAATGTTAGGATGAAGCATAAGTAAGTACTCGAAATTCATTTAATCTTAATAAGATAAAAAAATAAATTAATTAATCCTTTGTTGCAGGATTATTTAGCTAAACTCTCTTTTTTAATTAAACGTGTCAACAACAAATGCACACGAACACTATATCGATTAAACCACAAATATTCATAATTTATTTAGAATGGATAAAATATTTTAGTTGAATTTAGAGAATGAAATGAAAATTTACTTCGGTATAGACACGATATATGTATAAATGTACAGCTTTGGCCAAAATTATTAGGCACCTCATATTAACTCCTATATCATGAAAATCTGTTGGAGTGGGGTAAAATAAAATTTCCTAGATACAAAGTAATAACAATTTATTAAAGTAATTAGTATTTTGTTGGGCCACATCTAGCCTTAATCACTGCAATTATTCTTTTCGACAGAATATTTATAGGTTTATGATATTCCTCTGCGGTAATATTATTCCATTCTTTCAATAACACATTTTTTTTTAAATTCCTTTAGATGTAATTGGATGCTTTCTAATGTTACGCTTTAGAATCCCCCACAAATGTTCTATGGGATTTAGGTCTCGGGATTGTGCAGGCCAATTCAGGAGGTTAATATTGTTTTCTTTAAACTACTTCATGGTAACTGCAGATTTGTGGCAGGGTGCATTATCTTGTTGATACAGCATTTCTTCCATATTTGTATCACCAAATATGTTGGAAAATGATTCCCGCAATGTCGTTTCCAATATGTTTATGTAAGTGTGGGAGTTCATTCGATCTTCACAAACAAACATTTCGTCTACTCTGTCGGTTGTCATACAACTCCAGATCATTACACTGCCTCCCCCGTGTTTCGTGTTGGTACCCGCATTCCGGAAGGTATTCTTCACCGATTCTCCGCCTCACGTAAGCTATACCAGGAGTTCCAAATACCTTACAATTAATTAAAAAAACGTAGATTTTAAACACACCGTATAACTTTTTACTGGGGAAGTGTAGAAGATGCAAATGAATTCAAAATTACAAGTGACATAAAGCAAATATTGCACAAATTTGATTCGTCGGACCACACAACATTTGCCCAATCCTTCTCTGTAAAGTGTTGGTACTTTATAGCCCAGCTTCTTTCTTGCTTTACAGTCTTTCAAGCCCAGCTTCATTAAGTCTTCTTCTTGTCGTTGTGGCACTGATCAGTCTCCCGATTTCCTTGGATAAATTGACAGCGAGCTCGGAGGAAGTTTTCTTTCGATTTTTAAGTGATTCTCGAATTAAATTTCGATCCTCACGGTCCGAAGTTATCCGTTTTCTACCTGTTCTTGTTCGATTCGCATGTGATCCGCGTAACGTTTCAAGGCAGATTGCACCGCACAACGCGAACGTTTAATACTTTTGGCTATTTCTGCTTATGTGTTGCCTTGTTCGTGCAACAACTGAATTCGTAAACGTAAATGCTCACTAAGTTCGTCCTTTTTAGGCATTTTTACAGCAAAAATGACGATATTCAAAATTATAATGAAATAAACATTATACTAGAAAGATAGTTCTTACTACAACCGCTTATATAAACTGACGGAACCACAATTGCGAACTATCATCCGCCACATGTTTTACAACCGCTATAAAGTACTGTGCATTATTTAAATTATCGTTCATAGTTGCCGACTATATGATAATAAAATTCTAAAGATTTCCGAGTAATATTTTAGAAATTAGAAACTTAAGCGTGCCTTTTGGCCAAGGCTGTATATTATTGTGACGAACTAAAGCGACAAATTAGTCATACACTCGCCTAGCCGGCGGCGACCCACCGAAGTGTCTGGACCCATTCAAGGCTATTCCGCCGTCGGAATACTCTAGAGGAGAAGCTGCTGGAAAAGCCGCTCCGGTATAAACACACACGCACGGGGGAACACAGACAGACTTCCTTAGGTCGACGTTACTAGAGTTTAGTTACTGTTTAATCGCTCGGCTTGTGAAAATAAATTATTCATAGTCTGTTCTAAATAAAATCAGTGTTAACTTTTGTTAATATATAAGTTATTAGTCTCATCGAGTATTTTATTTAAAAATAAATCAAAACGAACCCTAAAAACACTACATTATACTATTCTTTTTTATTTAAATTCTTCCCCTCATCAGAATCTTTCCCGGATACATTAATTTATTTTGTTTCACGAGTCGTTTTTCTTTAATATCTCTAAACCTCGAACAAAAATTTTGCTACATTTTTTTACATATTCATCTTGACTTATATGATATATTGAAATTGAATAGAAGAATAAAAATTTATATATGTGTTTGCATTTAGTTAAGTTCTATCTTTAATCTTTAAACATGTCTTAATATGTCGGAATCGCTCATTATTAAAAGTATCGTCCAGTATTTTCAGCAAATTCATTTTTCGACTTGTTGTTTAATTAATTAACTTTTACTTATGTTGGTGTGCTAACAACATGCACAGTTGTGTTATTATATGTGGCAAGGTATTGTTAGTTTATCATCTTTGTTTTAAACCATCATTTTTCTTAATTTTCAAGATGTACCTTCCATCTGCAATTAATTACAGAAATGTAAAATTTTCATTAATTTTAGTTGACACCGGCAATATTTCTATACTTTAAAACGATTTCTTAACTATTATAAATGAAAACTAACTATAAAATAACAAAATAAACAGAGATAATTACACGAAAATGAAATATAATAATATAAAAATGAAATAGGAATAATATAATATACAGCCTGGTGATAAAGTCCCGCACCCAGCTTATAATTTATTTATTTAATTTCTTTCTTCAAAATCCTGAAACAGGTCAATTTTTAATTTTAAGAAGACACATTTTTGTGCGAAAATCTTTTCTCGATTGGTATTTGTTTTTCCGCTGTGACGTCATCAATATTTTTTTAAATGGGAACCCTAACTTTTTCATGAAGATTTTTACCGTCCGTTTTGTCGGTTAAATGGTTATGACCAGTTTTTCCAAAAAAATAGACATGGTCAAGACCTTCATCTGGAATTTTGTAAAAAATGTTATGGTGTCATGAAAATCAGAACAATTGATTCACGGGAAACAGCTTCACTACTTTTGTTAATTTTTACCTGTTTTTGTTTTCAAGTTTATCATTAAAATAAAATGAAATTGTTTTCTTGAATTGTAATGTCTATTTTATAAATTTGTTATGTAAGATAGTAATTTTTTATGTCACCATTTTGTCGACGATCGTAATCTGCACGAAAAGATTGTCATTTAAAAAAATTAATAACGACGTCATAGCGGAAAACAAATGCTTTGTTAATTTTTACCTGTTTTTGTTTTTAAGATTATCATTAAAATAAAATGAAATTGTTTTCTTGAATTGTAATGTCTATTTTATAAATTTGTTATGTAAGATAGTAATTTTTATATATCACAATTTTGTCGACGATCATAATCTGTACGAAAAGATTGTCATTTAAAAAATTAATGACGACGTCATAGAGGAAAAACAAATGCAAGAAACAAGAAAAGAATTTTGCATTAAAATGTGTCTTTTTAAAATTAAAAACTGACCTGTTTCAGGATTTTGCAAGAAAAAAACATTAAATAAACATATGGGCGAGAATTTATCACCACCGTAGTATATATATATAAGATAAATTTTAATGAGATACAATGAAATAAAAAACAATGTTACAATGTGATCGGAATTTTATATTCAGTTAATTTCGAACAAGGGCTTCAGGTGTGTGTGTGTAAAGCTGCAGTGTTCGTCTGGTTTGTAATTAATCAAACAAAATAATTCCGATCCCTAGTAATTGCCTAAAACTAATTCTGAACAACAATTCATTATTTATTCTATCGATTCCAAAAAAATTCGTTGTGCATTTTCGATTAATCTACACATATATCAATTACTATACGTTACACATTCAAAATATATATAATTTCCTTAGCTAAACAAATTGTAAGTTATAATTATTCACAACTACTACCCATTACATGCTTTTCTTTTCTCCGTACCATACTGTATAAATTCGTGTACGAGATAAGTAAAACTACATAAAACAAACTTAAACGTGAAAATTCAATTTAGAATCTGCGAAAATTGCTCGGTCCAATAAATTTGTCTTATTAAATTTACAACTTTGCTATCGCTTTAATATATCAAAATTAATCGCAACAAAATATTGAAACAAAGTTTCAACCATTAAATAAACAAAAAGCAACTGATTGTGGCCTAATTAATTAATTAATATTAACTCCGAATTGCAGTCTTTATCACAAAAAAAAGCACAGTGCAATTGATATGTAAGGTTATTATTATTTATTTACATTTTTCTTTGTGTGCAAAAATACTAGCTGATTCTATTCCGTTGACTAATCTGTTAATTGTCTACTTCTTACTGTACTAAGAAATTGATTGTCAGTCAATAAACTATGTTATTATTATTATTATTATATAGCTTCTTTAATTGCTGAACAAGTAAATGAAGAAATTAAAAACACGTATATATTCAATGTCGGCCACGATTTATAAATTAATTTCTCCGTTTGCCTTCGCACAGTATCCTCTCTTTTACAAGAGGAAAAATTAATAGACCTATAATATTTATATAAAGACTGCACTGCTGCATTAAGTTCAAAAACCACCGATTCACACCACAGATAAACTCTACTTTTAAAAATAGATAAGTTCTTTAAGTTAATTTTCTGGGAAGTTCTAATTAATTCATCGCTGAGAACTGAAACAGACGAAGTCGGGCATAAATTTTGAATATGAAAGCAACAGCCAGTGAGTATCTCATTACGTGGTGTTCATAGCGTACCAAAAAAAAGCGAACTATATTATTAATGGCCCACTTAAGAATCCGAACTGAAATAAGCGCGACTATTAAAGGGATGGATAGACTAAACAAAAAACGGAAGCGCTACTTAACCCTCGTTATATTCAGTGAAATTTGTGGCTTGAAATGAACGACGCGTTAAAAATAAAACGGTGGCTTTCTTCACTTGGGCGAGTGGAGGGCGGTGCGTTACACTCTCTCAAATTGAACATGTCATGCACGAAAATTATGACCGACTGAAGAAGTTTTATGTATATGGTACGTGCGTATGTATATTAGCTGCTGATAGACCTATGTATGTGTTAGATTCTATTTTTACTTTGTAATCAAGTCTTTAATATCGAGTTCAAGGTTTTTATTATGGACAGTTATTTACATCGAATAAAAATAACTCTGATAATGAAATTTATATTCCCAAACGTAAAAGATTGTACAAATAAATCACGGAACGTGTAATAAACGTTAGTCTAGGGTTCAGAGCGCGACACGACACGAATTTCTGCTAATAGTAATAACAATAAAGCTCTAGAAGAGATTCTTTTTCACAGCACGTGACTAACACTTAAATATTGAAAGACATCCTCATGTTTTTTTTTTTTATTTTGATTCAATGACATTAGAATTGCTGACCTATTTTCACTAAATGAAAAACAAATTTCTATTTCTCAGTTTTTCGAATATTGTTTATTACTTGTGTTTTAAATAAAGAATTATTTTTGATACTTGGTACCTACAAAATTATAAAGCACGTCTAAATATTTTGCAGCAGTTTAGAAAATTTTAAAACTTTAAGAAATGCATTCTTATCGTTACTTATAGTAAATTTGAACAAAATGCAATCAACTAAAAAGCTAGAACGGTAGCTTATATGAATGTGAATAATTAGATATGAAGTTGCCGCCTCAGTACCTCAATGGTCAGAGGGCCCTACCCCAACAATTTTTAAAGATCTAAGTTCCATTCCACGTGATTAAAAAAAAAGAGAAAAGAAATGTGCATATACAATGCGAGCAAAAATAACTGATATGTGTGAATGCAACTCAATTTACTTTTATACAACAATAAAAAAAACTGTTTGAGTTAATACAATTAAGAGCATTCCTTATTCGGCTATTTGCAAGACTGTAACCAAATATATGTTTTGTTGATTTATTTGACGTAACCTCAACAGCGACAAGATTGTAGGTTATGTAAATAAAAATTAGCGTTTTAATTTGAATTTGAAATGTCAAATGACGCTTGTAACGTGACTGCTGTCAGTGTCATGCTATCAACAATCGGAAGTTACTCCACTAGTACCATTTAAAAATAAAATTCAGCACTGCCAACTCAAACAGTGATTCTTGACCACTTTGCATAATCCACTTGTCCATATTTACTTCCAAGAATTGTCAAAATCATCGTTTCATTGCCTCTCTAGAGGCTTTTACGATCTTATTTCTCCAAGTGTATCAGTTCCCATTATTGATTTTTCTTCTACCACACGTGTGAGTTACAAAACTTCTTGTAATCTTCGCTCACTCCTTCCTGTTTTCGGTTCTTTTTTTTCAGAACTTGTTACCCTTATCAATTCCATTTTTTTTTACTTCCACCTGCCAACTACCTTTTGATCTCTTTACCTAGGATTCATTTATTCCGTTCTTATTCCGCTCTTCAGATATACTCCAATATTTTATTCAGGTGGTTCCTTCGTACTTCACCATCGTTTCCTCATCCAATTTGTTCTCTGTTTTACGATTCGTTGCTCTTCTTATTTTCTGCCTTTTCGGTCTTATATGATTCTTATTACTTTTCTTTCCACTCGTTTTTTTTTTTTGTATTCAGGTGATACGTTTGTGAAGACTACAAATCAACAAAGTTGTAATAATTTTTTTTAATCGGTAAATGTAAGTATTTGGGTACTTAACTCCAGATGTAAATTACACTGAGAGGTAGCAAATAGAAGAAGAAACACAAGTGTTCTATGTAATGCAAGAAACATAGAAAAATTGTAGTCGTCGAGATTTACCTAAGAGAAATAACGGGAGAGTGTTATTATCAAAATAAAGGAAAAACAACTAAGTGATTTGGTCCCATTATTTAGACGAAACAATATTGAAAACAATTTTAGACACGGAAAGAATGACGGTAGAAAGAAAATTAGTAAAAAGGATTGAAGATTTGTATGTAAATTAACAGAGGAGAAGAGAGGTCGTCCAGGAAAGGAACGAAAAAAGTGCAGGAAATGAACCAGATACTAGTTAAACCACCTTTTAGAGTAAACAAGATTAAACCAATTTCACGTCGACAATTTGAGGCGAATCAGATAAGAAAATATCAAAACGTGTGTTTTAGAAAAACCCAGAGAATTTATTTCAAAGTTATTTCTCTATGGAACCATAACATAAGAATTGTATTTATTAAAATAAACTAAATATTTTTTTCATTTATCATGTGCGTAACAACATGCAGTAAACACGTTTAATTACATTAATGAATTACATTTGATTAATAATTATCTTTTTCATCACGAATTCAGTTTCAATTAACAGTTAATCTATGAACTAAACGCGAACGTAAACATACAGTAGCTTTCTCAAATTTAGAATTTTTAATATGTTAAAATATAACGTGAATTACATTAAGGTCATTAAACTTAATTTTATGACGTGCTAGATTTTTTCGCAAATAAATAATGGTCTTGATGTAGAGGATAGAGGGCGCTACGTACGGTGTCACTCTTACATTTAAACTGCTCTAAATTTTTCGTTAGTTGACTTATGGACTTTAATAAAAGAATTTTATTTCCTCGCTTTTTTAAACCAATTAGGTTCAATAGCACTAGTTAACTGCTTTCGAGATTTTGCTATTTTAGCTTGAAAGCAACGTGGTTTTTATGATAGTATTTACTGGATTTTGTCCTGTGCGAGAAATAATGGAAGTGTATTGGTTATAAAAAGTTTGTCCAGCTCTTTCGTAAAAAAGTATAACGTCATTACAAAACACTACGCAAGAAAGTAGATTTATTTTCAATTTTCTTTTAAGAAAACGCGTATATTATCGTAAAAACCACGTTGCATTCAAAGCTAAAATTTGGACTAGGTGAGTTTAGCTAAATCGCAATATTTTAATGTCAGTAATCCACTTTTGCTCTGTATTCCATTACTTAAGGACCAGCTTGTATATACATCCATAGACAACAATTAAAAAAAAACATTCGAGGGTGATTTTTGAATAAAATACGGAATTAAATAATTTTTCAAGGCGAGCTATGTTTATTTTGATACTTTAGCCTTATTCATAAATAGGGAACAAACTGACAGTATTGTCTTTTTTAATATTGTACTACATTGAAAACGAGGGGTTGACCAACAGTGGGAATCACTGTACATTTTAATGGTAATAGCTTGGCAGTCCTAGCAATACTTATAGTAAGTAATACAAGCAATCTGGCAGTACTAAAGCAATTCGGGAAAATTCATAAGTAATACGTGGAAATCTCTGGCAGTACTTGGCAATACTGGGCAGTACAAGTAACCAAAGGTAGAATTCTAATTTTCTCACCGAAAACTCTCAATGTTATTGGTTCTTCGACATCCAGCTTCACACCATGGTATAAGTTAGGCTTGTGCGCAAGCTTATGACATAGGGGAACCAAGCATACCTTATATATTTATACCATGAATGATAGTATTGTTTAATACAAATTTAGAGCGCCAATTGTTACTTCCCCTGATTTAAAAAACAAGTAATTCTATTTTTAATCGTTTGATGTTGAGAAGCGAAATTAGTAATTTTCTTAAGAAACAAATCTCTGCCTTATGACTGTTCGAGGCTTATTAGTTTTTGTATCACAAATGTTGATAACTACCACATCACCCCTGTTTTTTTTTTATATTTTCCACCTTTAAATCGCATAACTCATGCCTCCGACATGCAACACACATACTTATTATTAGAGCTGCCTAAAAGGTAAGAATTGTCACAACAATACCAAGCTCTGCAGTGAATAGTACAAACCTTTATCATCAGGTATTCTTCATTTGGCGCTTCGTTAAGAAATTTTTCGATTTCTTCCATTTCCAAAACCTTAGATTTTTTGGCAATATATTTATCTTTGGTTCTTTTCAAAAAGGCAATTAATTTAGGGTAATTGCCAATGTTAATATCATGTTTAATATTTAATGTAGATTTCAACATTGACCACAAAGTTGAAGATTTTAAGTTCTTTGCTTTCGCGTCATATACGCTAGTAAGACGTGCTCATTGTAGTTGCTTGCCACCAAATTCTCACTACACTACTTCACAAATAATTCATATTCTTTCCAATATCTGCTGAAAGACTTCTCAAGTAGCAAGCTGCACGTTCGGCAGCCTAAGTAAGTGTGCTGGAGTATCTATTGCACTTATAAACAATAACAAAACGGACTTGAACAATATTAAATTTGGTTTTTATTAAATGTCAAAAAACTGTAGGTAACTTCATTTTTAATTTCAAATTAGAAATCTGATGTTGGGCATTGTGTTGCCAAAATGAATACCTGTAACTTCCCCAGCACAACCTATTTAATTGTTTTTTTTTTTACTTTTGAGACAATTTAAAATAGGTAGTACCAAAAAATAGTGTATATCACACGGCCAGAAACTGCTTTGCAAGTGCTCTCACTTCCGAAGTCTGGGCTAACGCCTCGCCTTCGCAAAACTGTGCTCGCACTTGCAAAATGGCAGATTCTGGCCTAATGATAACAAGTGATCAACTGAAAAACGAATTAGAGTTGGCGATGCAACCAAACACGCATGTTTGCATTTAGTTCGTACGTTCTTACTAAGTCAGTCACTTTTGACGTTTCTATTTAAACTTAACCTAACTTTGAAACAATTTGAAACTAAAAACCATCCAAAAACATCCAAAGAAAAATGTTTAATTTTTTAAAATTAAAGCAAATGTGTAAAATGGCCACCTCCTGCATTGAGACACTGTTGAGATCTACGAACAACGGCTTGACTAACATTAAACAACATTTCTGGTGTGTTATTTATTTATCTTTAAGGAGTCAGATCACAGGATCCTGGGGGCCAGTTATTGTTTGTGTTTCGACTGACAATCCGGTTGTCATAATATTCATGTAACAGATTCAGTGTTTCAGCAGTGGTGTGAATTGTGGCCCCGTCCTGCTGGAAAAATCCTTCACGAAGCTCAATGTCATCGGCTTGATTTAGAAAAGGCTCCAAAATTTTAGTTCTGTACCGGTGAGCATTTAGTGTTCCCTCAAAAAAAATGGGACCTATAAGCCTTCTTCGACTAAGAGCTGCCCACACTCCAACTTTCTGAGGATGCAATGATGTTTGAATAAACTCATAGGGGTTGTGACTACTCCATATCCTGATGTTCTGAGAGTTAATGTAACCCGTCAAGCAAAACCAAGCCTCGTCTGTAAAAAATGTCTTGTCCAAAACGTCATTATTAAAGTTCTCAAGAAACCACTGACAATAGATTTGTCTTTGTATGGGGTCGCCAGCAAGTAATTCCTGCACCACAGTTACACGGTAAGGATACAGTGCAAGATCCTTTTTCAAAAGTGTGTGACAAGTTCCATATGACAAATTTGTTTGACGAGCAAGATTTCTTAGGGATGTTCTTGGTGCATTATCCATAACTTCCCGAACAAGGGCAACGTTATCTTCTGTACGTGCAGTTTTAGTTGTGCCACTTCCAGGCTTTCTGCCAACACTGCCAGATTCTCTGAAGTGTTTTACTGACAGCATAAGTGCATCGTAAAATTGCTTGTAGTGAAACTGCATACCAGGAAATGTTTCACGAAACTACTCCAACGCATCAGGTATCGAATAAACCCACGTGTTATTAAGTTTACGCCCGTTTCTAAAATAAGTCACTATCATAAAAGATTTTTGCTCAGTTGTTAAAATCATTATTTATAAAATTGCTGATATTTTAAATGTCACTTTAAATATATGCCAATTGATTGACAATTAATATTAGTATGACGTTATCCTAGACTTACTTTAAAATTCCAACGCCAACTCTAAATTCGTTTTTCAGTTGATCACTTGTTACAAATAACTATTTTATTAATTGCTGTTTTGGTGTATGACATATTGACTTTATGCATTTTGTATAATAAAATATACAAAGCTATAAGTAGAATTTGTGAATTCATAACAACAAATTGAGATTGATGCTTTACTCTGAATAATAAATATATATGGTGAATAAAAAGTAAGGAACATCAATGGTAAAACCGTTATTATAAGTTGTACAAAAAAAAAGTTTCAAACAAAAGTTGAAAGGCTAATTATTGGCCATGATTTGACGTTTTCAGTTTTTTTTTTTCTTATTTATCACGTAATAATCTCGGGCTTGACGTCATTGAAGATTTTTTAATTTTTAAACAAAAGAAAGATAATGGATCCTATAATAGAGGAAAAATTGCAGTTCATAAAAATATATTTGCTGAATTTAACTACTCAATAAATCCGTATTATTTGAAGATATTAAACTATACAGATTTGATAACATATTATCGTGTGTGTTGGTTCGTTCTATTGGCTTTATCAAAATTATAATACCGAGTCCACAGGATGTTCTATTTGAACAGTTCACCATTGCTAAGTTTTTTTAACAAAACATTCGATTAAATTTGCAAAGCTTCAGTGATTTTCACGCTTCTTCTGAATTTCTAATCAATTGTGCTCCTTGTTGATAAATATTTGTACAACGGTATTTTTTTTAAATAGCAATGTAGTAATTTATGATCCATTTGGCAGAGAATTTTTATCTCTTTACAGCGACACCAAGCTATGTTCAGGTATAAAAATCAAGTTGTCTAAATAATTATGAAATTATATCTACACTTCATTTTTCCAATATATGCCGATCAATCGATCGATTGATAAATCAAAGAACTTTTATAAAACTAACTATATATTAAAAAGATAAACGTGTACATAAACAACAAATAAATGAGTGACATTTAGCAATTTCAATAGATTTTTTTTCTTCTTTACGATATCAAACTTTTCTAAATGTTATTAAAGAAACAGGATACAAATAGGTACGTTTTCAAATGAATAGGCTATGTTCATGGCGGATTAAATGCATATGACTAACTAAACTTATTTCCTAATATTTATTTTGCGGAATAAATTTCTAACACAACGCATTTTTAAATATGTTTAATTAATATAAATAAATTCCAAGGAAATTGCTGTCGATTGCTTTCTTTTGTTTGTTGTTTACGTACACATTAGATTGATATAATTTGACAATTACATATTTAGACAACTTGATTTTATAGAAAAAGGAAGTCTACTCATTTGGAAACTATTTTATTATTTTGTTATTTTGTAAACAAATTTGAGAAATTTTGAGGTCATTATAAAAAGAAAAATAATTTCTACCGGATGGATTACAAAAATTATTACACTGTTATTAAAAAAAAATACGGCTGTACAAACATTTTGAAACAAGCAGTGCAATTATTTCTTTAATTAATAGAAATTCAGAATAAGCCTGAAAAACATAATCTTTGCTAACTTAACCAAATATCTATCTTTAAAAATCCGACATAGCAGAATTAAGAAATTTTGCAAGATGTGATCTTGCATCTCTTTTAGAAAGAAAGTATAAAAGAAATAACCAAACGTAAAATGAATCACAATAAAATTAACATTTGCACTAAAAGCGATGACTTTACGGATGAAGTGCAGAAAAGGAAAATGGCTACCGAACACTTAGCAATTTTTGCTAAGAACTACATAAAAATTTTATCCAAAATTAATGAATTAGAGACGAATGAGACGGAAGCTTTAAAACAATAGAAAACGTAGAAATAGGTAGATCTCCAGAATTATAATGTAAAAATTTATGTGAATTCTTGAGAAAAGTTTTTGTAAAAGTTGTGTTTTTACTATAAACTCTTCAAATGCAAAAATTAAAATGATCTATTGTTTTTTATTTGCACTATCGATACTGGCAATCCTTACTTGCAATACTGATACGTTTTGCAGGCAATATTAGCAGTTCAAGCAACTTTATTGGCGGTATTAACAATACTTCGGCTTTACTGACAGTATTTCTGACAATATTGGCAATACAACTTAAAGTACTGCTGTTGTTGGCAATCATTGTACATTTTTACATCAGTGGTTGACCCATCGATTGAAAACTATTCTAAAAAGTCAAGGTTACGCGTTCTATTTCCGTACTATTTTTGATAGCATAATTTGTTCTTCTGTTTTACACTATCTTAAAACTTGTTATATCTTTTTCTGTTATTTTCTACGGTGATGTAAAATTGACTTAAGTTTCGTAGTTTTGACAAAAATACTTAGTTGTATACTCTGCATAATCGTTTTAAAAATTGCTTTAATGTTTTAATTCTTAATTGATAAAGCTGAAAAATCGTTACTTACGGTTCACAGCGACGTGTGAAAGTTAACGGGATTTTAGTATGAAAATGACTATTTACACACTAAAACTCGTGCTAATTTTCTCAATGAACCGTAAATAACAAAGCAGTGTTACCTATTGTGAAAATAAGAGGCCATTCAAGGGACTGAAAAGATTCAGTTTAAAGAAAAAACTTAATTACCTCTGTAACAAATAGATATAAATTTCATGAAAATAGAATTTTCATAAACATGGCACCGCAATAAATTAAAATAAAGTGCAATCAATTATTGATTTCAACAATAAAGTTTGCATTTTTCTTTAGTTTTTTAAACATTCTTTACCATTACACTAGTCAAACTTAAATAATTTCTAGAGTTTAAGTTATCATACATAATTTGTTTGTACCATGGTAACACAATAACGGTTCGCTTCATTTAAAATTAAATAAATTTAATTAAATATGGATAAGCTCATATAATCGTTCATCGTCACGCTTTATTTGCCAGGACAATAACAGCAATGCCAAATTCGTTATATTCGCATTGATATACTGCAAGAAAATTGATTAATAAATTGGTAATCGGCAAGTAACGCGTTTTCAAATCTATTTGGCAATATTAAGCAGCGGGTTTGATTTTTCCGATTTTATCAAGGCAATCACGACTTGGTTGTATAGTAAGTAATTCATGTCAACACAATAAATATACACAACAAGGTACTGTTTACTTTGCGGAAATTCATCGTACGCAAATACATACGCATGCATGAGGGCTTCCTATCGTTGGAATGCAGTGTCGGTAGATGTTAACAATAAAACGGTTTTATGGTTGCAATTAACAAAACGACTTTAGAAAGAAAAATACTTTGAAGGGAAAAAAGAAACTGGTTACATTAATTTTTTGAGTCTAAACTATCTTGTAGTGTTAACATTATATGATGTAATAAATATTTTCTTCGATGATTATTCAGGAAATATTTTCTAGAAAAATCAGAATAACATTTGCGGAAATAAACCAAAACCAGGTGTTTGTTTTAGGCGCGATAAATTATTTTCTTTTTCAGAGCAGGTATTTACACTATCGACTCGATAAAGCTGAAGTGGAAGTTTATTGACTGCTATGAGGTTTTAGGTCACCACTTCCTTGTTGTACTTACAAGTCTGGCCGAGATAACAGAAACATGTTTATCACTTCGTAAAGAAAATGTCGAGGAAAATTATATACTACAGGGTGCAGAACAGGAAAAAAGCAACAGGTTTTCTTCGGTTTATTTTTATTAAATTTTAAGTACACGTCGAAGTAAAAATTTGTTTGGAGATATAATTTTTAGTTTAGATTTTGTTCGTTTTTGTTTGTTTTCGTACCTGAAAACCTGAAAAATGTATACATTCTTCGAAAATTATAATGAAATCATTTAAAAAATGAAAATAATCTTTTTCAATAAAAACCAAATGGAAAAATCGAGCACAAGCAAATATACATATAAAGATCGAAACATAGATGAAAATACAAGTTGTTCAGTTGCACCGACATCGATTAAAGTTAATCTTGAATTAAAGCAAAGCAAGTCCTATGTTTAATCTAGGATTAGTTAACAATGACGTGGAGTGTAAATCAGCCTAAGAGCTAAGTTATAGGTTCTTGAGGCATGTAAAGAGCGTTTCAGAGTATTTGAACATAAATTTGTAAAATTAGCAGTAGTTTCCTATTAAGATTATTAAGCGTTACAAATCGTCAACTTTTTATGACCATCGTAAGTCAAGTATTTTCTATATTTCAAATATTGTGAATTGATCTTTATCTGCTTCATTTCTGTCAAATGTCATAAAATTATTGACTTTTAGCATAGAATTGTGACGTTTCTATGGTAAAGTGGTTTTAACTTGTGAGTATGTATGGCAAATACGTATCTGCGCATACAAAGTAAATGTGGTCAGATCAGTTTTTTATTATTTCCAAAACCATTTACTCCTTTACTATTCTTAGGGTCGATCTTCCCATCTTCCAGCGACAAACTTGACTTTTATGAATGGTTGATTTAATTTTTATGAATTGTTTCCATGGTAGTAATCCGTCAGTCAGTTCATCAAGAGATGGAAGTGGTGGAATTGAGTATTTATAACAAGTTTTCAATTTTCTCACAGTGTGCCATGAAAGGCTCTTTATTTCAAAAGCACAAACCCAGTAAGCGTATATGCTTTTATGTGCAATCAAGATTTCTACTAAAAGGTAGCGATGTAAAACAAAAAAAGTCCTTATAATAAATACGCTATCCTATATCCTACGTAATCTGTTGAAAGATATATTTTTTGTCTATTTTTTGAATCCAAATGCTCCATCCACTATGCAATGGTATAAAAATAATTATTTACTACCAATTTCATATCATATGCCTTACATTTCTTCAATTAGAATCGTGTTGGTAACTTGAACAGAATATGACGTTTAAATCCACAAGTTATTTTTGCCATTATTTTTACCTCTCGCAAATCTGTATAGGTGACTTTTTACTCGATTGTAATTGTGAGAAATTATTCGACGTTAAAGACATGCTATTACAAGCGCCATTTACCAACATGTTAGAAAAGTGTTAAATTTAAATTGCCTAATTCTACGCCACTCTCTACAACAATGTCGTTTCCATATGTAGCGATAAAGAATGTAATTGTACGCAGTGACCCAAAACCAAATTAGTGACATAAGTTTTCTTTATTAGAAATAATTCAGGGTTTTCGATCAAACTTTTTCCAATACTTTCGACTTTCTCAGAGATCTCATTAGTCACTGCAATATTCGTTTTAAAACCTTAATCTAACATCTTGTAATTTTCGCATTTTTGGAAGCTTTAAGGAGACATTTTACGTCCGACAACGACATGCAGGAGAAGATGAGATACATTTTTAATAAAATTCCCTATACGATGAAGATTAGTTACATTTGTAATACGAGGACGAGGGAATGTCTTGAAGGGAATGGCTTTTTGTGAGTAGAAATCTGGAAGTTTCTTATGTTATTATGATCAAATGATGATCGTGGTACTTATACTACATGTTTGAAGATTCTTGGCATGCTTATCCTTGTCACTTTATTAAGCTAGACCAATGTTTAACTTCTAACTACGTCAATTAACTAAACAATTTTATCGTTGCAATTATTATGGATCATGTATGTATGCAGTTATATGCATGTTATTAATTACACTTGTATGCATACATTTATATGTTTAATGTTTGACTGACTTTAAAACAGCACGTTAAGAGTTGGTCTTATTTTTGAATGTGAGATGTTGACTTATTTTATTCAGATCGAGTGGTTAACACGACACTGAACTCCCAGTATCACAAAGAAAAGTATAAAAAAATCTTAACTTCATCATATAAACGAGTAAACATACAGGTTGGATTTTAAATTGCGACTGCTTAAAAAAAAAGGCAACATCTTCTACTTCCGTGCTTTTACTATATTATGAAAACACGAAGTTATTTCTGATTTGATTGATTCTAAAATTTTGATGGGTCAAAAATATGCTCCAAATTCCTATAGTAAGGATTTATTAAATGAAATTAACCATCTCATATCTATTATTTAAATAAAATTGAAAAATATTCATGAAATAACGAGTACACAGCAGATATTTTTCTTTGTATCTAACTATGAATATGCATACATACATACGTACGGAGATACATACACCTACATCACATACAATTTCGAACAAATTCAACACACAATAAACTGCAAATCACCGTTTATTTCGAACTGGACATCAGGTGGACAGACGATCATAAAATTAATGGAGCAGGAACATGAATACTGAATTTTCCACCACAGGAGATCCTCTATTTGATTATAATTACAAAACAATGGGATTTAAATGAAATATTTACACACACAGTATGCAAATTTAATTACACGTGAAAAATATTTTGAAACTCAAGAGAGAAATTTAAAATCTATTTCGCCATGGAATGAAACTGAATTTCACGAGGTGTCATTGTATTGTACTTGTCACAACTAACAAATAAATTACAGGGTGTTTACAGTCATCTCTGTAATCTTTTAAGGGGAATCAATAAATCTTAGAATGCCTTAGTCAAAGTCGTCTCAGAAGCGAGATAATAATAAATCTTTTATTTTTTACATTAAACGGTTAATTTGTTTTAAACTCTAGTAATATACTAGTTAGTCAGAATTGTCCAGTACAAAAGATGCTCGAAGTTGTCACCACGTTGTTTACAAAGTCTCCCTCGTGTACCTATGACTCCACATACTGTGCAAGGCCCAAATCATCTTGACGAATTACTGATAACAACTTTACCTGCCATATAACAAACGTAATAACAATTGAACAGTAATTTTTGCGACCGTCCAAGATTACTTTTCATGTTTTCGTTATACTGATTAAGTAGTAGATTACTAGAGTTTAAAATAACGACGACTTTTACTAAGGTTTATCGCCTCATTTCGACGTGTACTATCGACCCCTAAAAGGATACAGAGGAGACCGTAAACACCCTATATTTAAAATATCTGTGTCTCAAATAATTTTCAGTGATGTTCTTCATTTTATTTATAAAAATATCCGCTTTTCATTCTAGAAGAAATATATATTTTTATTTTCAATGTTTTATGACATCTAAAAGTATCTCAAAGTAATATTTTAACAGCAAAAAAATCATCATAACGGCAATAAGTGTTTGTGGTACTAGTCCACGACCTACATAAATGGTTAACATGATAAAAAAAATTTAAAATAAATTATTTTTTAATTATAATCTCTAATAGTTTGAATCGCGACATCCTGCGATCACTTTTTGACATAGCAGAATGTCACGATTCAAACTATTAATTATTATTACATCGCATTTGCGAATAACAGGTCGGTTTGGTTTACAGTGGAAGTCTCGAGCTACGCTTCTCCTGACGAGGTCCCAAATAGGACCGAAACAGTTTTACAAAGGATGCTCGAGAGATTCACTGCAATCAAAACCGATTTGCAACAATTTTTTTTATAATTTCTAAGGTGGTCGTGGAAAACAGGAAGGCAAATAAACCGGATGATAATAAATACCTTTAAAAAATAATTTTTTAGAATTGTTTTAGCAAGAAATCGCGCCTTAATTCATTTCAAAAATTTGTAGGAATATTTGGCAATCTTAATTTTTCTAAAAAATAATTTACTTCATAATTCATTTTATATTGTATCACATCAATAATGCTGATCAAGCGCAACAGGGAAAAACGGATTTCATAAAACATACCTACAGCAAATAAAATTCTTCACTACGCTTCGACGTTTCACCTTAGTAAACGGCTAACATAAATAACTTATCGTATGAAAAAAATATATTTTCAAAGTGTTTAACGAATTGCTTTTCTGAATGACACTCCTCCGAAAAAAAGGGCGGCAATTTTAGGCAGTTCGTTTCAGTTCCGCACTCATGACAAATAATAACATCGCAGTTGGCTTGAGTCATCTCGTTTAACTGATAAATAAAATAATTCGATTTCGCTTAATAAACGTTCTACTTAACTTAATCATTATCGTAATAATACCATCGATTATAGAGCTGGGGATTAGTGAAGCGTTACATTACGTACTCGAATGACGGCATTCGAAATTTTTTTTTATCGGAAAACGCGCTTGATACTTATTATAGTTTACGTGTACCAGATTATTTAGAAAAGAATTATTGTCAATTATTCGTGTTACCTGTTTGCTCAACATTATATTTACGAATTTTTGCAAATGTATTCGACGAATTTGCCATATGAAATCATGAGTAATTTAATTGTAAAATCAACTTGGAAGTATTGATAGATTATTTTTTAGATGTTAATCATATTGGAAATTTTGTTGACAAAGTATTACACATTTTTACGTTGTTTTGTTGTTAAATATTTTTCTGAATTACTGATTTTATTACTTTATTCGAATATTAGAGAAATAGATTCAATTGTTTTTATATTTTCATTACAATAACTTTTCTCGTTCTTCATATACTGTTGTACACTGGTTGAAAAAAGTATCGTTCTGAAAAGCAATAAGACTATACGAAACTGAATACAAGCAACAGTTTCTCATAGTCTTATTCTTTTTCGGGAAGATATTTTTGTCAACCAGCGTACAATAGGTTTTTGGTATTTTCTGAGTTCCAACATGAGAATCCCGCTTATTATAAGAGACAGTAAATCGATTAAATGGAGGCAAAGTTGAAATGAAAACATTTCAAGTTTGGTTTCGTAGAGCTTAGGGCTGAAGATCCATTATTTACATGCTACTGTTTATACTTAAAAGTTTTGTCATTATATAAATGTAATTTTGAAATTTCTTCTAAATGAATTTTCTGTTTCTTTAAGATATGTACATATTTAATTGTCTCAAAAACAAGTATATTTTTTCAATCACTTCATATTCGCAAAAAAATAAGTTTTACATTTAGTATAAATTGATTAAATAAGGAACACTATTTAGTTCGAAACTTACTGAAGATTTATTTGCCGAAAAGTTTTAATGTTGATGCTTTTATTTTAAAAATAATTGCTCTGCCAAAGGAAATTTAAGAATAACAACAATAAAAGTTAATAATACAGGGTATTATAACACTACTGACATTTATTAATACTGTATATTCCTTAGCATAAAATGGATTCATTCTGCAAATCTTAAAAATCTAGCTAAAAGGAAAAAAATTTCCACTGTTTTAAAACCTCTGATTCATTTTACGGTGTTCATGCAATTCAGTTTGTCTTCGGACCGTTCATAAAACAATAAAATTCGAGCGCATTAACCCAAATAATCGGATAGATGCAATAAAGGCAAGGTCGGCAATGTGTAACCCTTGAAAAAATTCGAAATGAATGGATTTTATTGTTATTATTTCTTAAATGATAAAAACGCATTTAGGTATCAGCTGTTTTACGTACACCTTCGAGTACTACAAAAGATGTTCGAAATGTTGCCCACCGTTTATGAAACCCAATTCTGCTCGAAGTAGCGATGTAGTCAGTTTTCAGTTATTCGGGGAACATTACTCAGTACTTCCGTACCACAGTCATGAATTCGCTGACGTAAATCCAGCACCATGTCCTTTTATTCTTCGATTGTAAATACGTGAGCCATGAAAAAATAATTTTTCTCGTTGTATAATAAACAAACGAGTTTTATAAAATTTATTTACCCAAGTTTTCACACAAATTTATTTACGTAAATAAAAAAAATAAAAATTTATTTCGCAAAAACAAATTAAAAATTCTTCAGGTAAAACTTACACACTGCACGGTACCGAGAATGCGAAACAATGCGCCCGACACTTACGTACCCAAATTGCGAACTGAAGGTTGCGTGTTTAAGTGCTCCAATCAGACCTACCCTAACATCGTGTCAAAATTTATAAGTTTATGACGGGATTTGTAATAACCGATTCGCACAACTGTGCATACCATTCGATACCAGTGACACCCGAACAATTTTTGTATGAACAAATATTCATCATTCACGACGCCATTATTGTTAATAGTGCACCCTTGATTATATAACTTTTTTTCTTGTTTTCATGAGTACTATTTGTGGTTTCAGTAAATGACAGTAATCCTGTAACACACTCTATAACTCTATATGCATGTATTTGCAACATCAAAAGTGAATGACTTAATAAATTAAAAAAAGAACACGAAATAAAACTTCTTAAATGATAAAACTGACGAGTAATAAATTTAAATTAACGATAATATAAATAACTCAATACAATAATGGCTCGATTATTTACCATTTATAATGAAGAGCTAAAAATAGCGAGGGCAATATAGCAAAAAAAAGTGAATAGGCAGCACATTATTGTAAATAACTTGTGAGAGGCAATGAAAGGTGATCAAAGGTCATATCGTGTTATAGAAGCTCACAACTAGGAAAGAAACTTTGCAAGTACATAATTTGCTGCCAACGAATTAGGTGAAGCATTCCAAATACTTTTAAAAACAGTTTTTAAAAAGAAATACCGCAAAACGTCATATGTTGTACTAGAAATACGTACGCGTAAAAAAAGCATTACCTTCAAGGTTAACTTCTTAAATCTTGGAAGAAAAAGCCATTAAAAATCAAGTTCATATACAAAAAATGAATTTCCAAATTGTCACTTTCGAAGAATTCTTTTGCAATTCTACTATACAGTACTTTCAAGATAGAAACAAGTTAGACTTCGTCGTATAACATGTCGCAACGTGCAAATTCGATTCAAACAAATTCGAGAAACCGCAAGGTACTAAAAAAATTCAGAGCAAATTTCAATAAGTGCAACGAAGATAGAGAAACGAGCGTGACGGAAAACTCAGTCTATTGCATGTCTGGCGCCTTTATAATTAGGGTCAAATAATTGAGTGACAAGTCAGTCCCCCGTATAATCGCATTTATGAATCACCAGTTTAAATTCTGACTTCCTGCACGTCACATACTGTGCGTCGGCTCTAAACGTTTAATTGTAGTATTTTAATTAAAGAGTTGTTGTCTTGGAGGACGTGTGCCGTTTTCCTGGTTACCATTATCATCATCGCCATCGTCATCAGTGCTTATGGTAAAACGATTTCATGTGACTGTGATTTACAAATACTAATTCGATTGTGTTCGTTATTTCTTGATTGGGGGTTTTGCGAAGTAATTGAATGAGACAATTCACTTTCGCGTAAGCTCCCACAATCAGATAACGAAGGATTTTTGAGGTGCACACTTCGAAGAACATAACTTGGATTATCTATGTACAGATTGCAGGAATCTGTTTAGTTTTTAAGCCGGACGTGCAGTTAACAGTGAAGGAAAATTACTGGAACCTTGAGACAACAATGAAGCGTTTTAGACGATTGTGAAGCATTGACTAACAAATACCAATTCTAGAAAGTTGAACAGACTTTTAATTGTTTCTAACATATGGTTAACAATAACTTAAGAACTTCACTGGAAGTAAATGTGCTAGGATTAGAGAAAACTTAATCATAAAAACAATAGTTGATATGTTGGCCCTACATTAGACAAATCAACAATTTTGAATAACGTAAAAGCACTTTTGCAAATTTCATTCTGGTAATTTTAAGAAGCATGGTAGATAATATACTCATTAGTCATTAGAAATGGCATTGTAGAAATAGAGAGAGAAAAGAAGTGAATCCAAAAGAAGAGAAAGTCAGAGACGGCATGCAACAAAGAAGAGATATAAGGGAGAAAGCAAACGATCGTAAATTGGCTGATAATAATTCTAAAAGCTAGAAAATTTATGTACAATGTGATCGAATAAAAAGTTTTAAATGATTGTCTGCTCTTACAGTGAAATGTTCCAGAAATTCTTCATAACGGGCAACATAGGAATCTTGCCATCCACCATTTCCTAGTTTAATTCTATCATATCTAAAATAGGATTCTAAAACAAAAGAACTTGAAACGTAGCACGAGAAGTTGTGTCTAAAAAATAATGCAATCTGCTACATAACTGCCTCATATGAAATTAGCAATCCTGTAACATGTTAAAAGCAACCGTTAAATGCTGCAAAACAAAAAAAAGTTAAATGTCGAATAATCCGTCCATAAAAAAAAATATCGGATGTTATCGCACTCAAAAACAACTATATTTTCTTTTACGTTAATTCTACAATGTCGATATAAAGTTTGATAATTGCTGTATTAGTTTATTACGATTCTAGATAGTGTTTAAGTTTATGTAACTACATTAACACTTTTTTTCATTGTTTTAAATTGAAATATTAATTGATTATTTATTTATTATGAATTATTAGTACATTTTTATTTATAATAGCATCTGTAAAAAAGCAAAGCTGGCAATATATTTATGAAATGGAAGTATCTATCGAACTTTCAGTTCCTATGCAAACTAAAGATCGGTGAGGTCATGAGGTCGAATATTCATCAAAAACATCCAATACGCAGCCTGGGAAAACACATTTGAGATTACACACAGTATAAAAGGTAATCATAACTCGAAAGAATTTTAGGATCTGATATCAGAAAATTAGAAAAAAAAATTCATAAAACTCAGTGAATTAACAAAATTGTTTATTCCTTTTTTTAGAGAGACTAAAAAAGCTGGGCACCGAAAAACTTGCAGATTTACAGCCGACTGATGGAGACGATCCTCAGGACTGGACTGAACCACTGCAACACTGCGATAAGATATCATCATTAGACCTACTGCTTCGTCTAGAAAAGTCTCTGATGAAATTAAAACTCATCAGGTACCTGAAAAAAGTTCCCGATTTTGATCTGATTACTAGAGAAATCTTGAAATAACTTCCAAAGAAAGCGTTCGTAAAACTGACCAGTCTTATCAATGACTCATTCAGACTGAAGTATGTTCCTAAGATGTGGAACGTAGCAAGGGTCACGATGATTCCTAAACCAAGAAAGCCTTCAAATAAAGTTTCATTCTACAAGCCCATCTCCTTGTTGCCTGCCACTTCGAAACCGCTTGTAAAGAAAGAAAAAGCAATATTAGAATAAAAGGGTTTGATTCCCTCCCGCCAGTTTAGCTTAAATGTGTGTGTAGCACAAGTTCTTATTCCACAAGCTGTTATGACAATATTCACAATTTTTGAAATCATATTTATCAAAAAGCAGCAAGACGCTTATTCTGAATTGAAAGAAATTAAAGGGCAGAAGTGTCATAAGGTAGTGTACTAGGTCCAATACTCTACTATCTATTGCAGTGTTTTTCAACCTGTGGGTCGCGACCCCATGGGGGGTCGCGAAGCCTCTGTAGGGGGGTCGCGAGAGGTCAAGAGAACTCAGTAAAAAAATCAATAAATTTTAAAAAGGTAGATATATTTTAAAAAAGTTAACAAAATGATACTCGTTATGTTATTTATACAAACACATTAACAAAAACTAAAATCTTCGAGTACTCGTTCATTTTAATGTGAAGGTTGCGCTTGAGTTTGTTCAATCAATTTCTCCCATCGTGGATCCGTTTTTGCAACTTTAAGTATTAAATCGTTTTCCAAATTTAAGCGATTTCTTAGTTTACTTTTTACTTGGGCCAGTGATGAAAATGCCAACTCGCACAAGTACGAGGTAGAAAATGGAATCAAACACTTTAAAGCCTCGGTTGTTAATTCCGGGAATTCTGTTTTTCTTTTTAACCAAAAGGTATCCAAATTTTCAGACTTGAATTCCAAGTGTAACATCCCATCGGCAGATAATTCCAGCAGATTCTCTTTGAGTTTAGTTGCTAAATTTGCCTCATTTATAGCTGCATTTAAAAACGGATTTAAGATCCATCTTTGCCCAGTGTCATCCGATATCTCTTGCACTGAGAAGTAATGACACAATTCTTTCTTTAAATTATCTAACACCATTTTCATACCAGATATATATGAGTTGATGTTTATCTCGCTTCCGACTTCTTCAATGAAAGACTGTGTCGACGAAAATGAATCAAAGTTGTTTTGATTTATAGATGATGACCACAATTCAATTTTTTTTATAAAGCCATGGAGTTTGTCTTTTGCTGTAATGACATTTTCATCCCGCCCTTGAAGACTTTTATTCAAGTTATTTAAATGCTCAAATAAGTCAGAAAGAAAAGCCAATTTCAAAAGGAATTCCGGGTCAGAAATGAATTCATAGTAATGTGACTTGGCTTGTTGTAAATATACTAATAGTTCAGCGCGAAGTTCCATAACTCTGGTCAGTACTTTGCCTTTTGATAACCACCTAACTTCTGTATGGTAAAGCAAATTGCGGTGTAGTGCTCCCATATCTTCACAAATGTTTCGAAACAATCGAGTCTGCAACGCTTTTCCTTTAATAGAATTTACAATGTTAATAATAATATTTAGAACTTGACTGTATTCTTGTGGCAAGGTTTTGGCTGCAAGAGCTTGGCGATGGAGAAAGCAATGCATCCAACAAGCGTTTAGCATCTGTTCTTTCAGTCTAGCAATAAATCCACTCTTCGCACCAGTCATGGCTTTTGCTCCGTCACTACTAATACCAATGCATTTTTGTGCCCAATCGATATTCATATCTTGCGTAGCTTCAAGGAACATGTCATGCAAGCCTGACCTGTAGTATTTTTGGGAAGTGCCTTGCAAAATAGTATTTCTTCCATTAATATTTCATTGGATTCAAAACGCACAAAAGCTACAAACTGCGCAAAACCCGCAATATCCGTTGATTCATCAAATTGCAAGGACACAAAAGAACTTTTCTTTATTTTTTCTATGACTTGATCACGAACGTCAGTCGCCATATTGCTTATCCTGCGTTGAATGGTATTGTCAGAGAGAGATATACTTTTGGGCTTTTCGACCTCTTCCTTGCCAAACATAATCTGCTATATCTAAAGCCGCTGGTAAAATCAAATTTTCGGCAATACTGTGAGGTTTTCCTGCTTTAGCCACACGAAAAGCTACTCGATAACTAGCCAGCAACGCTTTCTCATTTAGGTTGGACATTTGTCCTATAGCAGTTTTTTGATGTTCAAGAGCTTTTCATTTTCGCTCAAAAAATTCCACGGGTTTATTTTTTTCATTAGGATGTTTTGTGTTTAGGTGGCGTACTAACTTCGATGGCTTCATGCTTTCTCTTGACAAAATTTCAAAGCAAATTACGCACTGCGGTTTATTCTCAATCACAGTAAACCCAAATTTCAAATAATTGTCGTCATAAAGACGTTTTTTCTTTATTCCACTACTCCCGCTAGACTTAGACGTTGATGGTTCTGATGATCTTTTCAGGAATTTATCCATTTTCAATTATAACAAACAACTCAAATAAATACGTAAAACAAGTGATTCGCGCTCTTCAAACAACTAAACAGCAGACGACACGACCACTTGCTTCGCGGTCTTGCACTCAACTGCCGTGGCCGCGGTCGACCGCCCTATTTATAGGCCAGCGCATTCTAGCGAGAATCATCTCGAAACGCAACGAAACGTCTCGAAACTTGAGGACCTTTACCGCGGGCCGTGGAGCGCGCGGGAGACTCCCAGCGCCATCTGTCGGTAACACTCGGAACCTGTACTAGTTCCGAGTGTTACCAACAGATAGCGCTGGGAGTCTCGGCCCTAACAATATGTTTGTATTCGTTTGTTAGTTATCAATTGGCCACGTATTCGATTTAAAATTATATGTTTTACGTACTTAATTATATATTTATATCCGAATCCTAATAACACAAACGCCTAAAATTTTTGTATGGATTAAATATTTTGAACATACATGAAAAAAAAGGGTCGGGAGGTCGCGAAATATTTTTTGATACTAGGGGGGTCGTGTCATGAAAAAGGTTGAAAAACACTGATCTATTGAATACAATAAACGGCACTCAGATCCCCCACGCTAGCTCAGCAAAACATCTAGCTATGAACCTCACACTAGGCTTGAAGTGTCCATGTCAAAAGAAAAGGGTCAACAACAACAATTTTAGGAGTATGTCATTAAGAGCAACATTCAAGTAATTCAACGTTTCCAAAACAAAATATTAAACAAAATCGTCGATATAATTTAGTATTGCCGAAACAATGACCTTGAAATAAATTTCGTTCATCAGACGATTCTTAAGTTTGCCATAAGCTTCTTCATCACGTAAACATCTGAGCCTCGAAAACATTAACATATATGAAGACTGAAGAAGACTAAACCCTTCGAGCTAGTTCAGTGATGATAGCGTTAGTATAAAGCAGAATATTGTGCGACAATATAGATGTTAAATTTTAGTGCGGTTAAGTTACCAGGCCCTGATGTCTAACAAAGAGAACCTTAATTTTTTTCACTCGTAATTAGTTTAGTATATAATAAAATTACTCATTGGTCCAACTTTTAACCAGATTGTAATACTAGGTACATAAAACTTACTTGTTGTGGCATTAACAGTATGGCTACAGTATTACGTATGAAAGTGTAAATAAATCCTGATTGTTTATAGTCGAAATGTTCAATACAATAGAAAGCACACGTAACCCGTATTATATAAGCGCTTTTAGCACGAATCTCTACAGAGCGTTCAGAAAAACGCGCAATTACTTCAACATATAGTAAATTCATAGCAAATACAAATGTAAAAGCACGAACGTGCCAGGTAAACGTGCCATTCGGACAAGAAACGACAAAGTACGTAACCTAATATGTCGCTTATTACTTGGAAGTCAGCAACAACAGCAGCAGCAACAAAGAGAGCCATTGCAAAACCTGCATATAAATGACACCGGCACAATGCAGCTGTTTTATTATTCTTATCGAGCTCGTGATAACTATGACATCATAATCCTATTTATTGTAGACTTGTCGCATCCTAACACCAATATCGCGTCCGCAGAAAGCGAAAGTACGTACCTGCGCTAATAAACATAAATCTGGAGATCACTCAGGGAGATAGTGTCCGGGAACCCGTGGGAGTTCCAAACAAATTTCGCAGAAGTCGGCGCAAAATAAGACAATAAATTACTAACTAAATTTCGCCCGGTGTAGCTTTACTGCTGTTCTTTTCAAATTAGTTGACATGAAATTTATTGTTTTTGTTAAGCGTTGCAAAATTAGACCTCCCAAATATTTTATAGTTAATACAAGAATAAGTAGCAAAAGCAATAATACAATGTGATCAAATAAAAAAAAATTGACCAGGCACAAAAAAAACTGTTCCTGAAGTTCTTCACAGCATGCAACATTGTTATTCACCATTTCCCAGTTTAAGTCCACACCTAAGATAGGATTCTAAAGGAATAGTTTGTTATATTTTGACAATATTTTTTCGTGTCAGTGTTAAATAATTTTAAGATGAGACCTGCAGATTTGGGGTTTGCTTGTTATGGTGGGTGTCCGCCTAAGAGAGGTTTTACTGTACTAATAATTCCTGCAATTGAATTGTCTTTGAACGGTGTTATACAATCAGAATTAAAAGTAATGTCTCCCCGATAAAATGTAAATGCGTGGTTATATTCATTCGGATCACCATAACAAACAGGCGGCCAAGCAAACATTGACAAAAATTCGATGCCTGCCTGAACGCTTGTCAGTTTAGTCGTTATTTTATTTACATTACTTAAGCCCGACTTTACAATCGGATAAACTGAGTATAACGCTATTCTTAGGATAACGTGACGTAGATATCACGTAAAACTGGGCCTTACATTAGTTTCAATTTTGACCATACATGTGTGTACCTACAGATTTAAATGTATCTACGTAAAACTAAGAAATGTTTACATCAAGAATAAAATTCAAACTATTTATGATCCTTATTACTTATTATGAATTCGAAATTAAGTAAATAATGTCATCATACCTGTAATTCGGCTTTTTCTTGAATTGATGAAAGTTGGCATTTGAAAAAAAAATAGGACCATAACTCACCTGAAACAAGAAAATAACTGCGATAACTTTAAAATCTTATTTATTAGATTAAGCTCAAAATAAACTTAAAATTAAAGATAAATATTTTAACCATTTACTTATTCAGACAAATTCATTTTCTTAACAAAACGCCTATCCGACCTAACTTAATTAGCAGTTTAATTAATAAATAATTAATTCATGAATTGTATTCGCTACAAATTAAAATTAAATTTATTCACGCCTGGAGGGGAAAACGTAAACTGAATTAAAGAGACTTCGAAGAAAAAACACCTAACGACAAGCCTTCTTAAAACAGTCGCTCGCAGTTAACAACTTTGACGTTCGTAAACAGATTATTTTTGAATTCCACGAAACTTGTATGATTTGAATCACCTGCACAAAGTAAGCCGAAGTATTTTTATTAAAAAAAGATGCGAGACAACATGAATTAAATACACAATTTACGTATGTAACAACGACGCTCGCATTCTCAAACATTCTTGCTTCGACGCTAGACAGAAACCATACAAGTCTAAATATTTACACGGAAACTCGAATTATTTTTACAATCGATGCGGTTCCTGCTTGCATTACAAGCGAAACTTTCACGTCAATTATTACAAAACAATCGCCGGCCGTGATTAAACTACTGCAGCGCAAACAAACAACAAACAATTGAGCTTATCTAATCGAATATTACAGCCGTCGAATTCATAAACACAAACAATTCGTCAATTTCCAAAAAGTTCTTGTAAAGCATCGCTTTATGTTTACACCCAGTGATTATAAATAAAGCCGGTGCTGATGGCGCTTAAACGTTGTCAGTTTTTGGTACACATTAAAGCGTTTCTGAATGCTAAAAATATTCCTGACACGTTTTTAGAACACGTCTTCACTTCATTTGTGGAATAAGAATGCGGTAACTTAAAATAACTTTTTTTTTTAATTTTTTAATTGCATTATGAAATTTAAAAAAAAGCTTGACAATTATAAAATCAAGTTTTCTTGTCAGATGAAAATTATGAAAATTAATTAATATTGTGTAACTGGCAATATAGAAAGTGTTAGGAAAGAGTTTATACATGTATTTCGGCCTTATTGGGCCTCATCAGAACTCTATACCTTAAAAAAATTTGGTTTATTGAAAAATTTAGAAAAACTTACCCCTTTTTTTGGGCGTAAGTTTTTCTAAATTTTAGAAATTCAAAAAAAGGAGTAAGTTTTTTTAAATTTTTCAATAAACCAATTTTTTTTAAGGTACAGAATTCTGATGAGGCCCAATAAGGCCGAAATACATGTATAAACTCTTTCCTAACACTTTCTATATTGCCAGTTACACAATTTTAATTAATTTTCTTTAAAAAAAAATTCTTTAAAAAAAAGCATTTAACAAAACAGAGTCGAGTTTTTTCGAAAATAACTTTCTCATAATTTTTTTCCATTTATTTACCGTAGTTTCCTCGACCCATTTTCTATTTTGTATTTCCTCGTTTCAGTTCTAAGGGTGGGTTTATCAAGCACAAGTTAACTTTAATTTAACTCTAACCTTCAGTTAATTGCCATGGCAACATTTGTCTTCACAGTTGTTACTATGTGAACAAATTGACAGTTAAAGTTGATCAACTCACCTTAAGTAGTCTTTTGTTTAACTTTTGATAGGTCTGTATTTTTATACTCTCTGCGTTATTACATCATGCTTTTCTATCTTGTACTTTTTTTATTTTTAGCAACCGCATTTTTTATCTTCGGTCTTTCTTTAGGTTTTTCTTCTTATTTAACTTCCGTAAAGTTAATAATTTTACTGGAAGCAACTCAACAAAATGGCTAAGCCATTGTATTCTTTGTGTTTGTGTTTTCGTGAATCTGACTATATCCGCTTCTCTTATTTCCCTCAAGATTTCTTTCACTCCTACATTCATTTTTCATTGTTCTCCGAGTCCGAATAATACTCTAATATCTTTCTCGACATAGCTTATAAATTTTAGCCCTGTTTTTTAAATTTATTCCCTGTCCCTGTTACAAAAACAAGTTTGTTACCATTTCTAAGCCGTTTCATAAACTTTGTAAAAACAGAAGCGATTGAGAGCAGAAGAGATAGCAAAGAATAGTTTTGAGCAACAGCGTTCATATTATTTATAGAAATACTAACAATAAATTAAATTCTTTACGCTGCTTTTAAGGAAACTTAACTAATTAATTAATACAATTGCAGAGCACAAACAAAAAAGCCTAACAAAGCCTTGACGCAAAATAAAAGATAAAATGCATTAATTTTTATGTTATACATTAAGCTTTAAGTTATACTACTTGATTAAATTTAATCAAATAATTATTTGAAGTAATATTTTTAAACGTAAGTTTGAAGTGAATAAATAGAAAGACTTGCTAAGAATATGATCTTAAGTTGACCTCTTAATGATACTGAAATAAATTAAATCTCAGATTTGCGAAAGTCACTTTTGATAAAAGTTATGACTTAATTAACGTAGCGAATTAACTCAGCATTAATTATTTAATGCGGAATTAATTAATTCAAACAGACATGGTTGTTATCCTATTTTGCAGCCACTAAAAATAACTAACAATACTAATCAGACATAATATCTTGTAATTCGAGAGTGCATGAAGTTATCTGCAGTATATTATAACATATGTACAGTTGAAAAAAAACTCGCAGCAATCCATGGAAAATTAACGCGTGTCTTAACCTGATTGTTAGATAAATGTAATGAAATAAATGCAAACACAGTCATGTTACAGAACGTCATGAACGGTTTAAAACGTAGAGTTTTAAAGTGTATTGAACAGGGTGGAGGGCATTTTCAACCCTTTTTATAAATTAAAAATAAAATTTTAATAGTAACATTGCATTTTTTCAATGATATAAAATTGAGGTTATTTTCTGACAGTTGTAAATAAAATAAGAGTACTAAGACATACCTTCATTGTCATTTCAAAGCATGCTAGAGTTTTTTTTTCAACTGTACATACGTTATTAACTATATGATTAAGTTTAACATGGATTATATACATATCATGTTTAAGAGAGAATCGGCTATTAAAAAAACCAAAAAATTTTCATATGAAATAGGCAATGATCATTTTGTTAATAGACATAAAAATTAACTCAGAGAAGAAACTAATTTTGAAACAATTCCTTTAATTGGAAAGCTAAAATTTTCAGAATTATTAAAGCAAAAATTTTAAAAAGATAATGATACAATGAAACCTAAATACTATCAATATTCACACACAATTCTATGTTGAAAACTATACAGAAAATTATAGTACCACTTTGTTCTTAACTCTCTGGTTGTGAAATTAATTAGTTGAAAATTAATTTTTGATTTAGTCTCTCGGTTTACTTACTTTATATTTGTATTTTACTAAAGCAAATTCTTTGCATTTTATAACCTGGGATGATGGAACTATGCAGATGTGTATCCAAGGCAACTTAAAATTCGTGATATATGCATATGTCATTATTGTCAAATTTGAAGTGTATTTTCAGAATACTCACGCTTCTTACTGAAAATCAGGTTGCTAAAGTACAACGCCAAATATATGTTTCCGAATAGTGGGATTACTTGAATTAAATATGCTGCTTTTTACACTGTGTTGCCGTATTTAAAAAACTTTGGATGCGCTACATTTCGGAAATTATAGTTTTTTTTAGAAAATGATATTATAAATGTCGATAGTTTTTAACAGAAAATCGCGTTGTATGAATATTTGTCGAACGTTATGATACAGCCTATACATGACAATACTGAAGAAAAAATGTAAACCATTTCGAAGAAGATTAATAACGTTAAGTTAATTTTAGAAAGCCTTACAAATTCAAAAGTGACAATTCTTCATTTATTTCTGTAAAAAAATATTGTCTACTAATCAAAGTATAAACAGCATTCAGTGATTTAGGACCGGAGCAGACCACATCAGGTATAAAAAATATAAAATGTATGAAAACTATTACATGCGCATGTTTACAATGTGATGTGCTGCGACCCACCCCGGCATAGTTTGCGCTGACCTTTATATAATTCACTGTCCACTTTTTTTAATGGCGCCCAGATACAAAATATTTTTGGTTGATTTTTTATGAGCACAATTTTCCAGATTATTATTTTAAATATTTCGGCTCTATTTCTGTCTTCAATGGGCGCCTTTCTTTCACGCCTACGTGTTGCTGTTGGTTGCGCAATTCTGGTCCGTATTCAAAAAATGTGCGCAATTAATTAGCATATGCGCGTTATCTGAATTCGTAATAATTAGACGGATCTCGTGCCAGTTCCCGAAATAAATTTTATCTGCCAGATTAAACGATCGCAACGACGCATTTCAACTAGAAAAAAAAAACTTGAAGCTAATGGAACCGATTTAAAGCTTTAATCCTAGGGATTAATTAGTTCTGGTAAGTTTTGGACGATAAATACAGACTGAAAACATATTGCCTTTTCAAACACTAATCTCAGAGAATAAAATGTAGGAAAAGCCATCGACTTAAACTATACTTAGGATCGATTTTTTCATTTCCAATTAACTTTATCTGGCGATTAATTCCCATAGTAACGATTGTGATCACAATTGTTACTATAGGAATAAACCGTCACATAAAGATAACTGGAGGTGAAAAAACCGGGCCTTAGGGAGCTATTTGCGCCAAAAAAAATACTATTTTTGTTTATTTTTAACTTTTAATTATTGGTGTTACTTTGGACATTGCAAAAATCGACCTAAATTATTGAACACTAATGTCCTCGATAGCGGGGTAACTAGAACAAGTCAGTTTAATTGCAGTGGAATTCTCGAGCAACTTTTCTGCTGAAGAGACCCAAATAGGGCCGAAAGAGTTGTCCAGAAGGTATTCGAGGAATCCATTGCAATCAAAACCGCCTTGCAAGTACTTTATATAACTATTTTGGTTCATCAATTTGTTGCAAAGCGTTTTAATTGTAATGGATTAGGTCAAAATCGGTCGAAGGATGTCGTGACCTAAATTATTCTTTTCACTTCTAAAAAAATTTTTGTTTTCCTTGCCTGAGAATCGGGAGAGTGGAGTAGAAACGACGACAAAAGAAATTAAAGCATGAAAATTACTTCTTTAATCCCAATGTTAATTCGTAGTATGATGTTTCACGGCATAAAAGTGAGCACCTATAAAACAAAATTAAATTAAATGGAACCACTAAAAGAAGCGGTGTCCGAGAGTATGGAGAAAACGTTAAAAAAATTCTTCTAAATATTTTATAATTAATTAAAAAAATTCCCCAAAATCAAGCGTCGGCACTGCCTTCGAAATATTACGCCAAGTTTTATAAATGCGGCAATATAATAGGACTACAAAAGTTTCTTATTGACTACCCGCCTGACGCATATCACAATTAGTTTTATTACACGTTTAACAGCTGTGAACGGAAACCTGAATTGTTTCTTTTACGAGACATAATTATTAATCATTTCAAAAATAACTGAAATTGCATATAAAATAAGAGCATCAAATTTACAAATAATTGTTTGTTAATTAATTTGTTATACACAAAATTTTTGATCAAATCGCGTGCGTGAATGCCACAGATTACGAGAAAATGTATGCTGTTATTGTTTGAAATCTCATAAGCTCAGACAAGATTACTAGAAATTGATGTAGGTAAATTACTTTTAAATAATTATTGCAACATGACAACAATTACATTTCCAAAGAATCTCTTAAAAAATCTATTTTTTCCAAAATGTTAAACGATTTATTCGAGCTAACATTTAATGCCGACAAGTTTTTTTTTTTTAATTAGGCTACACATTAGTTCGTGATTCATGCAAACTTACAGCTGTAAAATCTTTGGCCTACATTTCACACGGAAACAAAGTTATAAAACTTATGTAGCTGTTTTAAACGTTGCTAGTGACAAGCTGCGTACACATGTCCGCGGCGAACGTATAATTGAACATAAAATGCAATAATTTGTCAAGTGTGTACGGTATTCACGAACTGTTCTAGAGCAGCGCGCAAGCCATTCGCTGCGAACCAAAGAGAGTCGGTTTTTCGACGAACACAAAGGAAAATTGTGTGCAAGAACGGAAGGCGTTCGCGGCAGGACCTCAAATGTGTACAGTGCGTACGAACAAATTCTTAACACAGCAATTTGAATTGTTTTTCTATTTAGTGATTCATTGTTTACTGTCAGAACAGGTGTTCAAAGTGGGGCCGCTGTTATCCTTTGTATAGAATAATCAACTTCAGGTGTTTGCAAGCATTTGTCAAGTAAAACGGCATCGGTCGGACCTAGAAACAGAGTTGACGTAAAATTCCACTTAAACGTCAAGTTCACTATACCAAGTCGCCGTATCATAAAACAATAAAAACTTTATGAGGGTATTTATTTCGTTCATATGCTCCTCTATTTTTTAACTAGGGGCGCGTCGTCGATTTGAGACTAATTTTTTATTATTTCTCGAAACTAAAGTAAAAAGAATTTTTTAACGCTTTCCTCATACTCTCGGACATCGCTTCTTTTAGTGGTTTCATTTTGTCCGGTTCCTTATCAGTCACCCTAAATATGCGAACATTATGTGTTAAACATAAGTAAAGAACAATTATTAACATGGTAGCAAAAAGAGAGGGTCGAATTTTTGAAACAAGATGAGAAAGTTTACAATCACAACTTAAATGAAGACTCGAATATTTAAATGTTATCAAATGTTATGCGTGATATAGAGGAAGTAAAAGACAGGAAAAGACAAAAAAAAATAGTGAGATAATTTTTTGGGTGTATAATATAGCCCAGTTTTTATAAAAAAGTTACAAAACGAAATTGTATCTTTAAAGTATCTTGAAAGGTGAGTTACAGAGAAAGAAAGAGTAGTTTGAAGAATTAGTGAAAGAAAGACAGCCGGGAAATATAAAGTCAATTTACTGTCAAACTGATAGCACGTTGGCATCACTGCACACTTGTGATATTTCCTGTTTTATTTAACAGTATTTTTAAATTTATTCATAATAATTTAACACATTTCAGACAAGCGTTGTTAATTTTGAGAGCAAACAAATATTTTCTCACGTTAATTATAGGCGATATCAAATATATTCTGGCTTTTATCCGCTGACATACTAGTAAGTGGTTGTACAAGTACACTTAAAATCATGATTTTTGTTCAAATTTTGACCCTGACAGTACAGACGTCAAGTAAACAGAGTATATATACAGGAAGAAATAGAATACGTAGAACATAGGAATCAAAAATAAAACAAAAAAGGTGTACAAATTGCCAAGAAACAACTAAGAAGCAATAAAATATTTGAATTCGGGAGGAAAATAAAAAAAAATTGACGGTGAACTGTAATATCACTCATTTAAAAAAGGGAACAAAAAAAGACAACACTCTTCAATATTATAAAGAAACAATATGAAGGTCCTTTTCATTTCATTTTCATTTCAAGAATTAAAATTGATTCAGGTAAAGTAAAAATACAAATATAATTTCTAGTTTTTCAAGATAGTATTTCATAATTAAGAGTGGATAAATTATATATAGTCGACAAAAATAAATTAAGCCAATGTTTTTCTAATTAATTAAACCTCTATCTCTTAAAATTTATTATGTACTCCTATTGAAACATTAAAATATTTATGGCCCGGTACATTCATGTTTCTTCTTTTTTTTATTATCAAGGAACCAAATTTTCACACAAAAATTTAAATCGATAAGTAATGGGCGGTACGGTCATGGATATTAAAACGAAGATACGTAGTTTGCATTTCATTTCTACAAGATCAACTCGCATCAGTGACGTAAGCTTTTGCATTCCCCTGAGTAAACAGTTTATTTAGGGCGAAAAACCTGGTACCGATAAACACCGCGGTAAATAAACGCGGCGCTACGATGATATCGTGCGGTTTTATTAGGAAATGGAATGCCCAATTCGTCTTTTGATGTCATGTAAATTAAGAACGAATTATATCGAAATTAAACATCCTCAGACTTTGCACGATAATTATCGTGAAACGCTTTTCAAATTCCTAATTTAGAAATAAATTTAAAAATGATATTTTGCAAAGATAAATCTATTTATACAGCAAATAAATTTTGGAAATATTAGATTGTGGAAAACAAAATATTAGACGAAATTACAGCATTATACTTATTTAGCTATGTAGTTGTCAACTTGAAATTTTGAGTTAACTTATTGAAGAATCTATAAGTTAAGTCAAAAATCGTCCGCAGGATGTAGCAACCTAAATTATTTTATGTTATTACCGTCCAATTTTCGCAATGTTCCGATGAAGCCATTGCAAAGCAATGCAGAAAAAGAAAATGATTCACTGAGTTCAATATTCGTACCTCTGTGAAGAAGTTCGAACAAAATTCCCTAACATTGATGGTACAGTTTTCTAGATTACGTGTTAATTTCCATGATCTTTTAACAAAAATTAATTTGCACGCTCTGTACTTATTTCCTATACCGTGTGTTGTACAATTTCCGCGTCACGTGTAATCACGATATTTTTGTGCCACTAACAAAAAGTAACCCAGTGAACATAGGCGTGCTTGGCTCGTGTATTACTTTTTAATCAGATTTATTATAATTTTAAATTATTTATTTTCTGTGTTTGAAGCATTTGTTTAAATCTAGTGCAATATATTTTCGGATATTATGTTAAAACTATGTTTTTACATTATCTGACAAGATTCATATTGTTACGCCACTGATTATCCTATTATTGTAATTGAGGTACTTTACCTTGAAGTATTACCACATGAGTGTGAGTTTGGTTGCCTAATTTGGGTGATCACGTGGAATTCGAGAATAGTGGAAAGCACGGTACTTGCAAATATTTAAATATCTAATAAAAAATTTATGCCTCAATTTTCTTTTTCGTCTCGTTGAAATAGAGAACAAAAACTATTACAAAATCTTCATCTAGTAAAATAATCCTTGGGTTTGAGTTCGCTAAATAAAATAAAATAATAAAAGTCAAGAAATGAATAAATAATTACATTTAGTTATTAATCCTTTGCTTATTTTGATTTATCAATCTTATTTCAAAATAATCTGATGTATTTGATTTATCTGTTAGATCAGTTGCTTAATCAGTAAACAATATAAGTGTTTTTGTTATTCATCGCACAAAATATTTTAATGAAATAAACAATAAGTAAATAATATAATATACATTAACTTATAATAAAAATATTAAATATTAATTTCTGGTGATAGTTTTCAGACGTTTCTTAGATAAAATACTATGTATTATTATTGAAATGAAAAAAAAAACAAATATGTACGCAAAATAGTCTACACTTATTTTATTTTATAAAACTGCTTAAGGGAATTGATAACTTATAAATACCAAGGAAAATTGACCGTTTCATTGATTTTTTTTTAATAAACGTTTTACCAATGTTTGTAATAACTTGTCTTACACCAGCAATATTTCCGAATTTTCAATAACCAGTGTAAAAATTAAAGGAAAAATATTTATGCTAATTTATCCAAAAAGACATTAAGTATAGTCTTGACCTTTAAAATGTCTCTTATTTTAATTTTTCAGTAAACACTATCCATTAACAATTTTTAGTAGCTTATCCTTGAAAACAATAAATTTGTTAAACATTACAACTTTTCAGGTAAACCTTTATCCATTGTAACACCGATTAGGAAAATAAGTTTATGTGTGTATTTATAAGTATTAAGTGCATATGAGACAAGCACAGTTTCCCCGGATTGAGTTCACGTTATATGTAATAATGCAAAAATTTTGCAGCTCAGGTCTTCTTAACGCGAAATGAATTAATGCTAAATTTGACGTCGAAAGTCTTCAAGGGGGTGAAATTAATACAAGAAAAAATAAATCTATGTAAGGTAAAGTGATCTTTCTTTTAAATTTAGAAGAAAATTTTAGTTAAGATAAAATGTTTCTCATTTAAAACTAGGGACGTATATCAATTTCCTACATCCTTAGAAGAAAAATAGAATTACGGGTAAAAGAAAAGCGACGACATATGTTAAATGTAAACAATATTAAATAAATAGATAATTTTGAGTAATAGTGTCAAATTTAAGAAAAGAGAGAACTGAAGGAAAATATTTTACATAGAGGGGTTCATAATTAAAGAAAAAGGAGTCTACGCAGGATGCAATTGATTTGATTTAAGGTTATTACAATTCTCGCTTATTATTTCTCAGGACCAAACATAAATTACATAAATGAATAACTAGATATGTTTTCTTCTACTGTAATTATTTCGTTCATAAATGGTTAAACTAAAACTGGAAGTTGCAGTGTTATTTTTTCCGGATACTTTCTAGACGGACTATAATTTTTCATTCGATATTAAATTTACAAGGTACAGCGTATTAACTGTTTAAAAGGCCGTTTTTCCCAAAACTTATTTACTTTTAAACTACAATTTTTCATAAATGACAACATCATAAACAGTCATAAACCAATTTTTGTCTTTAACTATGTAATAATATGTATAACTATGCCAACTATCCCACACATCTCCCCAATCACATTAGATTGGCTTCATTTTTTTTAGCCGTAGTCGTTAGATCTACGTAAAAATAGAACAACTAAATCTGATTTCTGAAACTCCTTTAAAATGAGTTCCATTTTTTATTTTAGCTTTTCAAATCGCCAAAAAGAGGGCTCAGTAGAATTAATTTCTTGCCTCTTTGATTCTGTCACTTCCGGAGAATTCCGATTCAGGAAAACAGCAAAACTCTTTCTCTTTTAAGGATCAAAAATCGGTGTCTCATACTGCCACCAATTATGTAGCATATTAACTCACTAAAAGGTGTTCTTTTTCCAAAGTTTATTTACCTTTTAACTACAACTTTCAGTTCACTAACGAAAACGTCATAAACGACTCTTTTTTTTAACAATGTAATAACTAAGCTAACTATCCCACACAAGGCATAGGGCAATAGATACTTAGACCTAATTCGATTAACAATGTTGCATGAGTTATAAGTAATATTTAATATTAATAATAATGTTACATTAAAAGTAACAAATATGTACCAAAGAAATTAAATCAACATTTTAAAAATATAAACCTCGATACAGAGAAACACAAAGCAATCAATATAATGTATAGCTTTACTTATTATTAGATACGACCGGCATTAAATTAATTGCTAGTTAAGAATTTATTGGAAGAGATAGTCGGCCATAGCACAGATAAAAAAAATCAACTCTGCGAAAGACAAAACGGGTATACGACCAAGATTCTTCGATAGTAACCGCTGACCTTTGAGAAGTGAGTGAAATCGGCGAAATAGGTTAATAATAATGGATGCTGCACGTAGTAAGGATAATAGATGCCATTTCTCACCACAGTACGTCAATGCGGAGATAAATTTCAGTGTTCGGTTTCCAGACATAATAGGCCATTAGAACCTCGAAAAGGGGAACGCAGTCTCTAACGACGTTACGTGGCCGTGTCAAGCAAATCCAATAAAAGTAAACACAAAATTGATAGTAAGCTTTCGAATGTATTGGGAAAAAAAATATGCGATGAAAATTAGAGTCATAAATTTGTTTCAAATAACTCAGACTTAGCCAAACAAATTCAGTTTAGTTATATTTTATTTCTTTACGAAACATTTTTTAAAACAATGGCTTGTATTAAAAAATTCTGCTAATTTACCACGTGAAGATGAAAAATAATATTTGATCTTCTGTAAATGTAATTATGCGTCTTTAGAGGTCACAAAATATCACAAGAACACTGACTTTAAACAATTCAATAAGAATCTAGATTAATAACTTATGTCCTATCCAAAGAAGGCCAAGAACAAAACTTTTGTCCCTGAAACTACTGACGATAGTAAACATATTTAATTGGTTTTCAGAAGTATGATCTCATCAAAAATATATAAACACATTTTTTGATGTCTTTCAAGGACATTAAAAGTTCTAAAAAAGTTCTGTTGAAGTTAAGTAAAAATAATTCTATTCTTCTTTCGTACCGCAATATGTAATCAAATTTCACTAAACAAATATGTTTGAGTTAATTCTTAATATTAGTTCTTAAAAAAAATTATAACCTTTAATTTTTTATCCTCAATCTTTTTGTGAGAGATGAATATAAAAGGATTATCAAGGATATGAAGGCGAAGATAGGTTTAGATCACAGGCTAGTTAAAATAAACATTGAAATTAGAAAACAAAACAGTAGTACAAGAAAGGTATCATAGGGATATATGAATCAAGAACACAAAAGACAATTATAGTTACGAAAGCGAAAAGAGCTATGCAAAACGGCGAATGAAATAAAATCATAGGAGGCAAGAATATATTACAAGTTAAAGTAATAAGCAACAATATATCCAAAAGTGCAGTGAACAAAAGAGAACAATAAAATTCATATACAGAGAAACAAAAACAGTATATTATAAAAATAAATCACAAAAAAACTAGAAGAAAACTATAAAAAAAAGTAATAAAAACTTACTAATAATATATGGAATTTATGAGTATAAAAAAGAGTATTTCAAAGAATTTTAAATGAAAAAGAGATGATAAAGAAGTTCACAACAGTGAGACAAACTCAAAGAAGAGGAAGAAGTAATGTTAGTCCCTACAAAAACAAGAATAGAAAATATTATAGTATGACTAAAAAATGGTCAAAGAAAGAGAACGGGACAGTAGCAGAACTGATTAAAAAGAAAGAGACAGTTTAATGGATATTAGAGCAATTCGTAATAAATTACAAGAACATGCAAAAAAAGATGGTAAGAGAATACGAAAAACTCGCTCGGTTATTGATTAAATTTCACTAAAAAAACCACAAATTATATGTATGTTTGAGCACAAAGTGGAACTACAATTTATTTTTGCAGATTTTGAACGTGCCTATGACTCACTTAAAAAGGAAAAACTCTATGAAGAATCTGGGAAAACGAAGAAAATCATTAGATTAGTTAAAATGACCATAGACAGTACTAATGGTAAACAAGACTGAAATCTCAATTTCTCGACCATTCAAAAATACAGTAGAGTTAAGGCAAGGGGACCACACTATTTAATATCATCGTGAAAAAAATAATTAGGGACAGCAATATAATTTGTTCCGGTGGAATAATAAATAAGAGTAATCGCGTATGCTGATAACATTGTTATTTTGACTCAATCAAAGAAGAAAGGAAGACGGAAGTACATCCACATGAAAATTCAAGTAATGAAAGGAATCGCCAAAATGAAATGATGGCCCAAGAATGATGACGAGAGTATTCCTGAAGTGAACGAGAATAGTGAAAGGCAATAGGTCTACGGGCGATCTTGGTACATTTTTAAGATCAAAACATATCTAAAGGACGACAAAGATTTTATTATATAAGACAATTTCAAGGAAGAGATGTTTCCGAGTAAAATATTAAGAAGTAAAAAGTGGGAGAACTGGACATGTAGGTACAAAGGAATAAAAGCAGTTTAAAAAAGAAAAATTTTACTGAGAAGATAAATAGAAGACTAGGGCAGCTCACGGTTAATTAGTGTAAATGGATGCATGGGAAATCACTTAGTCAAAAGTCATTCTTTATTCATTATTTATTTACAGTCATATGTAAGCCATACCCATAGTTGATTTTATTAAAAAACCATTCACACTTTTCTACGGTACTCCTTTATTTATTGGTAGTAGATTTGAAATATCCCCCTGCAGAGTAACTAATTGATTCTATTTATTGCTTGGGTAGTTTTAAAAAATTTAACAGCCTTCCTTTTTCTAAATCTAATACGGTGCAATATTAATACCGAACATGAAAACCTTAGAGAAATTCAACAAAGTCATCATATAAGCTGTATAATACTTTTTAATTATAGTTTCGAACTTCACATGCATTTCTTAGCAACGTATATGTGAATTTGATGAATACAACGAAGCAAATGCCTTTGGTTCAAATTCTTTAAACTACAAATATATGAAGAAAAATGATATTCTAAATAATATTGTCTCTAACATAGTAAAAAAATTATAAATGGATTTGTATAGTGATATAGAAATGAAATTTGAGCAAGTAGATAAGCTTTAAAAAAATTTATAACAGAAGTAAAAAAATATGCTTCGTTTTATTAATTTGGCTCAATGAGTGAGAAATCACTTTCAATTATATGAACTGAATGCTTTTTCTATTAAAACCTTTCAAAAATGACTGAAAATTGAAATTGCAAAAGCTATTAAATTAATAGATTTTAAGGACTCCGCCCATTAGACCTGACGTACTAGAACCGTAACCGGATCGACACATTCAAAATTATCTCCAAAGTTTTATATAAGACAAGCCTCGATGTCTGACGGACTCGGCTAGTGGACGTTATCACATATAAAACTATGGAGAGAATTTTTTTGCATGTGTCGACCTGCTTACGGTCCTATTACGGTCAGTTCTAGTGGGCAGAGTCCTTTAATCTTTCCTCTTTTCCCTTTTTCAACAGAAATCATCATTATTTTTACTAATAATTTTAATAAAATCACATACAAGTCAAAAAGTACGACCATAGAGCTAGATTTTGGGTATTTTAGCTTCAAGACGTAGGCCATTTTTCATGTTCGCAACTGTACGTCCATAGAGTGGTTTTATCATTACATACATATTTAGATTATTTTGAAGACGTTAAGTGACCCAAAATTGCCTATAAACATCTGGAAGAACAGTTAGCAAGAATTCCTCATTTTTTGTATCTTCACCTCCTGCAAAAAAAATTTTCACCAAATCGGTGTAATAAATGCAAATGTGAATCTGAGTCACGTCGCCACCGTGCCGCCACTTCTTCCTCCGTCTCTCCAACAAGCGGCTCTGTAACACCGCAAAGTCACTTACGTACTTACCCAGAGGCATGTTTATTAGTCCGTGATAAATATTAATGAAACACGCACAGTATTTGTTTTCGTATTTTATGCAGGAAAACATGACGTGAAATGTACGCGCGGTTTAAATTCCGAAGCTAATAATTACATACGAGCTCTCGACAGAATAATTACCCGGCTATCCAGAAAGTAATAATTTCCAACGCAACCACTGTAAATGTAACAAATTAATACAAATCACGTTTGCTAGGAATTTAATGCGAAACGAAATGTGCATGTACTGCCTCAAAAATCATGAAATTATACGCCCAGCGAATTATACAGGTTGTATTATAACTGCCAGTAAATACACACACTATCCAATGCTCTAGGTCCTAAGATACTTGGATATACATTTACAAAGTTGCAACATTCTTTTACGTTATACGTTGATACTTAATTAGTAGCAACCTACGACAGGTTGGTTTGGTTAGCAGTGGAATTCTCGAGCTATGCTTTTGCTGACGAGACCCCAAATAGGGCAGAAACAGCTGTACAGAGGATGCTCGAGGAATCCATTACAATCAAAACCGGCTTGCAACAAAATTTTTAAAACTACATAAAATCGAAATTCTGTGGTGACATCTGTGTAAATCGTTGAATTACATTTCTTTAGGCGCTAGATAAGAAATATCTAAATTTTCGTTCAATTTACTCTGCGTACTTTGTTGTTGTTTCCTATGATTCTGAATACATTCATAATTAATAGCAGAAATGAAGCTTAATTATAATTAAGTAAATATGATATTTAATGTTTCAGATCTTTTACGTATTCTACATGTATACATTTTATAGTAAATTCTTAAACTAACAACTATTTGCCAAATTATCAAATTTATTATCAAATTCATCAAAGGCTGGCCTTCATTCATTAATTCTTGATAAAAAACAGTGCAGTAATTCAATTTAATACTCTTGCGGCATTGAATATAATCATATTATAACTCCACCCTCTAATCCGGCTTACCCAGAAAATGCGGCCTTTCAATCATGAGGGAGTCGACAATTTACGGCCGAGAACATCCGTGTCCGTTTCGTTTAAGGCCTCAATTAAATGAGCGTTTCTTCGTTGCGTAACCTACGCAGCGTTTCTCTTTTTCATCAGAGAGAAATAACGCTTATCTTATTTCGATGAAAAAAACGCAACGGAGAAAACGACGCGAAAATTAAGAACAAACTAAAGAGATGTCCGCCATGTCTTCGGTTAAAGTCGTGGGCAGAATTTAGCCAAACCGCACTAAACGCATGACAAATAATAACATTTTCTCGTGTGTTTATACGAACGAGACTTGCGGCCGCGGACGTCAATTTAGTTTGTATTTCATAAGAGCGTTTTTCTCTTGCGTAACCTACTTAACGTTTCTTCTTGAGCAAAGAGAGATGACGTTTATCTTATTTCGATGAAACAAAACGTAACGGAAAAAACGTCGCACAGATTCTGCAGCTCGTTGATTTCGTCCATTAAAATATTGACACAAAAACACTGTGGAGGAAGCATAACGGAGACAACACAAACGTCTATTTCGTTTCATTTAACTACTTTGGCAGAGAGAACGCAAGAAAAACGCAAGGAAAAAGCGCTAGTCAATTTGACTCCTCATAGGAAGCAATTAAACCCAATTTCATTAATTTTAACGTGGTATTTAATATTTTTATATGGTAACCACTATTTCGACTTTCATTCGTTTTTGAATTCGAATAATAAATTATTATTATTAGGTAGTAATTTTAGAATACATGAATAATTTGTCATAGATATTAGTTTTACTTTAACCCGATACAATTCGTATTACGTAATATAGGTAATACAAGTATTACATTACTATGAAAAAAGCACAAGCTTATATGTAGCAGATTGGTATTTAATTTTGTTATTTAGAAACCTAATAAATGTTTTGGTTACGTTGCAGTAGGTGGGTTTTGCTTAAATTATTCTACAACAAAGTCCCTGACATCAGAAATGATAGTATAAGGCCTGCCTCACTAGAAACGGTCAATGAATCGGATCTTTATTATTACCGAATAAGAAATAGATAATTCTCGTTAAAGTTGAAATATTTGACTTTTTTTCGAATATGGCGTACGTAGAAACTTATTATAATAATTCTTATAAAAATTAAGATTATTGAGAATAAAAGTATCAAAATTTTTAAATTTTCCTACAATTATAATTTCCGTTTCATTAATTATTTATTTACAGATTTTTCATATAATTTAAGGACTTTTTATCTTGAACGGTAATATGGATTATATTTTTTTGTTTTCTTTCATTTACGATATGCAAAGTGTTCCGTTTGAAAAAAATCTCCTAATACAATATATCTTGAAAACTTAACATTTAATTGTTTTTCCATTTTCATATTTGTAATCAGCGGAAAAGAATAAACAAATCTGAGAATTTGATCGACTCTGTAGCTCCAAAAATAAGAAGTCAATTTGAAATTCAACGTTGGTTATTTATTTATTATTTTTTTTTTTGTAGAAAAGTAAATTACTCAATTCTTTCACAATTTGGAGTGTCGCGTTCTCTTGTGTACAGGTGGGCCAAATTCGACACTTTTAATAGGAAACTCCTATTTTTAGACGAGTTAGACAAAAACAGACCTCGGTCCCTGGACCTCGATTTTTAAGACAAACTTAATAGTACAGACCGCGTTTCGATATCTTATTTTTCTTAATCAATAAGGTCAGAATCTTTGTTTCTTTAAAATTCATATTACAGAAGTTCTTGCTAAGATGTTTGCTAGAACTGGCGTCGGTCATTTTCAATTTCTTCTAAAACTATAATCTCTCTAATTCTTTATTTCCGTTTTGAGATGCATAATTTTTAGTTTTTATCAGTTCGAATGACTAAAAATGAATTAAAATGTTTTTAAATCTCAAGAATAAATCTCTGAAGGATTGTCATCTTTCAGGATTCCACTTATGGTAAAGAATGCTGCTTCTGAATTTTCGACAATTTCTATAAAACACTTTAACATTTAATATTAGTAAAGAAGACAGTTCAGAAATAATAAATCAAATGAGTTTATATCCTTAAATATAAATTAAAATAGATTGTATCCGTAGATACGTATTTTGGCAGCTACGCTGTCATCTTCAGTATACACATCCACTTACAAGTTAAAGGCACTTCGTGAAGTCTTGAGTTGGTATAAATATTATAACATGTCGTATTTCTCGTAGTTTTCGTACATGTTTAATTATCTTCCAAAGTCTATTTTATAGAGATAGTAAAATTCAAGAGAAATGAAGGTACTGCAAGAGATTGTGTCAAATTTTAACAGCGGCCTACCAGGAAGTTACAAAAACTTAAATCGCTTAGTTATCGTCATCCATAGCCTACTTCAATGCTGTAAAAACAATTAAATTTTTGATTAAAACTTTGAAACTCTATATTTCACAGACTGTTTGAATAAAATATCATTTATATGAATGAAATTTTATACTCCTTTCAAAAACTTAAAAAATATATAGGGTGTTCCATATAAAAATCAAAGTTCTTGCTAATATCTCAAATTTTGAGCACTCTGGAAAAAAATAATTTGGAGCGATGAATTCTGCATGAAAAAGTGCCTTAAAGAAGTTTTTACAGAAATCGAAAATTTTCATAAACAAAAAAGTTATGAAGGTTTTTAGAAATCGTAGAATTTTGAAAAACGCCCTGTAGCTCCTAAGTGGTACAAGATATCGATATGCGGTTTTCACCATTAATTTTGTCTTAAAAATCGAGCTCAGTTTTTGTCTAACTCTTCTAAAAATAGGAGTTTCTTATTAAAAGTGTCGAATTTGGCCCACCCTGTACGTAACCGCGTACGTGAACTTTAATACTGACATTCTTGTCTTTTCACCTACTTATATGTTTTAAGTTCCATTTAGTTGACCAGTTCTGAACGTGAAATTACAATAAAACCTTACTTTACTAAAATAACTTTATAGAGACCGACCCTTAAGTAGATTCATTATTGGCCAGTACTACCAACATTTTTCGCAGAGTCTAAATATAAGTCGTGTTTAAAATATGACATTCATGCATAGACTGTATAATATCCATCACATTCTGATTATCCATGATATTATGATGTTACTGACTAAGTAAGAGTCCCGTTTCCCTATCGTTGATTTATGCATACCCGTTCTATTGGTTCAGATTTAAGTACCCCTGACTATGCAAATTCGTATGTAAAGACTTGACTCGACTTTGTGCCATTTTACTAATTCGATTCTGAATGCTATCCCTGTTAAAAATTTCAGTCTATTTCAACCGATTAACTTGCACATATTTCGTTGTAACAAGTGACTTTTGTGAATTATTTCATCTAGTTGAGTATTTTTTTCCTATGTTGCATGTTTTCAGTTGCGTTTTGTTCCATCGAAATCAGACAAGCATTATCAAAATAAAACAATACATCAGAAAAAGCAGCGGAGAAGGCGTTTTATTGGCAGAGAGAGAACACTTATCTGCTTCAATGAAACAAAACGCAACAGAAAATGCCCAATGTAGGACAAACGCCCTTGTAACTTTGTATTCACTGAGTCTCTTAATAATTGCAGTAATCACCTATGCCCTGTAAAAAAAAGAAAAGAATTTAAAAATTAAATTTTCTAGAAATGAGCTTATCAGCCGGTAGTTCAAAAAGTTGCACTACATTCGTTGGATTAAATAAAGAAATTCTTATATTAAAGAAAATTATAGTTAGTGCTGATTAGTAATGTCATAAATAAAATATAGAATGGGTGTTAATTAAATATAAAATTCATTCTATTAGCTGCGTGCGAAAAAGGGACCGCCCAATAGTTAATTACATTAGTGTCTTTCATCAATAAACTCAGACGCTGGCGTGGTACTCGTAAAGATGGAATTTTTCCGCCGACTCGAAGCGTGCTCATTAGGTTCCATTAGAATTTCATTAAGGCTGACCGTAACTAAGGTGTAATAGGTTTATGGCGACAGGCGATCTCCACCTTGGTATGCGCGCGCTTTCGCCATAAAACGGACGCGTCGACCGATGGTGGTAGATGCGAACAACGTCACTGGCCGACGTCTTCAACAAGTGTTCGACTAGACGCACACCAGCCGTAGCCGGAGACGACGCCTCCTCCGCACCGCCACCGCTCAACGCCCACAGCGCGTCGTGACGCTAGCAGCAAGCTGGCGCCACCTTACGACACGGTTGCTGGTTGCGCACTTACATTTCTGATTTTATTGCGCCCGATTTAATTTGTATCTACATACGAAAGCCGAAAGATTAAAGCAAGTTTCGCTATTCAAACATACAAGCTAATCGCATTTACTTCACCAATAATTTGTAATGCATAAATATTAATAAACATCAAAGAATGCCGAGAATAACATTATTTGTCTAGTTATCATCCGTTTGTTTGAGTCAAAAAAATTTCCAACATTTAATGCTAAAATCTGTGAGTAGGCTAAATAAAATAAGTTGTGCCCTGTGAGTAAGTCGGTTAAAACAAGCAAACGTGGGTGAATGATATCCAGATACAAAATTAAACCTTCCTTACATCGTTATTTCCCAATGATTCACAAAAGAATTAGTTTAAATATACACTTAAAATCCTTAAGTTTAAATTATAATATCACTATAAACTATAAATTTTTGTTAGGTAATATTAATCTGATAATACAAAAATTATCAAGAGTTTAATGTAAGTGGATATGTAAGCAGCAATCTTTCTACACCGATAACACAGTAGTAAGCAATGATAAGTTTAGATTAAAAGATTAATGTCCGTGAAAAGTATGAAAGCGTATCAATTTACTAGGAAAAGCGCAAACCAATAAAATTTTCCTTTTTAATAATATAATTATTTTTTAAAGACCGCATTTTAAGAAAAATACATCCAGCGTTTGATATTTGATATTTTACAAAACAAACACATCACAAATATATCATATGTCAAATGGAACGTAATTTTAAGAACACTTTTAATGACTATAAGTTTGATCTAGAAAGATCTAGGTAACTGTAGTATTTAATTTGTTATTAAATTTCTATTGCACAGAAGAATAAAAATTATTGAAACAAATGAGGTTATCATTTTAATTTCTGAAATCTAGTTACTTTTATAAACTCTAGAGATTCTTTTCATACCGTAAAAATAAATTTATTTTTAATATCCTTTCGTATACCATGCCTAGCACTAAAGACAAAAAGTTCGAAAATGAGCCTTAGGTCTGTAGTATACTATTTTTTTCGCATTTAATGGGAAATTTTATTTTGTTAATGTTTAACAGAAGTGACTTTAGTCACCGTCGCATTAATAACTGTCACAGATGTTTATTGAAAATTAAAAAAATTTATGCTGTAATGGTTTTTATACACTTAGGATTGCTACATTGTAAAGTAACCCGATTTTGAGGATATTATGGTACATTACTGTAAAAAAAATGCGAAAAAATATATAAATATTAAATTTAATATATTAAAACATTCTATAAAAGATCCTTGTCAAAGATTTTTTTATAGTCTAAAATATTTAGCAAGCAGCAAATACGATGTAAATAAATTACTCTTAAGATTAATTTTTACTTGGTTACAAGTAAATAGGGGTACTACTTATAGCTTTAGTACAACGTTTCGTTCTCAATGCCGGACAGGGTACAATCAATTATCAATCACAAACAAAGTCATAATGTCTAACCTAAAACGTGATTTCTTGTGATGATTTATTAACGAGTTGTCCAATTAGCATAGGCCATTACAAACAAAAAAAATATTTCTATGATTAATTCAGCAATTAATAAAACACTAATTACATGAACACTGTTAATAGCTTCTTGGGCACGAAATATGCGTTTTGTAACTTTGCAATTGAACTACATTCTACTACAACATTAAGAAAATCAACATTATTATTATTATTATTATTATTATTATTATTATATAGTAAATTATTTTAAACGGACACTAAAATTTATTTTTCTCTTCATTTGTTGAGGAGTAAGACTTTTAACTTTCAGGTGCTTTTGGTTAAACCAGAAGTTGCTATCAACTTTGTTTCCTAAATTTATTAATTTTTTTAGTAAAATGGATTTGGGAACATTGAAATTAAAACTCTGCTTGTCAGTTTTCAATATTAATTTTCTCAAAAATTTTCATATGAAAGGGATCAAAATTTTTATAGCATCGCTTTGTTAGTTGCGGGGTATATTAAATATCAACTCAAACTTGCGGATTGTCACTTAAAAAAAATGTCAGTTGCATCATCATTCTTACCTGTAACACTCTATATATTCAGGTGCAATGCCAAAGAACGCGCAATTAAAATCAAAAATTGACCTTTTTTTGGAATTTTAACGAAGCAATAATTTATGCTTTATAGTGATTATTCCAAACTTTACATTCTCACCGTATAACTGCAATAATCAGTCATTCAAACGGGAAGTCGTAAATTTTTAATGAACAGGTTGCCTGAATCTTGTATTCGGTACGACATAACATTGACGACCAGAAGTCATTCAAATTGGATTTCGTTTGCTCGATCAATACTATACCGGGCGTCCACTTTGATTAAGGATTTCAGTGCAATTTTTAAATTCCTCCTCTCATATGGAATATATTATAAAGCATTAAACGACATAATACGAAGCTTTGCGTATTAGCTAAGACTACTTTCAGTATGTCTTTCAAATACATGGGCTTTCAAAATTTAAAAAAGAAAAAAATAAATAGAACTCCTAATTTATAAACGTTATTGATTTTTAAAATTTCGTAATGAAAAACAGAGACTTGAAACATAATTCGTACTTATTGAAAAATATTAATTTATAAATTAATATATACTACACCAAATGTTCAGGTAATTCGCCGTTTACGACCAACCTGTTTTTACGAACATTGCTTAACATTTTAGAAGTGATAGCTGCTCATTCTACCTCTCAACTCACTCAAATGTAATAAATTTTTGATTTTAAATAATGCTACAAGAAGATATCGTTTGGTGTTTAATCCGGTGAACATGTAGATGTCATGGATCAACAAACCTACATTCAGTGTGCTGCTTTTTTTTAACAATAACTTCAATAGGAAAGAGGAATATACAATTATAAGAAATTTCGTTGAAATTCCTATGGCGTGTAATCAAAGTGGACACCCGGTACACATATTATGAAGTATATACATAAATGCATATATTTTCTAAAATAAACATTTGATTACAAAAGAAAAACAGTTAAAAGTTCAAATATACAGAAAACACAAACACAAAAAAATGTTTTGCAAACAACTTCACATAGAGACAATAACTAAGAATTTTGAGCCCTCTAAAATTCTTAAAATTTATTCGATTCTTTGAAAACCCTTTTTTTATTTCAGTATTAAAAAAATTGTTAGAATCAACAATGGACGAAAAGAACCAGAGCAATTTTTAATGCACCTTTAAGTATAACAAGCTTATCCTGGGCGCTTGCAAATATGATCACTTGTCCCAATGATGTTTTACGTAGTAAGCTTTCACAGTGAAATAGATAGAGTACTGAATAGAAAGCAAATCATTACTATAAATTAAAAACAGAGTAATTCCTAATACTGAATCCTTAAACATATCACTAAAGACCGTTTCAGGTTCTTATTCTTAAATTTTGACAAAAATTTAATTGTTTAATAAGTAGAACCAAATCTTGTATTTACAAGAAGTAGTATGTAAAACTACCTTAAAAGTTGATTATACTGCCCTTTTTCTTGTAGAAGTTTTTATTCAATTCCTTGAACAATTTAAATTGTGTAAAGTGTAGCAAAAGTTAAACTGAATCAAAAAATAGATTTCTATCTGCAAGTCGTATATGTAGGTCAGAAAATTTCTGTCTTGCACAAGAAATAAGATAAAACAGCTTTATCGTTCTTCCTCTTTCTTGTACAAGATTTGGTACAATTTATATAATAAATATTTGGAACAAAAAACTTTTGGACTGCAGATATAGTTAGGAAATAAAGTAGACTGGTTCTTTTTTTTCAAGTAGTTTTTGATTTCACTTAACTGTTGATATAATTTGTTGTAAAATTAAATTGTTTAAGAAACCAAATCTTGTATGTACAAGAAATAAGGCATTACAAAACAGCTTTAAGATTCATAAACATAAAATTGAAAATAAAAATACAAGTATCAACGCCATCATAAAAACCATCTACAACTAAGTAAAATAGACACTTCAATTTTTAAAAATTTTAGTTGCGTAACATTAACTTTGACGGTGTTTGTCATGTCTTTGTCAACCTATAAAATCTAATCCATCTTATTCGATTCTAAAGAAATAAATATTCTCTGTAATTAGTAACACTAACAGCTAATTCAGTTACAATTGCTCGAAACTGATTCCGTTTTGGAATTATTGCCTTCTAAATTGGATTTATATATACCCCAATTTTATTTGTTTTGTCAAAATAATATTAATGTCAAAATAACAAAAGTTCATTTTGAAACACGTTTGAATTAACAAAAATATAGAGTGCAGTCGGTTTTTCTGATTACGATACTACAAGCTATATAAATTTAAAAAATCTATACCTAATATTTAGAAAAAAGTCGTAAAGTTCGAAAATAGAAACCAAAATTTGTATAAATCATGAAAAAATAATAACGATCAAATCGCTTTTGATGTTGTTTAAACATTGGAGGAGTATCGATCCACGAGGAAGAAATTCGAAATCAAAAATTCTTAGACATTCTCGCGATGTCATAATTCAATGTTTACAAGCAAAAATCTATTCTGAAGGTAGTAAAGCTCGACACTGACGTTTTTATCCGTCGTTAAATTAAATCTGGATCTGTCATCATCCGTGCCATTCAAATCGTTGTAATCCAGCTTCGTACCGGTTGAAGTCGTGCCAAGCACATCAAGCCATCAGCACATATTTACAACCAAACAATACAAATACGATTATATTAAAACGAAGGAACAAATTTAGAGTCACATAGATCCGCACCATAGTAGACATACCACTTTCCCCATTAACTCAAAACTATTTTTTTTTCTTGGGAAAGAGGGGGTTTCAAAAAAGATAAAGAAAACGTAAGCGTTTACAAATATCAATAAATAGCGACAGATACAGACGTCTCTGGCAGAAAATCTCTGCGCGTGCAACGGCAGTATTTTTAGTACGGTTACGATTCGGCAAAAATATGTTGTGGTCTTCTTTTTAAAATCGATATTATCAGACGCGCACTACATTTGCCAGAAACAAACACGAACATAAAATTAT